>CM061559.1:123908395-124533812 GCA_030864225.1 Capsicum baccatum var. pendulum | reverse complement strand
ATAATTAGGCTGAAGTATTTAAGGCATAATTTAAGGTTTTTTTAGCATCTTGAACTTCACATTTTCATCAAGTTTTTTCTCTAGTTTTATCTGTAACATTACAGTTTACTTTTGGAGAAATTATTATTACTTTTTTTTAGGATTTTCTACTGTGATTTAGAAGGAGAAACACTTGTTAATATTCATCATTCTATAAGTATCACCTATCAAACTATTAATACAATTGGTGTTATTGCTTTCTACGTTATGAGTAGCCAATTCCTTTATTCCGAGTTATGGGATCTATGGGTTTGTAATGTAACTAAGTGTTCAAGATTCTAACGGTGGTAGAAACTTCTTGTTAATTCCATTATTTTATATTCTGACTATTGGTTGTAAACAATAGGCCTTGTTTATTAGTGATTTGCTTGAGATAAGAAATCAACCTTATTAAGAAGTGAATTATCAACAGGGACTTCAAAGCATCAAACTTTCATTTAATAATTAATGTTGTAACAAAATTAATTAACTTGAGATAACATCCTAATATGAAATATAAATTCCCCAAGTTTGAAAGAATTAGGTGGTTAAATTTCTAAATAGGTTGAGAAATATTTAGACTTAACTTTGACAAGGATAGTCTGTTGTTCCTACCTACCACAATAATCTTGAGCAGTTACTAGCGCTGTCAAATCCCAACACCCATAGTGAAAATAACTCTAGTTTCCTTTATCATATTGATCTTAAACACTGAATTGAGAAGTAACTGTTTACTACCGTTCCAAAAAACCCAATTCATAGGAAACTGCTAGCTATTAGTTGATTAACCCGCAGATAACTCAAATTCACAAAATTTCAGCAAAAGAGATAGAGGTTGATCGATCCAAGGTTGAAGTTATTGAGAAACAACCACCTCCCATTTTAGTGAAGGGAGTGCATAGTTTTTTTGGACATGCTGGCTTTTACTAAAGGTTTATAAGAGACCTCTCGAAGGTTGCAAATTCACTTTTCAAACGTTTTAAGAATAAAGTGAAGTTCTCCTTCGATGATGATTACTTGAAGGTATTTGAATGACTTAAGAAGAAGCTGGTCGAGGCTCCTATCATTGTTTCACTGGACTAGTCAAAACCATTAGAGATCATATGTGATGCAAGCAGTGTTTCCCTTGGAGCTGTATTGGGACAAAAACAGGACAAACTATTTCATCCAATATATTATGCCTGCAAAGCACTGAATGGAGTGCAAAAGAACTACATCATCACTGAATAGGAGCTCTTGGCTGTAGTGTATGCTTTTGAGAAATTCAGGGCTTACCTGCTTGGGACCAAGGTCGTGGTCCACACTGACCATGCAGCCTTGAGGTATTTGATGGCTAAGAATTATGTAAAACCAAGGCTGATTAGATGGGGTTTTCTTCTACAAGAATTTGAATTTTAAGTCAAAGATAGGAAGGGTTGCGAAAACCAAGTTGCGGATCATCTGTCTAGAATGAAAGGTGAGTAGGCAGTTAGTGATAAAATGGAGATAAATGATACATTTCCTGATGAGGAGATCTTGGCTGCTACTATGGAGAAAATGCCTTGGTATGCTTATTTTGCACATTATGTTATGAGTGAAGTTATTCAAGAAAATTTTTCCTTCCATCAAAGAAAGAAATTCCTTCATGATGCAACACACTACTTCTAGAATGAGCCATATTTTTTTTGGTGATGTGTTGTCAATATTATAAGGAGATGTGTACCAGAAATGGATGTATTGTGTATATTGAAAGCATGTCATACTTCCCCAACTGTAGTTCACCATGCAGGTGACCGAACGCTAGAAAGGTATTGCAGAGTGGCTACTATTGGCCAACATTGTTCAAGGATACCCACGAGTTTGTGCTGAAGTACGACCAATGTCAGAGGTATAGGTCGATCTCTATAAAACATGAGATGCCTTTGACTAAGGTTCTTGAAGTGGAATTGTTTAACGTCTGGGACATTGATTTCATGGGTCCTTTTATATGCTCATATAGGTTGAAGTATATTCTTGTTGCTGTTTATTATGTCTCAAAATAGGTCAAAGATGTTGCCTTTTCTGATAATGAAGGAAAGAGGGTTGTTACTTTTCTTAGAAAGAATATCTTCTTTTGCTTCGGAGTACCACGTACTATTATAAGTGATGGAGGATCTCATTTTTCCAACAAAGTTTTTCGAGCTGCCTTAGCAAAATATAGGGTGAAACAACATAGAGTAGCCACTTCATTTCACCATAAACTAGTGGATAAGTGGAGGTGTCAAATTGAGAGATTAAAGCCATCCTAGCCAAAACGGTGAACGCTAATCGACAAGACTGGTCTCGAAAGCTTAATGATACCTTGTGGGCATATCGAACTTCTTTCAAGAAACCCATTGGTATGTGAACATTCCAGTTAGTCTATGGCAAAGCATGGCACTTACTAATAGAGCTAGAGCACAAGGTTTTATGGGCACTCAAAAGGTTAAATTTGAATTGGAAGGAGGCAGCAGAGCTAAGACTGGGGAAACTAAAAGATATAGATGAATTCCATCTCGGGGAAAATGAAAGAACAGACCTATACAAAGAAAAGATGAACAAGTATCATGATTGGAGGATCGAGAAATAAGATTTCCCAAAAGGTGACTTGGTGCTTCTATTCAATTTCAGACTCAAATTGTTCCCAGGTAAGCTTAAATCCAAGTGGTCTGGCGTATTTAGAGTTAGTAAAGTCCACTCATCTAGAGTAGTAGAACTTGAAAATAAGGACAGCAGTATCTTCAAGGTTAATGGGCAATGATTTAAACCTTATATTGGTCCAAAACACTCGATGAAAAGTATTGCTACTATTTGTCTCGATGAAGTTTGAAGTAATCGAGATACCTGAGTCGTGCTGCGACGTTAAATTAGGCGCTACATGGGAGGCAACCCATGATCCCCTTCATTGATCTACTCCAGGTATACCCTAACCCTTAGTTTAATTTTTCTTTGACTTTATATGGAGGGTGTAGGGTGAGTTATTGTTGTAACATTTTGTAGTTGACTAGGAGAAATATAAGTACCTGAGGCAGTTAACATGATTTTGTTATTTTTTGAACACCTCTCAAATGGTATGATTGTTTAATTGTGTGATTTGCATCTAATTATGACCACTATGCATCCTGTTATGGTATTAGTTCTAGTGACTTGAAAATTATTGCTAAACAATTGCATGAACTGGATAAGTAGTAATTGGTGATATACTTTTGTGTCATATGCGTGTGAGATCTTACTTAGTTTCCTTTGTATGTTTAATCCATAACTTACCCGGTTAGTCTTACCTAGGTTGAAGGATAGGGGTTAGGAAAGGATCATAGGCTGTTTTGATATTAGCCCACTTTTAGCCTAAATGACCTTCCCTGTATGCATAATATCCCTTGATCCTATTTTGCTACTGAATAGCCTATTTATTTTTCAGATACCTATCACTGTCCCATTTATATCATAATAAACCTGTTTTGGCCCTGGTTCTCCTTGGACACTGTGCACCTTGACTTAGGCAAATGGCCTAAGTTAAGGGTGGCTATCATAGGGGTTCATGATGTAAAATGAGTATGGATAAAGGTAGAACAAAAGAAAAGAATAAAAAGCTGGGTGCAGTGGAAAAGAACAAGAAAAGAAAAGTTGTGAAACAAAAGTGATTATAGAAAAGACCGCACCTATCCTGCATATGTGTGATCAAGAAAAAAAAAAGAATAGAAAAAGGTTAATAAGTGAGACCCAAGAAGCTAGTGTAGTTTCAATGAGGCTTAGTCACTTTAATTATCATCGAGTATCATACCAGTCCCTAGCCTACATTACAATCTAAAGAGAAGACCTAAAGTGATCCTAGCTGACCTGTCTGAAAATCTTGGTAATGAAAATAAGGTCAACCCTATGGTATTTGGCATACATTGATTGGAAATTCATTTTGATAGTGAGAGTCTTTTGATTGCTTCCATGGCTACAAATGTGATGTCTGATATAAGTAAATTTGGACTTCTTTGTAGTGAGGGAACACTAGTTAAGTTGCTAGTTGCTAACTTGTTTAGATAGTGTAATCTTGGTACCTGCATGGCTGTTGTTGCTGAATTGATGCCATAGCTTGATTCCTGTGTGTCGCATTATTGTTCTTCAATAATATTCACAGTTTTTTTTTAATTAATTGACCTTGGAGATGGTGAAGATGTTTTGAGATAATATGGATGGTTCACTACTGAATGTACTTTGTAGCCTCTTGGTTGTGTTTTACTTGCTTGAGGACAAGAAATTATTTTAAGTTGAGGGTATTGATGTGTAAGCAGATGTTAATACATTTGAGGCTTTTAACTGAGAATAATTGCAAAGTATTAAGAAACTTTTTTCTTTTTTTGTTGTTTTGTCTTTGATATTGCAGTAAAAGTCAAGATGCAAGAGAACCAGCAGTAATATAAGTAAAAAATTTGATTTTTGAGCAAGTAGGGAGGGAAGTATAGCTGACAATTTATCTGATAAGTCGCCAGCCTTGTGATAAGTTATCAGATTTGTCATAAGCCTAAGACAAAGAATGAGATTTAGCTGGAAAAAGTGATGACAACCTATGCTAGGCCAAAAAAGTTGTATTAAGCCATCAGGCTCATCTTCAGGCTTAGGCAGTGCTTAAGAACTTGAAGTGAAGAAGAGACGACATTTCTGATAAGTCATCAACTTTGTGGTAAGTTATAAAAATCATTGTCAGATGTAGACAGTGTGAGGTAGTGGGATCAAAAGTCTAACGACATTCCCTGATAAGCCGTCAGGTGTCTGATAAGCCATCAGGAATGCCATAAGCCCAAGGAAGAAATCACGAAAGTATAAAAAGACCTGACGATAATTTTGATAAGTTGTCTGACTCCTCATAAGTCGTCAGAGTGTCATCATCAGCCTAAGGCAGAAATCATCAAATTTGGAGAAAAAGCTGACGATATTTCTGATAAGTCGTCAGACTACTAATAAGGCATCACACTTCATCATCACCTGTGCGAGAAAAAATCTATAATCTGTGATTTGTTTCCATAATTAGGCTAAAGTATTTAAGACATAATTTAGGGCTTTTCTGAGCATCTTGAACTTCACATTTTCATCAAGTTTTCTCATTAGTTTTCACTGCAACATTACCATTTACTTTTGGAGAAATTATTATTAATTTTTTTTAGGATTTTCTATTTTGATTTAGAAGGAGAAACACTTGTTGCTATTCATCATTCTGTAAGTATCATCTATCAACTATGAATATAATTTGTGTTGTTGCTTTCTATGTTTTAGGAAGAAGCGGTATGGATTGCATATATTTTACCCACCCCAGACCCTACTTGGTAGGAATTAACTAGGTTTGTTGTTGTTGTTGCTTTCTACGTTATGAGTAGCTAATTCCTCTAACCTTAGTTTTGGGATTTATAGGTTTGGGTTTGTAACAAAACTAAGAGTTCAATATTCTAACTGTGGTAGAAACTTCTTGTTAATTCCATTATTTTATATTCTGACTATTGGTTGCAAACAATAGGCCTTGCTTACTAGTGATTTGCTTGAGATAACAAATCAATCCTAGTAAGAAGCAAATTATCAATAGGGAATTGGAAGCATAAAACTTTCATTTAATAATTAATGGTGTAACAAGATTAAATAACTTGAGATAACATACTGATGTGAAATATAAATTCCCTAAGTTCGAAAGAATTACGTGGTTAAATGTCTAAATAGGTTGAGAAACATTTAGACATAACTTCGACAAGGATAGTATATTGTTCCTACCTACCAAAAGAATCTTGAACCATTACTAGCGTCTGTCAAATCCCAACACCCACAGTGAACATAACTCGGGTTTTCTTTAATATATTGATTTCAGACGCTGAATTGAGAAGTAACTATTTCCTACCTTTCCAAAAAACCCCATTCACAGAAAATTCTAACTATTAGTTGATTAACCAGTAGATAACTCGAATTCACACCATATTCCTTGTGTGATTCGGCCCCAACTTAGTTGGGTTATATATTGATAATGATCGCTTATATTCTCATAAGAGAGGTGTAGTTTGAGCATTATCAGTTTGTGATCCCGCTTGGGCTTGAGGCACCTGACACGACTAGGCCCTGGTCTGGGTTATTTCAGTTCACCAAGATATGGAAAAATTAAAGGTTATTCGAGATAGGCTAAGGACCTCCCATAGTATCGAAAAGTCCAATGCAGACATAAGACAGAGGGAGTTGGAGTTTGAGGATATTCTTGAAGGTGTCTCTCATAAAGGGAGTAATGCAATTTGGTAAGAAGAGGAAGCTTAGTCCTTGATTTTTTCGCCCGTACTTTGTTTTGTAAAGGTTTTGTAATGTGGAATAATAATTTTATTTACCCTCTAGCATTAGTTCCATTCACCCAGTGTTTCATATGTCATAGGGTATCTTGATTGTTCATGAGACCCGGTCATAAAGTGTCCAATAGAGGTTGTTGAGTTTTTGTCTTGGTTACTACTTGGGGGCATGAGTCTTAAAGACTTGTGATGAGTCGTTAGGATGAGTCATTACCAAATCATGTAACTTGTTCACTTGATTCTTTTCTAAGTATGAGTGGCTCACTACGATCCGTAAGGACTTGTATAAATTGTAATGATAAAATCATAGGATGTTCAGTATTCACCCTATTTTTTTTGCTCTGGTAATGTGTAGGAACCTATGACTTGTATGGTCATGCCATGAGTTGGTTGGTTCAGTTGTAAAAATAACAATGTTGGGGTTCCTGGATACTTTTCTGGTTACGACTCATGGTGATGAGTCATAGGGTAATGTTACGAGTAGATGGATGACTCGTACCAAAAGGAGATATTTTTCCACCTTTTAAGTTGAGGTACTTTAGACATTTCCCTCTTAAAATCCATTAGACCCCACATCTATACAAAAAAATTGCGGAATTCATTTAATACTTTAATGGATTAAACACTCTCTCTAAATCCTCTCAAGAATGTCATCTAGGGTTTCACCAATTTGGTCATCTTAGGGCTCAAAGGTTGATTTCTCTCCATAAATTTTCATGACTCAGGCATGTGAGTCTTCTCTTATTGTTTATTTGGTAAATGCATGCCATTTAAAGTATTATTCATGAGTCACTGTCATGAGTTTTGAAACAAGGGTTGAGGGTTTTGAATGTTTCTTGTTGAATAATTTTTTCTGAGCCCTTTGATATCTTCAGTTCGTGTGATGAAATGCATTGGGGAGCATTTAGGGCCTAACACTAGACACATCTAGCCCGTGGGTGTATTATGACAGTAAATCTATGCATCCTATGTTATGGTTTTAAATGCCTAGTAAACTCGGTTCTATTTCCCGGCCTAATATATATGTATGTATCTGGTGGCATATGATTATTTACTTTGGTTTTGAATAATGTCATTATTTTATCCTTATTCCTAAGTACATGCTAGAGTTCAACCATTAACTTTGTTCGGGCACTGTATCCCCATGCGATGTAGTACCGATCATACTACTTCTATTGCTCAGTGACTTAAATTCGGGGATAGCTTTGTGTCTGACTGAAATGGTGGCCCTCCATAATTCGAAAGACTCTATTTCATGTTATGGACTTTGTTACATTGTTTTTGTTTCTTGGACATTGATTTTTCTATAGGTGGGGGCATGTCCTGAACAAATGTTCTTGGTTTTTAGATAGAGGCTTTGTGTGACTACTATAGGCATGGTCGATATTGGTATTGGTGCCAACCTTAGTGTTGGTATTGGTATTGGGGCTGAAACTAGTTGGGTATTTGGTTTGATATTTTGTTGGATATGATTATAAACTTCTTTCAATATCTTTAAATTGATTTTGATACATCTTTATAAATGTTGGTAATTCATCCCACATAGGTTGCAAGGCGGTTATGGTTTGATTTTGGGAGTGTTCTCCAGTTTTAGTTAAGGTTGAGGCACCCGACATGACTAGACCCCAGTTTGGCTCCTGTCAGATTTGTATCAGAGCTTTAGGTTCATGGTCAATTGGGAGTCCACTATGTCGTGTTGAGTAGAGTCTCTTTTAAGAATGTATAGCACGCCAAAGTTATAAGGGAGATGTTATGAGGCATTTAGGAAAGTTTCTCTTTCTTGTGTTCTATTTTCAAGATGTAGAGTCTAATTCCTGAAATTTTCTCTAATTTTTATTTGTTGGATTTTCAAATCATGCCTCCTCAAAGATCTAAAACTCATGAAAACTCATTTGTCCCACCCGATGCAAATGTTGATGGGACACGTTCTATATATGTGGTCCAGACCCAGTCTAAGGGTCCAATTCCTGATTGTCCTCCTGGAGTTTCACAAGTTCCCTCTTATATTTCTTAAGATCCTCAAGCTGAAGTTATGAACATTGAGTTTCGTTAGTCGATTCATATGTTTGCACAGTTGGCAGATTCTTAGTCTAAGTGTTGTCTTCCTATTACATAATTTTCAGAGCCCATAAGGGTTGACCAGTTTACGAGAATGAAATATCTGACCTTTACTAGTATTAAGGTTGAGGAGGATCCTCAAGGTTTTCTTGATGAGATGGATAAGATTTTTTGTGTTATGCATGCCACTAATATGGATGGCCTAGTGTTTTCCTCCTACCAGCTAAAGGATGTGGCATATCAATGATACGAGGAATGGAGTCAGTCAAGTGGTGAAGACACTGAGTCATCTTTGTGGGAGGATTTTCTAATGCTTTTCTATACAACTTCTTTTCTCAGGAGTTGAAGGAAGCAAAGGCAGAAAAGTTTATTAATCTAAAACAAGGAATGATTTTAGTCAAGGAGTATGCCTTGAAGTTTCACAAGTTATCTTGATATGCTTCAAAAATGGTTTCTAACATAAGGGCTAGGATGAGAAAGTTTTATTTTTGGTTGTCCCGAGACTTGATATTACAAAGTAAAGTTACCTTTTTAATCAAGGACATAAATATCTCTAGGTTGGATTTGTACATGCATATAGGTTGAGAAAGAAAAGAAGAAACACACTTAGATAGGGGAGAGGTAGGGCAAGAAGTTTAGGTTCTCTAAGTAAGTTGATGGCTAACAGCTGAATGGTAGGTATGGTGGTAAGTGTCCCAAGAAAAGGTGGGGTAATTCTGGGTCTTACTTTGTTACATGGAAATGGATAGTTGAGACTTTTTTTTGGTTTTGGAAACTATATTCTCTCAACATGTTTCTGAAAATGCCAATGAGAATTATTTTTTCACATAGTTTTACTATTTTTGAAATTCTTGCATTACATAATATGATAATGGAACTTAAATTTGCTAGGTTGGTATTAAATGGATTGGGAACGCCTTGGTGGCTATGGCTTTGGTTTAATTGGAAATCTTGTGGTGTACATGGGAGTACCTAAGACTTGGCTAATGACATCGATTGCAAGCTATAGTCGGTATGACAATACCACTTCATACTGCCTTGATAATTGACTCTTAGAATTGGTGGTTTGGTTATGTGCTATTTTTTTTAATTGGGTAATAATGGCGAGTTTTAATAGATGATCATGAAAGGGTGAGTCTGATGGATTGACACTGGAAACTCATGTTTGCCGACATAAAGGGTGGTCATGGTGACTATATGCTAATGGGGTACACGAGAATCCACCCATGTTTATACTTGTATATATGTATCATGGAGGGCAAAGGGTACATGAGAATCACCAGCCACTATGATATATCATGTTCGTACGGCGACATGCATTTGAGACCGTTCAAGGGTTAACACAGGACATATATATCCCATGGGTGGATTATGATGCTAAAGCTATACAATCCAGGCTAAGGTTTTAAATGCATGATAAACCCTATTCCTTTTCCCGATATGGTATATATGTATGCATATGTTGGCATATGATTATTTACTTTGGTTTTGAATATTGCATTTATTTTATCCTTATTTATGAGTACATGCTAGCATTTACTCGCTAACTATCTTTGGGAGTTGTATCCCCATTGATGCAGGAATAGACCATACAACTTTTCATGCTCAGTGACTTAGATTCGGGGACATCTCTGTGTCAGACTGAAGTGGTGGGCTTCCATACACCAAAAGACTCCATTTCATGCTATGGACTTTGTTACATTATTTTTGTTTTTTGGACATTGGTTTTGGCTATGGTTTGGGTCATGTCACGACCGGGTGTTCTTGGTTTTTTGATAGAGGATTTGTGTGACTACTATAGGCATGGGATGTGTCGGGATTGGTGTCAGCCTTGGTTTTGGTATTGGCTTTGGGGCTGACACTAGTTGGGTATTTGGTATGATATTTGGTCGGTTCTGATTATGAATTTCTTTAAATATCCCTCAATTGATTTTATACATCTTTTTATGTGTTCAGAATACATCCTACATAAGTTGTGGGGCGATTATGGTTAGGTCTTTCCGGTGTTTTTCAGTTCTAGTTAGGCTTGAGGAACCCAACACGACTATTCTTTCATTTAGGTCATGTCCGTTCACCAAGCTATGGAAAAGGTAAATATGATTCGAGTAGGCTTAAGAGAACCCATAGATGCCAAAATTCCTATGCGGACATGATACAAAGAGAGTTGGAGTTTGAGGTTATAGATTTAGTGTTCTTAAAGATGTCTCCTATAATGGGAGTAATGCGGTTTGGGAAGAACTTGAAGCTCACTCCCCTATACGTCTTCCCATACTTGGTTTTGAGAAGGGTTTGTAATGTTGCATAAAAATTAGATTCACCCTCTAGCAGGAGTTCCATTCACCCGGTATTCCATGGGTCCATATTTCAGAAATGCATGGGTGATCCTTCATTGGTTGTTCCCTTGGATAATATTGATATTTCAGATTCTTTTTGCTATAAGGATATCCCAGTGGGGGTCTTGGATAGGCAAGTCCATCAGTTGTGTACAAAGGATGTGTCTTTGATAAAGATTTGGTAGCAGAAACCAAAGATTGAGGAAGTTACATGGGAAGCTAATGATGATGTGAAGTCCAAGTATCCGTTCCTATTCCCTATTCTGGAAATTCATGCTTGAGATATGTGTGATCTTAGCATCTTTGTTTACTGTCATTGTTAAAGGAAGATTAAAAATTTCCTTAGAATTATGTTTTTTTGTATTAAAGGTAAGAGTAATGATATTTGAGTTCCAATCATGCTAGAAATACTTTGCCCCATCATTCAAGAAAGAACGATCCTAATGGGGGGAAACTAAAACACCTCAGACTTTGGCCTATGAAAATTTCCTGAGCTTTGAGCTCACTGCCTTTACTATGACTTTAGCCCATCAGTCATAGGGTGTCTTTAAGGGTTATTTGACCCAGTCCTAAGGTGTCTAGTGGATGTTGTTAAGTTTCTGGCCTGGGTACTACTTGGGTACTTAAGTCGTGAAGACTCGTGATGAGTCATTAGGATAAGCCATAATAAAATCATATAAGTTGTTGGCTTTGATTCTGCTCTGAGTATGAGTGGCTCTCTTTGAGTTGTAAGGACTCGTTACGAGTCATAATTATTAAATCATAGAACCCTACGAGTCATAGGGTCATGTTACTATTTGATTTGTTGAGTCATAAGGATAATAGTGTTAGGGGTCCTGGAGACTTCCTTGTTACGACCAGTGGTAATGAGTCGTAAGGTGATGTTACAAGTAGATGGATGACATGTATCCAAAGACGATGATTTTCTAGATTTTAAGTTGGGGGTACTTTAGACATTTATTACTTAAAACCCTTTAGACACCACATCCATACAACTATTTGGGCATTCATTTAACACTTTAATGGATTAAACATTCTCTCTAAATACTCTCATGAAAGTAAAGCGAGGGTTTTACCAATTTGGTCATCTAAGGGCTCAAGGGTTGATTTTTTTCCTTAAATCTTCGTGATTCAGGCATGCGACTCTTCCCTCATTGTTAATTTGGTAAAACCAAGTCGTTTAAGCATTGTTAATGAGTCATTGGCATGAGTTTTGAAACAAGGATTAAGGGTTTGGAATGATTATTGTTGAATAATTTTTTCCCATGGTTCCATAATAAGTTTTCATTCTTTGATTAAGCTATTCACACATGTGGGTCCATGGGAATAGTGATTCATCAAAAGGGTCATTGTTAACCCACAATTTTATGAGTTTTCCTTGATTTTTGCTTTGACAATGGTACACCCTAAGCCTATTTTTGAAATTGTTAATGATAATAACCTTGTCACAAGTTTGAATTGTGTTTTGATCTAATACATGGGCATAAAATGGTTAATGAATGATAATTTATTTTATAAAGCCATTCATGGCTATAAATTGATTTAAATTGTTACCTTGTGGTTTGATTGTATAAATGGGTTTGAGTCCCAAATATTAAATTAATTTGATGACTTTGTTTGGACAATAGGTTCTAATGCCAATTGATGAAATTATTGTTATGGCATATTATACGCTTGCAAGTGAGGTTGGTATGATGATACCAACGGGGTGTCGATATGTAGAATATGTTAATTAATGGTGATGCATATTAAATTTTTAAAAATTGGGCTTAAAATCGGGATGTGTAGATGGGCAGTGAAAGTAGATGTCCCGAAGGACTAACACAGGAAACCGCGCTAGCTGGTTCGTCTATCTAAATGATTGGGTGGTTCGATTCCCATGTATTGATATATGAATAGGAGATTTGAGTCCCTTATTTTGTATATATTGGTTCTTAAGTCACCTTGAATTATTCTGGGAGGTTCGAGTGCACTATAAAGGCATATACAGATATGGATATTCTTTGGTTCGTGCTGCTTCACGTAGTGGGGCCCTTCCAGCTAGGAGAGAGTTTGGCCCATATAGCCTGTGGGTGCCTTGTTATATGACGGTTATGTTACACAACCCAGGTTAAGGTTTTTGAAGTTCATGCTAAGCCGTGTTCCCAACCCCAACATGTGACAATATATATGTATATGTATCTCATATGATATTATGCACTGAATGATGTATTAGTTTTGAACTATTATCATGGAATTAGTTTGCTACTCTTATCCTAAATTACATGCTAGTGCCCCAACTACGAACCGTCTTTGGATTCTATATGACAGCGTCTAAGTGCACATACAAGTGTACGTGGTCTCACCAAGTAATACAGTGGTCTTAAATAAATAAAATATCGATCCCTCTGAGATTTATGCTGACAACTTATCCAATTCTAGTTCAACTATTGAGATAAAGTAACCAAGAGAGTTTTAGAGTTGAAACTACAAGTAAAGTATCTTATGTACAAAAGTAATGACTTTAGACAATCAATGGATTGAGACCTAAGGTTAAGCCACTTCAAACAATCATACGATGCTTTGTTAGATTACTTATCTTGGTTATTTATTCGTAGGGTTTATCGCATGATCATGGTCTCCCGACCTCTAAACATATACCTAACTTGGTCATTACAACTACATTGTTAAGCGAGGATGTAATAATCCCATTAAGTGTTTAAATCTATCATCCTACATATGATCCAAGCAAGTTTTCTAGGTACATCTCTGCCCTAGATGCAAATATAAATTCCTTATTTTACTAATGAATAAGAACCTTACTTTATCAATCCCCACATTCTATCTTCCTATCCCCGCTCTCGAGATTACAAGGTCAATAATATGTATATTCTAAGGTTCGTGAATCCTCAAAATAGTTTAAACAAGGATGAACAAACAACCAAAATATGATAATCAAATCAAACGAAATCAATTTAAAAAAATGGTAGTCATGTCCTTGGCCTTAACCCCAGAAAGGGGGTGTTTAGTCACTAATCAACATAATCATGATCCAAATACTTGAATACAAAATTAAATCAATGAATGAACAAATTAAAAGGTATAAAACCCCTAAAATTCGTCTTGATCAGCCTCCAAAATCTCCCAAAGACGTCCAAAGTGATTAGAATAAGTTATAAAGTGTTCTATTAATAGTTGAGTTCTTTAAGCCGTGTATGGGGAGATGTCCATGGAACGTTGGATATCGCATGGGAATATTGGAATGTCACCATGTATATCTCATGGAATAAGGGGCCCGGTTCATTTTAAATCGTGTGGGAAGAGATCCGCGATCTGGGCAATTTGTGTAGGCTCACTGAACTGTGCCTCTTGACGCCTAATTTTGTCTAAATGTTTCTCCTTCCATCCCTTGACTTGTGGTGCTGTTTCCACTCGATTTACAATTTTTATTTTATCAATATATCACAATAATCAACTCACTAAGCATCCTAACAGATCAAATACCAAATATTAGAGCTCAAAATAACACAACATTCACAATAATTAGCTAAAAACACGAGCTAAGACTAGGCTTGCCCACATTGATCTACAACTTATGGTTTTGACTCTTGGATTAATCCAATTAAAATTTGAACATTATAAACATGTTTTTCCACATATAATTTCACAATAATATCCTTAGTAATTAATTACAGCCACTAGAATCCATTGAAAACAACTAGAACAACACCTACCTCAAGCTAGTCAAAGTAGTTTTCTCGTCTAGACTCTAAATGATCCTTTTAAACCCCAACTTGTTTGAAAACTTCTATAAACATTGTAAACACATACTTGAGGACTTAAATTCTTATTTACATCATCATTAACACATAAAGAACGCGAATTGTCCTTAAAATAAGGCTAAATAGGCTAGGATAACAACACTAGAGTGCATAAATACACCCAACATCACTACCCCACACTTAAAGCTTTGTTCGTTCTCGAACAAATCTTTAATATAAGAATCATAGCCTGAGGAGACTCTACATTTCTACTACATTCAAGACACTCATACTAGTACTATGACGCTACATAGAATGAAAGTTTTTCGCTGGTCATGTTACACACACAACTGAAAACTCAAGAATACTACTTCAAAACATCCTAGACGTAGGAATTGACTTACCTAGTTGGAAAACTCATGCATATCGTTCAATCTAAGACATCATAAAATCACCAACATTCATCAAACATATGCCCTCATAATAAGAGAGTTACCTATAATCACTCACCTAAATGCAATTTATAAAAGAATGCGTAAAAGAATCAAGTTACACTCACTCTTAAAAGGAATTCACTAGTTACACATAATGAACCATAGGATTGACTTAGTGTAGTACTCCACTATTATCAGAATGATGAAGATTAGGATTAAATAGGTCCTTAATGGTTGTAATGTAGCTAAAGGGATGGGTAGAAACTATTTTTTCCAGGAATGTGACTATCTTCTCCAAGTGCTTTAATACCTTACATTACACAATTAAGACACCTTTAACTGCCAAATTACACTACTTTTGTCTACAGAATTCTTTTTTTTGACCTATCTCATCAAGGTCATTCTTATACATTATGGTGGGGCTATTGTCTATTCACCACTTATTCAATTTGAACAATTATTTTTCTTTACTTTACATTACACAAATCCCAACCACAAACATATCATTCTTTGAACACCAATGTCTATTACTTAGGGGCTTAAACCCAGAGCACCGAATATTTTCTAGAGAAAATAAAATAGAATTTATGACTTGTAACTTCCCTGCATAAGATAGAAGTCTTATGGCTACTTCTCTGATTTTGTCTGTAATTTTCAAGCATAACTGATGACATTAAACTTTGTTCCATATCTTGGGCGACAAAGGTAATCCTAAGTATCTTATTAGGAAAGACCCTAAAGTAAAACCAGTTATCTGTAGAATTTCCCTTTATGTGGTATCCTTAATTCTATCTAAATATATGTTGGATTTATCTGTGTTTGCCTCCAAACCAGTCACCAGGTAAAAATCTCCTAAAGCTACCATTACGCTTTTCACATATGCCACAATTCATTTGCAGAAGACCATAAGGTCACCTATAAACATAAGGTGTGTCAATCCTTGGCCTTTACACATTGGGTGGTATCAAAAATTAGGCAATCTGCTCATTTGTTGTAGTACTCGAGATATATATTTTATTACCATGACAAATAGTAAAGCGAAGATAGGGTCCCCTTGACTCAAACCCCTCTTTTCTTCAAAGTAACCATGAGTTCACCTTTTACTTTCATTGAAAATTTTGTTGTTGTAATACATACCATTATCATCTTCAAAAATTTGGGTGGAAATCCATATCCATATAATATCTCTTCAACAAATTCCCACCTTACCATGTCATAAGCTTTTTTCAAATCTATCTTCATTAAGCATCTTGCAGATGTTTTTCTATTATAATGTCTCAAAATGGCATGGCACGTTAGTATATTGTCTAATAAAGGCCTTTCCTGTACAAAGTCACCCTGAGAGTTATTGATTTGTTAAGGTAATACTACCTTAAGTATTATAAACAAGAACTTGGAAATACATTTATAGAGTACATTACAGCAAGAAATTGGTCTGAATTGACCTGCATTTGCTGGTTTAGTAACCTTGGGGATCAACGTAATAACTGTGGCATTAAGTTGCTTTAACATTTTCCCATTCTCTAGGTATTCTAGTATTACATCATTTACCTATTCTCCTATTATTTTCCAAGACTCCTTGAAGAAACCACTCCTAAATACATCCGGTCCTAGGCTTTTATTATGGATAAGACTCATCACAACTAGCTTTACTTCTTCCCTGGTAAACTCTTTTAGCAAGATCAATTATTGTTCAACTGTTAACGAATGACCTTCCTTGAAAAATTCTGAAGATACCTTCCTTCTTTCCCCTCCAAGTTTACCTAATGTTTTCTGATAAAACTGCACAAATATATCACCAATCTTCTTAGGTTCATGCTTCCATTTCCCCAGCTCATCCTATAACTAATTTATATCCATCATCAGTTTTCTTTGTTTAATAATAGAGTGAAAACATTAGGTGTTGCCATCACCAATCTTGATCCATGTAGCTTTACTGCTTTGTTGCAAAGTTATCTCAGACATGTAATTTAGCCTTTTGAAATCCCCACTAGCAGCTCTTTCTTTCACTTGCAAAGTGATATTTAGAGGGTCTTTTTATAACTTAGCCTGGATAAATTTTATTTCCTCTCTTGCTTTCTTTGCATCAGTTATGATATTCCTGAAATATTCTATATGTAACTCTCTCAATTTATACTTAAGCTTTTTTAGTTTCTGCACAACACCATACATACTACATCCTTGAATCTATCATCCCAAATTATTTTCACCACTATTTCAAATGAAGGATGTTTACTCCACACATTACAATATCTAAAAGCTCTATTTTCTTTTTGTAAACCCTATATTGAGACATGGATTGGACTATGATCGCTCACTCTTTTTGGAAGAAAGTGGACACCATATGTTGGCATCTCATCGACCCATTCCCCATTAATAAAACACCGATCTATTTAAGAAAAGGTCATACCATTTTCATGGTTGTCATTCCAAGTATATTTTCACCCTGAACCTACTAATTCTGTCAACTTGCAGGTGTCAAGGCATTCCTAAAACTCTTTTATTTCTGCAAATATCACCATAATCCGTCCTAGTCTATATTCCAAATACAACACTGAATTAAAAAAACCCTAGAACAATCTAAGGCCCCTTCATGCCACCTCCAGTAGTAATTAGATAGTCCCACGACTCCTTTCTTTCCTCTTTTTTATTGTACCCATATACCACTGTTATTTTGAGCTCCAATTGTAAAGAAATATATTTCATATAGCAAGTAATTTCCTGTGCAGTTGCATCAAATATATCCACTCTGTATTGACCTTCCCGCCAAACTAGCCAAATTCTACCATTAAGGTGGAATTGATGATTAGCATAGGATCTCCACCCCCAGACATTTTATCAGTCACCTTACTTAGTTTGCTAATTTTTATTTTGGTCTCCGCTAAACAAATTAAACCAGCTCCCACTTTATTACAGAGTATTTTGACCTCCATCTATTTTATGAGGTCATTCAGGCCTCGTACACTCCACGTGAGTATGTTAACTATCCCTTGAAGGGACAGCTGGAGACCCTACAAATTTACTAACACCTTTAATTTTATGTTGCTCCAGAAGTTTACTAACACCTCCAGCTTTCTATTGTTCCAATAGTTTGAAATTATTTCCCACCCTTACTATATCTTATTCCCCTATTTTAGCTACAACAGGTCTCTTAGGTTGTGACCATTAAGTGTCCTTAGGTCTATCTCCCCCTACTGGGAGTATGCTACTTCCACCGTGTGTTATATCCTTTCTAGCCTCTCCATTTTCGTTAGATTTCTTGTCCTTACTAGATGCAGCCATATCTTCTCCCTCTTCTATATCAGATTCACTCTCATTATTATTAAGAGTTACATTCTTCCCCTGTTTCTTAGGTAATAATTTTCGATAATTCTTCTTTTCATGCCCATATTTGTGGCAATGAGAACAGATAGTAGGCATCCAGTCATAGGTCACAACTTGTGTAATTGAAATACCTTTTCTATTCTTAAACTTGATCTCATCAAGAAGTTCATCTCCTACCTTTACCTCGACCAGCAACCTTGCAAAATTGAGGCCAAACTTCTTCTTTGTTGGTTTATCAACCACTAGAGGTTTCCCCACCAAGCTTCCAATTTTTCTTTAACATCTCATACTCCAATATTTTAAGTCCAATCCTAGAAGTTTAATCCATATAGCAACAGTCAGCAGCTCATATTTGGAAAATTCTATCTCCGGTGTCCATTCTTTCATGATTTGGGGCTTGTTATTGATATGGTAGATTCCACCATGTGTAACATCATTTTTTCCCCTGATCATTATCAAACCTTTTCAATACTATTCTATTTTTCATAATTGCAATCTTATTGATCCAATACTTCCTTCAAATCTTCTTTATATATCCATTCAATTCTACAAATGAAAGATGACACCTAATACATAGCACACCACTGAATTTCTCCATAATTCAACTTCTAAATTTATATCATCCACCTCAATTTCTCTAATGAACTCATCCCCAATACACTCAGGAGCAATAAATTCTAGCTTAAATCCCACATATATGATTTTTGTTATATAAAATTTCTCCCAAATTAGTGTCGCATTAGCTTTCTTACCCATATTATGTTGTTCAACGTCATCTGCCCATGATGTTCCCTCTCGCATCTGAGAGTTCCATTCCATAACTTGGTCTTTCAATGGTGTCTCCTTTCTTGCAATATTTACTCCAGTTTCATCCACCAGTGGTGACCTAATTGGTGGTATAGAGCTTTTACCCACTACCTTATCAAATGATTTCCTCACTGTAACCATCACCTTACCTCCCTTTACCGGTATGATTTCCTAATTTTGTATTGCCATTGAGGTCACTCTCTTTGCTCTCCTTCCCATGGTTAGCGAACGTTAGCAAAATATGCGTCGAGAGAGTTTTTGGTAAATTTTTCTCTTGAAGTTGTTTCTTCTAGTATCTCGTTAACCTATTCAACAAATTTAGTTTTCGAGTACTCAAAATTCCTTGAGTTATAAACAACTTTAACTACAACCGGTTAGGGAGTCAACTCTATATCAAACTCTTTAGTTGTATTTTGAGAATTGCTCTCAAACATGACTAAATCAAGATTATCTCCACACATATCTACAGAGTGATACATATTTCCGCAAACCATACTCCAACTTGTGGTCTACTGCACAGGTCAGAAACAAGAAGCGCCCCTCCAAACACTTGCATTAAAACCTAGACAAAATGCCTGTTAGTGGGGTCCTCCACAAAAATGACAAAAATTATCATACATCAAAAACCATATATTCTAGACTTCCATGTTAAGATGTGTGATAAAAATAAAAGAAACTAAAAAAAATAAAACAAACTAAACTATGTAAAACTCAATATTACGGTGCAAAAAAACTTGACAACGCGCACACGCAAGTGTACATGGTCTCACCAAGTTATATAGTGTCCTTAAATGAAGCCAAATATCAATCCCTCAGAGACATGTGTTGACAACTTATAAAATTATAGTTCAACTATAGAGATAAAGTAACTAAGAGAATTTTAGAGTTGGAAACTAAAAGTAAAGTAACTAATGCGTAAAAGTAATGACTTTGGACATTTGATGGATAGAGACCCAAGGTTAAGGCACGTCAAACAATCATACTATGCTATTGAGCTTCATTCATTAGATTGCTTATCTTGGTTATTGATTAGTAGGGTTAATCGCATGATCATGGTCTCCCGGCCTCTAATCGTCTACCTAACTTGGACATAATTGAATGGGGATATAATAATCCAATTAAGTGCTTAAATCTATCATAGTACATATGAACCAAGAAATGTTTATAGGTATATCCATGTCCTAGATGCTAATTCAAATTCTTTATTTTATAAATGAATAAGAACCTTACTCTATTTTTCCCCACGTTCTTTCTATCCCTTCCCCCCCCCCCCCCCCCCCCCCGAGATTATAAATTCGACAATATGTATATTATAAGGGCCACAAATACTCAAAATACATAATTTAGGGATGAAAAAACAACCAAAGTTAGATAAGAAAATCAAACAAAATCAATAAAATATAGAAAACCCCTAAAGATCATGATCCAAATACTTGAATACATAATAAAATTAATTCATAAAATAAATAAAATATATAAAACCCCTAAAGATCATGTTTATAAACCTCTAAAAACTCCCAAATATGTCCAAAGTGATTAGAATAATGTACAAAGTGTTCTATTTATAGTTGAGGACTTAAGCCATGTATGGAGAGAGGTGCATGGTATGTTGGCTATACATGTGAATATTTTCACATAGAGGTGGATATATTTGGGAATAAGGGATGTTGGTCATTGAAAATCACATGATAAGAGCTCCACTACGTGGCCAATTCACATAGTCTCACTGGAATGTGCCTCTTGATGCCTAATTTCGTCTAAATGTTTCTCCTTTAATCCCTTTCCTCGTGGTGTTGTTTCCACTAAATTTCCAGCTTGTGTTTCATTAATATATAACCCTAATGAAATCACCAAGAATCCTACATGATCAAATACAAAGTATTAGAGCTCAAAATAACACAACACTCACAACGAATACTAAAAACAAGAGCTAAGACTAGGCTTGGTCACATTAATATACAACTTATAGTTTCGACTCTTGGATTAATCAAATTTAACATTGAAAATTATAAACAATTTTTTACACATATAATTACATAATAATTGCCTTAGAAATTCAATACACCCACTAGAATCCATCGAAAACATCTAGAAAAACTCCTATCTTAAGCTAGTCAAGCTAGATTTATCATGTAGACTCTAAATGATCTTTTTAAATAGCAACTTGTTTAAAAATACCTTTAAACATTATAAACACATACTTCAACACTTAAATGCTTATTTTTATCATCATTATCACATAAATCACAAGAATTATCCTTAAAACAAGGCTAAATTGGCTAGGATAACAATACTAGAGTGTATAAATACACCCAACATCACTGTATCCCCATGTGATGTAGGAACCAAACATACTTCCACATCTTGTGCTCAGTGAATTAGATTTGGGATCATCTAGCAAGTCAGATTAAAGTAGTGAGCTCCCATCCTTCGAAAGACCCCATTTTATGTTGTGGTTTCCTTTTTATGAGTGGACTATCTCTTTAGATAATGGTTTTGGATTTTGGTAATGAACAGTTATCTGGTTATCAGTAGTTTGCATAGACATATCATGAGATATCATAAGTTCTACTATATGCTATGTTGTAATATGTTAAGATTCATCTGAATTTGGGGATGTTATGTTGGTTCAGGTAGGCAAAATTGGTGATCTTCATTCCATGTGGGACTTGAGATACCCGTCATGGCCAAACCCTAGTTTGGGTCATGAAATACCTAATCCACTTAGGCCAAATTCATGATCATTCCCTCTATTCTTGATTTCATCGACTATAACTCACCTTAAACCTACTAATTTCATGGTTACATTAGTTAATTAATGGCATGCAAGAGCAAATTAATGATTAAGAACTAAACCTGATAAGTTTTATACCTAATTTACTCCCTTGTACTTTAAAATCCATAAATTCAAGCTTAAACACTCCCCTAAAATCCATAAACTTAATTGATCAAAAAACTAGTTAATGGGACATGAGGTAGTTATATTTATTAAGAAAATTGATGGAATAAAGTGGAAAATTTCCCTACTTGCCAATTCCCTGCCCAAAAAATAATTTTAGAATAATAGATTTATTTTTTGAGATGTATATATTTACAAAGATTATATTATCCTTATTCATGAGTACATGCTAGCATTCACCCATAAACCGTCTTTAGGCTCTGTATCCCCCACGACATAGGACCTGACCATACTATGTTTCTTACACAGGGACTTTGATTCAGGGATAGTTTTGGTCAGACTGTAGTGATAGGCTTCCATACTCCAATAGACTCTATTTCATGCTATAGACTTCGTTACATTATTTTTATTTCTTGGACTTTGATTTTTCTATAGTCGGGGGAATGTCCCAACCAGATGTTCTTGGTTTTTAGATTGAGGCTTTGTGTGACTACTACAGGCACGGGAGGTATCGGTATTGGTGTTATCCTTGGTATTGATATTGGCACTGGGGATGGCACTGGTTGGGTATTTTGTTTTATATTTGGCTAGTAATGATTATGAACTTCTTTCAATATCTTTCAATTAATTTTGATACATCTTTTTATATGTTTGGAATTCATATAACATAGGTTGTAGGGTGGTTATAGTTGAGTCTTGGAGGTGGTATCCAATCCTAATTAGGCTTGAGGTACCCTACATAACTAGGCAATGGTTCGGGTCCTGTTAGATTGGTATCAAAGCCCTATGTTCATGGTCAATTAGGATTCCACAAAGTTGTGTCAAGTAGAGTGTCTCTTAAGGGTGTGTAGCATGCTACACTAATAAAGGAGAGGCTACAAGGCACTTTGTAATATTTCTCCTTCTTGTGTTCTATTTTCAAGCTGTAGAGTCTATGTCCTGAAATCTTATCTAATTCTTGATTATTTACTTATCAGATATGCCTCCTCGATGATCTAAAGCTCATGAAAGCTTCTCTATCCCACTCTAGGACAATATTGATAGGACACATTCTATTTATGGGGTCAAGACCTGGTCTAATGGTCCAATTCCTAGTTTTCCTCCTAGAGGCCCATCAATTCCCTCTAGTCCTTCTTAAACTACTCAAGCTGAAGTAACGAACGTGGAGTTTTTCCAGTCCATACATATATTAGAACATTTAGCATATTCTAAGTATGTGTGCGGTGTTCCTATTACTACATCTTCAGAGGCCATAAGGGTTTGCTAATTTTTTAGGATAAACCCTTCCACCTTTACTGGTGTTAATTTTAAGGAGGATCCTCAAGGTTTTCTGGATAAGATCGATGAGATTTTTAGAGTTATGCATGTCACTAATGTGGAGTGGGTGGAGTTTGCCACATACCAATTAAAAGATGTGGCATACCAATGGTACGGGGAATTGGATAAGTCAAGGGGTGATGACGCTATGTCATCTTTGTTGGAGGATTTTTCTAATGCTTTTCTAGATCGCTTCTTTCGTCAGGAGATGAGGGAAGCAAAGGCAGAAGAGTTTACTAATCTGAAGCAGTGCAAGATGTCATTCAAGGAGTATGCCTTGATGTTTCACCAGTTATTTCAAGATGCTCTGGATATAGTTTCTAGCATGGGGGCTAGTGTAACACCCTATATTCTGCGTGTACTAGTTCTACTTATGTGGAACTTCATTTAGACTTATGGGATAGGTAATGCGCTAATCTAAGGCCCCAAACTAAGTAAAATAATTGTTGAATAGAATGAGCACCTCAATTCCCAATTAGTCCCAAAAGCCCAATATGTTAAAGACCCATTTTAGACTTGAATAAAGTAAGTAGGTGCGCCACCTACTTTCACCTTCTGACCAACCTAAGAACTAAGTAGGTGCATCACCTACTAATACTTCCTTGACCAACTTATTGGGCCAAGTACACTAACACCTACTTAAATTTATTTTGGACAAATTAAAGAAGAGAAAAGGAGGAGACTGGGTAACCAAAGCCTAATTGTTTTTGATCCACAAAGGTCCAACATAATGGGAAAGTAGGTGCATCACCTACTTGACAAACTATGTCCTAAAAATGCCCACTAAATTCGGCCAAGAGCAGCTCCTTTTAAAGGGATTAAAATCAGCTCCTTTAGCTCATTTTAACTTAGATAAAAAATAGCTTTCTAGGTTTTCTCTCTTATTCTTTCTTAGCTATACAGCAGCCCTATAATTCCACTAGGATTCTTGGGATTTACCATGATTCCATACTAAAGGTATGTGAACAAATCATGAGCTTATCTTAAGAAAACTTTGAGAATTATGTTCTCCATGATTAAATTTTAAGACAACCCCTTTTAAGTATGGCAGCCCCATTATTCTTCATTATTAAGAGATTTTCTCTTCACGTTTTATTTATGAGTGAAGGAATCAAGCCATTGAAGAGGAATACATTAGATAATAAACTACCACAAAAATTAAGTTATAGCTACTGTCCATTTTTGCCCTTTTCCTATATACGTGTGTTTGTAGGGGATTGTGTATATATTTTTGTTAAAGACCCAAGGGGTGGTGAGTTCAATTTTTGGTTGCCATACTAAGGGATGTTTAGGGATTTTTTGGATAATTTTTATGTATATATATTCGGGGCTGCTTTGTTGATGTTGGCGGGAAGGTGTGAATAGTTTTCATTAAAACATAGAAGACGGGTATAGTGGTACAACACCAATTTGATTGTCTCATAAGTTTATTTCCCACACTACTTGATATACTTTTTTGAGAATACAATAAAGACAAAATTGTTATGAGGTTCTTATAAGAAGTTACATTGCATGTGAATGTAATAGAAGAATAACAAGGTTGAAAGAACACCCTTGGATTAGTTAATTGTGGGTTACTAACCCGTTACTATTTTTATAAGTTTAAATAGCAAAAATGTGTTATTTATCTACTAACACTATTTTTATGCTATTATAGATTAGTAATATAAAATGGAGGACATTAAGTAATAGTGCGATCAGTTGTGCAGCATGGTATATACTGTTCATTGACCCTATACTCTTTGGCATGAATAAAACTCTTGTGTTACAAAGTAAGATTCCTAAGCACTCTTCTTTAAAATTATACATAAAGGCAGCGTTCAACCTCCAAGGTGACTAAAAACCTTATTCCAACTCATTAGGGGGTTAAAGTACCTAAAGATGTGTTTATTACTAGACCTACACATTTTCCCTTCTAAATACTAGTATGATATAGATGGTTTCAACAACAAGATTTATGAGTAATTTTCTTAGCCAACATGGCCTATGGTGTTAGTTAAGCTCCTATGCGTTATATTCCTATTATTGTTGCATCCTACCTTATATTTACTGCATCTAGTGCATATTTGTGTACCTTTTACTACTGGTCCAAAGTTCTGACTCTAATACATGACCACCAAAACAACAACTTTAAAGATAAAAGGACGATCAGAAGTGAATCTATACATTCTTGGGTGGTATCCAGGGGTTGAAGGAACACCTAGCATGGGTTGATACCAACATTATGGGTGGTATCCCAGGGGTGAAAGGAAATCCTAGATTGGGTCAATCTTGATTTATGTATTTATGAGGACCGTATCCCAAGGGTTGTGTGATACCAACATTTGTGTGATGACATATAATTTTATAAATTAATGAAGAATAAAGCAAATTAAATGATGTAATGTACATGATACCACAAGTACAAGAAATGTTGGTCTTCTATCCTTATCTATAGAGTTATATATTGATATCTGAACTATATTGATATCTGATTTTGTTGAGCTCTTGTCTTATTTTTAGTCACTTCATGTTGTATCTATTGAGTAATTCTTAGTATTGACATCCCTTATGGGGAGAGATTGTGTTTCATGATGTAGGTACAGGTACTCCATCTAGTAGACCACCCCAGTAGGAGCACAGGATATCCAACAACTATTGGTGAGATCTAAGTTGATTCGGGGCTTTTCTATTCATATATATATATATATATATATATATATATATATATATATATATATATTTGTATTGTACAGTATTTATGGGTAAGGAGGCCGTTTGTCCCAAGCTTAACTAAGTCTATGTGTCTTTTAGAGGCTTTATAGACCAATGTAGATTTAAGAATAGTAGCATTGTGTTCTTTCGGTGTTATGGCCCCAACGACCAAGTATTGCATATGTAGGTTTAGGCTTACTTACGTTTTTTGTTTTCATTAATACATCAAATTCATACTTTACAAGACCTTTGAATGTTATAGTTACATGCATTAAACTACAAGGGTACGGGTTGGTTCTCTCGAGCCATTACGACTACGGGTGCCTATCCATCCTAATGGGAGTTGAGGCATGGCAAAAGTGGTATCAGAGCAGGTCATCCTAGGGAGTCATATGCAAATCCATGTCTATGTAGAGTCTTTATTATGGGGGTGTTGTGCACCACATCTGGAATTAGGAGTTGTTTCTTTTTCTCCATACCTTAGATTGTGTAATAGATCCTATAATGTAGGTTGATTCGTATTTAACCTCAAATACTTTTTTCTCAATATATTAAAGATGCAGATTACAAGGAGTAAGAATAAGAAGAGTAAGAAAGTAAATATGGCTCCTACATCATGGACTAAATATGCTGATCAAAGTGAGGCTCAAGATGAGTTTGCATCACAGACTTGTTCTACTCCTCTATCTCCAGAAGAGCTAAGAAGGAGGAGTGTACCCCCAGAGTCACCTATTAATGATAATAAGCAATATTTGAGGATTGTGGTGCAATTATTAATATGTATAGTTGTAGGAAAAGGTCAAGGACAAACTGGTTTAACTATGGGTACTAGTGGTGTGGATAGGGCAGCCAGTCTACGGACACAGGATTTTCTTAAATTAGACCCTCCTCAATTTACTGGGTCTGATCCTAATGAAGATTCAAAAGAATTTATTGATGATATTAAAAGTGCTTTAGATGTTATTCATGTATCTGGTAAAGAGATAGTGGAGTTAGCAGCATATAAATTAAAGGGGGTGGCTAAATTCTGATATAAAGCTTGGAAAAAATCAAAGGGTATAGGTGCACCTTCACCTAGTTAGGAAGAGTTCAAAACAACATTTCTTGGTCATTATCTTCCTTTCAATATTTGGTATACCCATGCAGATCAGTTCTTAAATCTTTGCCAAGGGAATATGAGAGGGAGTACTATCTTCAATTTAATTTTTTAGCCATGTATGCTCCTAATGTAGTGGCTACTATGGAGGATAGAGTTCATTAATATATGGAAATATTTGAACCATATTTGGTTATATATTTTACTTTTGATGCCTTGAATAAAGACATAGAAATAGCAAGAATACAATCTTTTGCACAAAATATAGATGATAAAAGGTAAAAAAAGGACACAAGAGCTAGAAAGAGGGCACTCCAAGAGGGCTAGATCTATGGGACAATTTTCTCCATCTCAATGTGAATTCGAGCCTCAGTTTTTCAATAAACCCCCTAGACCATCACCTTTCAAATCCACATCAGGTGCTCCTCCTCGATTCCAAGGGTTTAAGGGAAATCAATTCGTGCAAAGAAGTGAGAGTCAAGGTTTGAAAGTAGTGGGGTATCGAGAGAAAGGAGGTGAAAACCAATCAATACCTACTGGAGAAAATTGTAACCATTGTGGAAGAAATTATTTAGGTACATGTCGGTTTGGGATAGATTTTTTTTATTGGAGTATCACACTGGGATACATAATGAGAGATTGCCCAAAAAGAAGCATGGTTGATACGTCACGACATATTGGATCTACTGTTGTATTATAATTCTTGATTCCTTATTTTGGTAGGGGTCAGCAGATGAATACTGGTCATGGTAGGGGTGTTAAGGAAGATAGTTCCAGTGGTGTTCCAAATCGTGCATATGCTCTAGTAGGTCGACAAAATTTGGAGGCTTTTCCTGACGTGGCTACAGGTACATTGCCCATCTTTTAACATATGGTATATGCATTAATTGATCTAGGCTCTACATTATAATATGTCACTCCATTAATTACTGGAAAGTTCAAAAGAATACCAGAATCACTAGCTAAGCCATTTGAAGTGTCTACACCAATTGGCAAATTTGTTATAGCTAAAAGAGTTTATAGTAATTGTATGGTAACTATTTGTAATCATGATACATTGGATGACCTTGTGGAGCTTAAAATGGTAGATTTTGATGTTATAATGGGTATGGATTGGTTGTCTTCTTGTTTTGCCATAATGAATTACCGTGCTGAGATGGTGCATTTCCATTTCCAAAGGAAGCAGTCCTTGAGTAGAGGGGTAATATTGGGGAACCAATGGGAAAGTTTATTTCTTATATTAAGGAAAATAAGATGATGTCCAAAGGATATAGGTGTCATCTATTAAGGGTGAAAGATATAGAGGTGGCGTCACTGAATCTTCAATCCATTTCAATGGTAAATGAATTTCTTGATGTATTTCCTAAAGAGCTTCGAGTTTAACTCCAAAATGAGAATTAGAGTTTGGTATTGATGTGATCCCAGGTACTCAACCTATTTTTGTTCCCTCATATAGAATGGCCCCTGCAAAATTAAGTGAATTAAAAGAACAATAAAAAGATTTATTAGGAAAGGTTTTCATAAGGCCTAGTATATCTCCTTGGGGAGAACTTGTGTTATTTGTACGTATGAAAGATGGCATGTTGAAAATTTGTATTGATTATCAAAAATTAAATAAGGCGACAATTAAGAACAAATATCCCCTTCCTAGAATTAATAATTTGTTTGATCAGTTACAAGGTGCTAAGTACTTCTTAAAGATCGACTTGAGGTCAGGTTATCACCAAATGAGAGTGAAGGAGAAAGATATACCTAAAATGGATTTTCAAATGTGATATGGTCATTTTGAGATTTTAGTTATGCCATTTGGGCTAACTAATGCACCAATAATTTTCATGGATTTGATGAATAGAGTGTTTAAGCCTTTCTAGGATGTATTTCTTATCGTATTTATAGATTATATTCTCGTGTATTCAAGATTTGAAGAAGACCATGCCAATCATTTGTGACAGATGTTACAAATCCTTCGAGATCGTAAGTTGTATATGAATTTCTCTTAATGTGAGTTTTTGTTAAAATCGGTAGCATTCTTGGGTCATACAGTGTCTGATGAAGGAATAAGAGTTGATTCTCAAAAGATAGAGGCAGTGAAAAACTGACCAAAACCCACAACGCTTGTGGAGGTTCGTAGTTTCCTAGGCTTGGCAGGTTATTATAGAAGGTCCGTTGAAGGGTTTTCTTCCATTTTTGCACCTTTAACAAAGCTAACACCAAAGAATCCAAGATTCAATGGAATGGAACTTGTGAAATAAGTTTTCAAGATTTGAAGAGTAAGTTGACTTCTACACCCATATTGGTACTTTTGGAAGGCACGGAAGGCTATGCAGTATATTGTGATGCTTCAGGAGTTGTCTTAGGATGTGTTTTAATGCAACATGGTAAAGTAATAGCTTACGCCTCAAGATAGTTGCGGCCATATGATAAAAATTATCCAACACATTATCTTGAGCTAGCAGAGTTATATTTTCTTAAAAAATATAGTGCCAATAATTGTATGGGGTTCATGTTGATATATATACTGACCACAAGAGTTTGCAGTACCTCTTTAACTAGAGAGACCTAAATTTGAGGTCACGTAGGTGGCTTGAGTTGTTAAAAGACTATGATGTTGATATCTTATATCATCTAGGAAAAGCAAATGTGGTAGCCGATGCGCTAAGTTGTAAGGCAACGGCAAGTAATTATAGGTAGCCCACGGAAAGGCAAGGGATAACTAAGGATCTACACAAATTAGTTAGCCTGGGGGTTCGCCTTCTTGAATCTTCAGAAAAAGATGTTATTCTGAAAAATACAACAGAATCCTCATTAGTAGCCAAAGTTAAAAAGAAGCAATACATTGATCCTATTCTTTTACAGCTTAAGGAGAGTGTACTACAAGGTATACCAAAGGAATTTGATCTTACAAAAGATATAATACTTCGGTTCTTAAACAGATTGTGTGTACCTAATATAGATGGGTTAAGAAAATGGATTATGATAGAGGCACATCATTCAAGATATTCTATTCATCCTGGTTCAACCAAAATGTATCATGATTTGAAATAGGTGTATTGGTGGGGTGACATAAAGAAGAACATTGCACAATTTGTAGCTGAATGTCCAAATTATTATGAAGTTAAGGTAGAACACCAAAAGCCACGAGGTTATATGCAAATTTTGGAGCTCCCTACTCTGAAGTGGGATATGATAAACATGGATTTCATCACTGGTTTACCTTGCACCTCTCGAAAGTTTGATTCTATATGGGTAATAGTTGATAGACTCACTAAATCAGCACACTTCCTACCAGTTAAGACAACTTACATGGCTGAAGAGTATGCAAAATTTTATATTAAATATATAGTTTGGCTACATGGAGTCCAAATCTCTATTATATCTGATAGAGGAGCTCAATTTACCTCATTTTTGGAGGTCATTCCGAAAGAGTTTGGGAACGCAAGTGAGATTAAGCATAACTTTACACTCTCAAATGGATGGCCAGGTGGAACATACAATTAAAACACTAGATGATATGTTTCAAGCTTATGTATTGACTTCAAAGGTAGTTAGGATGATCATTTGCCACTTATTGAGTTTTCATAAAACAATAGTAATCACTCGAGTATCAAAATGGCACTTTATGAAGATTTATATGGCAGAAAGTGTAGATCACTAATCAAGTGGTTTAAAGTGTGTGAAACTACCTTATTTGGGATAGATCTTGTTCATCAAGCTATAGAAAAAGTTAAGGTGATACAACAACGGTTAGAAATATCTCAAAGCCAACATAAATCATATGCAGATGATATAAGAAGATGGTTAGAGTTTGCTATAGGAAATTGGGTGTTCCTTAAAGTATCGCCAATGAAAGGGGTAATGAGGTTTGGTAAAAGGGGAAAACTATGTCCCGCTATATAGAGTCGTATAAGATTATTCAAATATTTGGCCTAGTGGCATATGATTTAGAACTACCCTAGCAACTTTCAATAGTGCATCCGGTGTTTCATGTCTCAATGCTTCGAAAGCTATTTCCACTCTTTTAAAGTGTGGCCTAAAATAGAAGAAAGTTTGGCCTTTAATTAAAGTCTTCGGACTTTAGGCAACACTTTTTGGGGGGTGGCCTAAGGAGGCGTAACCTCTGATCAAAGGCCATGGTTTTCAAGTGTTGCCATATCAACTAAATTTAAAATGCGTGGCCATAAAAGTATAAAGGCCATGCTTTGCAACTTGTCATTGACAATATTTTTATTTGATAAAGCTACACTTACAAGTGTTTCCTTTGTTTACCTATTGAGCACGCTTTACAAGCGTAGCCTTTTGTAGTACCTCTATAACAACACTTAAAAAATATTGTCTTTGTTTTAAAATTGGGCATGCTTCACAATCGTAGCCTTTTGTAGAACCTCTATAACAACACTTACAAAATGAGACATTTTCTTTATTACTATCCACACTTCAAAATCGTAGCCTTTTATACATCTTCTATCGGCAAACTTGGAAAGTGTAAGAGTGTTTTAGCCAAACTTTTGAAGTGTAGCAATATTACATAAAATTTGATAGTTCAAGCCACATTTTACAGAAATAGAATTAGGCATATAAAATATTAGTACGTAATTTCTAATTGAAAAATAATTATTTTGATCGAAATCTATACAACACTAAGTACATTACATGAACATACTTAAGTATATATAATCTCACGCACCAATTAGCTAATAAATAATTGAAGTGACTAGATTTTTTACATATTAATTAGAAAACAACGTAGTAAAAACATGTACCTAGTTCCGCACAAAACCAAATATGTATAAACGAATATCAAAATATTTTAAAAATTCTTTATCATTCACTTCAATCTAGATCAAGTTGAGTTGTGGTGCCCACCATTCAAATTTGATCACCATTGTTCCTACACATTCAAATGCACAAACAATTAGAAAAAAAATATGCTCTATAAATATTTAAATATTTTTTCAATCTGAAATGAGGAAGTACGTGAATCAAAAGTTTCTTTAATTAAATAAATGAAGTTAAAAGTTCAGGATTTAAGTTTCTTTTGAATTTGAGAGATAAAAAAAATTAAATCAAGCAATATTAGAAAATGGTTGTTGAATGTGAGAACTGTAAGTTACAAATTTTTCTCTATAACACGATGTTGATAACACATAGCTACTTACATGGAAAACAGTAACAACAACAAAGTAATGTAGATAACAACACAATCAGTAGTAACATAGATCGTGCAGGACATAAAACTAATCAGTGTAGTTACCATGTAGTGAAAGGCCCTGGACTAGGTGGTTTTACATTGGCTGTTATTCCAATAGTTAGGAGCATAGTAAAAGGAGATATGGTGAAAATCATAGATGCAGAAGCGAATAATCAAACCACATTGTTTTTAACAACCATATTTTCTATAGTTAGTCTCACTCCTTTTATGACAACTATCCCATTTGGTCCTACATCACAGCTAAACTGTTTCTCATCCCTTGCTACACCAGGGAGTGAAATACGAAATATATAGTCATTTTCGGCTTTAGGAATGTCAAAAGATCCAATAAGTAGTCCAACGTTTCCCTAAGTTTATCTAGTAAGCACAACCCCTGAAATTAGCGTAATTGATATGCTTAGAAGATGAAGTATTATTAGCTTCAACTGAAATTGCACCAACATTGATATATGGTGACAGTAAAGTACAATAACCGTATGATAGAGGAGGAAAAGTCTATTTAACATAACTAATGGGGTTCACATTAAGTGGTTGATAAGGATGTCGCAAAATCAACCCATTATTTTTATCATAATTAAGGAACTAATCAACCATTTTATAAATAGGTTATTTAGATCGTCCAACAAAAATTGGCAAGCAAAAGAGTTGAATGACAAAAGAAAGTTCCTTATAATTTGACAAATGCAGGTATGCAACATTCAATTGGTTATTTTTTCCCAGATCAAATTTGTGGAACAACACTGCACATGTTACGTTGTGCAAGATATATAGAAAAAATAACATCACCAGGAATGGAGAATTAAGCTAGCATAATGAAATTTCATAACTGTTTTCTCCTTGTTGTCCCACTGACTTCCACATCATTTACTCTCTCCCCAAAATGCCTACTCATAACCCCTTTCAACCTCTACTTTCTCCACCCCTATAAGTCATTGGCATCACTACTTTTTTAGAAAGTAATATTCAGTGCATCACTGGTTTGCAGAGTTCAATTACAAGGTTTCATGAAAGAGAAGAGTGATGAGAGTAGTTTAACTAGTCCCCCCACCCTCCAACAAAATAAAAATTTATCAGGAAGAAAGTCCTATATAAGAATCTATAAGGACATCTAAAACAGAAAATTAATGTCAATGTAAGAATCTCAAAGGACTAATAAGACTGATGCAAAATGATGGTTGTTCACAAAATTTTTTACAAAAGATAGTGAAAAACCTTTTCTATCTCCGCATAGTGAATCTTTTTCTCAAGTCCACTGATTCTGCCAGATGTTTCAGACTCCTAAATTTGTATCTCCCTTATTGATATAAGCTCCTCCAATTCTGACTTAAGAACTTCTCTTTACTTCTTAAGCCCTAAAAACCAAGGGTGGGGGTGGGGGGGAATCAGGACTATGCAACCAACCAGACAGATGGATAACAAAATCAATGAACGGACCGTTAATTTTTTTATCATCCTATATATGAAAGTGTGCTTCTATACCACCAATAGTACTACTAGTCATTGTACCAGATTTTGTTAATAAAATCCCATCAATAGTAACAACTGCAAGCAATGTGTGTGTTGTTAAACCATGATAAACTTGTATAGTAAGAAGGGGAGTAGTTTCTTATTCATCAGTAAAAAGCACTATTTTACTTTGAATAGTCTATTTTTTTGAAAACTGGTAATTTTTTTTACGTTTAAGTCTATCTCCACTCCAGCTAAGAAGCTTAGCTTGTTTCAAGTCATCATAAACAATGGTATTCTGAACATCAAATAAAATAGCCCTGTCTAATGCTTGATCGAATCTGTGTTACTATTAAGCATATATCATACCTCGTACTTCTACCTAGCTTAAATTCGTCCTAAAGATTTCAAAGACATTCTTTAAAGATGAATACACTTTTATATATGTAGAATTTTAAAGAATTTCACTTTTTGTTGTATGAGAAATTCAATAAGCTTTTCATCGATACTAAATTCCCCCTAATCCAACACCCGGGTAAAGAGTTAGAGCCTTTTTAGTGAGACAGTGTATCATCTAAGCCATCAACGCATCATGGAGCATGCCAAAATGCTGATCGTCAAAATCCAATGAGCCTCAACAATTATGGTATGTCGCGCCAAGGTTCAAATTAAGAATTGTCCTTTTTCCAGTGAATCTCCACGATGTCTTCACGTCGCGCCAAACTTCCAGGTCAAAAAAATGGAAACGTGATAGCTCCGCGTTGCGCCATCTCCCAATTTCCTAGTAGTCAAATTCCAGTGACAAGAAGCGATAGCACCGCGTCGCTCCAGCTTCCCATTTTGGAAAATTTTGATAGAAATTAAAATACGCATACAAGGTTAAATAGGTCTTTTTCTACGAGTTTTTTCTGCCCAGATGTGAGATTTAAGCCCTAAAAACGTCCTGAGATACTTCTTATTCACTTTTTCCTAAATACCAAGAACATTCTCTCCTAAGAAAACAAAACCCTAGCCCTTGAGAATCAAGGTCAATCTCAAAAAATCCATCCAAGAACTCTAAGAACCTTTCAGATTTACCTTCTTAAGTATGCATAGTATTCATTCATTGATTTCTTTCGTCCATGAATCCCAAGAATCAAGTTTTAAACTATGAATTATGATATTCATGCTATGTGTTGATTATGTTCATGTGGTTATTGTTGTATGATTTCCAAGTTGGAATCTTTATGTGTTTTTATTAAAATATGTTAGCATGTGAGTTGAAAACCATGAATTTTAATTGGTTATGATATGTTAATTTGATGATTATGCTATGCCTTAAGTCATGCACCCTAAGTGTTTGACAAAATGCCTATGAGACTAGAAATTATGTAACATGACTCAATTGTAACTTAAGTGAAGGATTCATGTTTTACCCTTTTGTTCAAATGACTCTCATGCTATTGATGTGCAATGTAGATGTTTTTGGAATCTCGTGATGTTAGAGTATGAAATTATGACATTGAGTATATGAATTCCTACCATGTATAAGATTATGATAACCATGTACGTTATGAAATCCCTAACTTATTGCACTATAGATTGTTGATGTTGGTTATGTATTCAAGAATGTCATGCCTTGTCAGTTTCCTTCTATCGAGTCATGGGGATACTTGGACCTGACAATTTAGCTGTGTGCCTATAGCCAGTGTCATGTTTTCACAAGGCATGTTCAGTAGAATTCAATCTGTGATATAACTCAGGAAAACTCAGTAATCCCAGTAATCTCAGAAAGCTCAGTACTTCGGTAATATCAGTAGTATTCCTTCAGTTAATGGAACTCAATGAACTCAGTCCAGTTTAGTTCAGTTAATCATGTTCAGTGTCTATTCAGAAAGGAGTAGGATTTTGCACCGAGTGAACCCAAAGATGAGGACACACACTGATAGTGGAAGGTGTGATCATTAGAATCAATCCTTGCATTTCAGAACTATGTATCTAGCATAGGTTGAGACATCAACCCTGACAGGTGAGGGTTGATGAGGTGGATAAACACTATCAGATGAGGGTCCCACCGTTCTCTTTTGAGGACACTGTCAGATAAAGGTCACCCACAGCTTATCTTTACTAGTGGCGCGGTATTGACACCCTTCCAATTGGGGTTATAGAGTGGATCCCAACCTAGCTATATTGCTTTCTTTAGGGAATTTCGGTTAGATGACTACTTCCCACAGTTACAGTTTCAGACTCAGTTTCAGTTATAGAACTCAGATAGTTCTTTAGAATTTTAGGACTGTCAGATACAGTCAACTCAGAACAATACGAAACTCAGTTAGTTCCATCAGAACCTTGGCAGTCAGATACATTCTCTCAGTATTGGTTATATCAGTTATCAGTAACTCATGTTATTAGTAATCATACTCAGTAGTCAGTACCATCACGAATGTAGTTACAATCACTTATTGATGTATGTATTCTCACGTTCATGCTTGTCAGTTAGTTAGTATTGTTCATGAATATAAACTATTGCATTCATCCTACCTCACTTGCCTACCAGTACATTCAATCGTATAAACGTATTTGCGCTATGGTATTTTATACCATAGTTTTAGAAGCACGAGCTCCCGAGCATCCTTAGTAGATCAAACATTCAGCAGCTAGACTAGCAGTGAGTCCTCATCATTCAAGGATAGCATGATTATTTTATTACTTTATTATTTTAGTAGTTCGGAGTTAGTTGGGGACATGTCCCATCAAATCCACAGATTTTAGACAGTTTAGAGGCTTTCAGACTACAACATGTTTTAGGCAGTTTATTTCAGTTTTGGGTATTGTTATACCCCATTACAAACATTATTTTATATTTAGTATTAGTTAAGTTTTGAACCTTATGGCCTTACAGCTTATATTCCGTATATTTACAGTATATTATTCAGTGCTCAGTTATAGATATTAGGCATGGGTTAGCTTGTGGTTCTCGAGGTCATGAGCACCGTGTAGCGTTCTGGGTACCAGATTCGGGGCGTTACAGAATAAAACCTCAGAAGTCCTGATAAGATTTTTCCATCATCATCATCATAGAGAAGTGCATGGTTGAGGAATATCAATAATCAAAATATATAATATAATAATTAACATATTAGCACAGGATACTGTATGACATCAAAAACTAGCTTTGTCGTTCTACCCAATGTGCGAAGCCTCTCAACTATTGGCTTTATACAGATCGACTGAAGAGGTATAAATGTTTGAGGTGAAAGTCTCTGCTCTTTCAAATACTACACATAACAAAGCACGTAGAGGTACAATTATCACAGTGGAAAATATAGGGTCAAGAGACACATTAAAAAAGAGCAACTCAATTTATGGGCAATGAATCAAGAGCTTTGCTTGCCTTCCAGGATCAGAAAAATGCTCCCCAGTCCAGTTGTAAATAAAAGCATTTTAAGGGAATGACTAGAACTAAAAGGCTATCCCTTATAACAACACTGCAAATGTCCATTGTTCTTTCATATACTACAATGATTAAATCACAGCTCGATCTGACCAAGGAATGATCACACCAAGGAATTAATATCCTGGAATGACAACGTGCATGATGAAGTATATATCTTTCCCTTCTAACTAAATTTGACGCTGCTTTCTTCATATCTCACAAAAACATGTCAATATTAAAATTTTAATGTAACCACTTTATTAGAATCCTTGTATCACAGTGAACATAAAAATTAGAATAAGAACTCACTTGAACTTTTAAAGATTCATCAGTTAAGTTAATTTTACATTGTATCTTCTGTATTGTATTCCTGACGATGAACATGCATGGTTACATATGTTGTAGAATAATATACCTGACCATATATACATGCATCTATGTCCTATTTTTCTGAAGCATTGCACTTGCACAGTTTCTTCCCGCTTATAACAACATATAGATTGCACTTCCAGTAGGCATATGGTTCCCTATCCATCCATTATTTTTTTCTCATTCACTTTATTTAACTCCTTTGACAATGTCTCCCAAGGCTTTATATTAGTCTCTGTCCTAAATAATGTTTTTGAAACAAAAAGAAGATCAGGTTTGGTAAAACTGTTTAGTACATTATCATATCAATATTACATTATCATATCCCAAAAATGACCAATCTGGAATAACAATATCCAAACTCGCATCATTTGAACAGTAATGGAACACAAGTGGAGGAGCAGAAGCCTTAGGACGTTGATAGAATTCGGTCTGAACAACTGTTTGGTCACCAGGTGTGAATATCAGGTCCAAATCAGGCACTTCACCGGGTACCTCCTTTACATTTGTAATATGTCCTATAATGTAAATGTGTCTCACCTTTGAAATGAATTACTATAGGTTTCAACGTATTCTCTCCCATTCACTATCACCAACCAAAATTCTGCATTACTTGTGGCTTGCATCAACATTTCTTTGGTGATTCCTGTTTCTCTCCAAGCCTAAAGATCATTAGAGATCCAACGGAAGTAATCTGGACATGTAGGTAGAGGACTTGATGTAGAGGATCGATTTTTATAAGTTAACTTTGACGGGTAGTAAGAAGCAAGACAAGTCTTTGTAAGGTTTCCAAGTGCACAATTTAGTTGGATTTCAAGCTTCTTTTGGGGCTATTTTGAGTTGGCTACGGTTGTATCAGTGAGAATGGGTTGTCAATACAGAAGAATAAACCACGTAAGCCTACATTCAACAAGGACAAGATATGAATATTGAACATTATTGACATATGTTGTCATGGAGACAACATACATGATCACAGGTACTTTAAACAACAAACAACGTCCTATAATCGCAAGATGATCAAGAACAGGTGAAGTTGTTTAGTTTCACATTGGTACATAATCTTGAGTTTTTACTATTAAAGCAGCTTCCAGATGTAGAATATTATTTAATTAGTCCAACTAATTTGTTCCTCATTCTACTATGCAATATAAGTGTTAAACTTTGAGTTGATCAATATATTATTGCACTGGACATCTCTATGGAGGATGGCTTGAACACAGTCATGGTGCATTTTTGCAAGGCCTCTAAATTATCTCTCTCTATATATATGACTATTACCAGGTTGTGTTAAGCAAAATCAGTTTGGTAAATTAAGAAACCTAGTGAAAACTAAACAACATCAACAGTATGTCCAACAAACTCAACATGCTTATGCCTATAAAGAAACATCCATCAATCACCACAAATCGAACATAGTCCAAATACATATACCTGAAGTACTTTCTAATCATGCGGAAACATTATCTGCTTTGAGGAAAGCGGCAGTATCACATAAATATTCACCCTCTATCACTAATCAATTTTTCTTTTGGTGAGCATCTGTATTTATGAAGCCCGTCCTGAAGAATTTATTCATTAAGGGGAATAGTTAGTATTTCCATTGCAGACAACTTTTAATTTCTTAGGCTTGGTAGTGTTACCATACATTCTATGACTTCCATCACTTTCACCAATGTTAGTTCCACTACTCTTAAAACCATGATGCTTCAAAAAGACATAATTGTTTAGTAGCTGCAGAACCAAGATGAGGACATACTGGAGGTCTATAATCAGAAACGATGGCAAAAAATTATGTCATCTCTTTGTGCTTTTGGTTCTTAATTTCTTTGATCTCTGCCATCAAGGTTGTCAACAAGAACATGAAAACCATAATAAACAACTACATGAAGCACTTAACTGGAAATATCAATGTTGATAAACTAAACAGTCATGTGATCGTAGGCTTTACATTAATGACCTGGCCATTAAATACTCAAAATTGTGTAGTAGTTGCACAAAATGAATAGAAAAAAACATATAGAAAGGAAGATAGAGTAACTAGGACAAGAGAATAAAAGACTCATAAACTTATTATTTTTGGGATTCATAAGTAAAGAGTTCACCTAAAAGATGGTTCATACATTGTCATTAGAAGACTAAAACTAAAAGAAAATAATTACAACAACAACAACAACATACCCCAGTGTAGTCCCATAGGTAGAGTCTAAGGAGATAGGATGTACACAGACCTTATTTCCACCTTTGTAGGATAGAGAGGCAGCCTCCGCTAGAACCATAACTTAAAACCAAAACCTCTTCGGAACTTGGATGTTGATTACTGTTTAGGAAAAACACTTCTATTTAAGAACTACAACTATGCAATATGTAGAAATGGTCCATAACCAACCACTTAGGTCAATAAATGAGTTATTGTTGAAACAACTCTCTAAGCAAGTAAAAACATCTCAAGAGTGGTAGTGGCAGAATGCTCATCGTAGTAGTCGTTGTTTTGTGGTTCGCCACAGTCAAAGATACTCACTGCTCAGAATCTATAGCAGACTTGTCTAGGCTCTAGGAGACTCATACTAGCTTATGCAATATAACCAGTTGGAGGCTTTCTTTTGAAATACTGAATGCTTAGACCACTCTCCTATCCTTATTAATACTGACATTAGTAGACACCCTTGCAAAAAAACATTCAGACTTTTGAATGCTCTACTTAAACAACAATAATTTCTGGAAATGGTTCAACACGTTTGGAGTTAGAATATATAGGGTCATGCCAAGTGCTCTGTCTGGAAGAAACTTCATCTAATCAACAGTTTAGCTAAAGGTGCACATAACGAGTTATCCTCAATAGACCTTAAGTTGATCATGCTTTGAGCTCAGCTACACATGTGCAGGAAGAATTGTTAGTGCAACAATATGATAATGGAAAGATTAAAACTGAGAGAGACATACTCTTACAAATAAATAAATGGAATAGCATACATGATAAGATTTTCAGACAAAAATCAAGAGCTACTTAGATAGCTTATGTGACTGCAATACAAATTTTTTCCATGCTCACTTTAAACTTAGTCATGCTAGAAATAGGATTAGTTCCATCTGTAATAACCAAGGTGCTAGATTAACCAGTCCTACTGAAATTCATCAGGAGTTTACTATTTTTTAAAGCTATTACTGGGGACAACAACTAATGAATTACCTGTGTATACCCCCAAATAATAGAAGATGGACCCTGTCTCTCTATTGAACAACAAAGGCAATTACTGAGTTCGGTATGGATGATATCCAAAAAGTTGTCCAACAACTTCCTAATGATAAATACCCTTGCATTGATGGTTTTTATATTGAATTTTTCAAAGAGTATTGGTCAGTAATAGGTATTGAGGTAACAAATAATTTCTTACAACTCTTTAAGTGTGGTAAACTACTAAAGAATATTAACTATACCACAGTGACTATTATTCCTAAACTGCTAAAGAGTATTTCTCTATCTCCTCAATTTCGCTAATCCTAATATATTTGAAATTTTCCATTATCTTTGTTTTTAGAGAAAATAAAATAGATTTTTGATTTATCCGCCATCTCAATTCAGATTCCTTCTAAGTTAGTACTCCTCCTTCCTCCGAGAAGCACTTTTGGGAAACTTCTCGCATATGGCTTTCAAAATGTTTTACCCTTTCAATGAGTAACTATGGGCTATTTATTCAGTGTGATGAACATTTGAGGTCATCACGCTGAATTTTACTTTGTTAGACTCTACTGAAAGAAATGAAATAATAAAGTTCTCCCGACTGACACTACAAATGACATTCTGCTATGAACTACTAAAACCATATGTACAGCTAAAAAGTTCTAAGTTCCTACAACCTGAAATCTGCATTGTACTCTACTTATCAGATGAAGTATTTATTGCTAATTGAACTCAGGAAATGTTAAAAAGATGTGAATAAAGAGTAAAACAACATACCCGCAATCCCTATAAGTAGCACATTGTAGGAAACAAGCACATAAGAGCTATAGGTATTAGCAGTAAATGACAACAGCTCACTCAATTCCCATTGCATATATTTTAATTTTGCATGGCCATGATACCAGATCACAAATCAGTGTTCACAGAATATATACATACTAGTATTACTTGCGCTCCTTTCATCCAAATACAAGTGATGTTTGGATAGAAACTGGTTAATTTTAGATGACATTCGAATAAATAGGCAGTTCACATACAAAACTTAGGAGTAAAACATATATGGCACAACAATGTCAAAATTAAATCTTTCTTATAGCACTGACAAAATTCATCGATTACATCAACGTCCTTGGAACACCAAGACAGTAGCAAGTGCGGCTACTGGAACACGATAAGGCGATGGTACAACCGTGGAATAAAAGCATCACTATTTCTAGGTTGATATGCTAACTAAGTTGAGTTAAGCAAGAAATTTGACGATTTAGGGCAAATATCTTAGATAGATCGATGGATTTTAGAAGATATTTGGGCAAAGAGTTGTAATGTACTCAACACAAACACAACGAATTAATAAATTGCAGAAGGAATTTTATTGATAGATGAGTCAACGGTTACAATCAATCACCTAAGAATTTAGCTACACTACGGCTCCATAGATGACTTCAAGTTTTTTGAATACACGTAATGAAGTTTAGGATGGGTGAAGAATAAGAAGAAGGAAGGAAGGAAGGAGAGGAAAAAGAATCTAGAGAGAGAATTTTTGGCTGAAGTATACCGGTAAATCAATAACTGTCTTTGCAAGGTGGATCTATAGGTATTTATTAACCTGAAGCAGGGTTTTGACAGTTGGCTCCTAGCTGGATGAATATGATGCATTGATATGAATAGCAAACTACTAATCTTGGACCTTGATAGTTCTGCTCATTAAACGCGTGCCTCCTACGTGACCCATTTACTTTGAATTATTACAATCCTTCCCACTTGAAATGGACCTTGTCCTCAAAGTCACGACAAAGCAATGAGTTGAAATTAGCTGCTGTCCTAGCTCGTGGCAGGTGAAATTGAACGCCCACAAAAGTGCCAATGCCAATGATTGTAATGCAATTAGAAGAGTTGTCCCAATGAAGTTCTAGTAAGTTGCCTATACACTTTTATACCAGCCTCATATTCCTTTGTGGAGGCTGTAAAAGATATTTCTGAACATGTTCCATTACCCAATTTTCTCATTGACTAACAGAGATGCAAATAGCCACTTCAGTGAAGCACCGTCATAGGTTTGTGATACGAGCTTCCTCCTCAATGTAGTGAGATATTTGTCGCTCTTTATACAAGTCATGTAGTGGTAAGAATAATCAGTAGCTCTAAGGTACTTTCCCCCAAGGTCAAATAGAACATGTAAGATTTTTTCCTCCAGAACAAATTCAAGGTCGGAGTCTTCAAAGCTAACTTCACCAAGATTACTAGTATATCCCATAGCTCAAGTCTACCAAATCCCCTCAAGCAACCATTTTCCCCGTAGAAGTGACTAGAAATACCTTCTGATCCATTCAGCTCAAAGAAAACTAAAAATTGAGATCATCCGACTTCTCTGTATATTGCAAAAGGTTGGGAGATTAAAACAAAGTTACCATGGAGTACTAGAACAATCTGTTTCTTATTCATTGTCTCCACATTTATCCTTGACCGTTCGGAGTTGCCCCAAATTGGCAGTCCTTCAAACTCAACACCCCTACTTTCAAGAACCAACTCTACCCCATCAAAGAAAGTCCATAGAACTTGTGTAATATAAAACCAATTGCAAATGTGTATGCCTAAGGTATATCCAAGTTTAAAGAATTTAATAATATGGAGCAATCTATTTTCATCCATGAGCAAGAGGTCACTCCAATTGGTTGGAATTTCAAACGCTTCATTTTTAGCCAGAAACTTTGGAATTATCAAGAATATCAACTATAGACATCTTTGCTTTAAAAACCAGAGGTTTAGCCAATAAGCGCCAATTCGTGAAATCAAATTGATAAAGTATCTTACTCACATATGCAACAAAGAATAGTTGTGCACCACCTAAAGCATCTTCATCAACATCTTTGTCCATGAACTAGGAATCAAGACACCAATCCGCTGATTTCATAGCAACTGTTGGTAGCTTTGCTTCAGCGTCTACAACATGCAGAAATGGAATGCCATTGGAATAACTGAAAAACAAAACTCAATTGAATGAATGCATACCCGACTTTATCCGATCGATGAATGCCCAGAAAACTTTCCCCGTATCAACCCAATTACAATTGTAGAAACCCAAAGCATGTGGAAGCGAACTAGTTGTTGTAAGAGGGCCACAAAATGATGTCAAACTATGCCGTTCCAGCTTTATATCAAATAGTTTTTCACCAAACTCTGCTTCAAGCTTACGTCCCTTGCATAGCAGATCATCGAGACCCATCAATTTTGGTATTGTATCCTCGACATCAAGAACAGTAAGTCATGAATACAAACGTAAGTCCACAATCTCAATCTCTGTGGCATCTGTATTGTGGATTGATTAAAGTTCAACTAGAATTTCATACTCTACCCACTGAGGACATTCTTCAAACACTTGATCCTCATTGAATCCTAAATTGATCTCACCGTTATTTTTAATAGCATGGTTGCAAAAACCCACATTAGCTTAGTTGTCCTCTTCATTCAATTCCTCCGAACAGACATTTAGACAAAAATAGCATTGGCAGTCAACACTATGTAAACACTCATAGACGCAAGAGTTACATTGGAAGTCAACACTTCATATGCAACCCTCACACCACTTTTGAAATTGTTTTAAATCCACAACTATTCCAGAAATTCCATTCATGCGATCACTCATATTGGCATTGTTTCGTTCAACCAATTCAGACAAAGTCGATGATTCGGCAAACATCTTCTTTGAATTACTACCCACAGTCGAGACAGGTCTGCTTCTCTGATACCACTTGTAATTTACTTAATACAAATACAATGAATTAATAAATTGGAGAAGGAATTTTATTTATAGATGAGTCAACAGTTACAATCAATCAACTAAAAATTTAGCTATACTACGGCTCCTTAGATAACTTCAAGCTTTTTGAATACATGTAATTAAGTTTAGGATGGGTGAAGAATAAGAAGAAGGGAGGAAGAAAGGAAGGAGAGAAAGAAAAAACTACAGAGAGAATTTTCGGGTAAAGTATACCGGTAAATCAATAACTATCTTTGCAAGGTGGATCTCTAGGTATTTATTAACCTGAAGTAGGGTTTTGACAGCTGGCTCCTAAATGGATGGATATGATACATTGATATGAATAGCGAACGATTAATCTTGGCCCTTGATAGTTCTTCTCATTAAACGTATGCCTCCCACGTGACCCATTTACTTAGGATCATTACAATCCTTCCCCTCAAGGTCACGACAAAGCAATGAGTTGACATTAGTTGTGGTTCTAGCTCGTGGCAGATGAAATTGAACGCCCACAAAAGTGCCAATGCCAATGATTGTAATGTAATTGGAAGAGTTGTCCCAATGAAGTTCTAGTAAGTTGCCTATACACTTTTATACCAGCCTCATATTCCTTTGTGGCTACTATAAAAGATATTTCTGAACATGTTCCATAACCCAATTTTCTCATTAACTAACCAAGATACAAATAGCCACTTCAGTGAAGCACCATCATAGGTTTGTGATACGAGCTCCCTCCTCAATGTAGTGATATATTTGTCGCTCTTCATACAAGTCATGTAGTGGTAAGGATAATCAGTAGCTCTAAGGTACTTTCCCCCAAGGTCAAATAGAACATGTAATATGTTTTCCTCTAAAACAAATTCAAGGCTGGAGTCTTCAAAGCTAACATCACTAAGATTACTAGTATATCCCATAGCTTCAAGTCTACCAAATCCTTTGAAGCAACTATTTTCCCCATAGAAGTGACCAGAACTACCTTCCGATCCATTCCGCTCAAAGAAAATTAAGAATTGATATCATCCAACTTCTCTGTATATTGCAAAAAGTTGGGAGATTAAAACAAAGTTATCATGGAGTACTGGAACAATCTGTTGCTTATTCATTGTCACCACATTTATCCTTGACCATTCTGATTTTCCCCAACTTGGCAGTCCTTCAAACTCAACACCCTTACTTTTAAGAACCAACTCTACCCCATCAAAGAAAGTCCATAGAACCTGTGTAATATCACACCAATTGCAAATGTGTACGCCTAAGGTGTATCCAAGTTTAAAGAATTTAATAATGTGCAGCAATCTTTTTCCATCCATGAGCAAGAGGTCACCCCAGTTGGTTGGAATTTCAAACACTTCATTTTTAGCTAGAAACTTGGAATTATCTAGAATATCAAATATAGACATCTTTGCTTTCGAAACTGAAGGTTTGGCCAATAAGCGTCAACTCGTGAAATCAAATTGATAAAGTATCTTACTCACATATGCAACAAAGAATAGTTGTGCACCACCTAAAGCATCTTCATAAACTTCTTTTTACATGAACAAGGAATAAAGACACCAATCCGCTGATTTCATAGCAACTGTTGGCATCTTTGCTTCAACGTCTACAAAATGCAGAAATAGAATTCCATTGGAATAACCTAAAAGCAAAACTCCACTGAATGAATGAACACCTGACTTTATCCGATCTAGGAATGCCCATAAAACTTGCCCCGTATCAACCCAATTACAATTGTAGAAACCCAAAGCATGTGGAAGCAAACTAGTAGTTGTTAGAGGGCCATAACATACTATCAAACTACGCCGTTCCAGCTTTATATCGAATAGCTTTTCACCAAACTCTGTCTCAAGATTATGTCCCTTTCATGGCAAATCATCGATACCCATCAATTTCGGTATTGTATCCTCAACATCATGAACAGTAAGTCATAAATACAGACGTAACTCCACAATCTCAATCTCTGTGGTGTCTGTATTGTGGATGGATTGAAGTTCTACTAGAATTTCATACTCTACCCACTGAGGACATTCGTCAAACACCTGGTGCTCATTGAATCCTAAATTGATCCCACCATTATTTTTAATAGCATGGTTGCAATAACCCACGTTAGCTTGGTTGCCCCTTCATTCAATTTCCCCAAATAGATATTTAGACAAAAATAGCATTGGCAGTCAACACTACATAAACACTCATGGACGCAAGATTTACATTGGCAGTCAACACTTCATATGCAACTCTCACACCACTTTTGAAATTGTTTTAAATCCACAACTATTCCTAAAATTCCATTCATGCGATCAGTCTTATTGACATTATTTCATTCAACCAATTCAGACAAAGTTGATGATTCCACAAATATCTTCTTTGAATTACTACCCACAGTCGAGATAGGTCCGCTTCTCTGATACCACTTGTAATTTACTAAACATAAACACAATGAATTAATAAATTGGAGAAGGAATTTTATTGATAGATGAGCCAACGGTTACAATCAATCAATTAAAAATTTAGGTACACTATGGCTCCTTAGATGACTTCAAGCTTTTTGAATACACGTAATTAAGTTTAGCATGGGTAAAGAATAAGAAGAAGGAAGGAAGGAGAGGAGAGGAAAAAGATTCTAGAGAGAGAATCTTCGGGTAAAGTATACCAGTAAATCAATAACTGTCTTTGCAAGGTGGATCTCTAGGTATTTATTAACCTGAAGCAGGATTTTGACAGCTGGCTCCTAGCTGGACGAATATGATACATTGATATGAATATCAAGTTACTAATCTTGGCCCTTTATAGTTCTGCTCATTAAACGTGTACCTCCCACATAACCCATTTACTTTGGATCATTACAAAAGCTAAGAGGATTTTATGAGTTAGTCTGAGATCTGTGACATAATTGGGAAAAAGAGATCAATATATATGTTAAATATTTATCATTCTTATTTATTTTGGGGTCAATTTCAAATACTAGGGGGAGTGAAATATTTTGGAGGGAGTGTGAAAAAATTTAAAGTAAATTTAGGCCTTATTTTTAGAATGTGGTCTTTTGAATTATAATAATATCACACTTAAAATTGTAGTTATATGTATAATAAGTTTTGTCAATTGTATTGTGATTTGGAAACACTTATGAAGTGTGGCCTATATCATCCAAGACCGCGCTTTCTAAGTGTTGTAAAAAATTATGTGGCCAGAAGCTAAAAACTTAGACTACACTTTAAAAGTGTCATCTTAAATAGCATAGGCCACACTTTACAAGTGTGGTACAAATTTAATGTGGACAAAAGACTAAAATGTTGTAGTAACATAGGAGATCCATCTCATATTACTCCTATTAATGATGACATGCTACAAAAGAACTTACCTATAAAGAAATGCCTACTTCTATACTAGATCGGCAAGTTAGGAAGTTAAGAAATAAAGAATTAGATTTAGTAAAAGTTCTTTGGAGGATCCCTCAAGTATAATAAATCACATGGGAAGCCGAAGAAATAATGAAGTCAAAGTACCCTTATTTATTCGAATATTAAGACAAGGTCCAAGGATTCTAATTTGGGGCATTAACAAGTAAGTATAAATACATAAAAATTATGTGGATAACGGTGAGTTTAAAATTAGTCTTATATTAGTAAAGGCTAGCTAATTATGCTAGCATTCGAGGACGAATGTTTCTAGGAGGAAGGATGTAACACCTTATATTCTGTGTGTACTAGTTCTACTTATGTGGCAATTGATAATAGACTTATGGGATAAGTAATGGGATAATTTAACGCCCCAAACTAACTTTCCATAATTGTTAAATAAAATGAGTATCCCAATACCAAATCTATCCCAAAATCCTAATATGTTAAAGGCCCATTTTAGACTTGAATAAAGAAAGTAGGTGCATCACCAACTTTGACCTTATGACTAACCAAAGAACTAAGTAGGTGCATCACCTACTAAGACTCCCTTGACCAGATTATTGGGCCAAGTACTCTATGACCTACTCAAATTAATTTTGGCCCAAATTAAAGAAGAGAAAATGAGGAGAATGGGCAGCCAAAGTCCAATAGTTTTTGGTCCACAAAGGCCCAACATAATGGGAAATTAGGGGCATTACCTACTTGACAAATTATTTCCCTAAAATGGAAAAGTTAGTAGGCCAAGAGCAGATCCTTTTAGATGGATTAAAATTAGCTCCTTTAGATTATTTTAACTTAGATAAAAAAAACAACTTTCTAGGTTTTCTCTCTTATTCTCTCCTAGCTATACAACAGCCCTATAATTCCACTAGGATTCTTGCGATTTACCTTCCTTCCAAGATAAGGTAAGTGAATAAATCATGAGCTAATCTTAAGAATACTATGAGAATTGTGTTCTCAATGATTAAATTATAAGACAACCCTTTTTAAGTATGGCAGCCCCATTATTCTTTATTAATAAGAGATTTCTCTCTTCACATTTAGTTTGGGAGTGAAGGAATCAAATTATTGAAGAGGTATACATTAGATAATAATCTACCATAGAAAATTAAGGGATGGCTACTATCTATTTTTGCCTTTTTCCTATATACGTGTGTTAGTAGGGGATTGTGTATTTATTGATTGTGTATATATTGTTGTTAAGAACCAAAGGGATGGTGAGTTCAATTTTTAGTTACCATATTAAGGGATACTTGGGGATAGTTTGGATCTATTTTATGTATATATGTTGGGGGATGCTTGGTTGATATTGGGGGAAAGGTGTGAATGGTTTTCATTGAAAGGTAGAAAAAAGGTATAGTGGTACACCACTGAATTAAATGTCACATAAGTTTACTGCCCACACTACTTGACATACTATTTTGAGAGTACAATAAAGACAAAATTATCAAGGGGGATCTTATAAGAAGTTACATTGCATGTGAATGTAATTGGAGAAGAATGAGGTTGAAAGAACACCATGGATTAGTTAATTATGGGTTACTAACGGGTGACTATTTTGGTAAGTTTAAATGGTATGAATGTGTTATTTATCTATAACATCAGTTGACCCTTGCCCTATTGGCCCTTGCCACAACCTCAGTTGACCTTTGCTTATTAGGTTTCAGGTGATTAAATAGTATGTGGGGACTAAAAGTTGGAGGTAGAAAATGTTCTTCCTATGGGCAAGAATAGTTTTCCTAGAATAATTGGGACTTAGAAGACCACTTCACAATCTAAGATCACAAAATCAGCAGGAAATAAAAGAGGCCACTTTCACCAATACATCATATAAAATACCAACTAGCTATTTCACTATCTTGTCTACCATCACTAGTCTCATAGTGGTAGGTTTTGGAGCTCCCAACCCTAACTACTTGAATACTGCTAACGGCATAAGATTGATATTAACACCAAAATCACACAAAGCACGAGTAAAGTTCAAAGATCAAATGGTGTAATGTCTAGTAAAAGCGCCAGGATCCTCCTTCTTCAAGACCAATGATCTAGTAGCTGCAACACTATAATGATGAACATTATCAACTGGCTCATAATTGGTTACTCTTCTCTTGGTGATTAAATCCTTCATAAATTTTGCATATCCTGGCATTTGTTACAATGCCTCTACAAGCATTATATATACTGACAGTTCTTTTAGCATGAATAAAAACTTTTGATACTTACAATTTTCTTGTTTTTTTTGTAGCCTTTGTGGATAAGGAGGACGAGTTTTAGGATAGGATGCAACACAAGATCTGAAAACTTCTCTTTTAATGGCATAGCATTGACTATCATTTCTAGGATTCACCACTATATTGTTCTCAACCAATGATCTAGTAGCTACAACACTATGATGATGGACATTATTAACTGGGTTATAACTGACTGCTCTTTTCTTGGTGATTAAATCCTTCATAAATTTTGTGTATCCAGGCATTTGTTCTAATACCTCTACAAGTAGTATATTAACAGACAGTTCTTTTAGCATGGATAAAAACTTTTGATACTTACCATTTTCTATTTCTTTTGCAGCCTTTGTGGATAAGGAGGATGAGTTTTAGGAAAGTCTTCAACACAGGATCTGAAAACTTCTCTTCTAATGGCATGGCAGTGACTATCATTTCTAGAATTCACTACTATATTGCTTGGAAGAGTGCCAGACTATCTCTGATTCACTGTGGCCAACATTTTACCAAATTGTTGCTCCAACTGCTTCATTTTTATCTCATGTGACTAAACTTTCTGGTTCAAACCTAACAAATCTGCTTTAATATCCTATAGGTAGCTCTCATAACTTTCTTGTCCTTTTACTAGTTTAGACAAAAGTGCCTCCATTTTGGAGTCTAACTCACAACCTGGTGGAATATACTTTTGACTCATCTTTTTATAGTCATATTTATGCTGCCAATCACCATCTTTTTGTCTAATCCTATCTCTGTATCTCTCATTGTAATAGTTCTAACCTTGATTCCCTTTTCTTTACGATTAAAAATCCAATAATCTACAGTTAAGATACTTTGACTTCTATTCTGATTCAATCTCGAATATTTTAGATGTAGACCCTTGTGCTACTATTGCATTCACTTTCTCAACACTCATTGATGTAAATTATTTCATAAGCCACCCAATATTTGTATAAAGTTGTGAAACCTTTTGCACTACCATATCATTTACTTCTCTGTAAGTATTTGTTGCTCCAATAGCATATATACCACCTCCATATTATGAATCTCTCGTGTGTCATCCTCTATTAGTCACTGTAATATAATCTAGCATTTCCTGTGCAGCATTCCACCAAACATGCATAAATGCTCCTATTGAAATTGTGTCTTCCATAGCTCTTGAACTTTCATTCAGTGATTTGTAGAAGATATCTAACAAGTTAGACACTCTGATTCTATGATTTCATACCATGCTGAACTTTTTTTTGAACTGAAACCATGCCTCATACATAGATTCTGCAGGTAACTATCTAAAATTATAAATTTCATCCTTTAACTGAGCATTCATGTAGGAGGTAAGAATATACTCAAAAATTATTTCGTCAACTCATGCCAAGTAGTGATTGATCCTCTTGGAAGTTCCGCTAACCATAGTGAAGATTCACGTGTCAAACAGACTGGAAACCACCTCAATGTCAATGCTTCCAGATAAACCCCTAGAATACTTTAGGATGTGCAAATCCCAAGAAAATTTATAAGGTGCATATTTGAATCATTCTTAGTTGCACATGAAAATAAACCCCTTATATTCAACAATTGGATCATAGCACAAGTAATATCAAACTTCACATTAGGGGCTATCACAGGAGAAACAATAGATCAAGACTCAGTAGGCTCAACATAGCCCATATCTTCTTCATCTTCTTTATATAGGTCTAGGTGTTGATATGAAAGAATAAATGGAGCTCTGTCTCTCTGAACTCAACGATCAAGAACCTGTCTAGGCCTGACTAATCCGCCCTATTGAGCTAACTTAGCCTCTACTATAATTCTAGCCTCTTCAGCCCCTCTCCGTTCTTGCTCTAAAAAGTGTTGTGTCTATATGTCTGGCATATTTTGTTGATCTAATAAAGCACGTGGGTGTGACACATTTGGATCTACTGGTGGGGGATCTTTAACCCTCTCACAAACTTGTCATGACATTTTTCTCGATATTTAAAGGATTATCTCTAGATCTGGATCAAATGGGAGTAAGAGATTTCCTCTACTCCTAGTACTTGGAATACACCAGTATATACCAAATTTAATATAGAATATTAAAAACCACAAACTTTACCAATTTAATTCACTACTAAAACTATCTTCCCTGTCAATGGCGCCAAAATTTGATGTCGCCCAAAACTACACTCCAAATAGAAGTATAATATAGTCGATTGCATATATAATAACCCAACTAGGTCGAGGTCAATCACATAGGGAAAATGTGAATATTTACTTGACTTAATGTAACCCACGATCACTACAGGAATATAAATGGGGGGTTTTAATATCAATTGCAGGTAGTAACCAAATCTTGAGTGCTTTTGAGTTTTTGACAATAGTAGACGAACACTAGGATTCAGTTCCCCATGGCTTCTTAACTTCGTAATTTTCTTGTGATCAACCTAACTATTCTATTGTTATGCATGAATAGTGTACAAGATATATATAACTAGTTGCTTATTAGGTGCAAAGATAAATCTCACCCTTTACATATTAGGTCTCAGGGTGTCGCCTTGTTTCCCTTGCTACAACCTCATTTCACCTTTACTTATTAGGTCTCAGGTGAATAGATAAGATAAGGGTACTAGAAGGTGGAGGTATAAGGATCCCAAATCACTGTCTTAACTTCTTTTCCTAATCATAAACTCCTTATTAGGGATGAATACAAATACAGTTTAGCCTAAGATAATACAGCTACTTGAGATTAATTATCATGAAGAAGATTATGACACATGCATAAACCCTAGAACAATTGAGCATCACACTCCCTTTATGTAGCTAATCCACCAAGGTTACCACAACCCTAGCCAATGAGATTAGCCGTACAAGTTTGTTCTAGAAACCATGATTATCAATGAGGAACACACATAATTAATTGAACAAGAAATAAGATAAATAAACTCCAAAGTCTTGAATTGAACAAAACCTAAAATATCAAGAATAATTGTAAAAGTGTTGTAAAGTATTGTAATAAAGCATAAAAGAGCGTAACCTAATAAAAGATAAAACCTAGGGTATTTATAGTATCTCAAAAATAATATAGAAATTCTAATAAAAATAGGAAAGGTAAATTTATGCCGGCAGTTCATACAACTCGATCTACACTCGTACCGACATCATACGATTCATACCCTACCTTCTAATATTTATTCCAGTATCTATTCTCCCAAGGCTTCAACTTTATATTCTACATACAATTTATGCTTATGATTCATAATTAAGTGTATGACTCTTTTCCTTCACTAGTATCCACCTAGGACTTTGTCTTTCTAAGCTCTGAACACTAGTTTTGGTACGACTTCTCTAAACAAGTCGTACTCAGACTTTTGACTCGTATACTTCTGAGACTTTAATTTTTAGGTAGTAGCTTAGGTTCTTTTATTCTTTTGACTTCTCTATATGACTCATATCCTAGCTTATGACTTGGATACTTGAATCGTATCTTCCCTATACTTAGCTCTTCATTTTTTCTTTTGGTTCTGTTGCGTATATGATTTAGCATACGAGTCATATAGGATGTTTACGACTCAAGAAATAACTCTTATCTTTATCAAAATTGGTATTTTTAAGGTCTTTTCTCTCTTTATTCAAACACAATTGTAAACCGGTTTCACCTGCAATATACACCAAAGTGCATCATATCTAACAAAATATCCTAAGTTTACTTATCTAACAAAATATCCTAAGTTCACTTTTAAATTTGTGGTTTTAAGCATCGAAAGTGACGTGTTTCTAAGATACATCACATACTTCTACCTTTTCTGCTCAGTGACATAGATTCGGGATCAACTAGTGAGTCAGATTGAAGTGGTGAGCTCTTATCCATCTAAATGCCCCATTTTATGTTGTAGTTTTCTTTTTATGAGTTGATTATCTCTTAGGACATTTGTTTGGGATATTATCAGGGACATTTCCCGACATCTTATTGGCTTTTGATTCTCCAGAGTCTTTGTCAGATTACTCTAGACTTGTGTGGTTTGGTCGATTGTTTTGGTAACAGATGGTTGTCTGGTTATCGGTGGTTGTTTAGACATATTATGAGTTATCATAAGTTATATGCTATTTTTTTTTATGTTCAGAATTCATCCAACATTTGGGGATGTTGTGTTGGTTCGAGTAGGTGAAGGGGGTGATCTCCAGCCCACATAGAACTTGAGATACCCATCATGGCCAGGCCCTTATTTGGTCATGACATCTTTAATCCCCCAAGGCCAAATTCATGATCATTCCCCTTGTTCTAGGGGTCTTCTACTGAAAATAACCTTAAACCTACCAATGTGATGGTTACATTAGTGAATTAATGACATCCAAGAGTAAATTAATGATTAAGAATTAAATTGTAACACCCCAAAATTTCCATCCCGAGACGTCACATGGTGCTTAGGGCTACACTTAGCCTCGAGCTAACCTTTAGAGCCAAACACTACCTCAAGGAGCCCAATTCAACAATAGTCATGCTTAATAAAGAGATATATCACATCGGGTTCAAGAAAGATACTGGAGAATACTAAACTATACAACCAAAATATATATTAAATGTCTGTACATACCATCCCTCTAGTATGGAAGAGCCTCTATACATCAAAATTAAGAAGCCTTTGGGACAAACCCCTAACTGACTCAACAGTACTAAAAGCCTTAACAATAAAATGATATCACAAGAATATAGACACGATCCTCAAAGCATGAGGACTCACCACTGAGGAAACATAATGAGGCACCCAAATATCGCTAACACGGCTGCAACTAAGTACCGGAACCTACATTACAAGAAAATACAGCCCATAGGAAAATATGTGGGTCAAGACTTTGGAATTTACTAAGTATGTGGGGGTGCATGCAACAATGTAAATATCATCAATAATTTCATGAAAATATGCATATGTACAATGATGGCTCACTTGGCTTGAGTTAGACTCAAACATACTTTTCATGATCTCATACTAAATAAATAATATGATAAAAACCTCATAAATCATCATAAACAACTCAACTCTTCAACTCAAGACTCAGAGTGTGTCGGTAATTCAAGAAACTCAACTCTTATGGACATGGGAGGTCTTATAACCAACATAAACCATGTGAGCTACATGGAGTGCAACGTTTTGACCTTCCAAGGAGAGAACCACACATTGGTGGGAGTGTCATACTCTTGACAAGGAGTAAAACCTCAATTTAGTGATCACAATCTCATACTCAGCCTCTGGCCCACAACTCTCAATACCAATCCTACGGTGGCACATAGTTTTGGTAGAAATACTATATTTCCCACTCGGTGCTAAATACTACTCCCAGACACAAGCTCAGAACGCGTTAGGAAATCCACCTCAAACATCTCAAGGGTCTATCATGAAGATCAAATCAAATCTCTTTCTCATTTATCAAATCATAATTAATCTTTCTCAATATCAAAATGTATCAATTAATTAAATCATGGCAGCATCAATAACTTTGAGGAAATATCAAGACTCATTGTAACAACTCAATCCCATGAATCAGTATACTCAATAATCCAATTTGTCATAAGGAAGCTTAAAGCTTGACACATATCTTGAAAGCACTTAAAATATCGACTTATGGTAGTAATATGAAATTCACAATATTAAATATTAAGTCATAACTTGAGAATAGTAAAATAATCATATATAACAAAGCTTGAACAATTTATATTCTCATAGTCTCATGATGAAGTAATTTGGGTATAAACCCACTTGCAAAATCATATAAATTCATAATAGAAATCAGAGCTTTGGGCACAAGAACGAAAGTATTGCTCTTATTCAAAACCCCACATACCTTAATCTTTGAAATTGGAAGAATTCTAGTGCTTGAGACCTTATCTGCACTTGTAATAAATGATTCTCGAAGACCACACTATGAGGAACTTAGTTCTTAAAGAAATCTTGAAGATTTATGGATGATTTTTGGAAGATTAATGTTCTTGAATGAAACCCTAGATATATTTTCTTAAGAGAATTGGAAGAGAATATGAAGAAATTAGGGTTTGGACGCGGATTCTCATATATATAGGCGCCTCCAAAAGATGGGAAAAGACCAAAATACCCTTGTAAAAACGTCCTTTAATTGCTAAAAAAAATAGCTGACGACATTTGTGACAAGTTGTCACGAAATGTCATCACAAAAGGGTGGAATTTATGACTTTTAGCTTAAGGTTGACGACATTTTATGACAAGACGTCAGACTTGTGAAAAGTCGTCACAATATTTCATCACAAAATGTTGGAATTTGTGACTTTCTGCTTAAGATGACGACATTTTGTGACAAGCCGTCAGTCTTGTGACAAGTTGTCACAAAATGTAGTCACACAGTTTCCAGGCTGACACGCTAGAGTAAAATAGGCATAACTTTTAGCTCCGATACCGAATTTGGGTGAAATGTGTATCTTTGAAAAGCTAATTCAATTATCTGTCTATTGGTGGGTCATGAGATAAACATTTATTAGTGTAACAAGAGATATGCTCATTTGAAGTTGACTATGCAAAAATCCTTCTCAAGAATTCAATTGGTAGGGGATATTTTGATTCACCTAATCACTAGGACATCTTTGAGGCCTTAATACACATCACCCGTGATCAAAAAAACAACCAAAGAACAATAATTTATTTCCAATGAGCTTGAGTCTTGGTGGCACTACTAGTTAGAGTTCTTGGGGTATTAAAATATCTCCCCCTTGGAAACTTTTGTCCCCGAATGTTGCCAAATACGCTAAGAACAAAAAGAAATGAGGGCGTATAGCTAGAACGACTCACTCAAAGGACTTACTTCACTCTATACCTTCGGATACTATACAAAATGCAAGAATTTATGACGGAAGTAGACATAACTGAATCTTTAATAAATAGAGGGTGAAATTAAGAAAGAATAGTACCTTCTGCTCGCTCCTAAATAATAAAAAAGAGGTGAGGGTACTTGGCTTGCATATCATCTTCGGCTTCCCAAGTAGCACCCTCAATAGATTGATTTAGCCAAAGCGCTTTAACCAAAGGAACTTCTTTGTTCCTTGGCCTACGAATCTGAAAATCCAAAATCTCAATCGGAATCTCCTCAAATGAAAGGCTATCCTGAATATCTAAGCTTTTGAAAGAATCAACCATGACAGAATCACCAATACAATTCTTCAGCATAGAAAAATGGAATACCGGATGAATGCTAGACAACTCCGCGGGTAAGTCCACCTCATATGTTACTTCCCCAACATGGCTCAGAATCCTGTATGGACTACCACAATGGGGACTAAGCTTTTCCTTCTTCCCATATCTCTTCACCACTTTCATGGGTGAAACCTTTAAGTGCACCAAATCCTTAACATTAAACTCACGATATTTGCTTCTCACATCCGCATACCGCTTCTGACGACTTTGAGAGGTCTTCAATCTTTCTCGTATCAACTAAACTTTTTCCATAGCCTCGAACACAGCATCAAGCCCAATCATAAATGCTTCTGTTACAACAAACCAACTTATAGTCAATCTATATCTTCTCCCATACAAGTCTTCAAACGGGGCCATCTGAATACTAGCATGGAAACTATTTTATACGCAAATTCGATCAATGGCAAGTGCTCATCCCAACTACCTTTGAAATCAAGCGCACATGCCCTCAACATGTCCTCCAAGTTATGAATAGTCCTCTCCGCCTGACCATCAGTCTCTGGACAAAAAGCGGAACTAAAATGAACTTGGGTACCAAGACCATTCTGAAAGGTTCTCCAAAACTATGAAGTAAACTGAGTATCCCTATCTGAGATGATAGACAAAGGAACTCCATGCAATCTGACTAACGCACGGATATACAATCTAGCATAATCCTCAGCTGTATAAGACAAATGCACTAGCAATAAATGAGCCGATTTAGTCAACCGGTCTACAACAACCAAATCAAATCATGCAGACGACTAGAAAGAGAGAAACAAATTATGAAATCCATATTCACTTCTTCCCACTTCTAAGTAGGAATTCTAAACTCTTGCATTACACCACCAGGCCTTTGGTTCTCTACCTTAACCTATTGACAAGTAGAACACTTTCCCATAAATCTTGCTATGTCTTTCTTCATACCGTTCCACCAATAGATTTCCCACAAATCGCGGTACATCTTGGTAGTATCGAGATGAATAGAATATCGTGCACCATGAGCTTCAGCTATAATTCCCTTCCTTAGATCATCAACATCGAGAAAAAATAATCTACCCTATAATCTCAACACACCATCTCCCCTTTGGGAGAAAACCTCTACCTTTTGGTCCTTAACTGAAACAAGGATCCCTGTCTTGCTTCTTCTTTACCTCCAAGACCAAAGAGAACGCGAAACAACTCTAAACTAACATACTTCCTTCAGTGGAATCAAGCAATCTAACACCCAACCTAGCCAAACGATGCACATTAGGAGCCAATTCTTTCTTATCATTCTCTACATGAGCTACACTACCCATATATAACCTGCTAAGAGTATCTGCGACAACATTGGCCTTGCTCGGGTGATACAACACACTCATATCGTAGTCTTTTAGAAACTCTAACCATTTTCTTTGCCTAAGATTCAGCTCCCTCTAAGTAAACAAATACTGCAGACTTTTGCGATCAGTAAACACATCAACATGAACACCAAACAAATAATGTCTCCAGATTTCCAAAGTAAAAACTATAGCTACTAATTCAAGATCATGGGTTGGGTAATTCTTCTTATGAGGCTTCAATTATCTAGAGGCATAAGCTATAAATTTACCCCTCTACATCAACACATAACCCAAACCAACTCTAGAAGCATCATAATACACCACAAGACCATCAGTACCATTGGGTAAAGCTAACACTAGGGCTGAAGTGAGTCGACTCTTCAACTCTTGAAAACTCTTCTCACGGGCATCTATCCACTGGAACTTAACTTTTTTTTGGGTCAACCGGGTCATGGGAGATACAATGGAAGAGAATCCCTTAATAAAACAATGGTAGTAACCAGCTAGACCCAAGAAACTCCTAACATCAGATGGGGAGGTAGGTCTAGACAAATTCTTTATAGCTTCTGTCTTTTAGGGATCGAATCTATTTCCTTTTGCGAAACTAATGTGACCTAGAAAAGAAATTGACCTTAGCTAAAATTCACACTTGCTAAATTTAGCAAATAATTGATGAACTCAAAGAGTTTGCAAGATAACTCTAAGATGGTGGGCATGATCATTCGCTCTTTGGGAATACACAAGAATATCATCTATGAATACAATGACAAACATATAAAGATATTACTTGAACACTCGATTCATGAGGTCCATGAAAGCTACTGGAGCATTGGTTAACCCAAAGGACATGACAAGAAAATCAAAGTGACAATAACGGGTTCAGAAGACTTTCTTTGGAATATCATACTCTCTCACTTTAAGCTGATGATAGCCCAAATCTAGGGTCTATCTTTATGAAATAACTTGCACCCTGTAGCTAATCAAATAAATCATCGATTCTAGGAAGAGGGTACTTGTTCTTTATAGATACCCTGTTGAGTTGACGATAGTCAATGCACATACGCAATGTACCATCTTTCTTACGCACAAATAGAATAGGTACACCCCACGGGGAAACACTAGGTCTAATAAGTCCTTTGTCTAAGAGATCTTTGATTTTCTCCTTCAACTCTTTAAGATCTGCGGGAGCCATATGGTATGGAAGAATGGAAATAGGTTGAGTGCTGGGAAAGAGATCAATTCCAAATTCTAATTCTCTATCAGGTGGGACCCCTGGGAGATCTTTTGGGAAAACATTGGGAAACTCATTAACAATGCTAACTAACTGAATAGTCGGAGTCTCGGACTTGAGGTCTTTATCTCGAACTAGGTAATAGATGTAACCCTTGGAAATCAACTTCCAATCTTTGAAGTAGGATATGAAATAGATCTTCGGAGTTACAGAACTCTCGGACAACTCAAAACAGGCTCTTCACAAAACTGAAACTTGACCACTCGGGTACGACAATCTATAGATGCATAGCACGAGTGAAGCCAATCTATACCCAGAATGATATCAAAATCAACCATATCTAGCTCAATCAAATCAACATATATGACCCAATGAAGGACAGTTATAGGACACTTCTTACACACTCGCTTAACAATAATAGATTCTCCTATCGGGGTAGAAACTAGAATAGGCTCAGGAATTCGTTCAGGGTCCATCTCAAAATTTACATCAACTAGAGGTATCACATAAGAGAAACTCAAACCGGGGTCCATCAATACATACACAACAAAATGAAGGACACGGAGCATACTAGTGAAAACATTTGGAGAATCCTCCTGCTCTTGGTGAGGTGGTATAGCATAGATGTGATTCTGGCGAGAATCACCAGCAGTATTAGAAGAGGCGCCCTGAGGAGGAACTGGGTGGACTACGGGAGTGGGGGCACTGGTAGCCTGACTTTGGGGATGAGCATCTCGATTCCCCTATCTAGCATAAGGATACTCTCGAAGTTGGTGGCCCAACTTGCCACAACCAAAGCAACCCATCTGATCAATAAAACACTTTCCAAAATGATCTCTACCACACTTGGCACATAAAAGAGGATGAGGTCTGTTACTTACACTTTTCTGAGACCTGGATGGGACAGGCCTGTTCATCTGCTCCTGCCTGATTCTAGGTATGGGAGCACTAACTAGGAAGGCATGTGTATAAATGGACGTCTCTAGAATTGAGGGTGGTTCTATCCATGGAATCTGAACTAACTCAATCCCTGCTTCTCTGATCTAGCTCTTTTATTCCCTTTTACTCTCTCCCTCTCTTTCACCTTATCAGTTTCAATCTGTTGGACATGTATCATAACTGAGAAAGGTCCACCTCCCTATTTAGCATACCAGATCTACACTCTTTTACAACCTAACTCGACACATCAGTCACGAACTTGCTCATAAAGGTCCTGGAGTCAGCCATCAGACTAGGAGCATATTTGGATAACTAATTGAATCTAAGACAATACTCCTTGACAATCATGGAGCCTTGTCTCAAATTCATGAATTCCTCTATCTTTGCTTCCCTCATATCAAGAGGAAAAAATCTGTCCAAGAATGCATCCTGGAATAACTGCCAAGTCATGGGAGCGGCATACCCCCCTCTACTCTTCCTCCACATTTCCACCAATCATATGCAACATCTTTTATTTGATAGGCATCCAATTCAATACTCTCCTTCTCAGTCATGTGCATAATCTGGGTGATCTTTCTCACTTCATCCAAGTACATCTGTGGGTCTTCTTCTACCTTTAACCCATAGAACTCAGGAGGATTCATCTGCATAAAGTCATGAACTTGAGCTGCAACAGAATTATTCTCTTATGGAGGCAGAACAGTTGCCTAGGCATTAGCTTGATTATTGGTGGTAACTGCCTGGGCTAGCGCCTGAAAAGCAGCCCAGAATCAATGGGTTGAAGTTGCTCATTGTTTGTATTAGCTCGACGAGGAGTCATTTTCTGTTATAAGAGAGCACAAGTTAATCACAGATAAAGAGACAGTTGTAGGCATGATAAACTTTAGTAAAAAATAAATGACTTTTCTTAAAACATCCTATAGCCTCTTGCTCATGGATACAGAATTCTACACACCGATGATCAAGACTCTACGTAACACGGCTTGTCAGACTCTCTAGGACCTAGGACTCCTTAAATCTTAGGCTCTAATACCAATCTTTATAACACCCCAAAATTTCCATCCCAAGATGTCACATGGTGCTTAGGGATACACGTAGCCCCAAGCTAACCTTCGGAGCCAGAAACTACCTAAAGGAACTCGATTCAACAATAGTCATGCTTAATAAAGAGATATATCACATCGAGCTTAAGAGAGATACTGGAGAATACAAAAATGTACAATGATAATATATATTGAATGTCTATGCATACCATCCCTATAGTCTGACAAAGCCTCTATACATCAAAATCAAGGAGCCATTGGGACAAACCCCCAACTGACTCAACAGTACTGAAAGCCATAACAAAAAAACGATATCAAAAAAATATAGACACGGTCCTTGAACCATGAGGAATCACTATTGAGGAAACATAGTGAGGCACCTGAATATCGCTAATGCGGCTTCGGCTGAGTACCTGAACCTACATTACGAGAAAATGTAGCCTATAGGAAAATATGTGGGTCAGAACTTCCGAATGTACTGAGTATGTGGGGGTGCATGAAACAATGTAAATATCATTATCAATTTCATAAAAATATGCATATGTACAATGATGGCTAACTTAGCTTGAGTTAGATTGAAACATACTTTTCATGATCTCATAGTAAATAAATCATATGACAAAAACCTCATAAATCATCATAAACAACTCAACTCTTCAACTCAAGACTCGGAGTGAATCGGTAATTCAAGCAACTCAACTCTTATGGACATGAAAGGTTCTTATAACTGACTTAAACTATATGAGCTACATGAAGTCCAACGTTTTGCCCTCCTAAGGAGAGAACCCCCCTTGTGTGGGAGCATCATACTCTTGCCAGGGAGTACAACCTCAATTTAGTGATCACAATCTCATACTCGGTCTCTGGACCACAAATATCAATACCAATCCTATGGTGGCACGTAGTTTCAGGGAAAATATCACATTTCCCACTCAGTGCTAAATACTACTCCTAGAGACAAGATCAGAACGCGTTAGGAAATCCACCACAAATATAACAAGGGTATATCATGAAGATCAAATCAAATCTCATTCTCATTTATCAAATCATAATCAATTTGAGGATTCCTTACTCAACTCTAATCAATCTTTCTCAATATCAACATGTATCAATTCATTAAATCATGGCAACATCAATAACTTTGAGGAAATATCAAGACTCATTGTAACAACTCAATCCCATGAATCAATATACTTAATAATTCAAGTTGTCATAAGGAAGTTTAAAGCTTGACACATATCTTGAAAGCACTTGAAATATCAACTCATGGTAGAAATATGAAATTCACAATATTAAATATCAAGTCATAACTTGGGAATAGTAAAGTAATCATGTATAACAAAGCTTGAACAATTTATATTCTCATAGTCTCATGATGAAGTAATTTGGGTATAAACCCACTTGCAAAATCATATAAATCCATAATAGAAGTTAAAGCTTTGGGCACAAGAACGAAAGGATTTCTCTTGTTCAAAACCCCACATACCTTAATCTTTGAAATTGGATGAATTCTAGTGCTTGAGACTCTATCCGCACTTGTAATAAATGATTCTCGATGCCCATACTATGAGGAACTAGGTTCTTTAAGAAATCTTGAAGATTTATGGATGATTTTTGGAAGATTAATATTCTTGAATGAAACCCTAGATATATTTTCTCAACAGAATTGAAAAAGAATATGAAGAAATTAGGGTTTGAATGGGGATTCTCATATATATAGGGGCATCCAAAAGATGAGAAAAGACCAAAATACCCTTGCAAAAATGTCCTTTAATTGCCAAAAAAATAGCTGACAACATTTGTGACAAGTCGTCATGAAATGTCATCATAAAAGGGTGAAATTTATGACTTTTAGCTTAATGTTGATGATATTTTGTGACAAGCCGTCAGACTTGTGACAATTCATCATAAAATGTCGTAACAAAATGTTGGAATTTGTGACTTTCTGCTTAAGGTGACGACATTTTGTAAGTGACAAGTCGTCACAAAATGTCGTCACACAGTTTCCAGACTGACACGCTGCAGTAAAATAGGCATAACTTTTTGCTCTGATACCGGATTTGGGTGAAATTGGTACCATTGAAAAGCAAATTCAATTATCTATCTATTGGTTGGTCATGAGATCAAAATTTATTAGTGTAAAAAGTTATATTCTCATTTGAAGTTGACTATCCGAAAATCCTTCTGAAGTATTCAATTGGTAAGGGATGTTTTGAGTTACCTAATCGCTAGGATAGCTTTGAGGCCTTAATACACATCACCATTGATCAGAAAACAACCAAAGCACTATAATTTATTTCTCATTATCTTGAGTCATGGTGGTACTATTGGTTAGAGTTTTCAGGGTATTAAAATATCTCCCCTTTGGAAACATTTGTCCCCGAATGTTGCCAACTAGGCCAAGAACAAAAAATAAGGACGTATAGCTGGAACAACTCACTCAAAGTACTTACCTCACTCTATACCTTAGTTTACTATACAAAATGCATGAATTCATAATGGAAGTAGACACAGTTGAATCTTTAATAAGAAGGGGGCAAAATTAAGAAAGAATGGTACCTTCTGCTTGCTCCGAACTCACAAAAAAAAGTTGAGGGTACTTGGCTTGCATATCAGCTTCGGCTTCCCAAGTAGCAACCTCAACAGATTGATTTTACCAAAGCACTTTAACCAATGGAACTTCTTTGTTCCTTAGCCTACGGATCTGAAAATCCAAAATCTCAATCGAAATCTCCTCGAATGAAAGGCTATCCTAAATATCTAAGCTTTCGGAAGAATCAACCATGACAGAATCACCAATACACTTCTTAATAATAGAAACATGGAATACCGGATGAATGCTAAACAACTCCGTGGGTAACTCCACCTCATAAGCTACTTTCCCAACACGGCTTAGAATCCTGTATGGACCAATATAATGGGGACTAAGATTTCCCTTCTTCCCAAATCTCTTCACCCCTTTCATGGGTGAAACCTTCAAGTACACCAAATCATTAACATTAAACTCATGATCTTTTCTTCTCACATCCTCATACGACTTTTGACGACTTTGAGCGGTCTTCAATCTTTCTCGAATTAACTTAAATTTTTCCATAGCCTCGAACAAAGCATCAAGCCCAATCACAGTTGCTTCTCCTACTTCAAACCAACCTATAGGTGATCTTTATCTTCTCCCATATAAAGCTTCGAACGGTTCCATCTGAATACTAGCATGGAAACTATTGTTATACACAAATTCAATCAATGGTAAGTACTCATCCCAACTACCTTTAAAATCAAGCGCACATGCCCTCAACATGTCCTCCAATGTTTGAATAGTCCTCTGAGCCTGACCATCAGACTGCGGATAAAAAGCAAAACTCAAATAAACTCGGGTACCAAGACCCTTTTGAAAGGCTCTCCAAAGCTGTGAAGTAAAATGAGTACCTCTATCTGAGATGATAGACAAAGAAACTCCATGCAATTTGACTAACTCACGGAAATACAATCTAGCATAATCCTCAGTTGTATAAGATGAATCCACTGGCAAAAAATGATCTAATTTAGTCAACCGGTCTACAACAACCCAAATTGAATCATGATGACGACTAGAAGGAGGCAAATAAATTACGAAATCCATATTCACTTCTTCCTACTTCCAAGTAAGAATGCTAAACTCTTGTATTACACCACCGGGCCTTTGGTGCTCTACTTTAACCTGTTGACAAGTAGAACACTTTCCCACAAATCCTACTATGTCTTTCTTCATACCATCCACCAATAGATTTCCCACAAATAGCGGTACATCTTGGTAGCATCGGGATGAATAGAATATCGTGCGCCATGCGCTTCAGCAATAATTCTCTACATTAGATCATCAACATCGAGAACACATAATTTACCCTACAATCTCCACATACCATCTCCCTCTTGGAAGGAAACCTCTACCTTTTGTCCTTAACTGACTCCTTTAGTCTGACCAAACTAGGATCCTTGTCTTACTTCTCCTTTACCTCTGAGACCAAATATGACTCGAAACTACTCTAAACTAACATACTCCCTTTAGCGGAATCAAACAATCTAACACCCAACCTAGCCAAACGACGCACATCACAAGCCAATTCTTTCTTATCATTCTCTACATGAGCTACACTACCCATAGACAACCTGCTAAGAGCATCTTCCATAATATTGGCTTGTCGGGGTGATACAACATACTCATATCATAGTATTTTAGCAACTCTAACCATATTCTTTGCCTAAGATTCAACTCTCTCTGATTAAATACATACTCTAGGCTTTTGTGATCAGTAAACACATCAACATGAAAACCATACAAATAATGTCTCTAGATTTTCAAAGCAAAAAACTATAGCTGCTAATTTAAGATCATGGGTTGGGTAATTCTTCTCATGAGGCTTCAACTGTCTAGAGGCATAAGTTATAACTTTACCCCTCTGCATCAATACACAACCCAAACCAACTCTAGAAGAATCACAATACACCACAAAACCATCAGTACCATCGAGTAAAGCTAACACTAGGGCTGAAGTGAGTCGAGTCTTCAACTCCTGAAAACTCTTCTCATAGGCATCTCTCCACTAGAACTTAATTTTTTTTGGGTCAACTAGGTCATGGGAGACACAATGAAATAAAATCCCTTAACAAAATGACAGTAGTAACCAGCTAGACCCAAGAAACTCCTAACATCAGCTGGGGAGGTAGGTCTAGGCAAATTCTTTACAGCTTCTATCTTTTGAGGATCAGCTCTAATGCCTTCGGTGGAAACAATGTGACCTAGAAAAGCAACCGACCTTAGCCAAAATTCATACTTGCTAAATTTAGAAAATAATTGATGATCTCTAAGAGTTTGTAAAACAATTCTAAGATGGTCGGCATGATCATCCTCTCCTTGGGAATACACAAGAAAGAATATCGTCTATGAATACAATGACAAATATATCAACATATTGCTTGAACACTCAATTCATAAGGTCAAAGAAGATTTCTGGAGCATTGGTTAACCCAAAGGACATGACAAGAAACTCAAAGTGACCATAACGGATTCGGAAGGCCGTCTTTAGAATATCACACTCTCTCACTTTAAGCTGATGATAGCTGAATCTAAGGTCTTTTTTTAAGAAATAACTTGTACCCTGTAGCTGATCAAATAAATTATCGATTCTAGGAAGAGGGTACTTGTTCTTGATTGTTACCTTATTGAGTTGATGGTAGTTAATGCACATACACAATGCACCATCTTTCTTACACACGAATAGAATAGGTGCACCCCATAGGGAAACACTGGGTTTGATAAAGCCTTTGTCTAACAGATCTTTGAGTTGCTCCCACGGGAAACACTTGGTCTAATAAAGCCTTTGTCTAAGAGATATTCGAGTTGCTCCTTCAAGTTTTTAAGTTCTGTGGGAGACATACGATAAAGAGAAATAGAAATAGGCTAAGTGCCGGGAAGAAGATCAATCCTAAATTCAATTTCTCTATCAGGTTAGACCCCTGGGAGATCTTTTGGGAAAACATTAGGAAACTCATTAACAATGCTAACTAATTGAATAGTCGGAGTCTCATACTTGAGGTCTTTAACTTGAATTAGGTGATATATGCAACCTTTGAAAATTAACTTCCTAGTTTTGAGGTAGGATATGAAAAGGCTCTTCAGAGTTACCAAACTCTCGGACCACTTAAAAATGATCTCATCAGGAAACTAAAACTTGACCACTCGGGTACAATAATCCATACATGAATAGCACGAGTGAATCCAATCTATACCCAGAATGATGTCAAAATCAACCATATCTAGCTCAATCAAATCAGCATATATGACCCAAAGAATGACAGTGACAGGAAACTTCTTATACACTCGCTTAGTAATAATAGATTCTCCTACCAAGGTAGAAACTAGAATAGGCTCAGGAATCCGTTCAGAGTCCATCTCAAAATTTACATCAACCAAAGGTTTCACATAAGAGAAACTCAAATCGGGGTCCATCAATACATACACATTGAAATAAATTATACGGAGCATACTACTGACAACATCTGGAGAGTCCTTCTGCTCCTATCGAGGTGGTATAGCATAAAATTAATTTGTCTTAAACCACCAGCAGTACTAGAAATGGTGCCCTGAAGAGAAACTGGGCAGACTATGGAAGTGGGTGCACTAGTAGCCAGACTTTGGGGACGAGCACGTAGACTCCCCTGTCTAGCATACGGACAATCTCTAAGTTGGTGGCCCAACATGTCACAACCAAAGCAACCCCTCTGATCAACAAAACACTCAAAAATTATTCTCTACCACACTTGGCATATAAAGAAGGACGAAGTTTGTTATTTACACTTTCCTGAGACCTAGACGGGATAGGCCTGTTCACCTGCTCCTGGATGCTTCTAGGTGTAGGAGCACTAACTGAGGAAGGGCAGGCATAAACAGACATCTCTGGAATTAAGGGTGGTTCCCTCCATGGAATCTAGACTGACCGAATCCCTGTTGCTCTGATCTAGCTCTTTTATTCCCTCTTACTCTCTCCTTCTCTTTCACCTTATCGGCTTTAATCTGTTGAGCATGTATCATCAATTGAGAAAGGTTCATCTTCTTATTAAGGATAGCAGATCTACACTCTTTCATAACGTAACTCAAAACGTCGATCACAAACTTGCTCCTGGTGGTCCTGGAGTCTACCATCATACTAAGAACATATTTGGATAACTAATTAAATCTAAGACAATACTCCTCAATAGTCATGAAGCCTTTTCTCAAATTCATGAATTCCTCTATCTTTGCTTCTTTCATCTCAGGAGAAAAGAATTAATCCAAGAATGCATCATGGAATAACTGCTAAGTCATGAGAGCGGCATCCTCCCATCTACTCTTCCTTCACATCTTCACCCAATTATATGCAATATCTTTCATTTGATAGGAAGCCAATTCAACACTCTCCTCCTCAGTCACGTGCATAATTAGGGTGATCTTTCTTACTTCATCCAAGTACATATGTGGGTCTTCACCTATCTTCAACCCATAGAACTCAGGCAGATTCATCTGCATAAAGTCATGAACTCGAGCTATAGTAGAATTATTCTCTTGCAAAGGAAGAACATTAGCTTGGGCATTATCTTGAGCATTGGCGTAACTACCTAGGCTAGCACCTGAAAAGCTGCCTGGAATTTCGTATGAGACACATGCTCATTCAAAGGATCAACGGGTTAAAGTTTCTCATTATTTCTACGAGCTCGATGAGGAGGCATTTTCTGTTATAAGAGACCATGAGTTTATCGCAGATAAAGAAATAGTTGTAGGCATGATAAACTTTAGAAAGAAAGAAACTACTTTTCCTAAAATGTCCCGTAGCCTTTAACACATAGATGCGGTGCACTACAACCGATGATCAAGGCTTTACATAACGCGGCTTGTCAGACTCCCTAGGACCTAGAACTCCTTAAACCCTAGGATTTAATACCAAGCTTTGTAACGCCTTAAAATTTCTATCTCGAGACGTCACACGGTGTTTAAGACTACACGTAGCCCCAAGCTAACCCTCGAAGCCAGTCACTACCTCAAGGAACTAAATTCAACAATAGTCATACTTAATAAAGAGATATATCACAACTGGTTTAAGGGAGATACTGGAGAATACTAAACTATAAAACCAAAATATATATTGAATGTCTGTACATACCATCCCTCTAGTCTGACAAAGCCTCTATATATAAAAATCAAGGAGCCTTTGGGACAAACCCCCAATTGATTCAATAGTACTGAAATCCATAAAAACAAAATGATATCACAAAAATATAGACACGGTCCTTGAACCATGAGGACTCGCCACTGAGGAAACGTAGTAAGGCACCTAAATATTGCTGATGTGGCTGCGGCTGAGTACCTGAACCTACATTACCAGAAAATGTAGCCCATAGAAAAATATGTGGGTCAGCACTTTGGAATGTACTGAGTGTATGGGGGTGCATGAAACAATGTAAATATCATCATCAATTTCATGGAAATATGCATATGTACAATGATGGCTCACTTGGATTGAGTTAGATTAAAACATACTTTTCATGATCTCATAGTAAATAAATCATATGATAAAAAACTCATAAATCATCATAAACAACTCAACTCTTCAAATCAAGACTCGGAGTGACTTAGTAATTCAAGAAACTCAACTCTTATGGACATGAGAGGTTCTTATAACCGACATAAACCATATGAGCTACATAGAGTCCAACATTTTTTTCCATTCTAAGGAGAGAAATCCACATTGGCAGGAGCATTGTACTCTTGCTAGGGAGTACAACCTCAATTTAGTGATCACAATCTCATACTCGTCCTTTGGCCCATAAATATCGATACCAATCCTATGGTGACACGTAGTTTTAAGGGAAATACCATATTTCCCCTCGGTGCTAAATACTGCTCCAAAACACAAGCTCAGAACACATTAGGAAATCCACCACAAATATCACAAGGGTCTATCATGAAGATTAAATTTAATCTCTTTCTCATTTATCAAATTATAATCAATTTATGGATTCCTAACTCGACTCAAATCAATCTTTCTCAATATCAAAATGTATCAATTCATTAAATCATGACAACATCAATAACTTTGAGAAAATATCAAGACTCATTTTAATAACTCAATCCCATGAATCAATATACTCAATAATCCAATTTTTCATAAGGAAGCTTAAAGCTTGACACATATCTTGAAAGAACTTGAAATATCAACTCATGGTAGAAATATGAAATTCACAATATTAAATATCAAGTCATGACTTGGGAATAGTAAAGTAATCATGTATAACAAAGCTTGAACAATTTATATTCTCATAGTCTCATAATGAAGTAATTTGGGTATAAGCCCACTTGAAAAACCATATAAATCCATAATAGAAATCAAAGCTTTGTTCACAAGAACAAAAGGATTGCCTTTGTTCAAAATCCCACATACCTTAATCTTTGAAATTGGATGAATTCTAGTGCTTGAGACTCTATCTGTACTTGTACTAAATGATTCTCAAAGCCCACACTATGAGGAACTTGGTTCTTAAAGAAATCTTGAAGATTTATGGATGATTTTTGGAAGATTAATGTTCTTGAATGAAGCCCTAGATATGTTTTCTTAAAAGAATTGGAAGAGAATATGATGAAATTAGGGTTTGGATGGGGATTCTCATATATATAGGGGCCTCAAAAAGATGAGAAAATATCAAAATACCCTTGCAAAAATGTACTTTAATTGCTTAAAAAATAATTGCTGATGACATTTGTGACAAGTCATCATGAAATATCATCACAAAAGGGTGGAATTTATAACTTTCAACTTAAGGTTGATGAGAATTTGTGACAAGCCATCAGACTTGTGACAAGTCGTCACAAAATATCGTCCCAAAATGTTGGAATTTGTGACTTTCTGCTTAAGGTGATGAAATTTTGTGACAAGCTGTCAGGCTTTTGACAAGTCATCACAAAATGTCGTCACACAGTTTCCAAGCTGGTATGCTGGAGTAAAATAGGCATAACTTTTCTCTCAGATACAGAATTTGGGTGAAATTGATACTGTTAGAAAGCTAATTCAATTATATATCTGTTGGTGGGTCCTGGGCTCAAAATTTATTAGTGTAACAAGAGATATGTTCGTTTGAATTTAACTATTACAAAATCCTTCTCAAGAATTCAGTCGGTAAGGGATGTTTTGATTCACCTAATTGCTAGAACATCTTTGAGTCCTTAATACACATCACCCTTGATCAAAAAACAACCAAAACACTATAATTTATTCTCATGAGCTTGAGTCATGGTGGAACTATCGGTTAGAGTTCTCAGGTTATTACTAAATCCGATAGGTTTTATACCTAATTTACTCCCTTGCACCAAAAAATCCATTAATTCAAACTTAAACACTCCCCTAAAATCCATAAACTTAATTGATCAAAAACTAGTTAATGGGTCATGCGATACTTATCTTTATTAAGAAAACTGATGGAATAAAGAGAAAAATCTCCCTAATTACCTATTCCCTTTCCCAAAATATAATTTTAGAATAATGAATCATTTTTGCAGGAATTTATACTTTTACAGCAGTTTAACCTGCTATAACGGCCTGATCCTGCTATAATGGTATCACTTAGTACCATCACCCACTATAGATAGATTGACTAGCTTTGACTTTCTCTATAGTAGGAGTATCTTTAGTGACATGCAATCCACTATTACAGGAGTAGAGAGGAAGAAACTTGAGAATTAATCTAGTTTTCTTTTTTTTGCAACACACCTTCTAACCATGATATCCCAAATTAACCCCTTTGTATCAAGTTCAATATCATGAGTTCTATTCAACCAAATTCTATTTGAAAAGTACGACAAATTCCTTATTGAGTTAGCATAAATAAAATCAAGACAAACATTATTTTACTACCTAATCTATTATTACATTGTTGTAGAACATACCTCCTTTTGATTTCATTTGAAATTAGCTTAGTCTAAAATTTTTAACATCCATTTCAGAGAAAAACTTAACCCAATTTTTTGCATTATTGATTCTCTCATAACGATGGATATGGTAGTTACATTAGGTTATTAGCTTATATTTGATGAGGGTGAGTTTCGTAGTTCTCATCATCACATTGAATTAAGTTATGTTGAAGTTGTTATGAGTATATGTGGATAAGTACTTGCCCTTATTTATTTTTTGCACTCTCTATAAAGGTATTGATCCAACTATAGATTGTGGTGGGGATTACTCTATTGAGATTTATAGGTATCAGTTGATTGATCTAGTTCCTACCTGTGATCCTCCAGGTCATTTCCTTGATTTGTGTGCATTTTTAGGGTTTCAAGCCTTCCAACAATGGCTATAGGTCATTTATGACTAACTGGAAATATTAATTTGGTTATCAAATAGTTTGTTTGGATTTTAGGCTCATTTTCCTATTTTAGAGCTTTCATTATTTAGAATTTAGTCTCAGACCAAAAAACCTAGTAGATGACCTCAAATGATATTTTTAACAGAGTCTTCAGCTTCAGAACATCAATTTTAGGCTAAGGGACCCTTCGTTTAGTTCCTGAGGCTTCAAGACTCATTTTGGGCTATTGTTAGGCGGATTAAGTGAAGGGAACTATAGGTGTGGGCACTACATTTAGTCAAAACAAATTCGGATAAAACTTTTGATGTTTCCATGGAGTCCAAAAAATCAAATTTGGTATAGTTACATAGTTAATTTATTGATAAGGATTCCGAATGAATCTTGGGGGCTTGGTAGAGAGTTTGAGATTTTCCAAGTCTATTTTTGTATTTTATGTATTGCTATTGCAGTGCCAAGGGTTGTAATTGTGATACCCATGGAAGTCACCAACATATTACTATCGCGGTATATATGTCTCGATCTAAACATGTAACACCCCATTCTTTTGAGAAAGAATTAAGACCATCGTCCTTATGCGTATAGATCCGAACTAGATGATTCCTTGTTAATATATGTGTGGTGATCGATCCTATAGTGTAAGAATACCTTTGAATATGAATTGAGTTCACAAAAATCTCCAAACTCTAAGAGGAGTTGAAAGTATTTCTACCGAATAAGTTTTAGTGGATGTGTAAACTTGGGTCAATTTCTATCGACCATAACTCCTAGTATATTATTAATTAGAGGGATTATTATATATCAAAGGAAAGGTCTTCGAATAAGCTTTCCAATGGTACCAATTTTACCTAAATCTGATATCCAAGCAAAATGTTATGGCCATTTTAGTGACTGAGACAGTAGTAGCATGCGATAAGCGTGTGACGCACGCCCTATCGCATGCTCCAAATTTTCAGATATGGTTTCCTCATTTTTAAGGGACAAAGTGGTATTTTCCAACCCCTATCCAGCTATAACACGGGATTAAACTTCCAAAACACCAAAATATGATTCTATTCACCCAAATTACCCAAGAACAGTCTCTAGGGTTTCTAAATAAAAATACAAATAACCTAAGATTCAACCATGGGTTTTTCTTAATTCTTCAAGATTCAGAATCGCCATTACAAGGGCTACAAGATGCATCTATTAATCGTACGTATAGCATCCCAAAAGTTAGAGTTCATTCAAAAGCTCCAAATTTAAGGTACGTAGGGTTATCCTAAAATCTCATGGGCTTAAAATTCATGTTTTAAGAGTGGGGGTTTTGAAATTACGAATATAATCATGTTTTTACAAGTTTCAATGATATTGATTTGGTCTTTAGGCCTATCTCCGAAGTGATTTGATATAATATATATGTACATGCATGTGTTTCAAAAAGATGATAACTTGAGAGCATGAATTATATGAAATCCCTCTCTTGATATGATTTTGTTTTAAATTTTCATATGATGTGAATTGTTTGAAAAATTATCTTGAAAAGCATAACATGAAATGTTTTGGAAATTATTATGATTGGTTATGATTTTAACTTGTAAGGAGAGGTTTGTTTATGCTGAAATATGTTGAATATAATAGTTGAATGAAAGAATGATGTGATACTGATGACTTGCAAGTTGGGTATGATGATACCCTACAAAATATAATATGTGATTGAATCAAATAAAGTTGGAATACATTGATTTTCTATGAGATAGGTGGATGCCCGAAGAACGCATTTGAGTGAAAGGGCTCATCGCTGGAAATCGTGTTTCCCGACAAAGGAAATTGGTACCCTGCTTTGTGATCTTGTGTATCTGATATATATTATCCCAATTTGGGACTATAGTTAGGAGCCCTTCTTTGTGATCTTGTGCACTACCATAATTCATTAGGGCAAGACATCTGTTGTATGATCTTGTGTGTCTTCCCCTCACTTATACTCTAATATCGACGAAAACCGAGGTTTGATAGTTGGTGTAAATATGATGATGTAGGGTATTCCACTTAGCTCAGCTGTATTGCATGGTTGTTTAAAAATTATTACATTATGCCCATGTGTTTCAAATAATTTGATACGAAATTGTTTTATAATGGCTCTCACTTATATTTTGTAAAAATATTTTATTTTTATTTTGTATTACTCTGCATACCAGTACATATGTATTGACCCCCTTCCTCCCTCCAGGTTTTGAGGCTCAGTCAGGGATCCAGAAAATAAGTAGATTTTTTAGATAGATTTGTAGAGACAAGTGATGAGCTTTCTATATTTCGGAAGGCCTAATGTCTAGCAGTTTATTTATCCTTTAATAGTTTTGGGTCTACTGGGAGTCTTGTCCCAGTTTTTAGACAGTTATTTATTTTAGTCATGTAGTAGAGATTTCGTAGATGGTTTTCAGATGTCGATGGATTTTGTGGGACATTATTTCCCATTATTGATTTCATTAGACTCATGACCATGTTTCTGTAGTATTATGTATCTTCCGAATTTATTTTATCAAATGAATTATGTGCATGATTACCAGATAGATAGGGGTGTTTCTGGCCTTCATAGTTTAGAATGCTCGTCACGGCCAGGTCCCCGGTTCGGGTCATGACAAAACAGTTCTAATAAGGCCTCATATGTTGCCATCGTGAGGGTTAGACGCGATTGTAGTTAGTGTGTGCATTCATAAGATGTGGCGATCGCAAAGCTTGAGTTGCGATAGCGATAGCTGAGAACCTAGAATGAGTATAAATACCCATTTCTTAACCTGTTTTCAACATTTTCTTATTAATTTCCAAGAAAACTAAACCCTATAAGTTGACAGAGCTTTGGGATTCAAGCCTGTGGATGACTTGGAGAGCTTGGATAATGATTATCCTGTGATTTCCATTTTAATTCATGGTAAGATTCCTTTCATCTCTTGATATATTCTTGGAAATTAGTGCTTTGAATTCCTAAACTTTAAGGGTTGATTTTAGACCCGATTGTTCTCCGTTTCTGCTCAACTTTTGAGCATAATTTCCTAATCCCTTAAGAGACCCCATGATGGGTTCTATTTTTAATTCCATTTACAAGCCCTGTGGCCCCATTCTTGACCCAAAATTTGATCCGACCCATTATATGACAATAAGGGTCTCATTTGACTCCTTAAGCTGTATAAATTATAATTTTAATAGATTGGCGATATTTTTAGACTATGGAATGAAAACATACATTTTATGGGCGATTAAAGGATTTGCAGTTTGGCTTTGAGGTAGGCTTTTGCCTACTCTTCTTCACAAGATGATGCATTTTATATATTGTATGTGAATCAAAATATTAAGCTTGATTATTGGTAGAACACCATGACTTAGTCTTGATTATGTAATTTTTGGGATTTGATGAGGGATTTAACCTGTAAGGTGAAATACTTGTTATTTTTCCAGGATCCTATTTTCTTTTTCATAGATTGAGCTAATTCATAGAATGGTTATGATATGATGCTAGATTTGGTATGTAGTTTAAGTGTTGGAAGCGTGGTCAATATGAATATCCTTATTTGAACTATTTAGTAACCTTGAAACCATAATTTTGGTGGAATTTAATTGCTCATGTTCTACGTGTAATTCCTATCACAGGATTGATTATGGCTTGTATATCATATAGAAATCAATTTAGATACCTTAGCCTAGTTTGGGGGTAGAAATTGCCTAACTATGGTATTTGAGGATTAGAAGTGGGTGATAACGCTCAATCTACAGCTCTCGTAGGAGTGTAAAGCGATCGCTGTCAAATATATAACTCAACTGGGTTGGGTATCGATCCCACAGGGAATAGCTTGGTCAACAAGTAAGCAAAGATTTCTAGACTTTTAGTGCAAGTCTTGCAAAAAGGGGGGAGTTTTTTCGTGCAAGTACTGTAACCAAAGTAATGAAGTAAAAACAGAAAATAAAGGAGTAAAAATGGTTTGCTTAGTTGGTTTTCGATCAATGAGAATTGAGAAGTTGGGGTTATGTCCACCTTATGAGTTGTACGTCTCTATTGGCTATGAGTTGTGCGGAATTCAGACATGCATGTGCTTATAGAGAATTTTATTCGATGGTAAATCCAAGCGTCTTTCGACCTAAACAAGGACTATTTCACTTTAACTCTTTCGAGCTTAAAGCGTATCTAATGGTATAAATTCTCCAAGAGGTTAATCCAGTTATGGCACTAACTTTTTAATAGGGGATGGGACCCTATTACCTTGACATTATCTCTTTTCCAGACATATAACTTTTCTTTCGAACAAGTTAATGCTATACTGGCGTATTCTATGCGTCTGCAGCCATAAGAATTTGCATTAAGATGAAGAGAATAATGATATAAGCAGCATACGTATTACTAATTCACAAACTCATAGCAATGGATAGTATCTCATAAGGCTTCCATAACCCCAACAGAGAAGTTTAGCTATTCATGAGTGCGATGGAAATCACAATAGACATTATCATTATACCACAATAAAAGATCTCGCGTGTCGTCTGGTGTGGTGTTAGGCGTGAATTCCTTGCAAAATAGCAATTCTCTTGTTGTAAAATTAAAAGTCGAATAGATGAAAAATAATTTCAACAATGAATTAATAAAGAGAATTGTTTTGATGGATGGATGGATGGTGGATGGATGGGAATTGATGGAATGGGGGAATGAATTAGAGGTAGAATGAATAAAAATCTCTAGCAAAATAGGGTATTTATAACACCCATATCTTATTCCTACTAAGCTAATGCATTACTTAACCCAATCCTACTAGGTTAATGTATCATTATCCTAATCCTACTAAGTTATTGCTAGTCCCCAAAGTCTTCAGAATTGCTGTTTTTGCCCGGGACAGATTTTCCATGCGCCACTTTTGGTCCTTGGCGTCCAAGATTTCCCTTCCTTCTTTCGTGAAGCTTTCTTTGGCATCAAGTTATCCATAAAATGCTGAAATCTGCATCATTTATACCTGAAAACTTGCTAATCATGTTTGTTAGCTCACTTACAGGAAAAAGGACTAAAAGTGCATGAATTATATAGTTTGTCCTCAAAACTTGGCTAAAATATGGGTAAAATATAGCACTATAGGCGTGTAAATTCGCCTATCATCAACACCCCACACTTAAAGCTTTGTTCGTCCTCGAACAAAATATCATGTCCATCTAAACATTCACTTTAAGGTTTCACAGTAACAACACAAAATATTCATCAAGACAGGCACAACAATTATCAACAAAGAGTAGTTTTCCAATCATTAGTAGAAACAATTCAACCTCCAACATAGACTCGTGATGGTGGTCATCTCATATTAAAAAGTTAAGGCACAAAGAATCATACACGACTACCCAAAACTCCTCAACCATGTGTGTCTCACAATATATAACCCATAATCACTCTCAAGTATTGTATATATTTCGAACATGGGTATAAGATTATCCTTGCTCTCGCTCTCACAAAGAATTCATATGCTGCAACTGATGACCATAGGCTTGCCCTTAGTGTAATGCTCCACTAAATGTCAGAATGCTAAGCTTAGGATCAAATAGGTCTTCTACAGTTTGAAATGTAGGCTAAGGGACGGGTAGGACTATTTTGGCCAGAAATAGTGACTATGTTCCTAAGCGCTTTAATACATCATATTATGCCATTTATGCTTTCTTTCAAACTACCTTTCTACTTTCTTTTAATCTACCACCCTTTCTCATCTCTTTTGTTTTTCAATTTTGAACAGAATTAACTTTTTAGTTTTCTTTTCCTTTTTCTATTTCTTTTTTTTCTTTTCTTCTCTTTTTTTCTTTTATAACACTCCTCTATGATAGCCATTCTTTTTCATAACAGATTCAAGCACCAATACATTCTAAGGCTTCATACTCACCCAATTTCCTCTTATTTTATCACATGAATTTACACTTTAAAGCACTTAGGAATTTGGATCAAATTATGGTCATGGAAAAAAATAGATTAGGCTTACATATGAGGTTGTCAAAGAAAATAGACTAAAGGCTCGAAAGGGTTTAACTAAGATAATGTCCATGGGTAGGTAAAAAGAAGGTAAACAATCATAGGTTGCCAAAGAAATGCCTAAATCATCTCCTAAACTTGCACTCTTTATTTTCGCTTTACATACATACCAAGCAAGTTCTAGCATCAGCCACAAGCATAGAATATACTATATCCTAACACACACAAGGCACATGGTCGACTTTATTGGGAGTAGCATAGACTCTTGACCCAATAGATGAAGGAATTGAACCACACAATATCACATAGTGAGTCACAATTAGAGCCTAAACGTCTCAATAGTCATGATTTTAGCACAAACGCTTCTCATAATCTCATGCTGCCTATTAGAATAATTTCATTCGAAGTTAAGTTTTTTTAAAAAAAAATTAACTAAAAAAAAACTTAACTACTAAAAAGAGAAACAAAACAAACATAAATGCAAATGCAGATAGAGAACTATAGCATGCAAATACCAGCACCCCACACTTAGACGGGACACACTGCCCTTAGTGGAAAATAAATAAGAAGAACCTGGTTAGTCGGACTCCTCCTCTATGTCTGGGGTCATACCCCCTTCGTCGGAATCATCATTGGAGTCGTCGTCATCAGAATTCTCCTCCACGTTGGAGTCTGGCATTCGTCGATCATCATCTGTCGGCACATCGTCATCAAGAGGTTCCTCAAAATATGTACCTACTCCACACATTGCCTTTGCATGCACATTCATTGGATAGTCATGATCCAGCTGTTGGAGCTCTGCAGCAGTTGGAACACGACCTCCGCTCATCATTGTAAATCGAGTCATGCCATAAAGATGGCGAAAGAAACTCTCATCCCGAGCATGTCTCTCAGCAGTAGTAAAGTTGACGCCATGTGTGGATTCAGCATCTTTCACCTTTGTGAGGTCAACCTTCTTCGGGTTTTGTGGGAGTTTATGATCAGCCGGTTCCTCTTCGATGTCTTTATTCCTCAAGATTGCAGTCAACAGATTGCCGAAGCTGAAATGGGACCGCTTGTGTAGCCTAGCCTTCCGCAATGTAGACCGAATGATTGCCCTAATATTGATAGGGATATTCGTCATCAATGCATATACCAAGCACACTCTATCTCTTGTTATTTTTGTGTATTGCGTCCCTGGAATGAGGCAAGAGTTGGCTATGCACAACCATATCCTTGTTTCCCTATTCAAAAGAGCATATGGAAAGGTGTTGTGTCGACCGGTGTCTTTGTTTCTACTCCACCGTGCCATGGATCTTGTTCCAAAGAGTGTGTGTCGAATGGCTCTATATGGGGGTCTACTGTACAGCTCTTTGAATGGTGATGGATCAACAGCAGGCAAGCCAAGAAAGGAGTTGAAGAAATCTGCATTGAGTTGTAAAACTTGGCCCCGAATCTTGACCTCGCTTCCTGTGGTTTTTGGTGACCAGTTGGCATAGAATTCTCTTGTTAAATTGAGATTGCATTCTCCCATGTCTCGGAAGATGAAATCAAGATGTAATGCCATGATCTTGGCCAACATGCACGATTCTTTCTTTGCTAGGCTTTCCTTGTTTATCAAGTCCACATGAACATATTTCTTCTCTTTGTTGTTCCTATATCATTCCTTTGCTTCCTCCTCTAAAACCCATTTAATTCCGAACATGCGGCGTGGTAATTGCATCGAGGATGATTCTCCTTGCTCTTTTCGGCCTCTTTTCTTGCCTTTTTGGGAAATAGTTGCCTGTTCTTTGCCTTGTCTTGCTTTGGGTGCCATTGTACCTGAGATTAAAATAATATTCATGTTAGCGTCATCTCGATGGATACAATCTATAAACAAGCAGTAGTGGCACCACCCCACACTTAATTTGTTGGTACAAACTAGTGAAGTGAACGATGTCGATTACTCAGACTTCATCGATATACGTTTATGTGATATGTTCCAACCATAAAATCAGTGCAGTCATACTTCTTATAATCTTGGCAATACTTTCATGTTTGATGTATCAAGACTACTACATAAGGATTAAATTAAGGTATCGCATCTAGAATAATCACAACCTCATATGTTGGTAGTCAACCATAACTCTCATCTCGATGAACAAGTCATTCCAACATGTAAGCTTTCAAGAGGCAAGATTATGCAATTTTTGTGACCATATCAATTTCACAGAAGTATAATAGTGCATCAAAATCAAATTCAAGTTGGAAATAAGTTAAGATCATCCTTACGTATTCATTCACCCACTTGGTTGTATCACAATAATTCAATCACATTCAAATCATCAATACTACTTTCAAAATTCAACAATTCATAATGGGCGTAGTAGTGTAGTACTTACGGAATATAAATGAAGAACAAAGTAGTACTTACTTGATTGATGCCTTTGGATGATGTTCTTGTGAAGTAAGAGAGCAAAAGGAAAATTTTTGAGAGGATTTGGGGACTATAGGCGGCGCTTAAGCTAGGTTTCCAATGTGTTTTTGGTTCAAGACTAAGTCTCATATTTATAGGAGAAGGTTGGGTCGAGTTTTGACCCATTTAAAATCGGATTTGGAGACAAGAAGTGACCATAGGCGACTCCTTTTGCTTTGCCTATGCTTGGCATAGGTGGCGCCTTTTGCAAAGCATTGTCTAGCATAGGCGGAGCCTATGCCATGACATTCCTAGGCATAGGCGGCGCCTTTAGCATGGCATATGAGATTCAGAGACAAAAGGCATTAGCATAGGCGGCGCCTATGCTATGGCATACTTGGGCATGGGCGGCGCCTATGCTATGGCACACTAGATTCCGAGACCTTAGGCCATAGTATAGGCCTTGCCTTGTTCGTGGCATAGTTTTACCTAGGCCTAGCCTTGTTCGATGCCTATATTTTCATGAGCAATGCCCAATCCATAGCCTTTTGCTTCTTCATTCCTAACTTACCACCTTTAACATGCAATACGTCCAAATCAAAATTTGAAACCGACCTCCTCGTTTTACACCTCTTTGCACCTACATTTACTCAAACACAACAAAGACGATTAGAACGATGGGTTGCCTCTCATCAAGAGCCTTAGTTTTATTCGTGGCACGACTCTTCTTTTTGGATTTTTATTCATCAAAAGCAAAAACGTAATAGAACAAAAGAAAGACAAAAATGAAAAACGATGGGTTGCCTCCCATCTAGCGCTTGATTTATTGTCGCGACACGACATAGCTATCTCAATTACTTAGACTTCATCGAGATAGATGGTGGATCGTTTTCTAAATGGATTCAGACGACAATGAGGCTTACTTGTAGGCATGCAATCTTCTTCGAGATGACCCTTGTGCATGCTTATCCCAGGAGGGATACCAATTATATCATCAAAAGTCCAAGCCATGGCTCTCTTGTATCTCTTCAGAGCAGAGATGAGAGCCTCTACGTCCTGTTCACTTAAATCATCCTCAACACTCACCGGAAGTGTATTTCCACTTCCCAAGAACGCATACCTTAGATAATTGGGGAGCTCTTTCGATTCTAGCACTTGTGGCTCTTCAATGGAAGTCTTCGCTGTTGGTGACGGTTGATTCTTAAGATCAAGGTCTGGCTGTTTAGGAGTATGAGAATAGGACCCTATTTCTGTTATAGAACACATAGTTTCTTCACAATCTTCATCATCCTCATGCTCAACATTCAGTGGCACAGCAGACAATGGCTCAACAGTAAGCTGTTTCGCTACAGATAATGCTTTCTTATCCTCATAATGAACATCAGCTACAGAGAATACATTCATATTGTTGGGCTGCTTCATTGCTTTGCATATATCAAAGCGGACCACTATGTCATTTAACCGAAATAAAAGCTCATCAGCTTTCATGTCAATAAGCACACTTCCAGTTGCGAGGAAAGGACGTCCCAAGATTATGGGAACTTCAGAATCCACCTCACAATCCAGAATAATGAAGTCTGCAGGAAAGATGAATGAAGAAACCTTCACCAACACATCATTCAAGATACCCACAGGTCGTTTTACCGACCTATCAGCCATCACGAGCCTTATATTGGTTGGTGTCGGATCGCTTAACCCCAACTTCCTGTAGACGGATAGTGGCATCAAATTGATGTTAGCACCCAGATCGCACAATGCCTTGGCAAAATTCATAGATCCAACAGTGCAACGAATAGTGAAAGCACCGGGGTCAGCCTTCTTCTGAACTAGTGATCGGGTAGCGATTGCGCTGCAGTGATGAATAATATCCTTCAACTCATAGCTTGCTGCTCGCTTCTTTGTCAAAAGATCCTTCATAAATTTTGCATACCCAGGCATTTGTTCTAGTGCCTCAACCAACGGAACATTAATGGTCAGCTTCTTTAACATATTCATGAATTTGCTGAACTTTGTATCATCCGCAATCTTCTTCAATCGTTGAGGAAAAGGTGGTGGTGGATAAGGAATTGTTTTCTCCACGGCTTTCTTCTCCTCTTGCTTTTATTTTTCAGCCTTTTCAGGCTGCAACATACTCGGTGTGACGTCATAGACGTCGTGGGTGGTGTCTACGGCAGCTTCTCCTTTTTCCTTATCATCGATGTCTGCTACCTCGTCAACCACTTGCTTGCCTTTGGATGAAGTTTCCAGCAACTTACCACTTCGGGTAGTAATAGCTATGCATGATCCGTCATTCCTTGGATTTTGCACAGTGTTGCTAGGTAAGGTGCCAGCCTTTCTTTGATTGAGTGCTGCTGAAAGTTGGCTCAATTGCTGCTCTATTTGCTTGATTGAAGTGGAATGTGAGTCAACCAATTTCTTCATTGAGGACAAATCATTTATTACCTTCGTTACTCCCGCGTTGGTTGCTTCCACTCCTTTCAACAGTTTAGCCATCATATCTTCCATGCTTCCGGAACCAGATGTGGTGGTGTCACGTCTTCCTGGGGGGACGTATAAACCACTCTTTTCATTCTTGTTCTTCCAACTACCTTGGTCCTTGTTTCCAGAATTATCATAATAGTTCCGACCTTGGTTTCCTTGGGTATTACCTCGGAAACCCCCCTGATTGTTTAAGTAGTTGGCCTCTTCTTCTGAATCAGATTCGTCTCTTCCTTTTGACGCAATAGCTTTGACTTTTTCGGTCTTCCCTGATAATAGATGTTTTGTAAGAAGATCCACTTGTGTTTTCAGGTGCGCCATATCTTGATCACGTTCTTCTTCTCTTCTCCTTTGGTCTGCAGTCATGCCAATAGATAAAGTGGGGCTTGCTACCTCAGAATCACTGGTATGCCAAGCTCTACTTTTCTTTGCCATCCGATCTAGCATATTGCTTGCCTGCCCAAAGGTGAGGTCCATAAAAGATCCTCCAACCGCATTATCCACCACTGGTTTAGTTATTGAATTCAAGGCTCTTTATAGTATCTCCATTAGGTGATCATTGGTCATATGATGGTTTGGGCACCTCATAAGCTTCGTCTTGAACCTCTCCCATGTTTCATGAAGAGCTTCGGTTGGAAGCTGCCGAAAGTTGCTGATTTCATCTCTCAATTGTGCTCTTTTGGATGGCGGAAAGAATCTTTCTAGGAAAGCGTCTCTCAATTGCCTCCAATTTGTAATAGAGTCAGGCGTTAGCCCATTCAACCATAGAGTTGCCTCTCCAGATAGAGACAATGGAAATAGACGTAATCGAATTGCATTCTGACCAACGCCAGGATTGTCAAACAACTTTCATGTGGAAATAAAGTTGATGAGATGCATATTCGGATCATCGCCTGCTAGTCCACCAAATAATCCCTTGAGTTGCAATAACTGAATCATGGTGCTTGTGATGTTGAACTTGGCTTCGGGTGCCAATGGTGGAGGAATGATGGCTCCTGTGGCTCCGGCTCCATCAAGATCATCATCATCATCATCGAAAGCTGGTTGCATAGCTCGGCGTTCAGGCCTAAACCTAGCTTGACGATCTCTTCTGTTGGCAGGTGTTGCAATCTCAGCAGCATGCCTAGGGTTTAGTAACTCGTCATCACCTAGGTCCTCGTCGTCAGGATTTATTGCTCGCTCGGGGTTATCAATATTTTGTTGATGCACTTGAGCGGCGGCTAGAGCAGCTAGTCTCGCCTGTTCCTGTTGAGCAGCCATCCTTTTAATTTCGTGTTGTGCCTCCATTCTGCCAATACATTATGGTTCAGGATTGATAGGTAATAACGGTTGACCAGAACTTCGAGTATGGGGCATGCACTGAATAAAAACCTGCAGAAAACAAAAACAAAAACTAAAAGTAAAAGTACGAGAATCTTTGACCAAAGGGTCTAGTAATTATCACAAACTTAATTGACATTCGTATTCCCCGGCAACGGCGCCAATTTTTGAAAACGCTCAATCTACAGCTCTCGTAGGAGTGTAAAGCGGTTGCTGTCAAATATATAACCCAACTGGGTTGGGTATCGATCCCATAGGGAATAGCTTGGTCAACAAGTAAGCAAAGATTTCTAGACTTTTAGTGCAAGTCTCGTAAAAAGGGGGGAGTTTTGTCGTGTAAGTACTGTAACCAAAGTAATGAAGAAAAAACAGAAAATAAAGGAGTAAAAACGGTTTGCTTAGTTGGTTTTCGATCAATGAGAATTGAGAAGTTGGGGTTATGTCCACCTTATGAGTTGTACGTCTCTATTGGCTATGAGCTGTGCGGAATTCAGACATGCATGTGCTTATAGAGAATTGTATTCGATGGTAAATCCAAGCGTCTTTCGACCTAAACAAGGATTATTTCACTTTAACTCTTTCGAGCTTAAAGCGTATCTAATGGTACAAATTCTCCAAGAGGTTAATCCAGTTATGGCACTAACTTTTTAATAGGGGATGGGACCCTATTACCTTGACATTATCTCTTTTTCAGACATATAACTTTTCTTTCGAACAAGTTAATGCTATACTGGCGTATTCTATGCGTCTGCAGCCATAAGAATTTGCATTAAGATGAAGAGAATAATGATATAAGCAGCATACGTGTTACTAATTCACAAACTCATAGAAATAGATAGTATCTCATAAGGCTTCCATAACCCCAACAGAGAAGTTTAGCTATTCATGAGTGCGATGGGAATCACAATAGACATTATCATTATACCACAATAAAAGATCTCGCGTGTACTCTGGTGTGGTGTTAGGCGTGAATTCCTTGCAAAATAGCGATTCTCTTGTTGTAAAATTAAAAGTCGAATAGATGAAAAATAATGTCAACAATGAATTAATAAAGAGAATTGTTTTGATGGATGGATGGATGGTGGATGGATGGGAATTGATGGAATGGGGGAATGAATTAGAGGTAGAATGAATAAAAATCTCTAGCAAAATAGGGTATTTATAACACCCATATCTTATTCCTACTAAGCTAATGCATTACTTAACCCAATCCTACTAGGTTAATGTATCATTATCCTAATCTTACTAAGTTACTGCTAGACCCCAAAGTCTTCAGAATTGCTGTTTTTGCCCGGGACAGATTTTCCATGCGCCACTTTTGGTCCTTGGCGTCCAAGATTTCCCTTCCTTCTTTCGTGAAGCTTTCTTTGGCGTCAAGTTATCCATAAAATGCTGAAATCTGCATCATTTATACCTGAAAACTTGCTAATCATGTTCGTTAGCTCACTTACAGAAAAAAGGACTAAAAGTGCATGAATTATATATTTTGTCCTCAAAACTTGGCTAAAATATGGGTAAAATATAGCACTATAGGTGTGTAAATTCGCCTATCATTAGTGGGTTCCTCTAGCCCATATTAGGCAAAGAATTGTGTTAGCGTTGGTCGACTTATTTACTCATGTTAGACATTGTTAAAACTATTGAGCCTTTAGTATAAGGTTACTTCATGACTTGGTGCATAATAATGATTTTCCCAGATTATAATTAATGGCTTGTAGTTATGATATGGTTTATAGCTATGATATGGCTTTCAGACTTAATGTATGATATGGTCCATCGACATGCTTAATAATGTAGGCATAGACATAGTCATGATAAATGCCATATATATATGAGAGGCCTTATAGATGTCATATGCCTCATAGTTATGATATATAGCCTACAAATATGAGATGTCTTATAGGTAAGATATACCACGTAGATATGATTTATAGCCTATAGATATGATATGCCTCATATATATTCTATGGCATAACAATACGAGATGGCTTATGAATATAATTATTGATGTGGGCTCCAGATATGTATGTCAGACTTAAGTCATAATTATGATGTTGTAATTATTTTGGACCCCTTATTTGGCCCAAAGTCATGTGATGATATCAGTTGGACATTCGAGAAGTGTCTATCCTTGTAAAGAGTGGTTGTATTTTATAGATTATTGATGCTTATTGTTTCATTTTTTGAATACTGGTGATGACATACATAGATTTGGTACATTCGTGATCATTAAATCGCTAAATGATATGATTTCAACTAAAATATGATTTTATTTATGCTTTTTTTATGTAGGGGTTAAAACCCACTTTTCACCTTAAAAATAGATTACCTCGTAACATTAATTGCCTGTCTTAATGAATAACTATGTATAAAGAGATTGAAAATGTTGTTTTAAAGATTTGATCGGGGTGGATTCCAGTCTATGATTCTAATACTATATTTACCCTGGTCATAAGAGGTCCCAACCCCTTCTATACTTTTGTAATTATTTAGTCCCAAAGTTTACCCCGAGCGATGAATTTATGAATTTACACTCTTTTTAGTTACAACTTAGGTCTGTCCACTTATTATATATCTATATACATATCTCTCCATTATAGGACAGGGGAAGAAGTGGTATTGATGACATGAATTTTAGGTAAACCCACTGATAGATTATACTATTGATGTTATATATATGTGTTGATGATATACTCTTCTACTCGGCAAAGCCAGGGAATGATTATGATGATACACATATACAGTTGCCAAGGACAAAAGATGATAATAATGATATAATTAGAAACATGTCAAGGACAGAATGATTATGATAATATGCTTGTATAACCAGCAAGGCAAGAGAATTTTTATAATAATGGTGGTTATGATATCGACGAATATGATGATAATGGTTTTAATTTTTATGGTTATTATGATGATGATTATTATATTTATTATTCTTATCAATTTGATTTCATATATACATTATGATTCTCATATCAGTTATGATATTATGGATTCTATTGCATTCATCTTTGTATGTCCATTGCCTATCATTAGTAGGCATTGATATTTATCAGCCATATGTGGGGTTGCATAGGTATAAGTGATGAGTATGGCTTGTGTTGTGTTATATGTTGATTGAACCTTCTGAGCCTAAGGCAGTGGGGTTTAATGAATGGCTGGGTTGGGTATTGTTTGTCTGGACTAACGAAGTACTTGCGTTGTCATTGCTATTGTTATTATTATTTTATGATCATAATTATGGATAGATTGTGACATATTTATTAATGATTCGGTATCAAGATTTGATGTATGATTCATGCTCTTCTATCTTACGATTTCATTATTAAGCATGATTAACTCATGATTAGACATATGGATTAGAAACTCTAAGTAGACTAGCACTAGTTCTTGCTATTATTATGAGGTCTTAAAATGCTAGTCTGATGATTTGGGTTGTACTTTAAGTTGACCTTGTATATATATATACACACACACACATATGTATAGCAATAAGTAGATAAGCTATTAACGTATATCCCTTCCTTCCTTCATTTATTCTGATTGTATTTTCATTCCTTGGTGTATATATATATATATATATATATATATATATATAAGTAAATAAGGTATTAACGTATATCCTTTTCCTCCTTTTATTTTGATTTTATTTTCATTCCTTGGCTTTTTATACTCTTTTAAATCATTCTTTCACCCTTTATTCGTTTATTGGCCGATGATATGTGGTATAGTGTTGAGATTTCTAGGTATGGATGTAATAGGATAGTTCATCCTTAATATTTACTTAACTTTATTATGTTAGTTTATTAGACATGAATATGATAGTTTGTCCTTATTATCTTATTGGCTTTCTTATGTGGTTGTTGGACATTTGGGTTTAGTTTTTCGTTCTTTTTGTATGTTATATTCATTTGCATTATCTTTAGAGCTTAGTAGGCAGTTGCCTACTGAGTACCACTTGTTTGGTACTCATACAACACTTTTGTAGCCTCCAGATCATAGTACGGGTTATGATCGTTGTTATATGCATTATGCGGAGCAGCTATGGTTCAGAGACATACATAAGCTCCTGACTTTCAAAGTATTACTTTCCTTCCTCTTATGTATTAGTCTAGTCTCTATGTTGTATTCAGAGATGGTTATATCTATATATTCATTTAGTACATCATTTGTATCCTTATTAAGTATGAAGCTCTTGTACTGATTCCACCAGGTTGTGGGATTATCTTATGCATGTTAGCCTTACATTACATATATTATACATTCTTTTCTTTATTATTTTGGGTATTCCGTTACTAGCAATTCTGGACTATGAGATTGTCTTTTCAGACTGGTGGGTTATAGTAGGCTTCATCATGACCTAAGAAATAGAGTTGTGACACTACCGGGTCTCTTCCATTCTTCTTAATTTTGTCATATTTTTGTTTATTTGGAGATATTTGAGACTTGCCATTGTACTTCCCATTATTTTATAGGCATATACCTTGTGACTGTCAGATTTTAGGATAGTTATTTTATTTTGTAATTCCTTATCCATTTTTTATGAGATTCAAACTGAAACTTATCATTATTTTCTCTACTAGAAACTACCCTATGGTAATGATTTTTATGGCAACAATTCTGAACTATCGTTGCATATGACCAAACAATCATTGCCACTATGTAATTTTTGTTGCCATAGGCTTTCTAAAACAACATTTATATTTACCCATTATAATTGACTATTTCTTACAACCATTGTACTTCTATTGCTACGGTTCATTAATTTCCTTTGAGTTGTCACCGCACCAAACATACTTCACCCTCACAAAACACTCTCTTCACCCAAAAAATAGCAACGACGCGATACACTTAGAAATCCCTCTCTTCGATGATGTTGGCTCTACAACGACATTGTCAAATTACTCTCTCCTCAGAAATCGACCAAAATTGGCTTAAATCGTTGTTCTGAAATTTATCTTTTTTATTTTGGATTTTTTTTGGAATTTTTAGATTCCAAAATTGTTAGTATTATTCTTCATTTTTCTTAGCTTTTTGGATTTGAGGTACGTTTATTCTAAAATTGTTGGTGTGAGTTTGACTATTTTTGAGTAATATAAAATTTCTTTTAGTTTTCTTTACATTAACGGTTGGTGAATTAAATTGTGGGTATGTTCATTTTCCAAACATCTCAAACATTTAAGATGATTCATTAGTGTTGGTTATTCTTGATGATTTTATACTTATAAGAATTCTAAGTCTGTTGTTTAAATCATATTGATTTTGTACTGGCAAGAATATGTGTAGATTTTGTACTTATGATTATCTAGAGAAGGTGAATGCTCATAGTGGTGTGTGAATTGTAGTTTAAAAAAAGCACAATGTTTGATTTAAAAATAATTGTGATTGAAGAGCAAAAATTGCACTTTTAAGTTTAATATAGAAATGGAAGTGCTGGCTTTAGAACTTGCTTTGTACCGTCTTGGGTCTTTATACGTGTGCAATATATATGTGTTGGTTTGAAAAATGCTCAGGTTTACATTTTTGACACTACCTTGTAGTGTCGAAATTACAAATGTTTAGTCAAACGTCATTTTTAGTGCCAAGAACTAGGCACAGTTTGAATGATCAAATGGAGTTTGAAGAAGATTGAACGTTTTTACCGCGTAATTCGCAGAATGGATTCAATGAAAAGATTGTTTTTGCAGGGTAAAATGCTTATAAGAGTAGAAATGGTTTAAAGAGTTTTGTCTGTTAGCATACCCAGTGTACTTCTTGTTCCCTTCTATGGTACTTATGATGAAATGGTGGAAGGAGTTTCAAACAATGTATGTACATGTATGATTCTTAACTTAACCATTGGATTTACTTTTGGTGCACAACATTTCTGAGTATATTCTGGATCAATTTTTAAAATTTGGAAAAAGTTTCAAAAGTATTACCGGTAATACAAAGTTATTTTCTCATACTTTTTGTTATACTTGGCGTCCTTCGTACCCTTTTTGATAGAAAATTATCCCATATTTGACCTTTACATTAATAGCTGCATCATGAACTGTGTATATTTCACATGTCAAAATACTTTTAGAAAAAGTCAAAATCTGTCCATTTACTTTTAAAAGTTCCTATCTGTTATACTACAAGTTTGAGATCCATTAAGGTCAAGGGTAATAGGAAACCTCCCTTAAAAATGAAATGTTATTCTTGAAAAAACTTAGGACGCTGAAGTTATTCTCACCAAAATAACGATTTAATTCGTAGGACAACAACAATAGTAAGTACAAGAAGTATTGGTAAGGCTAACGACTTCAAAATTCATTTTTGATTAGTATTTTTGAATCCTCTCCTTGAGACGAACCCTTTGATGGTCTTAGTCATTTGCTAATGACAAGGGTATGAATGACCCCAAATTATAAGGAAAGGTAAAATTAAGATAATTCATATAGAGGGGATGATTTTTATCCCTTTTCCCTTAATATTTTATTCATTGTCTCTCAGTAAATTCTGCTGCTTAGAACTCATAGTTGCTAGTGAATTTGTGTTAAAGATTTGTAAATACTCACAAGTTCATGAATAGACTCTGGATGCAGGGGTAGGTGATACTGATATAATGCCTGATCACTATGAGGTTGCAGAATTTTCACGACCCTGTATTGAGTCAAGACTTGTCATGGTAGTTACTAAAGATCGAGACTCTAGAAGGTCCATTTTATTGTTATAAAGGCCTTCATTTTTATATTGTGGATTCTGATGGCTGTGATGAGCATATCCACGGGGGCTATCATCTGTTTGAATGAGTGTGTAAATGAGAACCCAGATTTCAGTGGTGCTTTCCCTCAGCTTATTGGATCCATGATTTAGTTCTAGTTCAATGTTCTCTCTATTTTGCAAATTAAGTTTTAAATTTAGAAATACATTATACTTCCCCCTCCACCTTCTTTTCACTATTTCCTTATTAGTTCGTACAAATATAATGTCACATTTCAATATTTCCTTAATCAGAAGCCTTTACAGAAGATGAATGTTATGACATGTTTAAGCCACAAGTTTTGAAAGTCTCTTTTCTTTTCTTAAACTACTTGTTGTGTCAAACTATGTCAGATAAAGTGGAATGAATTGAGTATATAATAAGAAAAAAGGGCAAAAAACTCTTCAATTATACATAATGTCTTAGTTTTACTCTTTGTTGTACTCCTACTGTTTGCAAATTGTCTATTATTTGTCTTAGAACCTTAATGGAACTTCATCAGAAGTGTACTGATGGTAATATACTAATTTTAACCACAGTCAAATGTAGTTGAGTAAATTCAGAAATTTTTCCTGAAATATTTTGACACATTGAATCTTTTCCTTTACACATTTAGCCTCCTTAAACTATAGAGGAAATGCAAGAGGATGTGCTAATAGCAATGATATAAATGATCCAAAGTATATGGAGTGTAAAATCTAACATATCTTGTATAATAGAGCGATAACCTTAGAATTCTTCACTTTAGAATAAAGATATATAAAGCTACTACTTTCACTTTGGTGTACTTCAAAAGATTATTACTCCAATTTGGGAAATCATTCTCAAAAAATCAATCCAAAGCAATCTGTCTCGACTTGTGCTGAGTACATGGTTATGTGTAGTTGTTGTCACAGCTTGCTTTACTAGACTCTTTTCTTCCATTATGACCGTTCCTAGGCTGGAACCTTCAGTACTAAATGTCGATTATCTTATAAGGACTATTGTTACGATTGGTTGCAATTACAAGTAATTTATAATCAAATATCTAATGAATTTGGTATTCAAGACAGAGAACATCAAGGAAATGAGTTCAATTAATGACTACCCTATAGCTTTTGAGAAGGGAAAAATTTCTTCTACTTTCATTATAGTTCCACATGCCAAAGTTTTCCTTGCTAAGTACTGGAAAGGTTACACCAAGTCAGGATCTGTCTATAAACTTGGCAGATTTGGATTTGTAAGATCAAGATTGCATCTCTTTAGCTTTTCAAATTGCTTATGATTTCCATCTATAGCGGATAAATTTCACGTATGCTCACTGAACTTTACCCATTACCATAGTAAATTTACATTTTGTCACCTTGAGTTACTAAACTTAGTGACTGAACATTACTATGATAATAGTAAACTCCCGATTCTTGTTACCTTGAAATTCACACTTTACTCGCTCTAACAGTAAGCTAAGTCACTAGTGGTTTTATCATTACAGTGAGTAAGGATGAGTTACTTTAATGTGACAAAGCTAATTTAGTGGTTTTTACTGCTTAGATTTTCTTACTATCCTGTCGGTGTTAGTGCTTATGTTTTCACAGATGTTGTGTTTATGATCTTATTTATATGAAACAACCACTCTACAAGCATAAGGTAGGGCTAAGGTCTGTATACACTCTCCCCAAGCTCAACTTATAAAATTACACTGGGTATGTTGTCATTTTCAACTGTTAGCATTGATGGCATTTTGGGTGAAAATATAACAGATATTAATAGGTCTCTCGAGTCTAGATGATGAGTTTTCTTATGTGGAGAGGCCAAGGATATTTCTATATTACATTCCTAATCATTAGGTGTGTTAGCTTGAAGTAATTTTCAATTCTTAGTCGCCTACCAATTTGTGGATGTATTTTTTGGGCAGAGTTATTAGGTACTTGTGCTGGTGTGAGTTAATAAATACCTCATGATATAATTGAGGTGTGTATAAGTGGACTCATACACCAACATTATAAAAATTAGAATGTAAATCATAAAGGAAGGACAATCTAATGGAGTTGGAATAGTACTTGATGTTAGAAGTTGGAGAAAGCCTACTCTTCTTAACTTTTTTTACCAAGGCATCTCTTTTTCTATATAGTTTCATAGTTATGGTAAGTATAACATCTTCACTTCACATTATATAATTTTTAGTCAATGTACCCTGCTTTCTAGAATTGTTTGTGGAAAGTTATATCCTAAATTGGTCACATTATTAGACTTTATGAATTCACCTAGTTAAATGTCCCTGGTCTTAGCCTTGCTTTCCACATTTTGAGATGGTTTTTTTCAGCATTCTATTTCCTGCCTTGATATGTAGTTCTCATACTTGATGTTTTTATTTTGTTTTATTTGAGTTTTCCTATTTAGGCAGATAACATACATCAATGTCTAATGTCTAAGCTGAAGAGGTAACATAACTTGTTACTGCTACTTCTTAAAAAACATTAATTTCTCATATTTTAGTGTATAACCAGTGTTTTGGTCCTGATTGGAGATCTTCTTTTGTTGTTGCAGCATCACTTAACATCGTCATTCTGAATGTATAACTCAGTAAGCTACTCGTTTTGTTAACAAGCATCTAAAGAAGGTGAAGTTAATTAGTTTTATAATGTGTAAAAAAAATTATAAGTTGACCTTGCTTTTACTAGAAATTGGAGGCGCCTCTCATATGGAGATCATCCTACAGCCTACAAATGACAATCACCACTATGAGGTTAAGAGAATTGCATCAATTGAAAAGCAGAGAAAACAACTTGAAGTGAAGTTTCCACCAGGGGTTAAACTAGTGATGATATACCTTCAATGAAAGGTGTTACATTCATTTCATTTTCTCTTTGTTTATCCATATCCTGCAATCATATTTTAGTTTATTTCTTCTTTCATATTGTGAAGTTTTTTACATAAAAATCACCTCTTAAACTTGTTAAAAAGTTTTATCTAAACATTAAAACTACTATCTGATCCTATCGATTGAACACTTAAATACATGACTACAAATTCTAACTGTATGGTGCTCATAGGTTGTAATTCAGATTTTTTTGTTAGTCTATGATAATGTTCGCAGTGTTGCAAAAAAAAAGTAGCAACAATATATTTCTTGTGCTTATAGGTCGTGATGTCTATGGTAGAAGCTGATGTCACTTTTGTCCTTGGTAAATCGAACGTAACTCCAAATGAGATCGTGAGGTTATTCTAACACACCTCAATAACAACAACAACAATATATACAGTGTAATTCCACAACAATATATGGTGAACCACTTTATCCAGGAATTCAAGAGAAAGCACATGAAGGATATTAATGGTAACCCAAGAGCTCAAAGAAATATATTGGACAGCTAAGAGAACTCTCTCTTCCACAGCTCAAACAATAATTGAAATTGATTCCCTGTATAAGAGAGTTGACTTCTATTCTACCATTACCCATGCCAGATTCAAGGAGGTTAACATAGATATCTTCAGGAAGTGTACGTAACCCGTTTAAAAATGTTTAAGGGATGCCAAGATGGACAAGAGCGGCGTTCATGATATTGATCTTGTGGTGGATCCACTAGAATTCCCAAAGTGCAGTAGTTGTTGCAAGACTTCTTCAACGGCAAGGATATCTGCAAGAGCATCAACCAAGATGAGGCTATTGTCTATGGTGTTGGTGTTCAATGGAGAAGGTTATATTAGAAGGTCGGTGTTGTTGTTCAATGGAGAAGGTTATATTAGAAGGTCCAAGACTTGCTACTTTTGGATTTAGATTACTAGCTTGTTTGTATATATTGGAGTATGATTATCAATGATTGATTTATTTTGTGATTTGTATATAATTATTTATTCTAATTTATTATATGTAAATACTTATTTATAATAGCCATGACTATTTTATCTAAACCGTTGCAATTGGTAATTCAACTAATTACAATAGGTAGTCAAACACCCTTGCAATAGATGTCAAAAACTGTTGTCATAGGTAATGAAAAACGTTTCAAAACATCAATAATTACTGTAGTAGATTTTGAAAATTATTGCAATAGGGCTATTGCAATGCTTTTCTGTCGTTGCAATGTAGTCTATTGCAACGGTTCTTAATCATTGCTATAGACAATATGAAGAATCCCAATTGAAGGTTTTAAAAACCGTTGCTATAGACAATATGAAGAATCCCAATTGGAGTTTTTAAAAACCATTGCAATAGGTCTATCTGTTGCAGTGGTTGTAACCATTGCAAAAATCGTTGAGATACATCTATCACAATGCTCCCATATGCAACACGTGCTAAACCATTGAGGTACATCTATGACAACGATTTTTGTATCTATAGCAACTGTTTTTAAACCGTTGCCATAGGGGTAATTTCCAGTAGCGTTTACTTATTTCTCATACTTAACTGATCTTAGTTTGCTTAGTTGTTAGTATGGCTTACCTATTGCAGGAGTCCTGATATATGTCATCACGACTTGAGTTTTGAACCATAATATTACATGATATTATGTTGAAAAATTATAACTCATATTTGATACATAAGAAAACAAAAGGGAAAAAACCATCTGATATTAATATATGTCTCTTACTATTAGATATCTTTATTCTATCTATTATCTTTTTGTAATTTATACAATCCTCATGTAGTCAACACCACCTCCTCCCTCCCTTCTCCAAGCCCAAAATTATTTATTAGGGGTAAAATGATCTTTTCGAAGCAATTGGCTGTAGGAATGGTGTGTTTGAGCAACTTATCTAGTTTAATAACAGTTCTAAGCTAGTTAACTAACGACATATATATTATTAAGTCAATATAATGTAATTTCCCTATCTAGTCACCTTTATTTTGGCATTGCCTACAAAAATTACATCAGTTTATATTAGGACAATAATATTACTCAAGTAACACTATTTTTCTCACAAAATACTAAATACCTCAAAAATCTCCTTCTCTCCAAGTTGCAATGTCATATAATTATATTCTCTCTTTTATAAAAAAATATCAAATCAATTTAACCCATGAAACTCCATTGTCGTACATCAATAAAAGAAAAATGTAATTTTTATTGGTATTATAAAAAAAGTTCATCGATAGTCTAATTTTGTATGTATTTTTCAACATACAAAATCCAATCGAAAATTTTATTGTATGGGAATATTTGAAATTCTATGGGAATTTTATTTCACATGTAAAGTATTTGAAAATCTTATACAAATAATTCATGAAATGCTGAAAGTTTGTTGCGTATTTTTTGCAAAAGATGGCCCATAAAAATCAAGTAAATTCATAAGGTTCAAATAAACAAAAATTTGTAGAAAAAATATTACGACCAATTTCTCAAGTTATGATGGCGCTTACCTTATCCACCAATAGGAAATCCAAGACATAGCATGGAACGATTTGTAATGGGCTAACGGGAAGAAAATGGAAAAGACAACATAAAATGATAATAATAGTAATAATAAGCAAAAAACAGAAAGGAAACATATTAAGTATATCAAAACGAGTGAAGGAAAATGACTAAAATATACTAAACTAGTAAGGTCGGTACAAGACCCACTACTAAAATATACCAAGAGTACGGGACATAATTCAAAAACACAATATATACAAGCAATCTCAAGTACAAAAGACTAAACTAGAATAGATAGAGGAGGATCAGCCTCTGACGACACCAAGCTCACCTTACTCTGGATCAGTACTGGATAATAGGAATCTCACCAATGCTAGTTATTAGTCCTCAAATATGCATCAGGGTAAAGATAATGAAGTGTAGTATGATTACTAAGGTAGCAGGTACTCATTAGGCATCATCGACCGACTGAACACAATATAGATAAAGTATAACTAAAATGCGAGGTTATAGTCTAAGTTAACAGTAAATATGGATAGAAAGGTAAACAAATATCGAGAAAAATCATTGCAATAAAGGATTAAGTAAATGTGATACAGAAAGTTAAGTAATGCGGCAATAAAAGACAAATCAAACGTAACCTAATTGGGACCCTATAAGCCTGCAAGGTAATTTTAAAATATAAAGGTAAAAATAATCCATAGATGAACCAATCCCAAGAAATCATAGTAGTCATCCAGATGTGCACTGGATTTAAACCGACACCAATGGATAGTAATGAGGGGCTAGACGTAGGTCTCAATCAAGTAGTGGTGGAAAATAACAAGAGGCAATATGCCAGATTCAAACCAGAGATAGTGGCTAGTAATGATAGGCCACATTCATGACATACAATAGAATCCATAATCAGATGTCGAACTCAAATCGAAACTCAAAAGAATAATTATCAAAACAGTAGTAATAAGTACCAGAACTCCCAAATTATCATAATCAGATGTCGTACATAAATCAAAACTTATAGTAATCATACTCATCTATAAAACTAAAATACAAACCATACCTTAACAGATGCCACAGTGGTACCAAATTTCACAATAAATGACAAAAAGTATATGCTGACCCTAACCTATAACTAAAATGTATTTAACTAACCTTTCGTGTAATTTAGTTAAAAAGAAATCAGTTCAACATTTCACAACTTAAATACCACATTCGAATATCATATATATTACATCATATCAAAAGATAACGGAACAAAAATTTAAAAGAATAGGGTCCTAATGGGATAAATATGGATTGATATATATATATATATATATATATATATATATATATATATATATATATATATATATATATATATATATATATATATATATATATCAAATGATAAACAAACTACAACTACCTATCCAAAACGAGCATTATAGCACATAATTATCGTAAATAAGTTTAATCTAAAAATAGAGTAAGCCTAGCCCACCTGAATGCTAAAGCAAAAATCCTTTTCGATAAGCCTTAAAATAGTGCCCCACAAAAATCTGAACTTGAATAATTAATTCTTATAATTATTTTCCTTTTGGGGTTAGTGTTTGATATAAAAATATATTTTACGAAAATCAAGTATTCAACACATTAATATATAACCTATACTGATTATAGTACTATTTTCAAGAGAGAAGAAAATGTTCTTAAGAAATATTTATTGGTAATATATATAGGTGCACGTATATGCATAGCAACAAATGACATTGTTGCCAAACCCACTAAGGTCTAAATGCACATTTAAATGAGATTAATCTAATTTAGAGGATATATTAACCCATTATTTGACACCTAAGGACACACATATATATAAACTTCCAAATTTAATATCTTTATGTATATACTCGCGTATTGTATAAGTTTGTGGTAAACTAAATATCATATTTTAAGTATACCATAATTGATAAAAAATTATTTCTAGTAAAACCTCCACTATATAATAACAATATTTTAACATATGTAGATTCACTATCTCCGCTTAATAAATTAATAAGTTATAAACCTATTTATAAAGTAAAATAGAAATATCATAATTAAAAATATTTTAAAGAGTAATAAATTATAATTCTACCAAATTCTAATTTAGATTAAATATTCCATAATATATTTAGTATCACTAGAATTCTCAAATGAACCGCTCATAAACCAAACTGTCAGACTCAACAAGTCATAAATAACTTGAGAAGTTATTTAAAAGATCTAGACACCAAAAATATATAAAAATAGGAAAAATGACTATGAGAGTCATTGTAACATTCACAGCCAAAAAGACGTTCGTCTGCAAAAGTAAATGATAAGGATGTACTAGAAAGCTCAAATATCTAGGGATACGGCACGCACATCTCACGCTCTGTTTCCCAGGTATCCAACTTCACTACATGGTGCTGGCACAAACCTTAACAATTGGAATATCCCCCGACCCCAACTTCTAACATCTCTTTCCAAAATGAACATCAATTGCTATACAAAGTCCAACCTCTCATGAAATTGACCGAGTTCTACTAAAGTACACAAAAATCATCTGGAATGTACTTCAACTACATAAATACATAAAACACTGGGTGGATGGTAGAGAAAGTAGGATACAATGCCAACACATATTCTACCTCTCTAAGAACCTATATAATCTCACAGGGGCTAATATATCATGTGCTAAGATTTCTCTTCCTCACGAACCACCTCAATCCCTTTATGTGAGAGTTACAGAAAGACCCTATTATAAGCTTTGAACCTCAATGGATTGCGTCTATAGTAAGCATAACTTTTTTGCATGCTCTGAGCTATTCGTAGCCAGTGCTAAATCCCCTAAATTTTGTCTAATGACTCACAAAGAAAATTTGTGCAATAAGGCCTAGACTTAGAAGTATCAGACTAACTAACAGGAGATCAACATTGCCTACCAAAAAATGGCTCAAATGGTGACATCTGAATACGCGAACGCAAGCTATTATTATCTACAAACTCAGCCAAAAGTAGAAAATGGTCCCACTAACCCCAAAAATCTAACACACAAGCACAGAGTATGTCCTTTAAGACTTGAATAATTCACTCTGACTACCCATCAGTCTGCCGATGAAAGAAAGTGCTAAGGCCAACCTGGGTACCTAACTTTAATTACCCTTTAGGTTATTTTCTATATTTTCTTTTACTTTTTCCATTAAAACTTTTCTATAGCTGCCTAAAGTAATTTTATTCTTGATAGAACTAACAGTATTATAACCAGATAGTTTGTTTGGTTTTTAGAGCCAATTCCTTAATTTGAAGTCTTCACTAATTCCAAATAGCCATCGGGAAAAAACATTAGTTAAATGACCTCAAATGCAAATTTTGACAATTCCAGCAGCTCCAAAATATTGATTTTAGTTTAGGAGGACTTTAGGTTTGGGTCCCACGGCACTTGAGCTCATTTTGACCTATTGGTCAAAAAGTTAAGAAAATGAAAATTGGGTGTGGGACCCACATTTTGTCAAAATAAGCTTCGGTGGAAATTTTGATTTTGCCATCGAAGTTTGAATTATCAAATTTTGTATGGCCACATATTTAATTTTTTTGTATATAGGGTCAAAGTTTCAGCTGTAACTGGTGCACCCATAATAGTGGGATATGGATCACAATAGCAAACTAAAAGCACCAAAAGTGCCGCGATGGCGATATATTTATCCACGATTACGACTCCTTAGGCAGACAACCTATCATGACCCAAACTAGGGATTGGACATGATGAGTATCTTAAGTCTACTGAGGACTGGAGACCACCCCCATTGCCTAGTTAAATAGAACATAACACACCTAGAAACGACTGAAATCCAAACATATAACAAGATAGAAAAGTAATAAACTCAAATATAATTAAAAGTGATAACATAAATACCTAATCTGCAATAATATCCAAAAATCCTCTACTAATCCAAAAATATCCTACGTCAGGACATGCTCCTGACTATAACAATAACAATGACAATGATAATATTAACGTGAAGTCTTCAATACTAATTTATTAAAGAAACTTGATGGAATGATAAAGTCTTCCAGAGAATTAAATCTCACTACTTTATCAACATGACCAACGAATCTAGCCGATCCACCTAACACTATGCTGGAAAAGTAGGATTTCCTTAGGACCCTACATTACGTACGGATGTCCAAAGATGATTATTGGGATGTGCACTAGCATATAACTCAGAAAGGGAAAAAATTATGTCATTCAAAAGTTCAATTTCAAACCTACTATATATGTTCACATATATTTATATATATATGTAATAGATATTAGGGTAGAGAACAAGATTTAACATTATAGTAAAACATTATTGTTGACTATGTAGCTCAACCATCATAAATAGGTACCCACAGGCTATATGGGTTCAGATCCCCCGCTGAAAGGGTCCCAATACATGTTAGCTATATAAACTGGATGTATCAAGGAAGACCAGGGAAATGACCCGACTCTATATCAATCCAAGATACAAATATATATATATATATATATATATATATATATAAGTAGTGTGAATTGTGCACATGGTCATTATGATAAAACCTCACATTGGCAAATATGAGTTTCCAGTATAAGTCATTTAAGACCCAAACCTTTACATCTTATCTACATAACCCCCATTAAGCCTAATTAAAACAAGTTTAACATGACCCATTCATTAGCCATGAAATTATACATCAAGGAACACCATAGGTATCATCATACCGTACACTTGGAATCTTCTAATTATGCAGTTACAATCCCATTAATTTAGGGGAATGTAAAACACCCCATATTTTATCCCTTGAAATTTTTTTATGAGCTTTTGGCTTACTTTCTTGGTTATGAATGGACCCCGGAGTCATGGGGTATCTTGAGGAGTCATTAGGATAAGTCATACCCAAATCAGTAAGTTTGAGGATCGATTCTACTCTAAGTACAAGTGGCTCACTATGATCCATAAGGATATGTAACGAGCCATTGGTTTATATCGTAGGGTGTCCAGTATTCAGTTCATTTGGGCTTTATATTGATAACAAGTCAGACCATATGAATCGTAGGGTAGTGTTATGATTTGGTGGGTTGAGTCTTAAGGATAACAATGCTAGGGGTCCTAAATAATGTCTTAGTTATTACTCATGGTCATGATTCGTAAGGTGTGGGTACAAGTAAAGGGGTAGACTCATAACCAAAGACGATGCTTTTCCAGCTTTTAAGTTGGGGGTAATTTGGACATTTCCCATTTAAAACCCTTTTGACCCTATTTTCATAAAATGTTTTTGGGGCATCCATTCAACACTTTAACAGATTAAACATTACAAAATTATCTTTCAAACTCTCTATTCAAGTTAGGGCTAGGGTTTTAAAAAGTTGACAAATTAGGGCTCTCAAGGGTGGTTTCTCTCCGTATGCCTTACTATTTCAGGAATGTTACTTTTCCTCATTGTTAATTTTGCAAAAGTATGCGATTTAATGTATTTTTCATAAGATTATTGTTTGATTTTGAAAACAAAGGTTGGGGTTTTTGAAAGTTATGAATTGAACAATGTTTCTCAAGGTTTATACACATGATTTTCATGCTTTTAATATGGTTTTGGACTTGTGGTTTCATAGGTATGGTGAATAAAGTAGGAATTATGATTTTCCCAAACTTGTGGCTTTGAAGTAGTTATAAACCCAACCCCATAGTATGAAATTAGTTTTTAGTTATGAGAACTATGAGAATTTGTAAAATTAAACTATTCTTCTACTATTGTATGATGTAAAAATATATTTGAAATACAATGGGATGATTTAATAAACAAAGGGAGTTGTTCTCCCTATATTAATGGAAATTCTTTTGGCTTTATGTGTTACCTTGCAAATGTAGTTGGTATGATAATACCAACAATGTATTCGTAAAAGTGTATTGTGGTTCATTGAATTGGAATGTGTGAAAATTATTTTAATTGGCCTCGTATAGGGGTTGTGCTGGCAATTCGTGAAAATAGAGGATCGAGTGACTAATACTGGAGAACCATGATAGCCGACATAAGGGGGCAAATTAACCAGGAAGGTTCGAACCTCCTTTAGTATTATTTCATGATTAGGGAGGTTTGAGTCCCTCATAAATTATTACATGATCTGGTATTTAAATCACCTTGGCATATCTTGGAGAGTTTGAGTCCCCTATGTGTATATATATAATTTTATTCTTCGATTTATGAGTCTACACGCTCTGAGGCCCGACCAGGGGTGAGAGTTGTGGCCCATATAGATCATGGGTACTATTATATAACGGTTGTGCTACACAATCCAAGTAAAAGTTTTGAAGTGCATGGTAAACCTTTATTCCTTCCTCGGCCCGTGATCTATATATATTTATGTATATGTATTTGATTTTGTGCGTTGGATTTTGAATGCTTTTTAAAATAGTTCTTCATATTATTATGCTATCCTTATCCGTGAGTTACATACTAGTATAAGACCCACTAACCATCTCTAAACATTATATCCCTACGTGATGTAGGGACTAGTCATACTTCAACACCTCCTACTCAGTGACTTAGATTGGGGATCACCTAGTAAGTCAGATTGAAGTGGTGAGTCTCCATACTTTAGAAGACCTGATTTCATGGTGATGGTTTTCTTTACATTTTGACTATTTCCTTGGATCTTGGTTTTTGCCTATAGTCAGGGACATGTCTCGACTGAATAATCTTTGATTTTGATTAGAGGCTTTGTTAGACTATAGTTGGCATGGGTGTTGTTGGTATTGGTGTTGTTATTGGTGTTGGTATTGGCATTGAAGGACTTATTCTAATGTTTTTAAATTGATATTCTCTTATCTTATTATATGTTTCAAATTCAGCCGACCTTGGTGTGTGATATGTTTGGTTTTGCTAGGTATAGGGAGTGTTCTCTATTCCATATAAAACTTGAGATATCCATGACTGCTAGACCCTAGTTTGGGTCATGACAAATATGGTATCAGATCCTAGGTTTGGTGTCATTGGGCGTCCGACAAAGCCGTGTTGAGTAGAATCTATTTTATGGGTGTGTAACATGCCACACTTATAAGGGAGAACTATCGGAGATTTAGTAATATGTAATGACCCGCCATACGGGCTAGAATTTCAACCTTCTTTCCTACGTGTAGATGTTCTAAAAGCCATAAACCTAATGTAAATTTAGTGTGTTACTCATTTATGTAGTATGTGAATATAGTTGGGCATGATTTGGGATCATAGAGGTCCCCTTAACTCAAGGACTAGTTGAATGATTTCCTATCGTTCAAGTTTTAGTGAGTGTCAAAACTTGGATCAACTTTAATCGATCAAAAATCCTTGTATATGGAGAAATGGGTGGTATACTACATACCAAATGAAAGGTCTTTGAGTCCTCTTTCCAGGCCATTAATTTTACCAAAATCCGATATCGGAGCAAAATGTTATGCCCATTTTACAACAACATATCATCCTGGAAATTGAGTGACGACAATTCTGACGACTTATCACAAATCTGATGCCTTATCAGAAAATGTCATCAGCCTTAGGCAGAAAATCATAAATTTCAACATTTTTTGACGACAAAAGCTAACAGCTTATCCCATATGTAACGACATCAGCCCAATGTCGTTAGCTGTTCAATTCAGTATTTTTCAAAAGGTTTTGGAGGGGTATTTTGGTATTTTACCTTCACCCCATAACTCCATAAACACTGAATTCAACCTACGTTTCACCAAAAATACAATTCTTTCTCTTAAATCTCTCAAGAACAAAATCCTAGGGCCTCAACCTACGATTCAAGATCCCTCAAAATTTCACCATTAAATTCCAAAATTGATTCAAGAATAAGAATCCCCAAACTAAGATATTAAAGAATCATCCATCAAAAGCACAAATAGAGTCCCAAAAGAATGTGTTCATCCAAGGTTCATAATCTAAGGTATGCGGGGTTTTCCTAAAATCTCATGGGCATAGAAATTATGTTTTTAGGAAAAGGGTTTCAGATTTATAAACATATTCATATTTTAGAAGCATTAATGATATTGTTTTGGCCTTTAGGCATACCCCCAAAATGATTTAAAGGGATATATGTATTTATGTATGTGTTTTAAGGTTGATGATTGAATTGAGAGCATGATTCATGTAAAATCCCTCTCTAGTTATGATATTTCCTTTACTTATAACATGCTATGGATTGATCCAAATGTGTTTCGAAAGGCTTGATATGAAAGGTCTTGAATAACGTTATGTTTGAATCATGATTTTGATTTCAAAATAGAGAGGGTAGTTTATGTTGGTAAATGTGAAAATATTCATATAATGAAAGAGTGCATGATTTTGTCAAAAGCACATGACCACCATATGTTTGAGAATTCTTGCATAGTTTTGATTTATGTTTCGGAAGATGAAATCTCTTAAACTATTTGCATGTTGGGTGCTTTGAATTGAGTTTTCATGAAAGAATCATGCATGATACATTATGGCTCAGAAAATAGGACTTGCAAGTTTTGGTGCGACGACGCCAACTCAGTTAAAGCCATAGTAATTCAGAACAAAATAGAACACATGTTTGAAATCATATTTTCATATGTTGAAACTAGAAAAATGCATGATTCATAACATGATAAAATTGGGCATAAAGAGAGCCTAGGTGGTTCCTCGAAGAAGGCATGAGTTAAGATAACTCGTTACCCAAAATCCATGATTTGTCGATTCGGGTATATTATTATACGCTGGCTTAGTGCCTTATGGCGTATCATACTCAGATACTCCAACCCTTGCGGCACACTTGGGTTAGGGGCTTCCCGATAATTCTATGGCGGATTCCATACAGCCCGTAGAATATTAAAATTGTAAGGGAGTACCACCTAACTCAGAAGTAATACAAATATCAGAAACTGCATTGTCAGAAATGATTTATATTTTTAAGAATGCCCATGTTTTTTGAAATCTTATATTTCATGATATTTATGACTAGCTCTCAAATATTTTATTTATATACAAGCTTAATTTTGGATTTCTTCGCATACCAGTACATCTGTATTGATCGCCCTTTCCCCCTACCTCTCAAGTTCTGAGGCTCTATCTAAGGGTCCAAATAAGTAGTAGATTTCATCAGATAGAGTTGCAGTCTCCAGTTGGTGAGCCTTCTATATTTTGGAAGGCTTATTTATTTTCAAACAATTATTATTAGTTATTGTTTTGGTCTACTGGGGGCCTTGTCCAATTTTCTTTCCAGATTGTGTTAGTAATCATGTAGTAGAGGTTTCGCAGACGGTTTACAGATGTTATTAGTTAGTTTTGGATTTAATTTTTCATTGCTAAATTTATATCAGATTTATGACCATAATTCTGTTCTACTATATTTTCCGTATTTCCTTATTTATGTATGAATGGTGTATATGATTACAACTTAGAAGGGTGTTTGGGCCTTCATGGTTCAGGGTACTCATCATGGCTAGGGTCTCGGTTCGGGTCATGAAAAACTTGGTATCAGAGCAAGGTTCATAGTCCCAAGTGTCTTCAAAATTTTTTTGGGTAAAGTTTTGTTTATGGGTGTGTAGCGCACCACAACTATAAGCGGGAGGCTACTAGGTGTTTAGGAATGTTTCCCCTCTTTGTGATTTAGTTCATGATTTAGAGTCTGAAATGTTCCCTAATCAGTGATGTATTGTTTTTTAGTGAAAACAGTCAAGCCTCCTTGCCACTCTAACAATCAGGATACTCAGGATGATGAAGTCTGCCCCACCTATGGGATGCGGACCCATAACAGAGAGGACACCCCAAAACCTATCCCTACTCTGGGAGTACCTCCAGGCCTAACCAGTCCTCCTCGAGCTCCAAGAACAAATGTTATTTATCCCCAGTATTCTCAGAGGGACATATCGAATACAAAATTTAAACAATCCATCCACATGCTTGCACAGCTGGTAGCCGTACAAACTCAGAGATCGAAGGATACCGGGTCTGGATTTGTTACTTTTGAGGCTACTAGGGTGGGCCAGTTCATGAGAATGAACCCGCCTAAATTTTTTGGAACTAAGGTGAAAGAGGACCCATAGGAGTTCGTAGATAAAATAGAGAAAAATTTTAGAGTAATGCATGTGGATTAGGTGGAAGGGGTTGAGTTAGTAGCATACCAGCTTAAGGATGTAGTGAACCAATGGTATAATGACTAGGAGAATGCAAAGGGTGAGAGTGTTGAGCCTACAGTTTGGACCGAGTTCGTGGAAGCTTTTCTTGACCGGTTCATCCCTTTAGAATTGAGGGACCGAATTGAATCTCAAAAAGGTCAAAATGAGTGCCCAGGAGTACACTCTGTAGTTCAACCAACTAGCTCATTATGCACCAGAGATGACAGGTAATATGAGATCCCGAATGAGAAAATTTGCATCCGGACTTTTGAATGATCTAGCTCTTGAATGTCAGGGAGCAATTTTGAACAATGATATGGAATTTGCTAGGCTATTCGTCTACATGCAGCAAGTTGAGAAAAAGAATATGAAAATTGGTGAGTCCTAGGAGAAGGACAGGCAAGCAAATAGAGCCAAGACAGCAAACTAGAGTCACAGTCAGCAATGGGGCAGTAACTAGGGTAACAAATTTCAAAGGAAGAAGTTCTGGGGCAAGTCATGGTCTGCACCCGTGCCCAGAACCCAAATTAATAGACGATCCTAGAGTTTTTAGACTAATCATGGATCTATGGCGCAGGTTACCCAGTCATAGGGCAGTGTGGCATAGCAACATCATACTTTTTTATGGTGTGAGAATTGTGGTAAGAATCATTCGGGAAGGTGTCAGCTAGGCGCATTTATGTGTTATTCTTCTGGTCAGATGGGTCATTTTCATAGGGATTTCCTTTTGGCTAGAAGAAGCGTTGGGGGTGCCAAGTCTCAGGAAAACTCTTTTGCACCACCACTGCCTCAAAAGAGTGCCCTTTCAGTTGCTGGGAGCGATCACAACCGGTTGTACGCCTTGGCCAACCGCTAAGAGGCAGAGGCCTCTCCAGATGTACTGAACGGTATGTTGCAAATCTTTTCTCATGATGTATATGTATTGCTTGATCCTGGGTCTACCTTATCCTATATGACCCCGAATGAGGCTATTGGTTTTGGGTTTGAGCCTGATGTGATTGCTGAGCCTTTTTCTGTTTCCACCTTAGTGGGGGATTCTGTTGTGGCTAGGAGGGTGTATAGGAATTGTGTTGTATCTATTCGTAGCTGGAATACCATAGCTGACCTCATATAGCTTGATATGGTTGACTTTGATGCTATCTTAGGGATGGACTGGATCTATTCATGTCATGCCACACTAAACTATAGGACCTATAGAGTCACTTTTTCTTTCCCAAATGAACCAGTTATAGAGTAGGAGGGTCATTCTTTAGCACCTAGAGGGAGTTTTATATCTTACCTCAGAGCCCGTAAACTTATCTCTATAGGTTGTTTGTCCCTGTGGTAGATAAATTTCCAGAAGTTTTTCTAGATGATCTCCCAGGAAGACCACCTGATAGGGAGATAGATTTTGGTATTGATTTATTGCTAGACACCCATCCTATTTCTATTCTGCCATATAGAATGGCTCTTGTAGAGCTAAAAGAGTTGAAAGAATAGCTAGTAAATCTGCTGGATAAAGGTTTTATCCGTACTAGTATTTCTCCATGGGGTGCACCTGTGCTTTTCGTGCGAAAGAAAAATGGTTCCCTTCGTATGTGCATAGATTAACGCCAGTTAAATAAGGTCACTATTAAAAATAAAAATCCTCTTCCAAGAATCGATGACCTTTTTGACCAGCTTCAGGGCGCTAAATGTTTTTCAAAGATAGACCTTCATTCGAGAGACCATCAGTTGAAAGTTAGAGAGTCAGACATTCCCAAGACAACTTTTTGAACTAGATACGGTCATTACGAACTCTTAGTCATGTCCTTCGGATTGAATAACGCCTCTACAGCTTTTATGGACCAAATGAATAGGGTATTCTGGTAGTTTCTAGAACTGTTGGTCATAGATTTTGTTAATGATATCTTGGTCTATTCTAAGAGTAAGGAGGACCATGCTAATCACCTCCGAATCATCTTTTAGACTCTCAAAGATCATAAGTTGTATGCAAAGTTTTCCAAGTGTGAATTCTGGCTGAATGCTATTGCTTTATTGGATCATATTATGTATAGTAAGGGAATTAAAGTGGATCCCGAAAAGATTGAGGCAGTGAGAAAATAGCCCAGACCCATGACTCCAACCAATATTCATAGCTTCTTAGGTTTGGCAGGGTATTACAGATGATTCGTAGAGATTTTTTCTTCCATAGCTGCTCCACTTATTAAGTTGACTCAGAAAAAGGTAAAATTTGTATGGTTTGACTCATATGAGAATAGTTTTGAGAAGTTAAAAGGCAAATTGACTAGTGCACCTGTACTGACTCTTTTGGAAGGTACAGAAGGTTTTGTTGTAAACTGTGATGCTTCCCGAGTGGGACTTCAGTGTGTCCTTATGCAACATGGTAAGGTGGTGGCTTATGCATCTAGGAAGTTGAAAGTGCATGAGCACAATTACCCTACCCATGATTTGGAGTTAGCGGCTGTGGTATTTGCACTTAGAATCTGGCGGCATTATCTTTATGGGGTGCTTGTTGATATGTTCACTGACCATAAAAGTTTGCAGTATGTTTTCTCACAGAAAGAATTAAACCTCAGGCAAAGGCGCTGGATGAAGATTTTGAAGGATTATGACATGAGCCTTTAGTTTTATCCAGGTAAGGCAAATATTATTGCGGACGCCCTCAGTAGGTTATCTATGGGCAACCTTTCTCATGTTTAGGAAGGAAAGAGAGAAATGGTGAAGGACTTTCAGAGACTTACAAATCTTGGGGTGGGACTCTCAGATTCTGAAAATGGGGGATTGTTTGTTCATGAGGTATCTAAGTCATCCCTTTCTGGCAAAGTTGAAGAAAAGTAGGTTAAAGATCCCATCTTGATAAAGATCAAGAAAAATATGGGTCAACAAAAAGTGATGTTCTTTGAAATTGGTGGTGATGGTATTTTGAGATCTCAGGGTAGATTGTGTGTGCCAGCTGTAGTTGGTTTGAGGAAGAGAATCCTTGATGAAGCTCACACCTCGAGGTACGTGGTTCTCCTAGGATCTACAAAAATGTATCATGATCTGAAAACTATTTATTGGTGAAAAATTATGAAGCGTGATATGGCTAACTTTGTTGCCAAGTGTTTGAACTGTCAGCAAGTTACCGTAGAGCATATGTGGCCTGACGGTACTTCCCAAGAGATAGATTTACCCCTATGAAAGTGGGAGATGATTAATATGGATTTAATTACTGGACTTTCAAGGTCCCAAAACCAGTATGATTCCATTTGGGTGATTGTGGACCGGTTGACTAAGCTGCTCATTTTCTGCCTGTTTGAACCAACTATTCTAGAGATGATTATGCCAAGTTATACATTGAGGAGATAGTTTGTTTTCATGGAGCACCGGTATCCATCATATCTGACCGAGGTACGCAGTTTTCTTCACAGTTTTGGAGGTCTTTTCAGAGGGGTTTAGGTACCCAAGTGAACCTAAGTACTGTATTTCACCCTCAAATGGATGGGTAAGCAGAGTGCACTATTCAGGCCCTTTAAGATATGTTGAGATCCTGTCTAATATATTTCAAGGGTAGTTGGGTGGATCACTTACCGCCAATAGAGTTTGCGTATATAATAGCTATCACACCATTATTAAAATGGCTCCTTTTGAAGAACTATATCAAAGAAGATGTAGGTCGCCTATAAGGTGGTATGAAGTAGGAGAGACTCAGTTGTTTGGACCTGATCTTGTTCACCCAGAAATAGAAGACGTGAAACTTATTGGAGAACGACTTAAGACAACTCAGAGTAAACAAAAATCCTATGCTGATGTTAGAAGAAGAGAGTTGGAATTCAAGTTTTGTGATTGGGTATTTCTAAAAGTTTCTCCTATGAAGGGAGTCATGCAATTCGGGAAGAAAGGTAAGTTGATTCCTCACTATATAGGACCATATCAGATCTGTAGAAGGATAGGAGCATTTGTGTATGAGTTAGAATTGACTGCAAGTTTGGGTTATGTTCATCCTGTATTTCATGTATCCATGTTAAAGAAGTGCATAGGAGATCATTCCGTAGTATTACCTATTGAGGAAATCAAAGTGACAGACTTCTTAGTATATAAAGAGGAACATATTGCAATCTTAGATCGTCAAGTGACGAAGTTGAGAAGTAAGGAGATAGCTTCGGTTAAGGTGATGTGGAGGAATCAAAAAGCAGAAGAGGTTACTTAGGAATCAAAAGATGATATGCGTGTGAGATATTCGACTCTTTTCGAGGACATGGAAGATAATTTAAAATGTACAAACCCTATACTACTCCTTTTTATTTCATTTAGCTCTTGAAATCATGCTTGATACGTCCCGAGTCTTCATTTGGGGACGAATGATCCCAAGGGGGGATAATGTAATGACCCACAATATGGGCTAGAATGTAAACCGTCTTTCCTATGCGTAGATGTTCCAAAACCATAAATCTAATATAAATTTAGTGCGTTACTAATTCATGTAGTATGTGAATCTATTTGGTCATGAGTAGAGATCATAGAGGTCCCTTAACTCAAGGACTAGTTGAAAGCTTTCATATCGTTCACGTTTTAGTGAGTGTCAAAATTTGGATAAACTTCAATCGCCTATAACTCCTTGTATATGGAGAATTGGGTGTCTTACTATATATCAAATGAAAGGTATTTGAGTCCTCTTTTCAACGCCACTAAGTTTACTAAAATACGATATCAGAGCAAAACATTATGCCCATTTTACTCTAACATATTAGCCTGGAAAGTGAGTGACGACAATTCTGATGGCTTATCACAAATCTGACGCCTTATCAGAAAATATCGTCAGCCTTAGGCAGAAAGTCATAAATTCCAACATTTTGTGATGACAAGAGCTGACGACTTATCCCATATGTGACGACATCTGCCCAATATTGTCAGTTGTTCAATTCAACATTTTTCAAAAGGTTTTAGAGGGGTATTTTGGTATTTTTCCTTCACCCCATAACTCCAAAAACTCTGAATTCAACGTCTATTTCACAAAAAGTACACTCCTTTATCTTAAATCCTCTCAAGAACCAAACCCTAGGGCCTCAACTTAAGATTCAAGATCCCTCAAAATTTTACCATTAAATTCTAAAATTGATTCAAGAATCAGAACCCCCAAACTAAGATCTTCAAGAATCATCCATCAAAAGCACAAATAGAGTCCCAAAAGAAAGTATTCATCTAAGGTTCATAATCTAAGGCACGCGGGGTTTTTCTAAAATCTCGTGGGTATAGAAATCATGTTTTTAGGAAAAGGGTTTCAGATTTATGAACATATTCATGTTTTAGAAGCATTGATGATATTGTTTTGGCCTTTAGGCCTTCCCCTAAATTCAATTAAAGTGGTATATGTATATTTGAATGTGTTTTAAGGTTGATGATTGTATTGAGAGCATAGTTCATGTAAAATCGCTCTCTGGTTATGATTTTTCCTTTACTTATTACATGCTATGGTTTAATGCGAATGCATTTCAAAAGGCTTGATATGAAAGGTCTTGAATAACGTTGTGTTTGGATTATGATTTTTATTTCAGAAGAGAGAGGGTATTTTATGTTAGTTAATGTGAAAATATTTATATAATGAAAGAGTGCATAATTTTGCCAAAAGCACATGACCACCATGTGTTTGAGGAATTCTTGCATAGTTTTGACTTATATTTTGGAACATGAAATCACTTAAAATATTTGCACGTTGGGTGGTCAGAATTGAGTTTTCATGAACGAATCATGCATGATACATTATGGCTCAAAAAATAGGACTTGCAAGTCTTAGTGTGATGACCCCAACTCAGTTAAAACTATAGTAATTCAGAACAAAATAAAACACATGTTTGAAATCATATTTTCATATGTTGAAACTAGAAAAATGGATGATTCAGAAAAGGATAAAATTTTGCATAAAGAGAGCTTAGGTGGTTCTCCTAAGAAGACATGATTCATATAACTCATTTTTCAAAAATAATGATTTGCCGATTCGAGTATATTATTATACGCTGGCCTAGTGCCTTAGGGCATATCAGACTCAGACACTCAAACCCTTGCGACACACTTGGGTTGGGGGTTACCTCTCTGAGTCAGTGGAAAATTCTATATAACCCGTGGAATGTCAGAATTGTAGGGGAGTGCCACCTAACTTAGAAGTAATACAAAGATCAGAAACTACATTGTCAGAAATGTTTTTTGTTTTCAAAAATGCCCATGTATTTTGAAGTCTTATCTTTCATGATATTTATGACTAGCTCTCAATTATTTTATTTATATACAAGCGTTATTTTGGATTTCCTCATGTACCAGTACATCTGTATTGACCCTCCCTTCTCCTACCTCTCAAGTTCTAAGGCTCTGTTTAGGGGTCCAGATAAGAACTAGATTTTATCAGATAGAGTTGTAGTGTCCAGTTGGTGAGCCTTCTATATTTCAGAAGGCTTGTTTATTTTTGCATAATTATTATTAGTTATGGTTTTAGTCTAGTGGAGGCCTTGTCCCAGGTTTTTTCAGATTTTGTTAGTAATTATGTAGTAGAGGTTTTGCAGACGATTTGCAAATGTTGTTAGTTAGTTTTGGATTATGTTTTTTGTTGCTAAATTTATATCAGATTTATGACCATGATTCTCTTCCGCTATATTTTTCTTATTTCTGTGTTTGTGTATGAATGATGTATATGATTACAAGTTAGAAGGGTGTCTAGGCCTTCATGGTTCGGGATGTTCGTCATGAAAAGGGCCTCGGTTCGGGTCGGGTTGTTACAGAATGTTTCCCTTTCTTTTTGTTATGTTTTAAGCCATAGTGTCTAAGGTCTTGAGTCTCTCTAATTTACATTTGTTTGATTTTCAGATCATGCCTCCTAAATGATCTAAAGGTCATAGAAACTCCTCTGTCCTAATTAACGAAAATGCTAATAGGATGTTCCCTGATAATAAGGTACAAACCTAGTCTAGGTGTCCATTTCCTAATTGCCCTCCTGGAGTTCTGTCGGTCCCCTCTAGTCCTCCTTGTGCTCCTCAGGGTAATATGTCGAATGCAAAATTTTATCAGTCTATTCATATGTTGGATTAGTTTGTAGCTTATCATTCTGAATGTACAGCTTGTGTTACTCCATCTTCTGAGGCCACAAGGGTTGGCCAGTTTATCAAATTGATCCTTCTTGTGTTCACTAGTATTAAGGTTGAGGAGGATCCTCAAGGTTTTATAAATAAAATTGAGAAGATCTTCCATGTAATGCATGCTACTAATGTGGAAGTTATAGAATTCACTTCCTATTAATTAAAGGATGTAGCATACTAATGGTATAAGGAATCAAAATAGTCTCAGGGAGATAATGCTTAATTTGCACTATGGGATGATTTCTGTTGTACTTTTCTGGACCGCTTCTTTCGCTAGGAGTTGGGAGAGGCAAAGGCAGAAGAATTTATTTATCTAAAAAAAGGTAGGATGACAGTCAAGTAGTATGCCTTGAAATTTCATCAGTTGTCCCAATATGTCTCGAGTTAGTATCTAGAATGAGGGATAGAATGTGGAAGTCCACTTCTAGGTTGTCTCATAATTTGACTCTATAAAGTAAGGCTGCCTTGTTGAATAATAGCATGGAAATCTCTATATTGGTTATGTATAAGCAGCATGTTGAGGAAGAGAAGAAGAACTAGGCTGAAATTAGAGAGAGGTAGAATAAGAAGTTTTAATGTTTTGATTAGGGTGGAAGTTAATAGCAGAGTGGCAGTAGTGGTAGAAAGTGGTCTAATAATAAGTGTAGAAGTTTTGGTTCCTACTCTATGGCTATTACTCCATATCTTAAGCCATCAAGTGATTGTTGTTCTCAGCATGATAGTGGATTTAGGGCATACGGTTCCCAATCTTAATTTTCCGGGGTTTAGTCTACTCCATCATATTATCCTTGTAGATTTTGTGATCTAGTGTACTATGGGTTTTATGAAGAAGGGAGGAATGGGTGTTTCAAATATGGTCAGAGTTGTCACTTGGAGAGGGATTATCCTTCTAATCTTTCTTTGAGGGAAAATAAGATTCCACTTGCCACATCATAAGCTACTGTACTAAATGGTGCCACATCCACTTCTAGTATCGGTACTGGTCAAAATCGTTTGTATGCTCTTTTTACCCACTAGGACTCTGAGGTATGTGTTGATCTTGTCATTGTTATATTTAGAATCTTTTCACTTGATATGTATTCCTTGATTGATTCGAGGTCTACTATTATATGACAATATTTATGGATTTGCATTTTTGTTATGGTCCAGAGTGTATCCCCGATCCCTTTTCTGTTTCTACCATGATGGGTGACACTGTAGTTTTTAAAAAATTCTATAGTGGTTGTGTGGTGTCTGTTGGTGGTAAAGAAACTCTGGTAGATCTGATAGAGTTATACATGGTTGATTTTGATGTCATATTAGGCATGAATTGGTTTTACTCGTGCTATACATCCTTAGATTGTCCGACCCATAAGGTCATGTTTAAATTCCCTAATGAGCCAATCATTTAGTAAGAAGGGGGTCCTCTAGTGCCGAAAAGAAGATTCATATCATATATTAGAGCTCGAAAGTTGATTCCAAGGGATGTCTCTATCATTTGGTCTAGGTTAAAGATTCTAACTTAGAGGGTCCTTCATTGCAATTTATTCCCGTGGTTAGTGAATTTCCTAAGGTTGTTCCTAATGATATTCCCAGTATCCCTCCCGATAGGGAGATTGATTTTGGGATTGACCTTTTTCTGGACACTCGTCTTATCTCTATCCCTCCTAATATAATGGCTCTAACTGAGTAAGGAGCTTAAAGAGCAGTTAAAAGACCAACTTGACAAGTGTTTTATCCATCCTAGTATGTCTCTATAGGGTAATCCTCTTTTTCTTATACATAAGAAGGATCATTCCATTCAAATGTGCATCAATTACTGTTATTTTAATATGGTTACTGCGAAGAATAAGTATCCTCTTCCTTAGGTTAACAATTTGTTTGACCAACTTCAGGGTGTTAGGTGTTTATCTAATATCAATCTTTGATCTTATTATCATCAACTAAATATTAAGGAAGTGAATATCCCTAAGACTGCCTTCCGAATGCAGTATGGTCATTATGAGTGCTTAGTCTTGTATTTTGGTTTGACTATTGCCCCGACAACATTCATGGACTTGATGAATAAGGTCTTTCATTAGTTTTTGAATTTTTTCGTCATTATGTTCATAAATGATATTCTGATGTATTCCAAGAGTGTGGCAAATTATGTAGATCACCTCTGTATCCTTTTACGAACCTTGAAACATCAGCATTGTATGCTAAGTTTTCATAGTACGAATTCTTGTTGAAAGTTGTTACTTTTCTGGGTCATGTTATTTCTAGTAAAGAGTGGTGGATCTGTAGAAAGTTGTTGTGGCTATAAAGTGGCCTAGGCCCATGACTCTAATCAATATTCGGAGCTTTTTGGGTTTATCTTATTAATATAGGAGATTTATGGAGAGTTTCTCAACTATAGCTGACCTATTGGCTATTTTGCTTTGAAGAATGTAAAGTTTTTATTGTCTGATACTTGTGAGAAGCTGAAAGCTATGTTGACTTGTACTCCTATTTTGACTCTGCCTAAAGGTACTGATGGTTTTGTTGTTTATTGTGATGTGTTCCGTGTGGGACTTAGTAGTATGTTGTTGAAGCATGGTAGGGTGGTGGCCTATTCTACTAGGCAGTTGGAATTTCATGAGAAGAATTACCCAAATTAGGACTTGGAGTTCTTGGAGATTGTATTCGCATTGAAGATTTGGCGTCACTATTTGTATGGAGTCTATGTAGATATCTTTTCTGATCATAAGATTCTATAATATGTTTTCACCCAGAGGGAGTTGAATCTCAGGCATAGGAGGTAGCTTGAGTTGATTAAAGACTATGACATAAGTCTCCACTATAACCCATGTAAAGCTAATGTGGTTGTTGACACTCTTAGTAGGTTATCCATACAGAGTCTACTTACTTGATAATTTTTAGTCATTTGTGAAACTTACCGTATGTACATGACCACAGTATGTGCTAAAACTTGAAGTTTGGAAGCTTGGTTGCAAGAATTGGAAGGCGTGTGACTTACCTATGTCCATATGCAGACCACATGTAGCACTTGTAGTCCGTATATGAGTAAGGTAAGTACCATAAATAAAGATTCAAAGAATGCAAGAGATGAAAAAGAACTTCTGGCACTTACCTATGTCTACATGCAGGTCTACATGCGGAATGCATGTAGTACATACAGACCACATATGGGTAAGGTAAGTACTAGAAGTCTAAAATTTTGAGAATGAACAATGAAGGACATTTTTCTAGCACTTGACTGGGTCATCATGCAGAATGGAACTATCTGAGTTCCGTTCTACTTGGAGTAACTAAATCTAAGATCAGTCCTACCTAGCGGGTGATCATGAGTATACTGATAATAAGGATGATTTGAGTTAGTCTGAGATTAGTCGTATCTGGCGGGTGATCTTTAAACCTAATGATTCTGATACTGATTAATCATAGCTGAGATCATTCCTAGCTAATGGGTGATCTTGAAGTCTATTTACAATGATAAGCATTGACTTTATCTAACAATACTGAATCTGTACTACTAAGCTGAGTTGACTGTATTTGACAACCCTGATTTTGTAACTAAAACTGTGGGATGTGTTCATCTAACCGAATACCCCAAGCTAAGCTGACTGGGGTCCAATCTCTGCCCTGACTGGAAGGGTGTCAGTACTGTGCCACCAGTAAAGACATCTGCTGTGGAGTCATTCCTAATCTTGCGGTTGACTCTTGGGATCAATCCTATACATATAAATTTTCTAACGGGTGACCCTTGAGTATGTCAGTCCTATCTAATGGGTGACATCTTGTACCTGTGCTGGAAACGTAGTTCTGGAACTTAGGGATTGCTTCTAGGGATCTCAGTCCTATTCTAGTGGGTGAGTCCCCATCCCTAGGTTCACTCGGTGCTGAATCCTACTCACATCTGAAAGACACTGAAGTGAATAACTGGGCTGAACTAAATAACTTAACTGAACTGATTTGCTGAACTGATACTAGTGGTATTGTTTAGCGGAACTAAACTGAGTTTACTGAATTCCTATGACAAACAAAATGTACTGAGTTTTGTTGACTGATTGAGAGTACTGAAGTTACTGAGATTGACTGTAAATACTGAAGTTACATATTGATTACTAAGATCACTGAGATTACTGAACTACTGAGACTACTGAGATTTCTGAGTTTTCTTGAGTCACATGACTGACGGAATTCTATAGATCATGGCTTAACTGAGAGTACCGTGATAACATGAAATGGATCTAGGCACACACCAATATTTTTGGGTACGAATACCCCCAATACTCGATGGAAGGAAACTGACACACATGACTGACTTGAGTACGTGACCAACATCAACAACCCATAATATCATAACTTGGGTAATTCCATGAAGTACATGGATATCACATAATTTGTACATAAGGAGGATTTGCAAGTAAGCATGGCATAATATCATAAGACTAGTTCATTAAAATCCCAACAACATTTACAAGACACAATATCAACATGAAAATCATTGGAATATGGGGGCATATCATAAATCATTCACTTAGTCACAATTTAGCTATTATGCATGATTTCTTGTCTCTTAGGTATTTTATCAAACACCTTACATGAACAACTTAGGAATAGGTGTAAATCATATAATTACTCATCATAAATAATCAAACTTACATGTTTTCAACTTATATGATGTCATAGATTCGTAATAACACAAAGATTCTATCTTGGCATCATTCCACACATAAACATGATCAACAATCCTTTTATAACATGAAAACCATAATATATAGTTTTAGAAAAGGGTTCTTGAACTTCATGGATGAAAGTAGTCCATGAATGAACATGCGCATACCTTATAAAGGAAACCTTGATGATTTGCTGGAGAGTTCTTGGATTAGGAAACTTAATTCTTGATTATCTTGGAAAAAGGCTTGAATCTTGCTTTTGAGAGATGAGTTTGATGGAAACCCTAATCTTGTGGTTGAGAGTGCAAGGGGCAGTTTTAAAGATGCTTAACTGAAGATAAATGGGGAAAATTATGCCTCTTTACGGTTATAAGTCATGGAAGATGAAGGAAATGACCAAAATACCCTTGTAAAAATGCCTTTGAATTTCTGAAAAAATATACTTGACGCTATCTGTGACTGGCCGTCAGGTCCGTGATAGGCCATCACGAATGGTCATCAGAAAAGGGGTCCAAATTCTTTATTTTTTGGTCAAGGCTGAATTTGTCATCAGAATGTGACGACGTCGTTAAAAAGTTCGTCCGAAATGTGATAGCATGTCAGAAACATCGTCACTATTTTCCAGCTCGATATGCTGGAATAAAATGGGGATAACTCTTTACTATGATATCAGATTTAGGTGAAATTGGTATCATTGGAAATCTAATTAAATTATCTATCTATTTATACATCATGAGCTAAAAAATTCCAAGTATAATGAGAGATATCTCATTTGAAGTTGACTATACCAATATCCTTCTCAAGAATTAAATCGGTAAGGAATGTTTTGATTCGTTTGATAGCTGGGAGTTATTTGAAGCCTTAATATACATCTAACTTACTCATAAAACTATAAAATAACCATGATGTACTATGCATGAGCTTGATACATGGATCTAATATTGGTTTGGATTTTTGGGGTATTACAATATCTCTCCCTTGGAAACATTCATCCTGGAATGATAACTACTTGAGAGGGGAGAAAAGACAACTTACACGAATACATAGCATGAACGACCGATCATGATTTCATGGCTGACATGAATGAAAACTGAGCATATCATACTGTACATGCATATTTGATGCATAGGTAGTTGATTTATGAATGTAGGATTGAGTGTTCCGATAAACTGAGTTTCTCAAACTGACAATGCATATCTGATGCTTAACTGATAAGTTGAATTCATATATATCTGATGTATGATTATATGACTGACATAATACGTGAATGCATGACTGAAAGTACTGAGAAACTGACCACACACATCTGATGTATGAATAGATGACTGAACTAACTCATGAACATGCGACTGAACATACAATGGTAAAGGCACTAAGATTGAACTGAAAAATGAGAACATGACTGATTCTGCTACGTGACATATGGAATGAACATCATGAACTGAACTAAACCTCTGAATACTTGACTTACAGCTGAGGTCTAACTTTGGGGTCAACTTATGAGTACCCTCTATTCTAAACTGAATTCGTTATGCAAGGAGAAACTAAAAGATCTAAGACATGAGAGCATTAAGAGAAAGTGGGGTATCTCCCCCTTGGTACGCTATGTCCTTCTAAGAATACTTACCTTACGAAGATACTGGGTGATGAATAGGGCATCTATGGACTAGATTATAACTAAACTTTGGGAGTCAGAAACTAATGAATGATGCATTAGATGAACTGAATTATAACTACTAAGAGGTTCTACCTTGACATAGTTGCATTCTCTGAGGTTTTGGATAGCAGGAAAAGATGCTAGGATGAGAAAACAAGCTATACAAATCTGACTGCTCGATTGCTAAACTGACTTGCTGGCTTTACTAGCTAACTCATGCTGAAACATATGCTCAAATGAGTGAAAAAGATCTAACAATGCATACTATAAACATGAAAGACTGGTAACATACCCAAATCTAAGTTAGGGAAACTTTCTGGATTAGGATGGGTCTGGAGTGCATAAAGTCTATTATGATGCTGACCACTGTTGGTACCTTGCTGATGCAACTCGTTACCTCTCTGTGCTAGAACTCTGCACTCTTGCATCCTATGAACTGTCTTGCCACACCCAAAGCATACATCAATGCCTTCCATACATGCACCTAGATGATTCTTACCACACTCTTCGTAAAGCGGATAAGTAAGACCTCTATTTCCACTACCCTAGGCCTCGGATCCTGGCTCTCCATCATGACGGTCATTTTTGGACTTAGGTGCTGGTACACTAGCAGAGAATGGAGCTGGGACTGGAAATTTCTGACTATGCTGAGAACGGTTACCACCCTATGACTTAGGCTGAGCAAAGCTGAAACTACCTATCCTTACTCTCTTACTCTGTCTCTCTCTCATCCTAATATTCTGCTCTTCTATCTGCTGAGCATGTTTCATAAGTCTAGATAAAGTCATATCACTATTCAACATGGCAGATCTACACTTGTTTACCACACTATCATTCACCCCTAACATGAACTTACTCATCTTAGATCTACCGCCTGCAACCACATGAGGGGCATATCTGGCTAATTGAGTAAACTTAAGAGAATACTCCTTTACCGTCATACTGCCCTGCCTGAGGTTGATGAACTCTAGTACCTTAGCTTCTCTAAGTTCTAGTGGAAAGAATCTATCAAGGAAACCAGAGGAAAATACCTCCTACTCTATAGGGCCTGTATCATCTAACCCTTCTGACTTCCACTGCTTGTACCAAATATGAGCAACATCCTATAATTGGTATACAGCTAACTCAGCCATCTGAATAGTAGTAACCCCCATAGCATCTGTCACTTTCTGAACCTGATCTAGGAATTCTTGTGGGTCCTCATCTGACTTAGACCCTGTGAAGGAAGGAGGATTTATTTGAGTGAAGTCCCGAATTCTAGCTACAACTGAATTGGACACTGGATTGGATAGAACGATAGTTCTTCATTCATTCTGGGTAGCGACTTACTGAGGAAGAGTGGTAAATACAGCCCTAAACTCTGCATGAGAAACAGGATCGCCCAAAGAGTCTTCGGGCTGAGGGGCTAACTGATTCTCGTTTCTTCTTTAAGGAGGCATGTCTGTAGAAGAAAGGGAGAAATTGATTGGACTGAGATTATGCTCACTGGCATGACATGAATACTGAAAAAAGGGAAACTGCTCCTAAAACATCTCATAGCCTCCTGCACATAAGTGTGGTGCACACCACACGCATGTACAAGACTCTACTAGATGTGGCTTTAAAACTTCCAAGGACTCTATTGAACCTAAAGCTCTGCTACCAAGTTTGTAACACCCTGATTTTTTGAACTGGAATGCTACACGGTGCTCATGACCCCAAATGACCACAAGCTAACCCATGACTGATATCTGTACTTGTATACTGACTATATATCATAAAATATGTAAACATGAATATAAAAGGCCATAAGGTTCAAACTGAATACAATGTCTGATAACAAAATGTCTGAAAAATGTATAACAATACCTAAATATGTCATAAATACTGAAAATGATGAGATCTAAATATCTAATCTGACATCTAGTCTAAAATCCTCTAACTGAAATGAATAAGGTGTTGAAGGAACATGTCTCCCACTAACTCCATATAGAAACTGAATAGTAAATGTAGCAATAATCATATCATCCTCGAATGAGAAGGACTCACTACAAACTCTGAACACTGGAACGCTACTGCTGATCTGGAGCTCGTGCCTCTGAACCTATGGTGTAACATAAGAGAAATCACCATAGCACAAATGCGTCAGTACGTCTGAATGTACTGAGTCTACGAGTAAGGTAGGCTAAATGCAAAGGGTTATATGTATGAACAATGCTAACTAATATAAGTGATAACGCCTAAACTACAGCTCTCGTTAGAAAGTGTAAGCGGTCGATGTCAAATATAGAACCCAACTTGGTTGGGTGTCAAATCCCATAGGGAATACTTGGTCACTAAGTGTTGCAATTATTAGTAGACTGTTGGTCGAAAATTTCACAAAAAAGGGGGGATTTGATTATGCGTGAACTAATAGTATCAAAGTAACGAATGCGACGATGTATTTAGTAAGGTTTAATCACTGAGAATAATAAGTTAGGGTTATGTCCACCTTGTAAGCTCCACATATCTATTAACTATGATTAATGCGGAATTTAGACATGCATGCACTTATAGAGATTCGTATTCTAATGGTAAATCCTAGTGTTTCCCAACCATCAAGGATTATTTCACTTTAACTCTCTCGAGCCTAAAGTGTATAACTATTGGTACGAATTCTCTAAGAAAGTTAATCCGGTTAAGGCATTAATGTGTAAACAGGGGTTGGAAACCCTATTTTCTTGTCAAACTCTCTTTTCTAAACATGTAACTTTTCTCTCGAACAAGTTAAAGTTATACTGGCATATTCCTACGTTTGCAACCATAAGAATTCAATTAAAACAAAGAGAGTAATGATATAAGTAGCATACACATCAAGAATTCACAAACTCATAGCAATAGATAGTATATTACGAGGCTTCCATAACCCTAACAGAGAAGTTTAGCTACTCATGAGTGTAACGGAAATCAACGAAGACATCATCATCATACCAAAACTATAGCAATCTCACGATGGAGATGAATTGGCGTCACTATGAGAATGACGTGATTCCCTCTCTAGCCGTTTGTGTAGCATTTTTCTCTGTCCAAACCTTACAGAATCTGTAAACTGAATAATGTAAGATAAAACTTAATGAATGCTGAAAATTTCAGCAATAGGGTTGTTATAGTATCCTTGTCTACTAAGTTACTGCTGCACCCCTAAGTATTTAGAAATACTGATTTTACCCGGGACAAATTCTCCATGCATCACATTCAGTCCACAAGCTTCCAAAAGCTGCCTTCCCTCTTATGTGAAATTTTCCTTTGCTGCCCCAAGGTCCATAAAGTGCTGAAATCTTCACCATTAATACCTGAAAAACATGCTAATCACATAGGTTAGCTCACTTAAAGGAAAATGGACTAAAAGTGCATGAATTATATATTTTGTCCTTAAAACTTAGCTAAATTATGGGTAAATTATGGTTCTTAGGCATGTAAATACGCCCAACATCAATAAGCATGAGAATACATACATGCATAAACAACTATAACTGAACTCGTGGTGATAATGTCTACTAAGTCTGAATGATAATGACATGACTTTACTATTACTGAGGTACTAAATAGATTATTGACTATTTCTGATAGTTTAAATTATGAAGAACTGGTTTGAATGACTGTGTCTAACAGTCCTGAAATTGAATAATGGTAATGTGAGCTATGACAACTGATATAGCTGATATAATTGTAATGATCAGACTAATCGATATAACTGATACTAAGCGACTGTATCTGACAGTCTAAGTTCTGATAGAACTATCTGATTTCCATTCTACTTAGAGTAACTGATGACCATAGGCTTGCCCTTAATGTAATGCTCCACTAATATCAGAATGCTAAGCTTAGGATCAAATAGGTCTTTATAGGTTGTAATGTAGGCTAAGGGATAGGTAGTACTATTTTGGCCAGAAATAGTGACTATGTTCCCTAAGCGCTTTAATACATCACATTATGCCATTAACACTCTCTTTTAAACAACCCCTTTACTTTCCTTTCATCTACCACCCCTTTTCACCTATTTTGTTATTCAATTATAAACACAACTATCTTTTTATTTTTCTATTTCTATTTTTTTTATTTGATTTATTTATTTATTTATTATTATTTTTTTTATAAAACACCTCTATGATAGCCATTCTTTTTCTCAACAATTTGAAGTACCAATACACTCTGAGGCATCACTCTCACCCAATTTCCTCTTATTTTGTCACATGACTCTACAATTTAAAACGCTTAGGAATTTTAATCAAATAATGTTCTTGAAAAAAAATGGATTAGGCTGCATATGAGGCTGTCAAAGAAAATAGCTAAAGGCTCAAAGGGGGTTAACTAGGATAATGTACAAGGGTAGGTAAAAAGAAGGTAAATAATTTCAGAGCTGCCAAAGAAATGCCTAAATCATCTCCTAAACTCACACTCTTTATTTCGCTTTACACACACACCAGGCAAGTTCTAGCATCAGTCACAACACAGAATATACTACAACCTCACACACACAAGGCACATGGTCAACTTAATTGGGAGCATTATAGACTCTTGACCCAATAGATGAATGAATTAAACCACACAATTATCACACAGTGAGTCACACGTAGAGCCTAAATGTCTCAATAGTAATGATTTAGCACAAACTCTTGTCATAATACCATGCCGCCTATCAGAACAATTTCATGAAAAATCTAAAAAATCTAAAATTTAACTAACTAATTACGACTAATTAAAACAAACAAAAATAAATGTAGGCAAAGAAGTACAATACAGCATACAAATACCATCACCCCACACGTAGACGGGACACATTGCCCTTAGTGGAAAATAAATAAGGAAAACCTGAATAGTCAGACTCCTCTTTTATGTCTGGGGTCATACCCCCTGCGTCGGAATCATCATCAGAGTCGTCATCACCAGAGTTGTCCTCCACATCGTCAGTCGAGGTATTTGCAGAGAGGAGGACTTAGCTTGATCTTTTCTTCTCCTTTTTGACCTTTCTGTGAGGTGGACGCTTTTTCTTTTCCTTGTCGTCTTTTTGGGGCCATTCTTCTTGAGATTAAAATAGAGTCATGTTAGCATTATCTCAAAAGATTTAATCGACAAACAAACAGTAGTGGAACCACCCCACACTTAATTTGTTGGCACAGACTAATTAAGTGAGTGATGTCGATTACTCAGTCTTCATCGACATACATTTAGGCAATATGTTCCAACATGTTCAGCACAGTCATACTTTCATGTTTGGCTTAATGCACTACTTGAATAAGACTACTTCATAGAGATCGTATCAAGTTATTGCATAGAAAGAATCACAACATGTTATGCTTGTGGTCAATTATGATCGGCATCTCGATGAACGAGTTACTCAAACATTCAAGCTTTCAACTTTCAAGAATATGCATTAACTTCACAATTTTGATTCCATGAAAAATATGAAAGTGCATAACAATCAAGTACAAGTCGGAACAAAGTCAAGAGCACCCACACGTATTCTTTCACTCAACTAGATGTATCATATCAAACCAACCACATTCCAATCACCAACACCACTTTAAAATCTAACAAATCATTATAAACATAGAATTTCAAAGACTACGGAATATAAAAGAATAACTTACTTGGTGATGGTTCCAAAAGATGAGCTTGCAGGATTAGATAAACAAAAAGAAAAATTTTGAGAGAATAGTGAAGCTTGGGCGGCGCCTATGTTGAGCAAACAATTGAATTTTGTTCTAAGGTTGAAGATCTATTTATAGACTAAGCCAAGGGTCGGGTTTTATCCATGTAAAATTGGGTTAGGAGACAAAACACATAAGTAGGCGACACCTAATGCTTTGCCTATGCTTAGCATAGGCGGCGCCTATGATATTGCCTAGTTGGGCATAGGCGGCGCCTATGCTATCGCCTAGTTGGGCATAGGCAGTGCCTATGCTATTGCCTAGTTGAAACAGAGAGCATAGGCAATGGCATAGGCGCCGCCTATGGTATTGCCTAGTTTGACATAGGCGGCGCCTATGGTATTGCCTAGATTTGCATAGGCAAGGCCTTGTCCGTTGCCTATGTGAGGCAGTGAGCATAGGCAATGGTATAGTCCTTTCGTTGTCCATTTCCTAGATTAACATAGGCCTTGCCTTGTCCATTGCCTAGATTAGCATAGGCCTTGCCTTGTCCAATGCCTAGATTAGCATAGGCAATGCCTAACCAATAGCTTTTGCTCCTTCATTCCTAGCTTACCATCTTAATCATAGCTTACTTTCAAATCAAAATTTGGGACTAATCCCTTACTTTGTACATCTTGCACCTAAACTTAATCAAAAACAACAAAAATGATTAGAAGGATGGGTTGCCTCCCACCAAGCGCCTTAGTTTTGGTCGTTGCTCGACTCTTATTTTTGGATTTTCTTATTTAACAAAAATAAACTCCTAGTAAAGCAAAACGATTAAAAATGATGGATTGCCTCCCATGTAGCGCTTGATTTATTGTCGCGGCACGACGTAGTTATCTCGATTACTTAGACTTCATCGAGATAGATGGTGCATCATTTTCTGAATGGATTCAGACGACGCTGATGCTTAATTATAGGCATGCAATCTTCTTCGGGATGAATCTTGTGCATACATATCCTAGGAGGGATACCAATTATATCATCAATAGTCCAATCAATGGCTCTCTTGTACCTCTTCAGAACAGAGATAAGAGCTGCTACTTGTTGTTCACCTAAATCAGCTGCAACAATCACCGGAAGTGTATTTCAACTTCCCAAGAATGCATACTTTAGATGACTGGGGAGCTCTTTCAATTCTAGCACTGGTGGCTCTTCAATGGAAGTCTTCGCTGTCGGTGAAGGTCGATTCTTAAGATCAAGGTCCAGCTTCTTAGGGGTATGAGAATAGGACCCTATTCCTGTAAGAGCACAAATAGTTTTTTCATAATCTTCAACATCTTCATGCTCAAAATTCAAAAGCACAGCAGAAAATGGTTCAACAGTAAGCTGCTTCTCTACAGATAATTCTTTCTCATCCTCATGATAAACATTAGCTATAGAAATCACATTCATATCCTTAGGCTGCTTCATTGATTTGCATACATCAAAATGGACCACTTCATCATTCAGCCGAAATAAAAGCTTATTAGCTCTTAAATCAATAAGCACACTTCCAGTCGCGAGGAAAGGGCGTTCCAAAATTATGGGAACTTCAAAATCCACCTTGCAATCCAAAATAACAAAGTCTGCGGGAAAAATGAAGGTAGAAACCCTCACTAGTACATCATATAAGATACCAACAGGTCATTTTACTGACCTATCTGTCATCACGAGCCGCATATTGGTTGGTGTAGGATCGCTCAACCCTAACTTTCTGTAAACGGATAGCGGCATCAAATTGATGCTAGCTTCCAAATCGCACAACGCCTTAGCAAAATCCAAAGATCCCACCGCGCAAGGAATAGTGAAAGCACCAGGATCTGCCTTCTTCTGTACTAAAGATCTCGTGGCAATTGCACTGCAATGATGAACATCATCTGCCAGTTCATAGCTTGCTGCCCTCTTCTTTGTCAAAAGGTCCTGCATGAATTTGGCGTACCCAGACATCTATTCCAGTGCCTCCACCAAAGGAACATTAATAGTCAGCTGCTTTAACATAGTCATGAATTTACTGAACCTGGTGTCTTCATCTTTCTTCTTCAATCTCTGAGGAAAAGGTGGTGGTGGAAGGGGAATAGTTTTCTCCACCACTTCTTTTTTATCTTGCTTCCGATTATCGATCTTTTCATGCTGTAGACATCTAGGGGTAACATCATGAACGTTCTCTTCAGCTTCTACAGCATCATCATAATCTGCTTTAATAACATTCTCTGCTATATCATCAACTACGTGCTTACCTTTGGATGGATGTTCCAGCACCTTACCACTCCTGGTAGTAATAGTCATACATGTTCCATCATTCCTTAGATTTTGCACAGTGTCACTAGGTAAAGTGCCAGCCTTTCTTTGATTGAATGCTACTGATAGTTGACTCAATTATTGCTCCAGCTATTTTATTGCAGTAAAATGCGAGTCAACCAATTGATTTATTAATAACAAATCATTCTGTACCTTAGCTACTCCCATGTTGGTTGCCTCCACTCCTTTCAATAGCTTAGCCATCATATCTTCCATGGACATCTTTCCAGAGACAGACGCCACAACCTCGCGATTTCTAGGAGAAACATACAAACCACTCCTGTCAGTCTTATTCTTCCAACTACCTTGATCATGATCCTTGTATCCATATTTTTCATAATAGTTCCGACCTTGGTTTCCTTGGGCATTGCCTCAGAAACTCTCCTGATTATTCAAGTAGGTAGCTTCCTCCTTAGAATCGGATTCATCTCTTCCATGTGATACAACGGCCTTAACCTTTTCCGTCTTCCCTAATAATAAATGCTTGGTAAGAAGATCCATCTGCGTTTTCATGTGAGCCATATCTTGGTCATGCTCCTCTTCTCTTCGCCTTTGTTATGCAGTCATGCCAATAGATAGAGTAGAGCTTGCTACCTCAGAATCCCTGGTATGTCAAACTCTACTCTGCTTTGTCATACGATCTAGCATATCACTTGCCTGAATAAAAGTAAGGTCCATGGATGACCCTCCTGCAGCATTATAAACCACTGGCTTAGTCACCGAATTCAAAGCCCTGTATAATATCTCCATCAAGTGGACATTGGTCATATGATGATTTGGTCACCTCATAAGCTTTTTCTTGAACCTCTCCCATGTTTCGTGGAGAGCTTCAGTTGGAAGCTGTCAAAAATTGCTTATCTCATCTCTTAATTGTGCTCTCTTGGATGGCAGATAGAATCTTTCTAGGAAAGCGTCTTTCAGTTGCCTCCAATTAGTAATAGAATCAGGAGTTAGCCCGTTCAACCATAGAGTTGCCTCTCCAGATAGAAACAATGGAAATAAGCGCAGCCGAATTGCATTCTTTCCAACTCTTGGATTGTCAAACGATTTGCATGTTGAGATAAAATTGATCAGATGCATATTCGGATCATCTCCTGTAAGTCCACCAAATAATCCCTTGAGCTGCAATAGCTGAATCATGGTGCTAGTGATATTGAACTTGGCTCCGGGTGCCAATGGCAGAGGAATAATAGCCCCTGTGGCACCAAACCCATCCAGATCGTCATCATCATCATCAAAAGGAACTTGCATAGCTCGGCGTTCAGGTCTCATTCTACCTCATCTGCACGCTGTGGATTTAGTAACTCATCATCACCCAGGTCCTCCTCATCAGGATTTGTTGCTCGCCCTGGGTTACCAATATTCTATTGATGCACTTGAGCAACTGCCAATGCAGCTAATCTAGCCTGCTCCAGTTGAGCCGCCCTTCTTTCAATGTCTTGTTGTGCATCCATTCTGCCAATAAGTTGTGGTTTAGGATTTATGGGTAATAACGGTTGACCTGAACTTCGAGTGTTTGGCATGCACTCAACTGAACCTAAATAAAACAAAAATAACAACTAAAAGTAAAATCTAAGAATTTTTGACCAAAGGGTCTATTAACTATCACAAACTTAGTAGACAACCGTATTCCCTGGCAACGGAGCAAAAATTTGATAACACCCAAACTACAGCTCTCGTTAGAAAGTGTAAGCGGTCGATGTCAAATATAGAACCCAACTGGGTTGGGTGTCGAATCCCACAAGTAATACTTCGTCACTAAGTGTTGCAATTATTAGTAGACTGTTGGTCGAAAATTCCACTGAAAAGGGGGGATTTGATTATGCGTGAACTAATAGTATCAAAGTAATGAATGCGACAATGTATTTAGTAAGGTTTAATCACTGAGAATAATAAGTTAGAATTATGTCCACTTTGTAAGCTCTACGTATCTATTAACTATAAGTAATGCGGAATTTAGACATGCATGCACTCATAGAGATTCGTATTCTAATGGTAAATCCTAGTGTTTCCCAACCATCAAGGATTATTTCACTTTAACTCTCCCAAGCCTAAAGTGTTTAACTATTGGTATGAATTCTCCAAGAAAGTTAATCCGGTTAAGGCATTAACGTGTAAACAGGGGTTGGAAACCCTATTTTCTTGTCATACTCTCTTTTCCAAACATGTAACTTTTCTCTCGAACAAGTTAAAGTTATACTGGCATATTCCTACGTTTGCAACCATAAGAATTCAATTAAAACGAAGAGAGTAATGATATAAGTAGCATACACATCAAGAATTCACAAACTCATAGCAATAGATAGTATATTACGAGGCTTCCATAACCCTAACAGAGAAGTTTAGCTACTCATGAGTGTAACGGAAATCAACAAAGACATCATCATCATACCAAAACTATAGCAATCTCACGATGGAGATGAATTGGCATCACTATGGGAATGAAGTAATTCCCTCTCTAGCCGTTTGTGTAGCATTTTTCTCTGTCCAAACCTTACAGAATCTGTAAACTGAATAATGTAAGATAAAACTTAATGAATGCTGAAAAATTCAGCAATAGGGTTTTTATAGTATCCTTGTCTACTAAGTTACTGCTGCACCCCTAAGTGTTTAGAAATACTGATTTTGCCCGGGACAAATTCTCCATGCATCACATCCAGTCCACAAGCTTCCAAAAGCTGCCTTACCTCTTATGTGAAGTTTGGCTGCCCAAAGGTCCACAATGTGCTGAAATCTTCACCATTAATACCTGAAAAACATGCTAATCACATAGGTTAGCTCACTTAAAGGAAAATGGACTAAAAGTGCAGGAATTATATATTTTGTCCTCAAAACTTAGCTAAATTATGGGTAAATTATGGTTCTTAGGCATGTAAATACGCCCAACATCAATAAGCATGAGAATACATACATGCATAAACAACTATAACTGAACTCGTGGTGATAATGTCTACTGAGTCTGAATGATAATGACATGACTTTACTATTACTGAGGTACTAAATAGATTATTGACTATTTCTGATAGTTTAAATTATGAAGAACTGGTTTGAATGACTGTGTCTAACAATCCTAAAATTGAATAATGGTAATGTGAGCTATGACAACTGGTATAGCCGATATAATTGTAATGATCAGACTAATCGATATAACTGATACTAAGCGACTGTATCTGATAGTCTAAGTTCTGATAGAACTATCTGAGTTCCATTCTACTTAGAGTAACTAAATCTGAGATCAGTCCTATCTAGCGAGTGATCATAAGTATACTAATAATAATGATGATTTGACTTAGTCTAAGATCAGTCCTATCTAGCGGGTGATCTTTGAAACTAATGATTCTAATACTAATTAATCATAATTGAGATCAGTCCTAGCTAATAGGTGATCTTGAAGTCTATGTACAATGATAAGTATTGACTATATCTAGCAGTACTGAATCTGTATAACTAAGTTGAGTTGACTGTGTCTGACAGTCCTGATTCTGTAACATAAACTGTGGGATATGTTTATCTAACTTGCATACCCCCAGCTAAGTTGACTAGGGTCCAATCTCTGCCCTGACTGGAAGGATGTCAGTATCGTGCCACCAGTAAAGACTTCTGTTATGGAGTCAGTATTAATCTAGTAGTTGACTCTTGGGATTAGTCCTATATATATAAATGTGCTATCGGGTGACCCCTGAGTATGTCAGTCCTATCTAACAGGTGATATCTTGTACCTATGCTGGTAGCGTAGTTCTAGAACTTATAGATTGCTTCAAGAGATCTGAGTCCTATTCTAGTGGGTGATTCCACATCCCTAGGCTCACTCGGTGCTGAATCCTACTCCCATCTGAAAGATACTGAACCAAATAACTGGCTGAACTAAATAACTTAACTGAACTGGTTTTCTGAATTGATACTAATGGTATTGTTTAGCGTAGCTAAACTAAATTTATTGAATTTCGATGACTAACCAAATGTACTATGTCCTGGGGACTAGTTGAGAGTACTAAAGTTACTGAGATTGACTTTGAATACTGAAGTTACAAAATGAGTACTGAGATCACTGAACTACTGAGACTACTAAGATTTCTGGGTTTTCCTGAGTCACTTGACTGACTGAATTCTATAGATCATGGCTTAACTAGAGTATCATGATAACATGACATGGCTCTATGCACACATCTATATTTTTCGGGTATGAATACCCCAGTACTCGATGGAAGGAAACTGGAACACATGACTGACTTGAGTACGTGACCAAAATCAACAACCCATAATATCATAACTTGGGGAATTCCATGAAGTGCATGGATATAATACATTTTGTACATAACTAGGATTTGCAAGTAAGCATGGCATAATCTCATAAGACTAGCTCATGAACATCCCAACAACATTTACAACACACAATATCAACATGAAAATCATTGGAATATGGGGGCATATCAGGAATCCTTCGCTTAGTCACAATTTAGCTATAATGCATGATTTCTAGTCTCTTAGGTATTTTATCAAACACCTTACTTGCACAACTTAGGAATAGGTGTAAATCATACAATTACACAGCATAAATAATCAAACTTACATGTTTTCAACTCATATGATGTCATAGATTCATAATAACACATAAAGATTTTATCTTGGCATTATTCCACACATAAACATGATCAACAATCCTTTCATAACATGAAAACCATAATATATAATTTTAGAAAAGGGTTCTTGAAGTTCATGGATGAAAAGAGTCCATGAATGAACGCACACATACCTTAGAAAGGAAACCTTGATGATTTGCTAAAGAGTTCTTGGATTTGGAAACTTAAGTCTTGATTATCTTGGAAAAAGGCTTGAATCTTGCTTTTGAGAGATGGGTTTGATGGAAACCCTAATCTTGTGGTTGAGAGTGTAATAGAGGGTTTTTAAGATGCTTAACTGAAGAAAAATGGGAAAAATTACACCTGTTTAGGGTTATAAGTCATGGAAAGTGAAGGAAAGGACCAAAATACCCTTGCAAAAATGCCCTTTAATTGCTGGAAAAATCTACTTGACGCCATCTATGATAGGCCGTCAGGTCTTTGATAGGCTATCATGAATGGTCATCATAAAAGGGGTCCAAATTCTTGATTTTCTGCCCAGCATTGACGATGTTGTCAGAAATGTCTTCAGAATATGATGACGTCATCAAAAAGGTTGCCAGAAACGTGATAGCCCGTTAGAAACGTCGTCACCATTTTCCAGTTTGACATGCTAAAATAAAATGGAGATAACTCTTTGATCCGATATTGGGTTTGGGTGAAATTGGTATCGTTAGAAATATAATTCAATTATATATCTGTTGATAGGTCATGAGCTCAAAAATTCTAAGTATAATGAGAGATATGCTCATTTAAAGTTGACTGTACCAATATTCTTCTCAAGAATTCAATCGGTAAGGAATGTTTTGATTTGTCTGATAGCTGGGAGTTATTTGAAGCCTTAATATAAATCTAACTTACTCATAAAACTATAAAATAACCATGATGTACTATGCATGAGCTTCGTACATGGCTCTAATATTGATTTGGATTTTTTGGGGTATTACATTGCGTGGGCACTATTATTAGTTGAATGTCTAAACGAGACAACTATATGATTAAATGCAATATTTTCTAGGAATACATGTTATGAGAATGAAAAATTTGGATACGAACTAAAAATAACAATAAAGAGAGAAAAAGTACACCTGGAAGACCTAAAGAAGAAACCAGTTTCAGTTACTGCGATCGCAGTCTGTGGGCCGCAATCTTGGCTAGTCAAACAAGATCAAAGTACTGCGATTGTGGTAGTTGCGATCATGGTAAAGCTTTTACGATTGTATATTAGTGGGAAGTTACCCAAGGGCAGTTTTGTAATTTCACCAAGTCAAACTCAATTCCCCTTTATAGACTTATACCCTTTCTCTTTTGATATATATACACTTCTAGAGATTTTATCCTATCCTTATTTTAGGATTTTATAACTTAGAGCTTGGATAAAAAAAATGTACTTATTTTAGGGTGAATAATACATTAGAGTAGCTTTTAAGTGGAGGATTGGCAAGTTCCAATGAAGATTTGTTGAATCCTAAAGCTTGTAATTTGCATTCTCTTTATCTTTCAATAAATAAAATTGTTTGACCTTTTTGGGTATATCTTGCTTATTAATCTTATGTGTCGCTAGTTCTTCGTTTTGGACTTATGTTAGATAGGGTGCAATTGTGTGTGGGTTGTGATTCATTTGTGTATATGCTAGTTTGTTGGTAATAGGTTCTACTATTGCTTGATTAAACTAGTTAGGATTTGTGGGTAGGATCTCTAAATACTCAAATGGGTATGTGGGTGAAAATTTGAAGCTCTTGAAAGTTCAAACCATCTTTGAAAGAGGGGTTAGGGTGAACTTTTGGAACCCACATCATCATTGAAAAATGGACGTGGGAACCAAGGAATTAATTTTGACATAATGAGTGCAATGATTAATCTCTTAAATCTTAAGGCTGTATTCATGGGTTTGCCAAAAGATAACACAAACGTGCACCTAGCAAATTTCATTAGGATCTATAGTTCACACTCAGATCGAGGGGAAAATCTATAGGCTCTTAGAATAAGGTAGTTCCACTTCTCACTTAAAGGAGAATCATCTATATGGATATGAGAACTACCAAGAGGATCTATCATTACATGAAATGAGTAGCGCAGGCAATTCTTGAATCGACTCTTTCCTAAATCTAGGATATTGCAGCTTAAGGATGATTCTTATAATTTCAAGAAGCTATAGTCAAAATCTATGTACGAGGCATATTTCAGGTTTAAGAAAAAGATAAGTATAGTTCCCAACCATCAGATTTTAGGGATGTTCATATCGAAGACATTTTATATAGCCCTGACCATCAGTTCTATAGCTATAGAAGACACCATCTAAGGAGGAGATTTTATGAGACTACGCTAGGAGGTAGCTTTGTATATACTAGATTATATCTCACTCACTAACTGAGGGTGGAAAACAAAAGAGGTTGAGAAAGGTTCTGACAGACATTATATTGGTGCCTCATGCAACCAAAAAGTAGCTGATGATTCAGTATCACAAGAAATTACACTTTTGAGAACTGATATTTGGTTACTAGCAAAATATCTTGTAGCAGTATGTTCTGAGAGAGTGAACACAATAGGAGCATAAGGATCAACTTCCAAATCTTATTAGTTAGTATTAGCGGAGGAAGAAAAATATTTGTATAGTCAGTTGGCAGGTTTTCGAGCATAGGGGCAAGGAAACTAAGGCCAAAACTATTATGATAGACCCAGAGACCGTAGTAGGGATCAGGATATTGACTGGAGTAAAAAGGATGACTACATAGAGAAGGGGTACAAGTACATTCCACCTGGCAAACAAGATATAAAATCAAGAATAGAGGAGATGTTAACTAAGCTAGTAAAGGGTCAATAAAATTATGAGAACAAATTTAAGTTGATTAAATCTGACATTTCACGATTGACCTAGAAGGTTAAATATCATTCCACTTCTATTAAGTAGTTGGAGAAATAGTATGGGCTAATGTCAGCAACACTGATCCAAAGGCAGCTAGGTACCCTTCTGAGCAACATTGTGAAAAATCAAAAAAATGACGATCATGTTCTTGCCATTACCAACAACAGTGGTATGACTACTAAAGATCCCTCATTACCTGCTATAAAAGGCATGATGAAGCTATGTCTGATGAGACAATTGTTGGGGAGTCAGAAAAGAGAATGTGTTGTAATGGTAAAGTTTTATAGGACAAAGTTAAGGGTCTATGAAATGCCCCAGGTTTCATCTGTCAAACATTTATTGAGCTTTACACATACTATCTTGGCTACATCCCACTATATGAGTCGTAGTATGTCTTCATGGGTCATATGACCTTAGTGATAAGGTGTTCAGTAGATGGTTCTTGAGTTACTGTCCTGGGTATGATTTATGGGTATGAGTCGTACGAAGTGTTACTATACTAGGGACCCAAGTCATAACGATATCAAACAGTTAGTGGATAGCATTTTATCTGAATATGAGTGGATCACTACAAGTCATAAGGACTTGTTAAAAGTTGTAGAATAAAATCCTAGGGTGTCCAGTGCCTAATCTATTCGGGTTATGTTGACTATGACTAGAATCTAAAAGTCATACGGTTTTATTACTAGTTAATTTATTGATTCATAAGATCAGCAGTGGGTGGTTTCCTAGTTACTATCTTGTTTACGACTCATTGTGACAAGTCGTAAGGAGAGGTTATGAGTTAATGGTTAACTCGTAAACAAAGGCTACACTTTTGAAGCTTTTAACTTAAGAGTATTCTAGAAATTTCTCTTCTTACCCAAATTGAAACCCAAATCTTATAACCCCTTTTGGAGGTATCATTATCACTTAGAAACAAATCAAATAACCTCTCAAAGATCTCTCAAAATCTTCTGAAGGAATAAATTTAGGGTTTCTAACAATTGGTCACCTAGGGGCTCAAGGGTTGACTTTTCTCCATAACTCTTTGTAATTCAAGCATGTTACTCATCCCTCATTGTTATTTTTGTAAAGTCATGTTATTTAAAGTATTGCTCATGAGATATTGATTTTGGGTTTTAAACTATGGGTTAAGGGTTTTGAATATAACGTGTTTAAATGTTCCTTCTATGATATTTATGAAATTATTTTGCTTAAAGTGATGGTTTGTAAATGTTTTGGGATTCATGGGAGTGGTTGATCGACATTATTATAATGGAATCCCTAAAATTGATAAATCATGGAAATAGGGATACAAAGTAATCCCAAATTTAAATGGCTTGGTATGGAAATTGGTAACAACCTCAACCCAAGTGCATAATTGATTTTGTTTTATGTATTACTACTTGGTTTGTTTGTTTTTTTTAAACTAATTAATTGTATAAATAGTTAATTGGTTAAGAATTATTGTGAAAACCTTGTATGGTACACGGGAATCACCCAAGTGATTTAACAATAAAAACTTTTCGGGGTACAAAGAATCCAACAAGTGATTTTTATAATGGAGTCTTTGGTGTACGTACAAATCCCCTAAGATATAGTCAGTATGACGATACCACTTAATAATTCCTTAATAACTGACTCCTAGAATTGGTGGTTTGGTTTGTGATAAATGTTTAATTATGAAAAAGGGGGTTGTGGTAGCTAGCCATGAAGGTGTGAGTCTGAGAGGTTGACACTGGAATCTCGTCTTTGCCGACATGGAGATTGGTATTTAGGAACATGTTCTTGTAGGCTACAAGGGATTCCCCCAAGAATATACATGTACACATGTATCATAGAGGGAAAAGGGTTCAATTGAATCCCCTACCACTTATGATATCTCTGGTTCATGTGGATAACACACACCGGAGCTTATCCAGGTGGTAATACTTGACCCATATAGCATGTGGGAGATTATGATTGTAACGTTACATAACACAGGTTAAGGTTTTAAAGTGCATGCAAAACTTTTTCATTATCCCATCATGGTATATCTATATGTATGTATGTATGTATTTGCATATGGTTATGTGAATTGGTTTGACATGATTTTTGATTGGTGGCATTACTGTATCTTTGTCCCTGAGTTACTACTAGAGTTCACCCTTCTAATGATCTTCAGGTGTTGTAACTCTATGGAATACAGGATCTGCTATACTTTCCTCCTCCTTCTCAGTGATTAGATGATTTAGGAACATCTTTTGAGTTAAGCTGAAGTGGCAAGCTTCCATAATTTGGAAGACCCTATTTCATGTTATAGATCTCTTTGTCTTTACTATAATTTTTGGTTTTTGTTTTTTCTATGGTCAGGGGTATGTCCCACTTTAATATTCTTGGGTTTTGATTACAGGCTTTCTTGGACTATTGTGGACATGGGCGGTATTGGTTGGTTGTTTTGTTGTTAGTGGTTGGTTTTTGTTATAGACTTATCATAATGTCTTTCAATAAATATTCTATTATGTTATCATATTTTCAAAATTCAACCATCATAGGGTGTATGGTGGTTGATGGCTTGGGAATTGGGGGGTGGTCTCCAATAACCCAAATCGAATCATGGTGACGATGCAAATGGGATAAACCAGTCACAAAAATCTACATTCACTTCTTCCCACTTCTAAGTGGGGATACCAGACTCTTGCAATGAACCACCAGGCCTTTGGTGCTCTACCTTAACCTGTTGACAAGTTGCACACTTTGCTACAAACTCTGCTATATCTTTGTTCATACCACTCCACTAATAGATTTCCAATAAATCGTTGTACATCTTGGTGGCTCCTGGGTGTATCAAATAAGGCGTGCCATGTGCTTCAGTCATAATTCTATGTCTCAACTAATCAACACATGGCACTCACAATCTAATTTGGCATCTCAACACACCATCTCCCCCTTGAAAGAATACCTATACCTTTTGGTCTTTAACTGACCCCTTCAGTTTTACCAAACTAGAATCCATATCTTGCTTCTCCTTCACTTCTGAAACTAGAGAAGATTCAGAACTACACTTATTCCAAACATTCCCTTCAGTTGAATCAGCCAATCTAAAGAAATTCCCAACCTAACTCTTTCTTATCATTCTCTACATGAGCAGCACTACCCATCGACAACCTACTAAGGGCGTCTACTACTACATTGGCCTTGCTCGGATGATACAACACACTCATATCTTAATCCTTCAGCAATTCTAACCACCTTCTCTGTCAGAGATTTAACTCTCTTTGAGTAAACACATACTGCAAGCTTTTGTAGTTCGTCAAGAAATCAACATACACATTATACAAATAGTGTCTCCAGATTTTCAAGGCAAATACTAACGCAGCTAGCCCAAGATCATGGGTAAGGTAGTTCTTTTCATGAGGATTTAGTTTCCTAGATGCATATGCTATGACCTTACCTTTCTACATTAGAACACAACCCAAGCCAACTCTAGATGCTTTACAATAAACCACAAAACCATCTATACCATCAGGTAATGCTAAAATAAGGGCTAAAGTGAGTCGAGTCTTCAACTCCTTAAAACTTTTTTCGCAAGAATTTGACCACAGGAACTTAACTTTATTTTGGGTCAATATAGAAATGGGAGACGTTGTAGATGAGAAACCCAAAACAAAACATCTAAAATAACCAACTAGACCCAAAAAACTCTTAATGTCTGATGGAGAGATAGGTCTAGGCCAATTCTTTACGGCTTTTGACTTTTGGGGATCAACTCTAATACCATCGGCAGAATCTATATGACCAAGAAAGGCTATTTATCTTAGCCAAAATTCACACTTGCTGAATTTGGCAAAAAATTGATGATCTCTAAGTGTTTGCAAGATAATTCTAAGATGATCTACATGGTCATCCTTACCACGGGAGTACACAAGTATATCATCTATGAATACAATGACAAATATTTCTAGATACTATTTGAGCACTGGGTTCATGTGGTCCATGAAATCTACTGGGCATTGGTTAGCCAGAAAGACATGGCTAGAAACTGAAAATAACCATAACAGGTTCTGAAAGCTGCCTTTGGAATATCACATTCCCTTACTTTAAGCTAATGATAGCCGAATCTAAGGTCTATCTTAGAGAAATAACTTGCACCTTGGAGTTGATCAAATAAGTCACAATTATAGGAAGAGGATATTTGTTTTTTACTATGAATTTATTCAGCTGACGATAGTCAATGGACATACGCAAAGAACCATCTTTATTTCATACGAATAGGATGGGAGCACCTCATGGAGAATCACTAGGCCTTATGAAACCTTTATCTAAAAAGATCTTTGATTTGTTCTTTCAAATCCTTAAGCTTGGTGTGATCCATACGATATGGAGGTATAGAAATAGGCTGACTATCTGGGAGAAAGACAATACCAAATTCTATTTCCCTATCGAGAGTTACCCCTGGCAAATCTTTTGGAAAAACTTTAAGAAACTCATTGACCACTCAGACAGACTGAATTGTTGGAGTCTCAAACTTTATGTCTTTGACTCAAACTAGGTGGTAAATACAACCTTTTGATATCAACTTTCTGGCCTTAAGATAAGATATGAAATAACTCTTGGGAGACACTAAATTACCTGACCACTCAAAGACTGGCTCATTTAGGAACTGAAACTTCACCACTCAGGTGCAACATTCTATGGTTTCATAACAAGAATGGAGCCAATCCATACCAAGAATAAGATCAAAATCAACTATATCTAACTCTATAAGTTTGCTAACATGACCATATGAAGGACAGTGATAGGACACTTTCTGTAAATCTACTTACCAACAACTGACTCACCTACCGGGTGTAGAAACCATGAAAGGCTCAGGGATCTTTTTAAAACTTACCTCAGAATTTACTACAACTAATGGAGTCACATAAGAGAAACTCGATCCATTGTCTAACAACACATGAACATCAAAATAAAAGGCACACAGTATACCAATAATGACATTTGTGGAATATTCCTTCTCCTGGAGGGATGGTGAAGCATAGAACTTATTCTGGAACTGGCCGCCACCGGTACTGGATGAAGTGCCTTGAGGAGAGGTTGGGTGGCGTAGAGGAGCTGGTGTACTAATAGCCTGAGTCTGGGGGTGGTCATCCCTATTTCCCTATCTAGCATGCAGGCACTGTTTAATTCTGTGACCCATCTGGCCACAACCATAACAACCTTTCTGACCCTACAAACATTCACCTACGTGATTCTTACAATACTTACCATATGGGGGATGATTGGGCTTCCCACTCACACTATTCTAAGATCTGGACATAGACGACCTACCCCCACTGCTCCTGTCCATTCTTGGGTACAGGAGCACCGAATGAAAAATGTACGATCATAGATGAATGATTGTGAAATTGCAAACGATTCCCTCCTTGAGATCTAGCCTGGCCATACTTAAACTGCCCTGTTCTAGCCTTCTTATTTACTCTCTCTCTTTCCTTAAACTTCTCTGCCTCAATCCTGAGTATGCATCATCAATCTAGCATGATCCATGTCTCCAATGAGTATAGCAGTCCTATACTCCTTAACTACCAATCCAGACACACCGGTCAGAAATTTGCTCATGCTTGACCTAGGGTCAGCCATCTGATCAGGGGCATACTGAGATAACTGGTTGAATTTGAGGTAATACTCCTTCACTGTTATTAAGCCTTTCCTCTGATTCATAAACTTTTCTTTCCTAGCTTCCCTCTTCTCACATGGGAAGAACTTGTCTAAGAACACATCCTAAAACATCTGCCAAGTAATGGAAGCTGCATTCTCCCCTCTACTTTTCTTCCACATTACTACCCAATCATGTGCAACATTATTCAACCTATAGGATGCCAATTCTAAACTCTCCTCTTCAGAAACATGCAAAATTCAGGTGATATGTTTTACCTCATCTAGACAAAATTATGAGTCCTTACCTGCCTTTGACCCAAAGAATTTTGGCAGGTTCATTCTCATAAAATCTTGAATTCTGGTTATGGCTAAGTCCTCATTTTGCTGAAGTGGGATTTTAAACTGACGGTTTTCGTGAACATTATCTGTCAAAGCTTGGACTAGTGCTTGAAAGTCAGCCCAAAACTATGCATGTGACACATCATCATTCAAAGGATCTATGGGCTGAGGTAGCTAGTTATCATTTCTACGTGTGTTAGCTTAATAAGGAGGCATTTTCTGTCATGTGAAAGCACGAGTTAGAAGCAAATAGAGACACTAAATGCATGATAGATCATGAAATAAGAGATGATTTCCTAAAATGCTCCATAGCCTCTTGCGCATAGATGTGGCGCGCCTTATACTGATGATCAAAACTCTACATAATGCAGCTTGTCTGACTCCCTAGGATGCTCTAAACCTTATGCTCTGATACAAAGTTTTTAACGCTTAAAAATCTGATTCCCGAGATGTCATACGATGCTCCAAACTATAAGTAGTCCTGAGCTAACCCTGGCTGCCTTCTACTAAATCTAAATCTCAAAATAGAGGGATATCAATATAAAATCATACTAAATATAGAAAACTATCTAAAATGTCTGAGTATATCTAAAAATACTATTCTCATCAGTCTGACAAGAAAAATACTGAAAATCTAAATACTGGAACTAAAAAAAATCTAAAACTGAATCTAATAGTCTAACAAGACTCTACTGACTGAATCTCGAGAGTCACTGGGAGAGGCCCCATCTAACTCAAACTGTATAAAATGACTACTGAATTATCTACTAATAAACTGGAAATCTGAATAGCCAATCCCCCAAACTATGAGGACTCATCAACTGTAAGGATGTAGATGAGATGCTAAAAAATCACTCACACTTCTTACACTGAGCACCTAAACCTATATTTTGAAACAATGCAACACATAGACATATATATGGATCAGTTGTTTGGGAATGTGCTGAGCATATGGGGGTGAAATGCAATAAGTAAGCAATATCATCACAATTTATAAAATCATGCACGCTAAAGGTAAATGACTCACAAAGGCTTGAATAATCTAAAAAAAGAAGATAATAAATCATGAACTATAAAGCTTATAGTATAAATCTTGTGAGCCATTACACTTAGTTCTGAAATCTGTATTCTATTCTTACTCTAAAATCACACAGACTAAGTGAAATCTATAAGACTGAATCTGAAGTCTGATGAAAAGTAATATTTTAAACTCAAGAACTTTAAAGATGTAGAAAAATACTTTATCTTAATGGTTTAGAAAACTGAAAACTTATTCTGCATGGGAGACTCTTCTAACCGACATAAATCATGTGAGCATTCATGGAGCCCAATGTTCTTGTCCCCCTAAGGAGGAATTCTCACATTGGGGAGAGGAGTCATACTCTTCCCAGGGAGTATAACCTATCTAAGTGATCGTATATCTATTATCCACATAGAAGTGGGAACAAGCTAAATCCTACATTGGCATGTAGTTCGGGGTTATGGAAAAAAGTAAAATACCCAACTCGATGCTAAATACTACTCCTACTAGAACTATATGCTCATCCTGATGAAAATCCACTTAAAAATAGTACAATGGTTTAAAATGAAAACCAACAATATATCTGTAAAGCTAAATCTTTAAAATAAATTTGTAAAGTGGATTTCATAGATATTTTGAGACCAAAAGGTCAAATCTTTATGAATAATCTGAAAAGTAATCTATTCATAGGGTGATTATAGCACAACAAATCTTGAAATAGCAATCTTTAATTAGGGCTTAATGAACCATGCGTCAAACTCATGTTAAAACATCATAATTTTCATGATTGGCTATGTAAATATTTATAAATCAACTTAAAATCTTGAAATTTCTTCAATATGCATGGAAATATGAACATAATCATGTAATTCAACTTCTAAATGACTAAAAAACTCATAAGCTTGTAAATAGAAATAATGGGTATAAAAACTAACTTAAATTTCATGGGAAATCATATAATATTAAATAAATTTGTAATTTAAAATAAGTTTTAGAGCACAAGGATGAAAGGATTATCGTTGCTGAAAACCCCACATACCTTAATCAATGATCTTAGCGATAAGACTTCAATCTTGGATCCCTATTGATGATTTGGAGATGAATTCTTAGAGTTCTTTAATTAGGAATCCTTAATCTTAAATTTCCTTGGAGAATTAAAGGAGAAATCAGGTTTTCGTGGGGAGTAAGCTTTGATGATCTAGGATTTTATTTAAGAGTATTTTGGTGAAACGTGGGTATAATATGCTTAGGATGGGTTAAATGATTTGTTATTCATGACTTGGGGCTAGAGAAAAGACCAAATATCCCCTTTACAAATTTACTCAGGCTGGGAAAAATTCCTAAAATTGGCCTACAGTGCGGCGCGCCGCTATTGCGGTGACCTACTGGAACTGCCGACAGGGACCTGGAAAATCTCCATGGCACAGAACTATCGTGGTCACTTATAGATTACCATTTTGTCCACCTCCGCGAGTGTCACAATCACGGAGGCTCACTGGAAAGTGAAAATTATGAAATGGGACATCACCGCGATGCGGTGAATCGCAAAATCTTACTTGAAATTATCAATTAGGATTTTATACCTCTCTACAACATGCCACAATCTCGAAGTCTTACTAGAAATTGACAATTGTCATTTAAATTGTCTCTGCGGCGCGCTAGTGATCGAAACAACGGTGTTTTATGACTGGAACTTAATATAGCCATAAATTATTACTCGGTTATCGGATTTAGGCGAATCTCAAAGTCCTAAACATTTGAGGGTCTAAATTTGAAAAATTCTATATGTATGTAATTTTATTCTCTCTTGAAGCCAACACTTGATATTCTCAACATTAAATTGAACTAGGAAAAGTATGGGGTATAACATATAATCATATATTCTAGGCTTAAATTCTCTAGTTATAATGTTGATTGCCTGGTTGGAACAAAAAGTTGGAGTTAAAATTATGTTTTGAGTGATGTGAAGATTGTCGACTATGGTCTCAGGTACCATGATCATGGCCTCAATGACCATAATCACGACACCGTGATATCAGTCATTGCTTCATGATCGCCATATCTGAGGCCACTGTCTGCAGGAACCAAAATTTTTGCACATCTATTTCTCACTTAGAACGTTCTACAACACTACCACATGAGTTTATCTGATTAATATAGCATGTTTTTGGTGTGATAATTCCAATGATGGCCTATATTGTACTCCTTAGAGGTATTAATCCACAAGAATGAGAGACTTTGATAACCCCAGATTCATGGTTGCTTAATGCCAAAACTTCTACTATGCTGACTTTCCTAGGATAAAGTTACTCCCTAAGAGGGGTATCAGCTTGGACAAAGTGGAGGAGAAGCTCCAAGGTTTCAATACCAGACTCACTACTATCTGGTGGAGGTGCTTTACCCCAGACCTCTACCATGCTAATAAGAAGTAGGTACGTGAGTTTTATGCAAACCTCAACACAGTTTATCTCATAAATTAAGTGATGAAAATATGAGGAAAGCAAATGAACTTTGGAGCAGAGAAGGTCAAGGAGGTGTATGGGCACCCAGATGCTGACATAGAGCAGTTCCATGCAAAAGCATATGAGCCAGGGACGTGGATAGCGAACATCCTATGTCAACACAAAGAGGTTCCCTGGACAAAACCAAGAGAGACATTTTTATTAATGATTTTAGAGAGAAGACCAGGATTTAGTTGAATATCATCTATAGCAGAGCATCACCATGCACTCATATGGCCATTGTCACAGACATGCGAGCTCGGATAGTGGCTTGTATCATATTTTGAATTACCCTTAATGAGAGTGAGATTGTTCTCTCAGAGTAAAGGTACATCAAGATTCATAGAGGTACACATCTTTTCTTCCTTTACCTTATCACAAGGCTATGTAGGAGGGCATAGGTGGAGAAATATGCAGTAGATACCTAGTTGTTTCCAGGTCCCCACATCTTTCCATTCAAATTTTAGGGTGAGGGTGCTCCAGGTTAGAGTAAAAAAAGGATGTTGAGATTAGGAAAGTAAACCCAGGAGGACATAAATTCTTGCAGACCTTAATCACCAAACCCCTTTGATGATATCTCACGACAGATATGGGAAGTATTATAAAAGGAGCTCTCCACATAGCCGATGGAGAATGGCAAGGTGAGGCCAGGCATATTATCCTCTTGTAATCATGTAAAGGAAAAATCCAAAAGGCCATGCCTTTTCGAGAAAGGTGACAAGGCTAGGTGATACGGTGAGGCGACGATGGCATCGCCTTTTTAATTCTTTTTTTAAATAGTGTTTTAGTGTTAAAAGTTAATTTTAGGGCTTATTTTTATATTTTGGCTATACCAACTTAGTCATTGGCGACTTCGAGTGCTACCTACTCGCAAGTTTGACATCAACTATGGCGACCAGCGACACTACTCCGGCGACTCCGCCTACTCCGGTAAGTCTTGATTTCTATTGTTTTCTTTGTTCTTATTCTTCTTCTTCTTAAGCCGATGGCTGAACATTGGCATGCTATTTTTTTCCTTTTAATTTTTCTCTTTTTCTTATATTCTGTAATAGTGTTATAATGTTTCAACACTCTGTCACTAACTCACTGTAACAGACTAACAGTAAGCTGTAAGTAGTGCATAAATGTATTATGTAAATTTTTTTTATAATAACTTATATAACATAGTATGAGAAGGGAAAAGTGAAGGTTCAAGTCATACTCGGGCCCTAGTTAATGAAGAATTCAAAAAGGAAGAAGTTGAGGGGCAATATAAAGAAATACATGTTGGAATTGATGATTATATAAATCTTTAAAAAGAATAAACTTTAATGTTTTAGTATTGCTTTTTTTATGGATACTGGATTATTGATTCATTAAAGTTCTAGACCTTTAGTACTATCTACTATCTTTTTTTAATTCTTGAATTAAACTATTTACTAATATATTAGTGCTATTGAAATTTTGATCATTTAGATATTATTTTAATTTTTTTGTATTAATTGTCTCCACACATTCAAATGGCGATCACCTCACCACATGGAAAGGTATGGCCATCTCACTTTTCGTCGTCCAAAATATTGAGGGAGCTAGTGTCCAGATTACCTCAGGAACCAGGAGGGTCCTCCACCGCTTGTCACTCATATGTGACTTGATTGGATTATGACATATACCATAAGGAGCAAAAGAAGCTGGAAGGCACTATTGCCAAATTGGAGAAAGACTACTCAACTATAGCTGAATCACACAGTGACCTCAGGGACTCCTATGAGAAGAGGAAAAAGAGGGTGAACAAGAGGGATAATTTCTTCAACAAGTCATGAAAAGGGGTAAAGGGCATGTGAAAGGTCCTAAAATTGCATGATAGATTACCTTCTCCCAAGGTAGAGAGTGATGTTGAGGCCCCTGCAGATTGGGCAACTAATGATACCAGTTGTTACGGTGCAGAGTCAATGAGAGAGAGAAATTCCTAATGCAGATTCAGGGAGGACCCTTACCTTTTGTCTATGCTTTTATTGATCATGTAGAGAGGTCAATGCTAGATTTTCAGTTGGGGGTGTTTTTCCCTACTTTTGCATTATTGTGATTGTTACTGGATATTTTTATGATTGTTTTGGATGACATTTTTAATACCATTTTATTTTGTTTTGGGATTCCATATTTGGGAACTTTGATGGTACCAACATTTTTCATGGATTATTTTGATTGTGGCAATGCTTGCCGAGCTTTGCCTAAAAAAATTGAGTGATGATATTCTTAAAGGTAAAATGTCATGTTTGGGTTTTGAACCATAGATGCCAGGGAATTCTGAGTACCCATGGATTTAAAGATTATAAATGCAAGGTAAGGCTGAGTACCCATGGTATTGTAAACTGTAAATTGTAAATCTGGTATCACATTATATACCTTTGGCTAAGTCTGAGTAGCTATATAGTTGTTTTTCTCGAGTTGAACCAAAATGTGAGGTAAAGGATTTGGTTGTAGACATATGTTGGAAAATTAAGCGTGGTGCTAATGGAAAACAAACAACCCCCTCCATCCAAAATTTTTTCAAAAATCAAGGGGATGGACGTGAGCAACCTTGTAATAAAAATTTTTCTCTTTTTGTGACTTCATGTATTGTTGACTTGTTAATAGAAATAGATACTCCAATTTTTGTCTCTAATAGGAAGGACAATTTAGCCTCCTTGGTGAATTTTTCAAGCCATGTGTGGTGATTTGTTCTCCATCTCATGTATACTTGTGTCATCTAGAACTTTCCCTATTAGTCTTGCAAGGCTAATTTTATTGTACTTGGTTGGTGAAATTATTTTAGGCCATCCTTGTGACATTAGAAGCTCATTCTAGCCTAAATATCCTACTCATGCATAAAATTAATACCTAGTGACCCACTTTGAGCCTATGTACCTTTTCTTTGGAAAACACATTACAAATTGTGAACCATTCTTTTTATCCCTCTTTTGAACCATACCCTCCTGGAACTTAAAAATGAAAATTGAGGTAAAATTCTAAGTTAGTGGTGGTGAAGATTAATGGAAGTGAATGTTGGGCCACAAAATTATAAGTAAAATGCCTAAGTGGCCAAGCATTTAAAGAAAATGAATATAAAAAGAAAGGGTCCAATGAAGGAAAGAAGAGCATGAAAATTGAAAGAAAAAAAAATCAAAGAAATTGGGTGAACAAAGAAAGCAAAAGTAGGCATATGAAAAGAGAAAAGATCAAAGAGTATTAGCCCATAGTCGAAAAGACAAATAAAATAATGTGATGTAGATGTTCAAGGAATGGTATAGCCATGTTGTTCCCAAATTATATCCTACCCTAACACAAACCTACATTAAAAGCTCCATAATTCCTTTGATATCTTTAACCATTTACTTTCTTTATAGTAGAGATTGAAAATATTGGCAAGCATATGGTATGACACCTATTAAAATAGAGAGCTCTTTTGAGAGGGAGAGAGTGTTTGCACTTAAATTCCTTGTTGCCTATATGGTAGCTTGGTGTATGGAATTTTCTTTTTAGTGAGGAGGCATGCGAATGAATTGAGGTAGGTGATTTTGTCATCTTTCGAGCAATGAGGCAAATGAAGTATAACTTAATTTTGATGAAAAGTGAGTCACTTTTGGAGTAATATTTATTGTTTCTTGATTTTTTTAGGAAGTATTGTGCATCCTTGGATATTCCATTTTATGTTGATAGGAGTAATAAAAAATTCTTAGCCTATGTGTAATAAGCTACTTGTGGTAGTGACTAAGCTGAAGTCATTATGAGCTTTGAAGCATGAAGTTTGGGCATAGATAATTATTGTCTCTTGGTAAGAGGTAGTGTTGCTTGAGGAAAAGAAAAAGATTTAATTTGGGGGTGTTGATGAGTGGTGATTTACCACTCATTTGCACTCAACATTCATGCATATTACCGAGTTTTGAATAAATAAGTCAGAAACAATTGTGATTGAATGCACTAATATCCACATTTTGTAGGCACATAGTTGTTGAAATTGAAAGATCTGGATTGGAGCGTAAAAGTGCTTAAAAGAAGGCAAGAAATTTCAGCTAAAGACCTAGAGCAAAAATGGCCTTGGTTACCATGGTCGCGGTCAGTCTAGAAGGTTAACCTATCACAGTCGCGTGAGCTAATTGCGATGGCGGCCAACCCTATACGATTGTGGAATAGCGGACAGTGCAGCCTAAAGGCAAAAATGTCAATACACGTGGTTGATCCCAAATTTGACTAAAAAAAGACTCAAACCCTATTATTCAGCATATTCCATTTTCCCCAATTTTGAACATTGTTCTACGATTTGTAGCCTTTATTTTTGGAAAGGAAAATATTGTATAAATCGTGGGTGAAGAATATTTTGGAGTCACTTCTAAGTGAAGAATTAGTGAACTCCCATTGAATATCTATTCTATCTCATAGTGTGATGTAGAATTCACTTAGATTTTCTCAAATCATATCAATGGAGATTTTGGGTACAATCCTTACTTATTTATCTTATGAGTAGCTAGTTTTTTCTCTTTGGATCCTGCTGAAATAGGGTGTAAATATATTTAAGATGTGATTTATTTGTGGATTTACTAGTTTGTGATGTTGGATTCTACTGTTCCTTGAGTGACTTCGTTGGGATTTGTTGGTGAAAGCCTCAAATACCTAAATGGGTTTGTTGGATGAAAATCCCAAGCTCTTGAAAGCTTAAATCATCCTTGCAATAGGGGTTTTGGCAAAATTTAGGAACCCACATTATCCTTGAAAGAGGGATTTGGGAACTAAGGTAATAATAGACATATTATAAGCATGGTTGACTAATTTTCACTATCATAGACATAAGAGTGATATTGAAGTTTACTATACTTAGGGCACCATCCTAGAAATAAGGGTGCCTAATTGAGGTATTTGGTGGTTTTAATTGAAGCACTCATTAAGTGCTCGAAAGGATCAGTGAGTGACACCCCTGGGGTTTTGTAGATGAACTAGCCTCAAGTATTTCCAACCTAGAATAACACATCACCAAAACATTGAATTTTCATCAAACTATCACACACTCATGCATACGTTGCTCCTATGAAAGCAAAATCCCAAGATCTGTTCCTAATTGCCTAGACTCTAATTATTCATAGCTCCGAATTTATACTAGAAAAACCCAAAAAAATAATTAGTGTTATGCCTCTCTTACCCCCTATTTTTATCTCTCTGTGCTATTAGTTTTAACTAAGTAAGTATTAATTATTTGGAATTAACTCAATTGCTACTCACATTACTCCTCGTGGATCCGACCCCAGCTCCAAAGATGGATAAATAGATTGACGACAATCATCTGACACTTTAATTGACATGTAAGTTGAATGTTCTCGTGGGAACAAAGGAAATACTAGACAATTAATGTGTTTAGATTGTTAATTATCACTATCTTAGACATTAGAGTGATTATGGCGTTGACTATACCTTGGATATTTTGCTAGAAATTGGGATACCCAATTGAGTTAATAGGTGAATATAATTAACACACTTGTTAGGTATCCGAAAAGTTTAGTAAGTGAAATTCTTGAGGTTTTGTTGACAAACTAGCCTCAAGGATCCTAGACCTAGCCTACCATATTGCTAACAACTAGCATGTACACCAAATCTACATATACCCATACCTAATTTTCCCTTCGATAGAAATAAACTCAAGATTCTCTATATATAAAAGATAAATTACAATTGTTGTGTAGTTTGTGGAGTTGAGTTGCTATTGACACACACTCTCCCAAAACCAAAACCCCCTATTTTAAATCATGTTTTTTACTTTATTTGCACTTTAGGTGTTTTCTTAGTAAGGTTAAGACCAATAAGACTAGAATTCTAATTTTTACTCCTTATGGATTTGACCTAAAAAATGTTGAGTTATTGACAATGACTGTCCTCTACCACTTCATATGGTATAGGTGAGCATTATCAAAATAGTGTTGTTGACGGTGAGTGAAATTTAGTTTACACTTTTGTAGTATTGATTCTTACTTAGGAAATACCCATAGTGGTATATTTATTTTTGTTGTTGTTTTTGTTTCCTTCTAGGTGATCTCCATAGAATAAACAGAACCATGAGTGGCAATGCTAGTCAATCCGAGTCTTTCAATGGCCCTCTTGATGACGAGGAGAAACTCAATGACGTTGGTCGATCAAGTTAAATTCGTATCGAACCACTCATAGGAACGGTATCTTTCATATCACTAGAGTCATATTACATATGCTAAAAATAAAGGGACTTTTTGGGGGACAAGCCCTTGAGGACACTAATTTGCATTAAAAGAACTTCGTCGAAGTGAGTGCACCCTTTGATATTGCACACATAACCTAAGATTTCATTCAACTTCATCTCTTCCCATTTTCTCTAATGAGATATACGGTATTATGTCTTTCATATCATATGGATGGTTCTATCAATTCATGGTAGGAACTCACCGTGATCTTCCTTGAACGGTGTTTCAGCCATCTAAAATTCTTCAATTATGTGATGAGATCACAAACATTAGGAAATTAAATTGATAAACATTTTATGAATTGTAGGATAGGTTCAATGGGAAACTCATGCAATGTCCCAAACACGAGGTCCTTGAGAAAATTCTTCTCCAAATCTTCTACCGGGCTCTTGATTCTCTCAACAAAACCATGGTGGACAATGTGGCGGGGGGCTCTCTTGTGAAGTTAACTTGTCATGCGACATAAAATTTGCTTGAGGAAGTTACCAAGAAAAACCAGAAATGGCATACCTGAGATGCTAAATTGCCAAAAGGGTCTCCTACTACCTCCGTGGTTGATAAGAAAGAAAGAAAGAGGGAAGACGAAAGAGAGCAGAATATGGAAAAATAATGACACAATTTGATCTTTTGACGAAACATGTGATGGGTACACCCACAAAGGCGATAAATGTCATACCATCCAAGGCCTATGATGAAGAAAAGGCCAAGAATCTTGCTGAGGATATTTAACATTTGGAAAATTAATTGGGGAGTTCCTGCCCCTCTTATAAAAGGCATGGTGGGAATCAAGGTTGGATGAACTATGAACGTGATTGTGATTGGGGGTATAGAGATCATGATTAGGACCGGTATGTGCCCCCTCATGAACTGGTGAAGAACAAAGATGGTAGCACCGTTAACCTTGGCAAATATAAAACTAAAGATATCTTAGCAAGGAGTTTGATAAGAATGTAAGGAACGGACAAAATGGCTCATGAAATGAAAAACAATTTTTTGAAACTTAATAAAACCGTGGTGTCCCACTCTGCCTTCATTAAAAAATTGGAGACTCAAATTAGGAAAATTTCTACCCAATTGAATGATAGGCCAGATGGTAGTCTTCTTAGTTACACTACTATAAACTCGAAGAGTGAAGTTCAAGTTTTAGCAATAGTCACTAGGAGTGGGAAGACCCTTGGTGATCGCTTGAAAGATGATTCGGGTGAAAATATACCTAAGGTTAAGTCAAAAGAAGTGAAACCACAATCTCAAGAAGAAAAAGATAAAAATGAAATGGTGGAAGTTGATGAAGAGGTGTTGGAAAATGAAAAACCACAAAGTGATGTGATGCCTACAATAGAAGTCCCTCCCTCATTTACTCAAAGGCTTCAAAGAAAAGAGGAGGGTGATAAAATCAGGAAATTTTTGGCCAAGCTTAGAAATTCCTCTATCAGTATCCCATTACTTAAAGTAATACAAGAGATCCCAAGATATGCTAAGCTCATGAAATGTTGATTTCAAAAAATAATCTTATCGAAGGCGACACGATCGAAGTCACCCATGGTTGTAGTGTTATCATGAGTAGCAAAATTGTGGAAAATAAGTAATACCTCAAATCTTTTACCATCCCTTGCACTATTGGAATGCCTATGCTTACGAAAACTCTATGCAACCGTGATGCAAGTATAAACCTTATGCCTTTTGTCAGTTACAAAAATCTTGGATTGGACGCCCCAACTCCAACATCTATTGACTTTTAATGGCGAATTTGTCTATCGAGAGGCCGGTCAGGATTTTTTTTGATGTTCTTTTCAAAATGGACAAATTCTTACTTCTGGATGACTTCATGGCTTTAGATTGTGAAATGGACGAAGTAGTTCCCATTATTATTGGTCCACCTTTCTTAGCCACCATAAGAGCCATTGTAAATATAGATTTGGGTAAAATATGGTTTAGATTTCATGATGATAAGGTCTCTTTTTGAGTATGCCAAACAAAGAAACAACTTGTGAAACTTCAAGTGATATCAGTGATAGATGTTGAAATCTAAGAAGTGAATGTGGGGGACCTTGAGTACCCATATTGAGAAAGAAGGAAGACGTCGTGCCATGACGTAACTAAGGTGCTATGTGGAAGGCAACCCACAAATGCCACAAGAGTGGCTCGTATGTTTTATTTTTATTTTTGTAGAGTAGATTTTAGTTTTGTCAATTCAGTAACCCATGCATTGATTGTGCTATAGATTGTGTTGGATGAGCTTCAGAAGGGGAAAGTGTGAAATTTTTACATGCTGAACTGAATAGGGAAAAATCTATCAAAATGTTAAATAAGTAGAACAAGGGAAAATAGGGGAGTATAAATGCCCCCGGTTACCGCGATCATGGGATATTGGCCATGATCATTGTCACCAAAGTGTCTTTTATTCCAGAACACTAGCCGCAATCACGGTCACATTAGTCTTATAACTATCAAAACCCTCATTTTCTCCCAACACTCCCTTCTCAACTTTTCTCTCTAATTGGACCAGTTTTGGCTAAATTGTGTGCATTCCAACAACAACCATACATCTCTCTTTTATCACTTATCTTATAGGTTCCTAAAATCTATGACTTGCTTGTAGAAAATAGACCATAGAATGCATATTGTAGGGAAGTCCTGAAGTTATGTTTTTCATGCTTAAATGCTTCATAAATTATACTTATGTGGTGTTTAGCTACTAGAATATGGTCTGTACATGAGAGGGAAAGTCTTGAATACCCAAATATTTTATGAAATTGAGAAAAATTAAGACTGCACACCAAGTGCTTGATAGGTTGCCCGTATGAGTATTCACTAATGATTTTTGCATTCTAGGGGCATAATCCAGTACCTAGTTGATTTCTCAATGCTTTTAGTGTAAATCCTTGTTATAGAACATACATTGTGATTCAAATTTAAATTTTTGGAAATTTAAAAGTTGGGTTAAAAATGATCCCAAATACCACAATTGAGGTCATCGGGAACGTGATCTTGTATCTATGGGCCCTGATTATTGTAATCGAGGCTAATTTTCTGCCTTTGCCAAAGATTCTGCACTTTAATTTTTGTCCAAACACCACCAAGTAACCATGCAATAATCTTTAGTGGACAACATAGTATAATTTGTGCAAGAATATGTCAATGATTGATGTTGTGTTTTCTATTATTTTTAGGAGAATCTCATGGAGAAATATGACCGTATCCGATTTATGGCACCCAAGTGACAGACTCACTAATATGGTGAACTTTCAAGGACAAAGCTGCTCTCAGAGACAGAAATATACTTAGAGAATATGCTAGTAAAGCTTTTGACATTCTAAAATAGGCTTGTGGCCGCAGGGTGGTAGTGTTTCACCTCGGATCCTTGAAAAGATAATGAGCAATGGGTCCGTGAATTCAAATCTAACCTTAGAGTAGTGACTTTATTGGATCCATCCTACATGGATATCAAGATCTGGGAGAGTGGTAGAATTCAGGACAGAGCAAATCAATGCTATCTATGTACTCTTAAATGCAGACATGTGCGAACAGAGATGTTGGTTGGTAGAAAGACTGTGCCCCAGGAAGGATGTTTCATGGACGGCAACCAAGAGTAACATCCATATGAATGACTTCTATACTGAGGCTCAGATTAGGTTAAACTTTATATGTAGTCTAGTCTCCCCTTAAACCTATATGGCAGCAGTCCCAGATTTACGCATTCAAATGGTTTCTTGCATTTTAGATAGCATCCCTTTGGATATTTCTCAACTTGTGGTTTCTGAAATACAAATTTTTATGAACTATGGTGGGATATATATATTCTTTCACTATTTGATGACTGGGGTTTAAAGGAGATACTTGGGTTCCCCCTAGGACTTCTATATATTCTTTAAAAATTAGAGGAGAGGGCGCACGGGGAAAAAACAAGAAAAGAAATATTGATTTAGAGAAGTCGACGGTTGAGGATCGTAAGTCTTGTTGGCCATCCACAATGGGGCATTTTGAGGCTATTGGAGTTTATATTGTGGCCATCGGGGAGCTCGTGTCATATGTACCCTAGGCGCCGAGGGATCCCTCCACCCATCATTCATATGTGTCCTAATCTGAATATGAGGATTATTAAAAGGACCAAATGAAGTAGGGAGATATCATCACTAGGATTAGGAGAGCCTATTCATCCTTTGTAGAGTCATATCGTGATCTCCAAATTACATATGAGAAGATGGTAAAAAGGGCAAAGAAGAGAGATGTGTTCTTTAGCAAGATATAGAAGAGGGTGAAGGGACTATTAAAGGTCCTAAAATCCCATGCTATACTCCCTTCCGCCCAAGTAGAGAATGATAATGAGGCGTCAACCGAGTGGTCCAGTCTTGAGGATATCAATGATGATACAGAGTCTACAAATGAAAGTAGTTCTTGATGTGGTTTCAGGGAGTGCCTTTATCCCTTCTTATTCTTTATTGTTTAAAAAGTACAGACACTACCAACTACTTAGTTGGGGGTGCCTGTATCCATATTCAATTGAGTTGGTCTTGTATTATTCATATTTCTGTATGTTTTATGTTCCTTTGGATGATTTTTATTTTTAGTTGGGTTGTACTATTCAGGTTCTCTAATGGCGCCCACATTTGCATGGATTAATCATTTTATCTGATTGTTAGATTTTTTGCGTTATCTTTATTCTGTTTGTGATGATATCCGAAGAGCATTTACCTATGATAGATTGAGTAACGATATTCTTGAGGGAAACCCATCCTGATTAGGTTTTCAGTCGTGGATATAGGGGCAGTCTGAGTGCCCATAGCATCGAGGTTATCAATGCAAGAGAAATCTGAGTACCTATGGAATTTTGAATATGGGATCGCACTTGCACCTATGGAAAAGTCTGAGTAGCAATATAGTTTGCCCTGTGAAATCCAAAATATGAGAGGAAGTCTTGTGTTGGTACCATAGTTAGAAAATTTTGTGCGGTACAAATTCAAAGCAAGCATCCTCATCCGTCCAAAAAGTTCTCAAAAAACGAGGGCATAGACGTGAACAACCTTGTATCAACACTTTTTCTCTATTTGTGACTCCAATATTATGGCTTGTAAAAATTGGTATATACTTTATTTTTGTCTCTAGCAGAAGGGAAAATTGAGCCTCTTTAGTGTATTTTCATTCCATGTGTGGTGAGATTATTTTTCCAAATCTCATGTGTACTTGTACTATCTAGAACTTTCACCATTAGTCTATTAAGGCTAATTTGTATTGTACTTGATTGGTGAGATGATCCCAAGCCATCTTTGTAACATTGGAAGTCCATTTCATCCTATAAGCCTACTTTTTTGAATCCCTTTGGAAGTCTCTTTTTTGAATCCTGCCCTCCTTTAACATAAAATTGCAAATTGAGGCTAAAAGCCTAAATTAGGGTAGTGATGATTCAAATTGGTAAATTTTGGCCACAAAGTTGCAAATAAGTGCCTATGATCTTAAGAACTAAGAACAAATGAATAAGGAAAAGAAAAGGATCCAACAAAGGAAAGAGAAACACAAAGGGTGCAAGAAAAAGAAATGTAAACATAATGGGTGAACCAAGGAAATAAAAAGTAGGCATTTGTAAAGAGTAGAAACAAAAGAAGTGTCCCATGAACAAAAGTTGAATGGAATAGTGTGATGTATATTTTCAAGGAGGGTATATCTATGTTGTTCCTAAAATATATCCTACCCTACCCCGAATCTACATTACAAGCTCAAAAAGCCTTTGGTTATTTCCAACCAAGTATTTTTAGTGTAATGCTGATTGAAAATAGGGTCAAGCCTATGGCATGTTACTTGTTAGCATCGAGAGTTCTTGAGAGAGTGAGTTTTTTACACTTAAATTCCTGGTTGCATAATTGATGACTTGGTAAGTGGAAATTTCTTTCTTGTGAGGAGGCATGTAAACAAGTCGTGGTGGGTGATTTTTTCATCTCATGCAAAATAAGGAAAAATAGACTATAATGTAGTTGAGGTCAAAGGTGAGTCATTTCTAGAGTATTAGTGATTTTTGCATGGTTTCTCTTTAATGTCTCTCCATCCTTGAAAAATCACATTTTATGTTAAGGGGTTGTTGTGAAAAGTATTTTGCCCCTGTTTGAAGAGCTAAATTGTGGTATTAACTAAGCTTGAAGTCATCATGATTTTTGGGTCATTCAATTTGGGCAAAAATGTTCACAGTCTCAAGGTAAGATGTAGTGTTTCGTGAGGACAAGCAAATATTTAAGTTGGGGTGTTGATGAGTGGTGAATTTACGGCTCATTTTTACTTAAGATTGATGGACACTACTATGATTTGATAATATAAATAATACAACATTGTGATTAAGTGCACTAATTTCCATATTTTGTAGGAATACAGGTGGTGAGATAGAAGGATATAGAATTGAGATAAAAAGGAACAATGAGGAGAAGAAAAGTGCATAGCTAAATGACCATGCACAGAATGAGGCTCAGTTATCGCGATCACGGTCCTGATCACAGCCAGTGAGATGGTCAGCAACCACAAATGCGTGGATATACTAACAGTAACGGTAGTCGCAATTGCAGCAAATCTGGTGTGATCTCAGCAATGCAGGATTAGGCCTAGGGAAAGTTTTGTAATTTTCAGTAGCCAGCCCCAAATCCCTTAAAAGCCTAAAACCCTTTCCCATTTTTGGCATTCTATAGACTAGCAATATTTTGAATTTGAAGATGAAACCCTAAATTAGGAAAGAATTATAATTTGATTTACAGACATGGAATTTAGTAATTTCTTGAAGAATGGATGCTTTTCACAACCTTATGGTATATTTTTCTCTCTTTTCATCATGAGTAGCTAAATTTTATTATCTTAGGATTATATTAAACTAAGGTGCAATTTGTTGTGGTTTTTTATGTATTTGTGTATATGCTATTTGATTGATGATGGGTTTTACTATTGTTGATTGAATTGTTTGGGATTTGTGGGTGATAGCCTTAAATACTAAAAATGGGTTTTTGGGTTAAAACCCCAAACGCTTGAAAGCTCAAACGATCCTTGAGAGCAGGGTTTGGGTGAGCTTTTGGAACCCACATCATCCTTGAAAGAGGGATGTGAGAACCAATGCAATAGTCGACAGCTAATGTGTTTAGATTGTTAATTATCACTATCTTAGACATTAGAGTTATTATGGCGTTGACTATACCTTGGGTATTTGCCTTGAAATTGGGATACTCAATTGAGTTAATAGGTGGAACATAATTAACACACTTGTTAGGTATCCAAAAGATTCAATAAGTGAAATTCTTGAGGTTTTGTTGACAAGCTAGCCTCAAGGATCGTGGACCTAGCCTACCATATTGTTAACAACTAGCATGTACACCAAATCTACACATACCTATACCCATACATATTTTTCCTTTAGGTAGACATAATCCCAAGATTCTCTTTATATAAAATTTAAACTACAATTGTTGTGTAGTTTGTGGAGTTTATTTATTATTGACACACACTTTCCCAAAACCAAAACCTTTCATTTCAAATCAATTTTTATACTTTATATGAATTTTTGATATTTTCTTAGTAAGGTTAAGACCCATAAGACTAGAATTCTAATTTTCACTCCTTATGGATTTGACCTCAATAAAATTTGAGATATTGACAATGGTCATCCTCTACCACTTTATATGGTATAGGTGAGCATTATAACTCTATCTTTCTATGAGTTCCAAGTTCATCCGACATTGGGTATATGTTTATGGTTTGGTTTGGGTTGCGGGGCGATCTTCCTTCCCGTTGGGCTTGAGATGCCTATTACTATAAGGCCCGAGTTTAGGCCATGTCAAGTTGGTATCAGAGCCTAGACCTATGGTCATTTGGGTGTCCACAAAGTTGTGTCAAGTAGAGTCTCTTTTATAGCTGTATAGTGTGCCATACTTATAAGAGTGGGGCTACGAGGCATCTAGTAATGTTTCAATTCTCTTTGTTTTATTTTGAGCTATAGCGTCTAAGGTCTTGGATTCTTCGGACTTCTATGTGCTCGTCTTTTAGATCATGCCTCCAAGAAGATCTGAAGTGCCTGGAAACCCTCCCTTCCCAACTGGGGACAATGATGATGGGACGCACTCTACTTATAGAGTCCAGGCATGATCTAGGGGTCCGATTCCTAATTTTCCTAGAGTTTCACCAGTTTCCTCTAGTCCTTCTACTTATTCAACTCAAGGGGATGCTACCAGTGCTAAGTTCCATCATTTCATTACTCTATTTACATAGTTGGTGGCTTCACAGCTTGAGTGTGGTGATTTGGTTGCTCCATTTTTTGAGGCCATAAGGGTTGGACAGTTCATGAGGTTGCATCCTCTTATATTTATTGGTGCCAAGAATAAGGAGGATCCTTAAAGATTCATTGATGAAATAGAGAAGATCTTTCGAATTATACATACTTCAGAGGTTGAAGGTGTTGAGTTTACTTCCTACTAATTTAAAGATGTGGCGTACCAATGGTATGGAGAGTGGGAACAGTCAAGTAGTGAGGATGCTAGTGCTTCCAAGTGGGAGTATTTCTCTAGTGCCTTATTAGACTGCTTCTTTTCTCAAGAGTTGTGTGAAGCAAAAGCAGAAGAGTTTCTGAATTTGAAGCAAAGTAGGATGTCTGTTAAGGAGTATGCCTTGAAATTTCATCAGTTGTTTAGGTATGCTATTGAGATAGTTTCCAACATAAGGGCTAGAATTTATAAGTTTGCTTTGAGATTATCCCGTGACTTGGTCCTTGAGACAAAGATGAATTTGTTGATTAAAGACACGGACATCTCTTAGTTGGTCATGTATATGCAACAAGTGGAGGAAGAGAAAAAGAGATAGGTTGGGTGTAGTGAAAGGCAAGGGAAGAAATTTTGGACTTCTGAGCATAGTGGTACAGATGATGGCGAGTGGCCAAGGAAGAAGTGGTGTAGTTCGGGTTCTTACTTGTAACAACCCGATTTTCTAAAACCGAAACATCACACGGTGCTCATGATCCCAAAGGACCACAAGCTAACCCTCTACTGATATCTGTACTTAAACACTACATAATATAGATAATAAATGCAGAAATAGGCAATAAGGTTCAAAACATCTAAAAATACTCAAAATTTAAAACTAAATACTAATACATCTGTCCGAAAAGCCTCAAAACTGTCTGAACTATGGAGTTGATGGGATATGACCCAAAATAACTCTGTCTACTGAAAATAAACAAAATTTGATAAGATAATGATAAATGGATCATTCTCGAATAAAGAGGACTCACTGCTACGTCTACTGCTGCTGACTGGGACTGAACTGTTAAGGGAACTCTGGATCTCCTGTCAAATAAAACACCATAGTGCAAATGCATCAGTACGGGAATGTACCAAGCATGAAGACGAGGTAAGGGTAAACACAAGGGCTTATACATAAACAATTACTTAACTGAACAATCATGAGAGTACTAAATGAAAAGACATGCTTGAATGCACAAACCATAACTGCAACCATCACGACTCTAAATAATGAAACTCGAATACTGCATTACTGTCATTTGAACTCACTACTAATACTGAGATACTAAATAACTGAATGATTTGATACTGATAACTGAGTACAGAGGTTGAGATCAGTCTTATCTAGTGAGTGATTTCAGAATCTGAGGATACTAAAGCTTATTAACTGAATATACTTATATCAATGACAGAGTTTTGAGCTCACTACTCTTGACTAGCTGAATCAGAGATCAACCTCTCTAACATATGATTCCAGAATCTACTATCAATGATAATAAAAGATCGTGTCCGAATCTGACAACAAGAATACTCAATTGAATCTGAGACTGAGATCAAGCCTATCTGATGGGTGATCTCTAGATCTGATAACAAGAATACTCAACTGAATCTGAGACTAAGATCAAGCCTTTTTGGAAGGTATTTGATAATGAGATTACTCAACTGAATATAAGATTGAGATCAAGCCTATCTGATGGGTGATCTCTAGATCTGATAGCAAGAATACTCAACTAAATCTGAGACTAAGATCAAGCCTATCGGATGGGTGATCTCTAAATCTGATAATAAGATTAATCAACTGAATATGAGACTGATATCAAGCCTATCTAACGGGTCATCTCTAGATTTGATAACAACAAAATTCAATTGAATCTGAGATTGAGATCAAGCCTATCTGACGGGTGATCTCTAGATCTGATACTAAATAACTTTATATGGGACCAAGCCTATCTGATGGGTGGTCCATGAATCAATGGAACTATTTGAGTTCCTCACTAAGATAGATGACTGTATCTAGTAGTCCTGATTTCAGAAGATTGATACTAAAACTGTAACTGTAGGAAGTAGTCACTTAATTGACATACCCTAAATTTCAACTGGTGGGGTATAACCTGTAACCCCACCTGTAAGGGTGTCAATACCATACCACGGGTAAAGACCTCTATGGCCAACCTTATATAATGGGTGACTCTCATAGGAAGTCAAGCCTAAGGCATATAATAATCAACCCTATCTGACATGTGACCAGCCTTTCCCAACGGGTGACTCCTATATCCTTCGCTGGCAACACAATCCTAAAGTTCAGGGATTGCTACTAACAATTTTGCCTCTCTGAAAGGGATGCCATCCCTACCCACACTCGATGGCTCCTACTCCCAACTGAAAGACTTTCAACTGATTCTTAATTGAACATAAACTAAGCTGAATCTGATACTGATCATTTTTCTCAAATGGTCTGACTGAGTTAAGCTGAATTCACTTGGTTCCATATTTGAAGGAATACTAATGAATATCATTAGCTGACTGAACGACACTAAGCTTTCAATAGAGTACTCAATTACTACAGAGGTCAGAACTGAATACTTAAATACTAGTAGATCCGAGCTGGATACAAAATTGTGGCTAGATTACTAGCGATACTGAGAGTACGATGATTACAGTGAGTTTTGAGATTTCTTAAATTCTGTATCTGTCTAAGAATATAGTGTTCTATAACTTGCTGAGTTCTAAGAATCGTGGTTAAACTATAATTATCATAAAAATTGACACGGGCTCTAGATAGCAGCTAAACTATCAGGTATAAATACCCCAAGACTCGATAACATAAAAGTAAGACATAAACATTCTTGTATAATCAAGACCATGAACAATGATTCACCATCACAATCCCTAAATCTTCACTTCAAGCATTTAGGAATCCTAAACATGTACTAACATAGGGGGGCATGCTATTGGATCATGCTCCATTCAACAAGGTCTTGCATCAAATACTTGACATGTATTAAAGTCTTAGCATGTATCAAAAAACACATAATTTGGGAATTTTTCTATCATGTCACAATTCATTCACTAAATATTTTCAACAAACACTTGACATGCATGGGCTTGCACATAATTGGGTATTTCTAGTCAACATTCTATAGTGGTTGTAATTCCTTCACATAAGCATTTTATCAAATATATGGAGAGCATGCTTTGTTTATTCAACAATTCTCTTCACTTAATTGTCATGAACACATCACTTAACAAGCAAATTGATGATGATTTATCATGAACATCACATGAATATCATATACTAGGGTCAAAGCTTGAAAACTTTACAAACAAACATGAATCAAAACTCAATAATAGCATGAACATCAATTTCAATCACATGAATCATGAAAACCCACAAACATAAGATCTGTGAATTTTAGAAAAGGGTTCTTGAGCTTCTTTGATGAAAGGGATCGAAGAATCAACATCTACATACCTTAGGGAAACTTTTTCTTGAAGGCTCTTGGAGAGATTCTTTATTTCTCTTGATCTCTCCTGATTTTTCTTGAAGAAGAAAGAAGGGTTTTAATTTTATTGAAACCCTAGATTTTTATGTTGAAGATGAGAAATAAAGTTGTGTGCCTTGATTGGATATAAACAAGGTCTAAAAATAGTGGAGAGAAGTCCAAAAACCCCTTTTAAAATCAAGTTAAAATTACTGATCGGGGACTGCGACGGTCGAAGTGGTGGTCTGTCACTCAGTCTAATGGTCACACTTGGGAAGAAACTTCTTAACCTTTTTAGACCATATTGACACCTCACTTGACACGCTCTAAGGCTTAGACTACGAGAGAATTTTGTGTGGTCTTATAATATCTCTCCATTGGAAACATTTATCCTCGACTGTTGCTTGATAGACTAAGAATACTGATCAACTAAACTTACTCAATGAATAAGAACATCTGAAATATGACCACGCAATTCGAACCACTGATACTCTAAGTTCTCACACTAGGCACTCATATTTCATGCATGGAATACTAGACTAAAGCTACTCATAAGCTGAATTATCCTAATAGACATGCCTATTTGATGCATGGATGCGGATGTGAATTGATCTCATGAATTCATGACTGAATACATTGAAAAACTAAACTCTTTCCACTGAACGTGCATATCTAATGCAAGAATGTCTGACTTAACTGACTCTTGAAAGCATGACTGGCAATGCAATGATCACTGATGTTAACTTCATAGGGAGAGTCTAAATATGCAAGTGAATGTGTCTAACAATATGATAGCATCGCAATATCATAGGGTATCTCCCCCTTGGGACTCTATGTCCCTCTACAAACACCTTGCTGAAATACTGGGGTAGTAAACGGGGCACCTACGATTTGGGTCATGATTGAATGACTTAGATTTGAAACTCATGCATGACTCATGCTGACATATAATCCCAAAATGGAAGAAACGGATCAAGCTATGCATCTCACAAAGATCAAAAGACTTATAACATACCTGTTTCTATATCAGGGAACCTTTCCTAATCATGGAGAGCCTGAAACGCATAGACACTGTTCTGACTCTAGAAACTATTGGCACTGAAAGGGGCACTCTATAGAATAAACTCTTTACCCTTCTGAGCTAGTTCACTACACTCTCGTATCCTGCGGCCTGGCTCACCATACCCAAAGTACACATCACTACCAGCTCTACACACACCTAGGTGGCTCTTACCATACTCTTCACAAAGAGGATTGGTACAAACAACACTAGCACTGCTCAGGGATTTGGAGACTAGCACTTTATCATAACTAATGTCCGTAAACTTTTGTACGGGTACACTAGCTGAAGATGGAGCTGGGACTGAAAACCTCCGATTATGCTGGGAATGGCTACCACCCTAGGACCCTGCCTGAGAGAAACCATGACTACCTATCCTGGATCTTTTACTCACACTCTTTCTTTCTTTCGCCTTATCAGCCTCAATCTGCTGCACATGCATCATCATCCTATTAAGTTCTATACCTCTGTTGAGTATAGAAACCCTACACTCCTTTAACACTAACCCGGATACACTAGTCACAAACTTACTCGTACTCGCTCTAGGGTCAGCCATCATGTCCGAAGCATACTTAAATAACTGGTTGAACTTAAGACAATACTCTTACACTATCATGGAGCCTTGACTTAGGTTTATGAACTCTTCTACCTTATCCTCTCTTATCTCTAGCATGAAAAACTTATCTAGAAAGGCATCCTAAAATTCTTGCTAAGTCACGAGAGATACATCCTCCCCTCTACCCTTCTTCTACATCACTACCCAATCATGAGCAATATCTTTCAGCCTATGGGATGCTAAATCTACACTCTCCTCCTCAAAAACATGCATAATCTAGGAAATCTTCCCCACCTCTTCTAGATAAAGTTATGGGTCCTCATCTGCTATTGACCCAAAGAATTTCGATGGGCTCATTCTCATAAAATCTCTAATTCTGGATATAACTAAACCTCCATCTTACTGAGGTAGGGCTACAGCCTAACGGTTACCTTGACCATTAATCACAGCTTGGGCTAGCTCTTGGAAAGCTGCCCTAAACTCTGCATATGACATATTCTCATTCTCAGGATCTACTGGCTAAGTAGGCTGACCATCAACCATACGAACATAATCTCTATGAGGAGGAATACTCTATAAATAGAAGAAAGAGGTGTATTAGATTGAGGATCAACTAGAGCTCATGCTCACTAGCACAACATGAATACTAAAAGAAGGAAAATTGCTCCTAAAAACATCTTATAGACTCTTGTACATAAATATGATGCGCAACACATCCATGCACAAGACTCTACTAGATGTGACTTTTCAGACTCCCTTGGACACTATTGAACCTTAGGCTCTGATACCAAGTTTGTAACGACCTAATTTTCTAGAACCAGAATGTCACACGGTGCTTATGATCCTGAAGGGCCACAAGCTAACCCTTTACTGATATCTGTATCTGAACACTGAATAATATAGATAATAAATACAAAAACTGGCCATAAGGTTCAAAACATCTAAAAATACTAAAAATTTAAAACTGAATACTAATACATTTGTCTGAAAAGCCTCTAAATTTTCTGAAGTATGGAGTTGATGGGACATGTCCCTAACTAACTCTGTCTACTAAAAATAAACAAAATTTAATAAAATAATGATAAAAGTATCATCCTCAAATAAAGAGGACTCATTGCTATATTTACTACTACTGGCTGGGACTGAACTGTTAAGGGTACTCTGGATCTCATGCCTCTAAACCTATGGTGTCAAATAAAACACCATAGTACAAATGCATCAGTATGGAAATATATTGAGTTTGCAGATGAGGTAAGGCTAAATGCAAAGGACTTATACATGAATAATTACTTAACGAAATAATCATAAGAGTACTGAATAAGAACACATGCATGAATGCATAAACCATAACTATAACCATCATGACTCTGAATATTGAAACTCTAATATTGTATAACTGTCATCTGAAATAACTATTAATATTGAGATACAGATCAACTAAATCTTCTAATATCAATAACTGAGTATAGAGTTAGAGATTAGTCTTATCTAGCAAGTGATCTCAGAATCTGAGGATACTAAATCTGATTAACTTAATATATTCATATCAATGACTAAATTCTGATCTCACTACTCTCGACTGACTGAATCAGAGATCAACCGCTCTAATGGATGATTATGGAATCAACTATCAATGATAAAAAAAGATCTGGTCCAAATCTGACAACAAAATACTCAACTGAATCTGAGACTGAGATCAAGCCTATTTGATGGGTAATCTCAAATCTAATAACAAGAATACTCAACTAAATCTGAGACTGAGATCAAGACTATTTGATGGGTGATCTCTAGATCTGACAAGGAGATTACTAAATTGAATATGAGACTAAGATCAAGCCTATGTAGTGGGTGATGTCTAGATCTGATAACAAGAATAATTAACTGAATCTAAGACTGAGATCAAGGCTATCTGATGGGTGATCTCTAGATATAATACTAAATAACTTTATATGGGACCAAGCCTATCTAACAGTTGGTCCTTGAATTAATAGAAATATCTGAGTTCCTCTCTGAGATAAATAACTGTAGCTGATAGTCCTAATTTTTGAAGAAAGATTCTGAAACTGTAACTATAGGATGTAGTCACTTAACTAACATGCCCCAAATCACAATAGGTGGGGTCCAACCTATAGCCCCAACAAAAAGGGTATCAATACCTTGCCACGGGTAAAGACCTCTCTGGTCAAGCCTATCTGATGGGTGACCCTTGCAGGAAGTTAAGCCTAAGAAATATAATAGTCAAATCTATCTGGCGGGTGACCAACATTTCTTGATGGGTGACTTCTGCATCCTGCACTGGCAACATAGTTTTGGAGTTCAGTGATTGCTTCTAACGACTCTACCTATCTGAAGGGGAGCCTCCATCCGTGCCCTCACTCAGTGCTAGCTCCTACTCCCAACTGAAAGACTCTGAACTGATTCTTAACTAAATATACACTAAGCTAAATCTGATATTGATCATATTTCTTGAATGGTTTGACTGAGTTAATCTGAATTCACTTGTTCCATATTTGATGGAATACTACTGAATCTCATTATCTGACTGAACGACACTAAGCTTTAAATAGAGCACTCGATTACTACAAAGTTTAGAACTGAACACTTGAATACTACTAGATCTGATCTAGGTATAGAACTGAGGCTAGATTACTAGCGATACTGAGAGTACGGGTGATTATAGAAATTTTTGAGAGTTCTTAAATTTTGTATCTTTTTGAGAATACAGATTTCTATAACTTGCTAAGTTCTAAGAATAATAGATCGACTGTAATTAACCTAAAACATAAAAGTAAAATGTAACCATTCTTGAATAATCAAGACCATGGACAATCGTTCATCATCACAATCTGTAAGGCTTCACTTCAAGCATTTAGGAATCCTAAACATGTTATAACATAGGGGGACATGCTATTGGATCATGCTCCATTCAACAAGGTCTTCCATCAAACACTTGGCATGTATCAAAGTCCTAGCATGTATCAAAGAGCACATAATTAGGGAATTTCATGTCATCATGTCACAGTTCATTCACTAAGGATTTTCAACAAACACTTGACATGCATGGGCTTGCACACAATTAGGGATGTCTAGTCAACATGCTATAATGGCTCTAATTCCTTCGCATAAGTATTTTATCAAATATATGGGGAGCATGCTTTATTTAATCAATAATTTTCTTCACTTAATTGACATGAACACATAACTTAACAAGCAACTTGAAGAGGGCTTATCATGAACATCACATGACTATCACATACTAGGGTCAAATCTTGAAAACCTTGCAAACAATCATGAATCAAAACTCAATAATAGCATGAACATCAATTTCAACTCACTTGAATCATGAAAACCCAAAAACAAAAGATCTTTGAATTTTAGTAAGGGGTTCTTTTGATTCTTGGATTAAAGGGACCCAAGAATCAATATCTACATACCTTAGGGAAACTCTTTCTTGAAGGCTCTTGGAGAGATTCTTGATTTCTCTTTATCTCTCTTGATTTTTCTTGAAGAAGAAAGAATGATTTTGATTTTGTAGAAACCCTAATTTTTGATGTTGAAGATGAGAAATGAAATTGTGAGCCTTGATAGGATATAAATAGGGGCTAAAATAGTGGGAAAATACCCAAAAGTCCTTTTAAAATTGAGGTAAAATTACCGATCAGGGACTGTGACAGTCGAAGTGGCGGTCCGTTGCTCAGTCTAATGGTCCATTGGATCATCCATTTCTCATTGGCCTAATAAAATAAACTACCTTGAGTTGAAAGTCAAAGTGACGGTCCGTCGCTAGTTCTGACGATCCGTCGAATCTTCCATTTCACATTAGCCAAGATGAGGTCACACTGCCTCAGCACGATGATTTCAGTTGCGGTCCATCGCAGCTTCTACGGTCCATTATCCTGGACATTTCTCTTGGGATAGACTGCCTTGGTGGCGATGGTTTGGATGACGGTCCATTGCAAGATCGATGGTTCGTCAACTCGGCCATCGCACCTCGGCGGTTTCGATAATCTTTAGTAAAATGGCCATAACTTCCTCATCTGATGCCAAATTTTGATGAAATTAGTATTGATGGAAAAGTTATTCAATGCTCTACATGGTTTAATATATTTCTTATTTGGGAATATACTACTTAACCTTTTTGGACTTGATTTACACCTCAATTAACACGCTCTAAGGCTCATACTATAAGAGAATTTTGCTGGTCTTACATTACTCCTCAGCTATTACTTCTTCCCTAAATACATCCGGTGATTATAAATATCTACTCTATGTTAGATTTTGGGAACGAAGAATCAAATCTCAAGCTAGTAGGGATCAATCGGCTCTATCCTGCCCTCATTATAGATTTTATGGAAGGTTGCATTATGGATTCTGTGTGGAATAGTTGGACAAGTGTTTTCCTTATGGTCAAAGTGGTCATCTGTAATGGAAGTATTCTGGTAGGAGGGCTTCCAAGGTGCCTATTGATTCTTTATCTACTCCTGTACCGAAGGATGCTACTTATACTTTTACTTCTACTTTTTATATCGGTACTAGCCAGAATTGATTATATGCTCTTGTGTCTCACAAAGAATCTAAGGCATCTCCCGATGTTGTTATGAGTATGTTGAAACTATTCTCCCTTAATGTGTATTATCTACCTGATCTAGGGTCCACTCTAGCCTATATGAGCACATTTATGGTTATTTATTTTGGTTTTGGTCCTAAGTTTTTGTTGGTTTCTTTTTTTGGTTTCTACCCTTGAAGAAGACTCTGTGGTCATTAAAAGGGTCTATAGGGTTGTATAGTAGCTGTTGATAGTAAAGAAACTCTTATATATTTGGTAAAGTTGGATATGGTTGATTTTGATGTTATTTTGGTGATGGATTGGTTACATTCGTGCTATGACTCCATAAATTGTCAAACATGTATGTTCACATTTAAATTCCTTAATGATCAGGGCATTTTATGGGAAGGGGATTCATTAGCGCCTAAGGGGAGGTTCATCTCATTTACTAAAGATAAAGAATTAATCGCTAAGTGGTGTTTGTATCATTTGGTCCAGTTTAAAGATTCTAACTTAAAAGGTCCTTCTATAGGATCCGTTCCTATGGTTAACGAGTTTCCTAAGATTTTCTCTGATGAATATCCTAGTATTTCTCCCAGTAGGGAACTTGATTTAGGGATTGATCTTGTTCCAAAACCTCTCCTATCTCTATTCCCATGTGTAGGATGGCTCCGACTGAGTTTAAGGAACTTAAGGAACAATTGAAGGATCTCTTAGAAAAAGGGTTTATTCATCATATTGTGTCTCCTTGGGGTGCTCCTATGTTTTTTGTACATAAGAAAGATGGTTCCTTTTGAATATGCATTAATTATCATTAGTTGAACAAGGTGACTATACAGAATAAGTATCCTCTTTCTTGGAACGATGATTTGTTTGATCGACTTCGCTGTGCGACGTGTTTCTCTAAGATTAATCTTAGGTTAGGTTACCATAAGCTTAAGATTAGGCAATGGGATATCCCTAAGTCTGCCTTCAGGACCTAGTATGGTTACTATAAGTTCCTAGTTATGTCTTTTGGGTTGACCAATGCCCAGGAAGCATTCATGAATATGATAAATAGGGTCTTTCATCCATTCTTTGATTTGTTTGTCATTATCTTCATTGATGATATCTTTGTATATTCTAAGAGTTGGGTGGATCTTGTTGATCCCTATCGTACAGTGTTGCAAACCTTAAAGAATCATCGTTTGTATGGCAAGTTCTCTACGTGTGAGCTTTGTTTGAAGGTTATGGCTTTTTTATCATGTTATCTCTAGTGAAGGGTTCTTCGTGGATCCACAAAAGGTTGTGGTAGTTAAGAAATGACCTAGACCTGTTACTCCAACTGATATTCAGAAATTTTTGGGTCTTTTCAGTTACTATAGGACATTAATGGAAAGCTTTTCAATGATAATTGCTCCATTAACTAATTTTACCATGAAAAAATTTAAGGTATTGTGGTCGGATGCATGTGAGGGTAGTTTTGATAAGTTTAAAGATAAATTGACTTCAACTCCAATTTTTACCTTTCCCAAGGTTAATGATTATTTTATGGTGTATTGTGATGTTTCTCGTATTGGGCTTGGTTATGTATTGATATAGCATGGTAAGGTGGTGGCCTATGCTTCTAAGGAATAGAAAATTTATAAGAATAACTACCTTACTCATGATTTGGAGTTTAATATTAATGATTGTGTATTCTTCAAGGTGTCTTCCATGAAGAGAGTGATGTTTTTTCATAAGAAAAGGAAGCTTAGTCCTCAGTGTGTTTATTGATAATTGATATTGAAGAGGGTTGGTAATGTTTCCTATGAGTTAGAGCAGCTCTATAGTTTGATCTCCCCCTTTGTAGTATTCCATGTGTCCATGTTGCAAAAATATATAGGTGACCCTTTGGTAGTTGTTCCTTTGGAGGATGTTGGTATTTCAGACTCTTTGTCCTATTAATAGGTCCCGATAAGGATTTTGGATCGACATGTTCACCGGTAGTGAATGAAAGGGGTGTCTTCAGTTAAGGTTCTATAGTTGAACAAAAAGACTGATGAAGCCACTTGGGAGGTGGAAGAGGACATTAAGTCCAAGTATCCGTATTTGCTCCCTATTCTGGAAATTCATGATTGACGCATGTGTTGATCATCTTATCTTATTGTATATCCTTTTTTATTAGCTTTATTAAAGGTTGGTTATGATGTGTAATAATGTGTTAACTTATCCTTGTACTTTCCTTGACCGTCATTTGAGGATGAATGATCCAAGTAGGGCAGAATTGAAACACCTTGGCTTTGAACCCTCAAAAAGTTTCCTAAGTTTGAGATTCTGGGTCCAGTTCTATTTGAGCATACCTCTCATATTATAGGGTAAAACTAGTACCCACTCGCTCGTATGATGATTAGTCTAGCTTGTCAACATATAATCCAATGTACGATTTAGCCTCTCCCTTATCGTATGTTAGGATACTAGTCATATGTTGCCTAGTCATATGATGTTTTGAGGATGATATTGATGATTCTGACCAAGGTACGACTCTAAGGGTACTTCTCGTACCTGACTTAGCTTAGCATGGTCGTATGTCAGACAACTTGGAGGTCTATAGTGAGGCCTAGGGTATGAGTTAGGGTACCACTTGTACCCTAGGGTACGGTTTATGTGGGGTGCTCATACCTTCTTGGGTTCAAATTTTTAGCTTTTAAGCTGAGGATATTTTAGATATTTCCCACCCCTAAACCCTTATCAACCACAACTTATAAAATTATTTCGGTTTTCATACTTGACTTAGACAAGATCTAAACACTACTAAATCTACTCTAAACTTCTCTAACAAGATTGCGTCTAGGGTTTATCAAAGAGTCCATCAAGGGACTTGAGGACCAAGAATCTCTCTACGAATCATCTTGTATAAGGTATGCAACTCTTCCCTCATTTTTTGTTCGAAAATATCATGTGTTTTGGACATTGATTTTTATTCTTAAATCATGGTTTTGAAATCTAATGTTGCGGGTTTTGATGTATTATATTGATTATTGTATACTCTTGATTTAAATAGTATTTTACTTATTTTTTGTGATGGTTTACCTATGTGGGTGCTTCTTGTGTTTGGTTTAATAAATGGTACATGGGTAACCCTAACCTTAATGGTTTTCACCTTCATTTTGGTGTAGTTAATGGTATGCCCATAAGGTTTTTGTGAAAATGTCTAGAAGAAATTATTGGACGCATGATAATGGTGTTTGAACTAAGACAACTTCTTAATAAGTATGAATGGTTTGCAAATGGTTTTATAAAGGCCTTTTTGGCCATCTAATTGTTTAAATGGAAACCTTGGTGGTATAACTAACTAAAATTGGTTCGAGTCCCTAAATCTTTGAGTTAATATGTGTCCTTGTTTGACGATGGATAAGAGACCCTAAATCATATAAATGGTTGATTAATAAGAGTAATGGCATTGTATACTTGCAAGTAGTGTTAGTATGATGATACCAACAAAGTACCTTGGGTTAGAAATAGACTAAATTGTTGGTTGTGTGTGACTAGTTTTAATTTGGGCCTTAAAATGTGATGTATTAGCCAAGTAGAAGAATGCGGAGGTCCCGATGGGGACCAAAGCTGGAAACACACGATTGCCACTGTGAGGTTTGGTCATGGTTACCATGTGTATGATATCACACTAATATTCTTAAAGGTGGACTATTTATTTTATATTCTCATCGACTCATGCGGCAAACACGCATCTGGGCCTTTTCAGCAGATAAAGTTAACCCTATATATCCTGTAGGTGAATTATGAATTGAAAGGCTACACATCCTAGCTTAATGATATAAAATTTCATGCTAATCTTGTTCCCTATCCTGGAATGGTATGCATATCTATTGTTCCATTGGTTATATGCATTAGTTGAATGGTCTTGAACTGTTGGTATTATTTTATCCTTATTCTTGAGTTGAATGGTCTTAAATTGTTAGCATTATTTTATCCTTATCCTTGAGTTACATGATATCACTACAATTGCTAACCATCTTTTATGTTGTATCTCTACACAATGTAGGTGTTGATCATACTACACCTTCTACTCAGTGATTGGATTCGAGAACAACATGTGGTGACTTGAAGTGGTGAGGTTCCATACTTCGAAAGGCTCCATTTATTGCTTTGAGTTTCTCTTCTCTCTTTGTTGGCATAGACTTAAATATTAGTTATGGCTATGGTCGGGGGCATGTCCCAACTAGATATTTCCTTGGATTCTCCTTAGAGGATTTGTATGGACAAATTATAGAATTGGGTATGTCTTGCTGTGGAAAGGGATTTGGTTGTTAAGATGTGTTTGTTATATTGTTTGGAGATTATTTGACATGTTCGGGTTGGTATGGTCATAGACTTATCCCAAAGTCCTTGGCTTGTATATTAATCTATCTTACTTTGAGTTTAGAGTTCTTCGTACACTGGGTATATATTGGTGGTTTGGTTTGGGTTATGAGGCAATCAACGGTCCTTATTGTTCTTAAGATAACCATTACGATAAGGCACTGGTTTGGGTTGTGTCAAGTTTTTTTCAAAGCCTAAGTTTATGGTTAATTTGGTGTCTATAACGCTGTGTCAAGTAGAGTCTCTTTTATAGGTCTGTAGCGTGCCATACTTATAAAAGACGGGCTACGAGGCATTTATAAAATTTTCACTTTCTTATCATTTTATTTAGAACTATAGAGTCTAAGATCTTGGATTCTTCTAAATTCTCTTTGCTTGTCTTTCATATCATGCCACCAAGAAGATCTGAAGTTCCTAGAAACCCCTTTGTCCTGACAGGTGAAAATTTTGATGGGACACGCTCTACTTATGAAGTCCAAACCCGATATAGGGGTTCGATTCTTGAGGGTCCTGGAGTTCCACCAATTCCGTCTAGTCCTTCTCCTCAGTTATCAAAAGAGGATTCTACTAATGTTGAGTTACGTCGTTCCATTAATTTTTTAAAACATTTGGTGGCTTCAAAGCTTGAGCGTGGTTCTTTGGTCTCTCTATCTTCTGAGGCCACAAGGGTTGGCCAATTCATGAGATTGTATCCTCCTATACTTATCGGTACCAAGGCTGAGGAGGATCCATAAAATTTCATTTATTAAATACAGAAGATCTTCTAAATTATGCATGCTTCAGAGATTGAAGGTGTTGAGTTTTGCTTCTAATGAATTGAATGATGTGGCGTACCAATGGTATACGGAGTTAGAATAGTCAAGAGGTGAGAATGCTAGTTCTGTCATGTGGGAGGATTTCAGTAGTTCCTTCTTGGGAGTTTCATTCCTCAGGAGTTGAGGGAAGCAAAATCGGAAGAGTTTGTGTCTGTTAAGAAGTATGCCTTAACATTTCATCAGTTGTTTAGGTATGCTCCTGAGATGGTTTATAGCATGATGGATAGAATATGTAAGTTTGCTTCAGTACTATCCCACCAGTTGGTCTGTGAGCACAAGGTAGCTTTGTTGATTAAAGACATGGATATCACTTGGTTGGTCTTGTATATGCAACAAATGGAGTAAGAGGTGAAGAGAAATGTTTATTTTAGTGAAAGACATGGGAAGAAATTTAGGCCTTCTAAGAAAAGAGGTAGAGATAGTGGTAACTGGCCAAAGCCATCGGGAGATCATCGATCTTAATTTAATGGTCGATTCTGAGAACAGGGTGCTAAATTTCAGGCTAGTGGGGCTCAATCATCTACATCCTGCCCTCCTTGTTGATTTTATAGATGGTTGCACCATGGATTCTGTGTGAAAAGTAAGGACAAATGTTTTTTTTATGGTTAAAGTGGTCATATGAAATGTGACTGTCCTGTTAGGATGTCTTTCGGGGATAACAGGGTCACTATTATCTCTTCATCTTCTCCTTCACTAAAGGGTGCAACTTATTCTTTTACTTCTACTTCTGGTATAGATGCTGGAAAAAATTAATTATATGCTCTTGCATCTCTCTATGATTCTGAGGTATCTCCCGATATTGTTACGAGTGTGTTGAAAGTTTTCTCCCTTGATATGTATTGTTTACTTGATCAAGGGTCCACTCTGTCCTATGTGACCCCATATGTTGCTATTCATTTTGGTTTTGGTCTTGAGTGTCTGTTGGTTCCTTTTTCTATTTTTACCTTGGTAGGAGACTCTGTGGTTGTTAAATGGGTCTATAGGGGGGGATAGATATTTTTAGTAAAGAAACTCTTGTGGATTTGCTAGAGTTTTATATGGTAAATTTGATGTTATTCTGGGGATAGATTGGTTATATTTGTGCTATGCATCCTTAGATTGTCGGACCCATAAGATCATGTTTTAATTTCTTAATGATCCAATCATTGTATGTGATGGGGGTTTTTAGTGCCTAAGGGGAGGTTCATCTCACATCTTATATCTCAAATATTGATCGCTAAGGGGTGTTTGTATCATTTTTTCTGAGTTAAAGATTCTAACTTGAAAGGTCCTTCACAAGTATCTGTTCTAGTGGTTAATGAGTTTCCTCAAGTTTTCCCTGATGACCTCCCCATTATTCCTCACGATTGGGAATTTGATTTTTGGATTGATTTATTTCTAGATAATCGTCCTATCTCTAATCATCTATATAGGATGGCGCCTACTGATTTGAAGGAACTTAAGGAGAAATTGAAGGATCTCGTGGATAAATGTCTTATTCGTCCTAGTGTGTCTCCTTGTGGTGCTCCCATATTTTTTATCTTAAAAAGGATGGTTCCTTTCGAATGTACATTGATTATCATCAGTTGAACAAGGTGACCATAAAGAATAAGTATCCTCTTCCTAGGATCAATGATTTATTTGATCGGCTTCCTCTTGTGACCTATTTCTCTAAGATTTATCTTAGGTCGGGTTATTATTAGCATAACATTAGTAAAGGGAATATCCCTAAGGCTGCCTTCAGGACCCGATATGGTCACTATGAGTTCCTAGTTATGTCTTTTGGGTTGACCAATGCCCCGACGACATTTCTTGTATATTTTTTTAATTGTCTTCATTGATAACATCTCAGTTTATTCTAAGAGTAAGGAAGATTGTGTCGATCACCACCATGCTGTGTTGAAAATCTTAAAGGATCATCGTTTATATGACAAGTTCACTAATTGTTAGTTTTGGTTGAAGGTTGTGACTTTTCTTGATCATCTTATCTCTAGTGAAGGGATCATGGTGGATCCACAAAATGTTGTGGTGGTTAAGAAGTGGCTTATACCCGTGACTCCAACCAATATTCTGAGCTTCTTAGGTCTATCCAGTTACTATAGGAGATTTATGGAAAGCCTTTTGATGATAGCTACACCATTGACTAAGTTGACCTGGAAAAAGGTTATGTTCTTGTGGTCAGATGCGTGTGAGGTTAGTTTTGAGAGGTTTAAAGATAAATTCCTTCGTCTCCAGTTTTGACCTTTCCCGAGGGTAATGACCGTTTTATGGTGTGTTGTGATGCTTCTCGTATTAGGCTTGGTTGTGTATTGATGTATCATTGTATGGAGATGGCGTATGCTTCTAAGCAATTGAAAATTCATAAGAAGAACTACGTAACTCATGATTTGGAGTATAATATTTGTGATTGGATATTCTTGAAGGTGTCTCCCATGAAGGGAGTGATGCTATTTTGTAAGAAAGGAAAGCTTAGTACCAAATGTGGTTGTCCATATTTGATTTTGAAGAGGGTTGTAAATATTGCCTATGGTTTGGAGTTACCCTTTAGTTTGAGCTCCATCAATTCGGTATTCTATGTGTCCAATTTCTTCAAATGTAAAGGGGACCCTTTGATAGTTCTTTCCTTGAAAGATGTTGGTATTTTGGACTCTTTGTCCTATGAGGAGGTCCCAGTGAGGATCGTGGATCCAAAAGTCGCTGGTTGCGAACAAAAGAGGTAGCTTCAGTGAAGGTTCTATAAAGGAACAAAATGTTTGAGAAAGCCGCTTGTGAGGCAAAAGAGGACATAAAGTCTAAGTATCCACATTTGTTCCCCGCTCTGGAAACTCATACTTGAGGTATGTGTTGATCTTTTTATCTTATTTTATATCCTTGTTTCCTAGATTTATTAAAGGTTGGTTATGATGTGTAATAATGTGTTAACTTGTGTTTGTGGTTGCCTTACCCGTCATTCGAGAATGAATGTTCCAAGTTGGGGAGGATTAAAACACCTTGGCTTTGAACCCTCAGAAATTTCCAAAGTTTGATATTATGGGTAAGGTTCGATTTGAGCATACCTCTCATATGCTAAAGTACGACTAGTACACACCCTCTTATATGATGATTAGTCTGGATTTTAAACATATTGTCAAAAGTATAGTTTGGCCTCTCCCTAGTCGTATGTTAGGTTACCAGTCGTATGTTGGCTAGTCATATGATATTTTCTGATAAAGGTACGACTCTTTGGGTAGTTCTCATACCTTAGGTTACGACTTAGCCTAGCATGGTCATATTTTGAGAAATTTGGAGGTCCTTGGAGTTTTGTAGGGTACGAGTTAGGGTACCACTCATACCCTAGGGTATGATTCACGTGGGGTGGTCGTACCCTTCTGGGTTCAAATTTTCAGCTTGTAGGATGAGGACATTTTAGACATTTACCACACCAAACCCTTATGATCCATGACTTATAACATTTTTTGGCCTTTCATTATTGACTTAGACAAGATCTAAACACTCCTAAATTCTCTCTAAACTTCTCTAACAAGATTGGGTCTAAGGTTTATCAAAGAGGTCATCTAGACACTTGAGGACCAAGAATCCCTACATGAATCATCTGTATAAGGCATGTAATTCTTCCCTCATTTTTTCTTCGAAAATATCATGTGTTTGAAAATTGATTTTGATAATGCTGAGGGTTTTGATGTATATTGTTGAGTGTTGCTTACTCTTTATTTATATAGTATTTTCATATGTTTTTGTTGATGGTTTGCATATGTGGGTGATGTTACGATTTTGTAAGGAACATTTTACTTCTTCTTCAAAAGATAATTGTATGTTTTCAAGAAACTACGGTTGTATTTAATACTGGATTTTAGTGGCTTCAGGTTAAGAAGTTAGATGGAAGAGAAACTTGGAAAAATAGCAAGAAAAGGGCATTGATGGTCAAACTGGCGGACCATTAGCCATGCGACGGACCATTGGAGTGGCCGTTATAGATAAATAGAAGGAAACAAATGCATGGCCTCTATGATGGTCCAAGTGGAAGAACGTCAACCATCTGACGAACATCCAACTTAGCCGTCAGGACAAAGTAGAACAGGGCTTCTTTGAGAATCAAGTCATGGCAAACGCAACAGACCGTCAGACCAGAGACAAACTGCCGACTTAACTGTCAACCCTTATCTAGAACATGACATTTTGGGACTCTCAACGATAGTCCACTCAACGGACCGTCAGTCCACCATCAGCCATCGATGAGACGTCAACTTGGATGCGGCTTTTTCTGAGTTTAAATTTTAATTACTCTGTACCTAGGAACATATAAATACCTAGTTTAGGTTTTATTTAGATATATTTTATCATTTTTTCCAACTTTGAACATTATTGTACGTAGTATTTCTAAGATTCAAGTTAGAATTATGGATCTAAACATTTTAAGCTTATTCTCCTTTGGAGATTCAAGAACAAATCTAGTGATTTTTGTAAGTAATTTTGGAATTTATTTATGAGAAACATAATCACTTTGTCTTCTTCTGCTATAGAGATGTGTGGCAAAGCTCTCATAACTAGGGTTATAGAAGCCTTTATGTGAAAAATTGATTGGGGTTGTGAAAATATTTGGTTTCTATGGTTAACTGAAGTTGAATAAACCCTTCATCGTAATAATGACCTTTCTTGGTTGCAAATTTGAAGGGTGAGCCCAAGAACATCACTTGTTTGAATAGAAAAGTGTTTGTTGGGAAAAGAAGAGGTTTACATGGGATCTAAGGGATTTAAGATTTGGGTTAAGGGTTGATTCCTTAACGAGATCATCCCACATGAGAGAATAATTGAATAAATCAACGTATTCTTTAATTTCGAGAGAAATAAAGGATAATATACTCATTTAGGTTGAGAAACAAATGGGTATATTATAGGATTCCATAACTCTTGCAATTGAAGTGATTAATTGGAAATTCAAAACAATTCCCAACCCTGGTTTCTTGAACATCTTAGTAATCTTAGCTCTAGTTTATCTACTCTCTTTGAATTACTATTTGCAATAAGAATCATTGAATGGAAAACTTCCTGTTATACATAGTGAAATATAATTTACAAATCAAAACCACCCTTTAATTCAGAACCTTCGATCAACAGTCTACTAACAACCACAATACTTACTGAACACAATATTCCTTGTGGGATTCGACCCCAAGCTAGTTGGGTTATATATTTGAAAATGACCTCTTACTCTCTCATAAGAGAGGTATAATTTGGGCGTATCAAATTTTGGCACCGTTGTCGGGGATACGGTTGTCAATTAAGTTTGTGATTGTTAATTAACCTTTGATCAGTTATCCCAAATTTTCCTTTTAGTTGTTGTTTTTGGTTCATTACAGGTTCATTATTCTTTATGCCATATAGCAAGAGTTCAGGAGAATCGATATTACCCTTCAATCCTGAACCATGTCTAATTGGTAAAATGGAAGAACAATAAAAAGTTGAGAGATTAGCCAACTTGGCTAGAGCACAGGTTAATCGAAAAAATAACAGGAAACCAGCTCATAACCTTAATCCTAATGATAAGGATTTGGGAGATGATGATCTGATTAACCTAGTAAATAGGAGGCACACAGAGAATATAGAGGTGGCAGCAACAGAAATAGGGCTGCCAGAGAGAGAGAAAACCACAAACCTACTGTGTAATTTGATCTTGATTAGGAGAAGGACGACTTGGATGAAGCTGGCGCTATTGGAGTAATTATTCCATATCCACTTGTACCTGGGATAAAGTTCAACATAACCAACACCATTATACAACTGCTTAATCTTTAGGGATTTTTTAGAGGACTTCCAGGAGATGACCCAAACATGTATTTGGTGAATTTTATCAACATTTGCAAGTCCTTTAATAACCCTTGTGTTGGACAAAATGCAATTAGTCTTCAGTTATTCCCGTTGTCTCTGTCTAGGGAGGCAACAATGTGATTGAATAAGTTGGACCCCGATTCTATATCAAATTGGAGGCAATTGAAAGGATCTTTCCGAGAAAGGTTCTTTCTGCCCTCCAGGATGTTAAAATTCAGGGATGATATCAATAGTTTCAGACAATTACCAAATGAGGCACTTTATGAAACTTGGATGTAATTCAAGAAAAGGTTGACACAGTGTCCCAACCATAAGATGACTAATGAGCACTTAATGTAGACTTTCTATAGATCCTTGAACTCTATAATCAAACCAACAGTTGACCATGCAGCATGAGGAGCATTCATGGAGCTTACATTCAATGAGGCTGCAGATATATTAGAACAGTTAACTAAAACAAGCAGAGCTTGGCACACCAGGGATTTTGTGGTGCCAAGCCTACCATGTTTTGTGGTATGTCGGCAGAGCAACGTCAGAAAGAGGAGGGGCATGACCAAGATATGTCACACATGAAAATACAAATGGATCTTCTTACTAAACACTTATTGTTTGGTAAGACTGAGAAGGTAAAAGTGGTTGGGTCATAGGGTAGGGCTGATTCTGATTCTGAGGAGGAGGAGAACTATCTAAATAATTAGGGGACTTTCAAGGCAATAGCCAAGGTAACAAAGGACGGAACTATTGCGACAAGGTTAGTTATTGGGATAGGGACTAAGGGAGTTGGAAGAACTAAAATGACAGGAGTGGATTATATGTACCTCCTAGAAATAGAGATAATGTAGCTACCTGTTTAGGCAATATGTCCATTGAATACATGATGGAGAACCTATTAAAGGAAGTTAAGGGAACCATAAAGAGTGACCTATCTTCCATGAGCCAGCTAGTAAATTCGCACTTAGCTTCTATTAAGCAGTTGGAGCAATAGATAAGCCAACTCTATACTGTATTTAATTATAGGAAGAGTGGTACATTGCTTAACGATACAGGGCACAACCCTCGGAACGATCACTGTTGTGCTATTTCAAGAAAGTCTTTAGTGCAAAAGAAAGTAGACCCACGAGCATTCACGATTCCTTGTACTATCGGGTCTTTTAATTTTGCTAAGGCATTGTGTGATCTGGGAGAGAGTATTAACCCAATGCCTCTTACTATTTATAAGAAGATGGGTTTGAGGTATCTTACACCCACAAACATACAACTAGTGATGGTGGACAGGTCATTAAAGCGGCCAGTAGGTATTTTGTATAATGTGCTAGTGAAGGTGGTCAACTTTATATTCCCTGCAGATTTTGGTATTCTAGATTGTGAGATGGAATTTAAGGTGACCATAATCTTGTGTCAACTTTTCATTGCCACTGGAAGCATACTTATTGACTTGGGAGCTAATGAGCTCTTATTCAAGCTTTATTATGAAGTAGTTCGGTTTGATGTGTGTCAATCTATGAAGTAACACACGAAAATGAGTGTGTTATGAATTGTAGATGTTTATTACAAGGAAGAGCGAGAAGTTCCAATAGAATATAAATTTGTTATTGAGCTTTTGGATACTGCCTTGATGAATTTTGATAGCGAAGTTATAAAAGAGTATGAGGAGACTATTTGTGCCTTCGCTAGAATGTGATCCTATTATTAAGTCCCAAGAAGCTAGATCTAGATCTTAAATATCGCCCAATACCTTCAGTGAAGGTTATGGTATGTGTTTTTAGTCAATAGAAAAACTTTACCCATGATTATTGCAGTAGATCTGGGTGAGCAACAAGTGAAAGCACTTATCTCCGTACTCCAGAGGTACAAAAGGGATACAGGCTAGACTATTTTGGTTTTTAGTAGCATTTCTCCAGGTATTTTCACTCACAAAATTCAGTTTAAGGAGGATTGAAGACCAACCATGGAGCATCAATGCCGTCTTAACCCACCAATGCAAGAGGAGGTTAAGAAGGAGATCATTAAATGACGTAATGCAGGAATTGTATATCCTATTTCAGATAGTAAGTGGATGATTCCTATCCAATGCTTTCCCAAGAAATGGGGCATGACTGTGGTGGTGAACGAGAAAATTTAGTTGATAGCGTTCAGACCTGTGACTGGGTTATGAGTTTGCATGGACTATCATAAGCTCAACTCATGGACTTTGAAAGACCAATTCCCAATGCCTTTTATGGATCAAATGCTTGACTGATTAGCGGGAAGAGGTTGGTATTATTTCCTGGATGGGTATTCGAGATATAACTAGATCTTTATAGCCCTAGAGAATCAGGAGAAGACAATATTTACTTGACCGTATGGTACTTTTACTTTCAAGCGAATGCCGTTTGGTTTATGCAATGCACCCGCTACCTTTCAACGGTGCATGATGTCTATCTTTTACGATATGGCTGAAGACACCTTGGAGGTGTTTATGTATGACTTCTCAGTAGAAGGTGATTTTTATGAGATTCGTTTGGAGAATCTGAGTTGAGCTTTGTAGCAATGCAACAAACTTAATCTTGTGCTTAATTGGGAGAAACGCCACTTCATGGTGAAGGAGGGCATTTTCCTTGGTCATAAATTTTCAGCTAAGGGGATGAGCTAAAGTTAAGGTTATTGAGAAGATACTACCTCCCATTTAAGTAAAGAGAGTGCGTAGTTTCCTTGGTCATGCGGGCTTCTATTGGCGATTCATAAAAGACTTCTCAAATATTGCAAAACCACTATGAAAACTTTTGGAGAAAGAGGGCAACTTTATATTTGATAACGATATGCTTAAAGGCATTTGAATGCCTTAAAGGGAAATTGGTTGATGCTCCTATTATTGTTTTCTCAGATTAGTCAAAGCCATTTGAGATTATGTGTGATGAAAGTGGAGTGTCGTGTGGGGCCGTTCTTGGCCAAAATAGGGTTAAGTTGTTTTATCCCATCTATTATGCAAGCAAGGCCCTAAATGGAGCTCAGAAGAACTACACTATTACTGAACAGGAACTCCTTGCAGTTGTATATGCCTTTAAGAAGTTTGGGGCTTGCCTATTCAGAACAAAGGTGGTTGTTCATACAGACCACTCTGCCTTGAGATATTTCATCGCCAAAAATATTGCTAAGCCAAGATTAATTAGATGGGTATTGCTTCTACAAGAATTTGACATTGAAGTCAAAGATTGGAAGGGATACGAGAATCAAGTCGCGGACCACTTGTCCAGACTGGAGGCAGGTCTAGCACTCAAGGATAAGCTAGAAATTGATTATGCATTCCCAGATAAAGAAATATTGGTTGTGATGTTAGAAAGAGTGCCTTGGTATGAAGACTTTGCAAACTATGTGGTGAGTGAGGTTATTCTGGAGAACCTTTCTATTTATCAAAGAAAGAAGTTTCTTCATGATGTGTTACACTACTTCTGGTATGATCCGTATTTTTTTGAGTTGTGTAGATAATATTATAAGGAGGTGTATCCCAGAAGTGGACATGTTAGATATTTTGGAAGCTTGTCATGCTTCTCTGGCTAGGGGTCACCATGCAGGTGACCGAAATGCTAGGAATTGTTGCAAAGTGGCTACTATTGGCCAACTTTATTCAAGGATGCTTATGATTACATGCATAGATGTGACCAATGCCAAAGAAAAGGGCCAATCTCAAAGTACCATGAGATGCTTTTCACAAAAATAATGGTGGTGGAGTAGTTTGATGTATGGGTCATCGACTTCACGAGACCCTTTGTGAGATCATATGGGATGAGATACATTCTAGTTGCCGTTGATTATGTATATAAATGGGTTGAGGATGTTGCCTTGGATGATGATAAAGGAAAGAGAGTTTTTGCTTTCCTTAAAAGAAACATATTTTCTTGTTTTGGGGTGCCACGCACCATCATAAGTGACGGCGGATCACATTTTTGCAACCGAGTATTTGGGGCTGCCTTGGCAAAGTGTGGTGTGAAGCCGTACAATGTAGACCCTCCATACCACCCACAAACTAGTGTGAAAGTGGAGATTTTGATTAGAGAGATCAAAGCCATTCTTGTTAAAATACTGAATGAAAGTAGACAAAATTGGTGTAGGAAGCTTGATGTTGCTTTATAGGCATATAGAACAACTTTCAAGACACCTATCAACATGTAACCATACCAATTAGTTTATGGCAAGGCATGTCACTTGCCAATTGAATTGGAGAATAAGGCACTGTGGGCACTTAGGAGGCTGAACTTGAATTGAAGTGAGGTAGTAGGGTTGAGATTGGGCCTGTTGAATGAGATAGATGAGTTTCTTCTTGGTGTGTACGAAAGAGCATACCTATACAAGGAGAAGATGAACAGGTACCATGACCGGAGGATTGCAATGAGAGACTTTGATAAAGGTGATTGGGTACTCCCTTCAACTCTAGATTGAAGTTTTTGCCAGGTAAACTTAAATCAAAATGGTTTGACCCATTCAAATTAAACCAAGTCTACTTATCTAAAGTAGTTGAACATAAAAATAAGGACAAAAGTGTCTTTAAGGTTAATTGGAAATGATATAAGTTGTATATCAATCCAATAGACTTGATAAAATGCATAGATACAATCAATCTCAATGAAGTCTGAGTCATCGAGATAGCTAAGTCGTGCTGTGATATTAAATCAGGTGCTAGTGGGAGGCAACCGACCAAGTGTTGTTGTAATCATAGTTAGAATTTATTTATTATTTTTGTACAATTTGATGTTCTTGTGTATTTTGCAGGACTGAAAATGCAAGAAAGAAAGGAGTTCTACAGTTGAAATGGGGTTGCAAGAAAACATATGGACCGTCAGGTGCTCGGCGGACCGTCACTCACTTCGTCAACCAGATTCTAGAATTCAAGTTCACTGGAATAGATTGACGGGCAAGTCAATATACCATCACATTACCGATGTACCATCTGATAAGCTGTCACAGTAAAGCATGATTTTCTGGTCTCGGATAAGCTGAGATAGCTAACCAGACAGACCGTCAAGTAGGCCATCGATGAAACCCTAAGTTCGGTTCGGGTCGGGCTGATCTTAAATATTATTTAAATTGCACGAAACTGACCCAAATGTCATTTAACCTATAAGAGCAAGTAGTTACATACGTTGCAACCTTTTCAAATTCTGCAACTATTTAACTCCCTCTGAATTCAAAGAATCTGGAGTCAGTTATTCCTTCTTAGGACTCTTCCCCTTCTTTTTCTCTCCTATTTAAACAAACCAAACATTCTTTTCTTCCCATCACAAAATTAAATTTTAGTTTTTACTAATAAAGTAAGTTCTTAGTCATTGTTTAGCATGAAAAGTTCTGCAAGTTGATTAGTAAACACTTGAAAATCAAGGCATGATCAGAACTCTTCTCTCTTTTTGTTTTAATAATGAATTTAACTTTGTGAAGATTTTAATGTGTTAAAAAGAATTTAATCGTGCTTTCTTTTTTTGCTTTGTGGTTGATATTCTGATCTGAATTCAAACTCTAGTATGCTATATTCAAAGTGAAGTCTGAACAACCACGTGATGAAGAGTAGAAAAAATTTGCACTTGATTTCTTAATTGATGTCATTACTATGTTAAAAATGGAATGATGCATACCAGGTGTTCCATGATTTGTAAAAGTGAAATTTGAAACTAAAAGGTGATTCTTACGGTCGCATTAGCGGACCGTCGAACTTGCGATGGACAGCAAGGTGGACAGTCACAAAGATAACAAAAATGATACTTACTGGACAAGCTGTGATGGAAAACTTGGAGGGCTTTCAGTAACCCGACGGACCGCCAGTTCAACCGTTGAAAGGCTATCAAAAATCAGCACTTACTAGTTAAGGACTGACGGTCATTCCGAAGGATCGTCGTATCGTTGATGGGCCATCAGGTTGACTGTCAAGCCAAATTTCAATATTTTCAATCTATTTTGACCTACAAACTAATTCCTTGTCCCATTTTTAGGAAGTATGGCACGCAAACTCCCTTTGACCATAGGTGGTGGTAGAGCACGAGGAAGAGGTAAGACGACTAGGAATGAGGAGGCACCTGCCTTCAACACCCGACAAAGAAACAGGGCAATTCGAACACTCTCATAATCTGAAAAGAAGAGTGAGAGTAGTACTAGCAGTACCAGTTTGAGGCCAGATGAGAAAGGGGTTAATAAACCTAACCCCAACCCCGTTGAGGCAGAAACTAGCCCTATTGAAATGGATACTGAGGAAGAAAATGTAATTAAGAGAAAGGACCCTCAAATGATAGAGCCACTTATATAGAAAATTGAGGGATCAAAGGATATATTCCTTGATGGGTTGGAACCGACAGTAAATAGGGCAAGCAAAAGGCCATTCTCAGAGGAGTACCAGATAGTGACAACTGACTTGCATGAATATCAATAGCTAGAGCATCATTTTAATTAGTTTGAGTTGGCCTAGATTATCAAGCCACTCGATTTATTTCAGCCAAATTGGGTAAGGGAGGTTTTTGCTAATTATTTGGTATTGGCAGAGAAAGATTGTCCTAAGGGATCGAAGATCTCAGATTTTCCCAACAGGGAGTTAGTCCCAGTACTAGGAGTTAACATCGACATATCAGCCCGAACGATCAACAGGATATTGTTCGAACCTGATTATAAAGTGATATACCCAAATTACAACTCTGTTACGAGAATATAAGCGGTCATTGTCAAATATATAACCCAACTAGGTTGGGGTCAAATCCCATAGGGAATATGGTGCTAATTAATTTGTATGAAGATTTGTTGACTTTTAATCATTTGTTTACATAAAATAAATAGGGGGATTTTGATTCAATTCACAAATTAATGGTTTCAGTTTAACAAGATGAAATATGTGTAGTAGTATTCAAATTCAGAGTAATAGCAAGCTAGGGTTATGTCCACCTTATCGTTTTTAATAATTTGTAACTATGGGCGTTATGAATTCATACATGCATCGTGTTTACAGAGAAACGTATTGTATTTAATAACACAATCCTAGTGTTTCTCAACCATGAAGGACTAATTTACTTTAGTTCTCTTGAATCAAAAGCGTTTACCAAAAATAATACAAAATCTCGAAGTAGTTAATCCTGCTACGGCATTAACTTATGAAATAGGGGTTGGTAATCTTAATTTCTTGTCACTACTCTCTTTTTCGAACAACAACCTTTCTTTCGAACAAGTTGTATTTTAAGGCATATCCTCTATGTTTGCAACCATGAGAATTCAAAATAAGTGAAGAGAGTATGATATAACCAATTCAATGTATAATGAATTCAAAACCCAAAGTAATAGATTATATGCTACAAGGCTTCCATAACCCTAACCAAAATCTTAGATACTCTTGAATAAAACAAAAATCATCATAAATATATTCATCATACCAAAAACTAGAAGATGATCTTGGTGTGGGAATGGTGAAAGTAAGAGAGAAGAAATGTTTTTCTCTCTCGCCACCCTAAGTTGCTAGTCTCCTCTCTTTAAATAATACAGAATAATTGCATAATCAATAAAAATTCAGCATTAATCCCTTTAACAATCTTTTATCTCATAATTGCCTTCTAGGTCCCTGAACTATTTATAAATAACAAACTGGTCTTGGACATAGTTTCTAGGCACCACATTTGGTCCAGATTGTAGTTTCTAGGCGCCACATTTGGTTCAGGTTGCTACTCCCTCTTGTGTCATATGCCGCCCGCATTCCGTAGTCCCATAATATCTTTATCTACCTTATTAATGCCTAAAATCATACTAATCACATCAGTTAGCTCAATTACATAGAAGTAGAGTAAAAACATAAGAAACTAGGCACTTTATTCTCTAAACATTGCTAAAATATGGATAAATTATGGTGCTTAGGCGTACAAATACACCCAATATCATAAAACACCTGTTGTTGTTCCTCATCTTGAGTACCATCAGACTTCTACATCTACCCAAAGACCTTGGTAGGATGGACTTCTTACTGATTATGGCAACCCTGCATAGAAAACAAACCAGCAAGAACACATTACTAAGTCCTCTCTTAGATTTATAGATAAATTCTAGTAGACTGTTGTTAGATTGAGGTTGATGCCAACTGGAGGTTACGCCAATTTGGATATTCATAGGGTGGTGTTAGTGGCTAGTTTAACTATAGAGATTAATATTGATTGAGGTAAAATAATTGTTTATGAATTTTTTGTAAGGGATCATAAAGTAGCAAGTGCACTACCATTCCCGTATTTAATCATAAAGTTATGCAGGCAGGGAAATATGCTCTTGATTTGAGGTGTTGAAAATAATGTTTGGGTGACACATAGGCTGGATATTGAGAAATCAAAAGATGATTCAAATTTTGAGATGTGTTTCAACAAACCTCCAGCATATTAGACCCAGTCTGCGCCAGCCCCAGATACTTTAGATATTCCCATAGGTATGTCGTTGGCTATCACCACTTATGTACCACCTAATTATGTGCCACCAAGTATATATGCAGGTTCAGGGTCTGCACCACCAATGGGTGGGGAAGATTTTGTAGATTATAGGTTAACACAGGAGAATTTCTCCAAGGTGGTAAAGCTGCAAAAGAAGTTTCAGAAATAGCTGGTCACAAGGGCTTCACAATTCAAGCCTTTTGTTGATCAAATTTTGGTAGAAGTGATTCATTCATTCCAAAACATTTAGATAAGGATGGATTACATGGAAGAACATATTAACAAGAGGTTGGATGAAATGTCCATTCCAGATCTTGCCAAGTTCATGGTGGAGTTTAAACAGGCACAGGCTAACATAGCAAAATTAAAGAGCCGATAGTCTCAACATCCCATTTTTGACCTAGCCCTGGTGATAAGTGATAAAGATAAAATAATTATTGATTTATTAGGAAATCCACTAAAAGACATAGGAAAGAAGTAAGTAGATAAAGGTGACCAAAAGAAAGCTGCTAGAAGAAGAAAAAGAGAAGCAATGACTCCTGAAGAGAGAGAAAAGTATGACATGAGGAAAGCCTCAAAAAGATTAAGGAGATACAAAGAACGAAGACAGAAGAAGGCAACAGTTGAATCTACAGGATTTTTTAAGAGTTTTTCCCCAACAGGGGGCGTGGTTCGGACCCAAATCGGGATGTGATACCTCCAATTTTCAGAGGATAATATTATGAGTACCCCTACCACCATAGGGGTCAATGTTGAAGCAGGTGAGGACACTGGAGCCTCACTATATTTCACAAATTCCTCTGATGAATAAGAAGCATTATAAGTATTCCCCTCATCTGGACTTTAATTCAATGAATTAAGGACAAATCATTTATTTTCTATGGGGGTAGGTGTACTTATACATCGGGGGTTTTTGTTGCCGATGTTCTTTTCCTCCCATGTGCTATCTAGTAGACTGGCATGTCTAGGATTTGAATTTCTTTTCTTAGGTTGTGATGTAAATATCTATTTATTAATGTTTATTTATAAAAGTGTCTTTTATTTTAGTATCGCGTAATGTATATGAATTATGAATGATGTTGGCATAAGGCTATGAGCATGTTTTGTGTGACTGGTTACTCCTTTCTTTTAGCATATTTAACAAATCGTAAATCTATAAGTGGCATTAATATGTAAGATAAGCATGGTATGTGATGGAAATCCTAATAGTAGTAGAATGGTTTAACTCAGTTTCTTATGTGTGCGAGTATTTATGTTAGTTCTTGCATAATCCAGTATCTAGAACTTGCTTGTTTTATTGATGTTGTTATGTGGTTGATTAAATAAGAGGTGATAGCAAGCCTTCTTGTACTTTCAGTCCACTTAGCCAAAATAATTAACTCTATCAAAAAGATTTTTCCATTTTTGAACCATTTTTGAGCTTGTATTAGTTTTTCTCCATGACTAATAGCTCTAACTAACTCTCTTTAGGTTTTTAACACCTAACTCTGGCCCTGGTCTGATATTGGAAATTGTGCACCTTGACTTAGGTAAAACACCTAAGTTAAGGGTGGCTATTGTCAAGATGTTAGCGATCTAATGAAAAGTTAGTATAGATCTTAGTTTAAAGCATTTGGCCCTAGCCTATCCAAGATATTGTGCACCTTGACTAACTGCATTAGCATAAGTTGAGGGTGGATGATGCTTGTATAAAATTTATTACAAAAAATGTTATGGTAAAGTATGAATGAATGATAGAATGGTAAGTGAGCTAGTAAAGTAGTGGCTTTGGTGATTAGAATTCAAGGGAAAAGAGAGTTAAGTTCTAATGTTAAGTAACTTTTCCCAAAATCCTTCCTTACCTACCCTGATACGTCATTACAAACCTAGAAAAGACCTGTTTGATCTTGGCGAATCAACTGTAAGGGAGAATTAGATAATAAGGAAATGCCTATGGGTATGTAAACTATGTTTGTAACTTCTTTGATGAGTGTGAGATTTTTTATTTTTATCCCTAAACTATAATGAGTGGTGAATTTTATTGACCGTGAAAGAAACTTAAGTTACACTTAGTTTACTAATCTCTGTGGGATATGATATCCATATTTGCGTGTGTGCTAAATTATAATTAATGCCGGTTGTAGATCCTGATGTGTTGAGCCCATATGAGTGAGATGACAAGTGAATAGTTTTGTGGAACATGATTCAATAGTCGATTGCCTGTCATCGTGTTATTCATGTATGTAATTTGGTGTTGAGTTACTTGAAGACAAACAATTGTCATAAGTTGAGGGTGTTGATGTTATGATTTTTGATGGAACATTTTACATCTTTTTCAAGAGATAATTGTATGTTTTCAAGCAACTATTATATTTTTCAAGAGATAATTGTATAAACCCTTCTTCGCAATAATGACCTTTCTTGGTTGCAAACTTGTAGGGTGAGCCCAAGAACATCACTTGTTAGAATAGAAAAGTATTTATTGGGAAAAAAAGAGGTTTACATAACATGTAAGGGCTTTAGCCTTTGGGTTAAGGGTTGATGCCTTAACAGGATCAACCCACATGAGAGAGTAATTGAATAAATCAACGTATTCTTTAAGTTCGAGAGAATTAAAGGATAATCTACTCATTTAAGTTGAGAAAAAATGAGTAAATCATTGGATTCAATAACTATTAAAATTGAAGTGATTTATTAGAAATTCAAAACAATTCACAACCCTAGTTGCTTGAACTTCTTTGTAACCATAGCTCTAGTTTATCTACTCTCATTGAATTACTATTTGCAATAAGAATCAGTGGCTGGAACACTTCCTATTATACATAGTGAAACATAATTTACAAATCAAAACGCCCCTTTAATTTGGAAACTTTGATCAGCAGTCTAGTAATAACCACAATACTTAGTGAACACAGTATTTCCTGGGGATTTCAACCGTAACCTAGTTGGGTTATATATTTGACAATGATCGATTACTCTCTCATAAGAGAGGTATAATTTGGGTGTATCAGTGGGTGCTTGTTGATTGTGGTTTAATACCCTAACCTTAATGGTTTTTACCTTGGTGTTGGTCTTATTAAAGGTATGCCCACAAGGTGTTTGTGAAAATGTCTAAAAGAAATTACTATTCACATGTTAATGGTGTTTTGAACTAAGGAAATGGCTTAATGAGTATAAATGTTTTGGAAATGGTTTTGTAAAGGCTTTGCTGGTCATGAAATGGTTTAAATAGAAACCTTGGTGGTTTAATTAATTAAAATGGGTTTTACTCCCTGAACCTTGGATTTAATTATTGTCCTTGTTGGCCGATGGGTTAGAGCTAAAAAATAATATAAATGGTTGATTGATAAGGGTAATGGCGTGTGTGTACTTGTATGTTGTGTTGGTATGATTATTCCAATTAAGTTCCTTGGGTAAAAGATAAACTAAATGGTTGGTTATGTGTGAATTGTTTTAATTTGGGCTGTAAGGCGGGATGTATTAGCCAAGTCATGAAAGGAAAAGATCCCAGAGGGACCAAAGCTGGAAACTCATGATTTCTGGCATAAGGTTTGGTTATGGCTACCATGTTCATGATGTCACACTTATATTCTTAGGGATGTACTAGTCATCTTATATTCTCTCCATCTCACGCGACAAACATGCATCTTGGCCCTTTCAATAGGTTGTGCTGACCCCATATGTCCCATGGGTGAATTTTGAGCAGCAAGGCTACACATCCCAGGTTAATGATTTTAAAGTTCATGCTAATCTTGTTCCCTATCTTGACATGGTATGTATATATATGTGTTACATTGGTTGTATGCATTGGTTGAGTGGTCTTGAAATATTGGCATTATTTTATCCTTATCCTTGAGTTACATTATAGCGCTCCAACCGCTAACCATCTTCTACACTGTATTCTCATGTGATGCAGGTGTTGGTCATACTACACCTCCTACTTAGTAATTGGAGTCGGGAATAACTCATGGTGACTTTATATAGTGAGCTTCCATACTTTGAAATGCTCCATTTATTGCTTTGAGTTTCTCTTCTTTCTTTATTAGCTTAGACTTGAATATTAGTTTTGGCTATGGTCGGGGGCATGTCCCTATCAAATAATTCCTTGAATTCTCTTTTAGAGGCTTTGTATGAACAAACTATGGACTTGGGTATGTTTTGCTATTGAAAGGCATTTCGTTGTTATGATGTGTTTTTAGATTGTTTGGAGATAGTTTGACTTATTCGGGTTGACCATTGTCATGACCTATCCCAAAGTCCTTGAATTGTATATTGCGCTATCTTACTATGAGTTCGGAGTTCATCCAACAATGGGTATATGTTGGTTGTTTGGTTTGGGTTGTGGGGCGATATTCGGTCCTTATTTGGCATGAGATTCCCATTATAACAAGGCCCTAGTTCTAGTTGTGTCAATTTTAGGCTACTTCAAGACTCCTACACACAAGCATGATTGTTTCTTTATATTTTGCATGGAAATACACATATCAACTTGCTTGTTCAATATTTAAATAAAGATATTACTATTAGGAGCTGAGAAACATACCTTTTCATTGAGAAACCGAAAGTGAACTATGAAGAAATAAAGCAAAACTCAAGATTCAGTTTGTATTTAGTATGGTAGGACAAGTTGGTACCCCGAATAAGTTTCAATTTAGCCTTTTTTCTAACTGAGGGATATGTTTATACTTTAAGGGGGAAGTTTTAATTTAAAGAGAAAAAAATGAGATTTTGAGGATTTGAATGGGTTAATATGAGTCAAATTATGTTTAAATAGCAGTGGACCAAATTAGGTCTTATTTAAGCGTGTGTGGTCCCAAGATTTTAATAAAAATTTGGGCCCACAACAAGCTCACTTAGGACTGCCACATGCGGATCACATATGGTACATTTGGTCTATATGTACTGGGCACAAATAGGCCTAAATTTTTGTCCTAATTTCCTGCTTTATGGACATTGCATTTTGATTCCTACCTAGCTACTTATGGATTCATGAGTTGAATTTATGGCTTCAAAAGTATGATTATGTGTCAAAGTCCAGAAATTTCTATTATCATCCTTACAATTTTATCTTCTCAGTTATCTCTCAACATTACCTGGCCCTGGTAGGACCTGTGACCCTGATGGGTTTGTCATAATGTCCACTTACCTAAAAAGTTATGAATGTAGCAATCATACTGCATTTCAGGAAAGTCCATAAGCTATAAACCTACAAAAGAAAAACAAACACAAATGAACACTAAAATAGTGTGTTGCCTCTAACGTAACACTTTATTTAACATCACAGCATGACGTGGCTAGGTTGGTTACTTAGACTTCCCCAACAAGCCCACAGGTTTCCTCCCATACAACACTTGATTTAACATTGAGGCACAACGTGGGTACCTTTATTAATAAGAATTCATTAATATACCTATAGGAATACCGTCTTGAGTCATCAATACAATCTATCACTGATACCACCCTCGTGTCGGTTGAATTCTTAATTATTTTTTGGATATTGAATCTATCCTTCTCACTATTGACACTGACCTTTAGCTCCCCATTCTCAATGACAACCATCGCTCTACCTGTGGACATAAATGGTATCTCCAATATGATGGGCATCTCTGCATCAACCTCAGAGTCCAGAATGATAAAATTAGTCAAAAAGATAAAGTTATCAACTCTCATAATCAAATCAAAAGAAATGCCCACAGGTCTCTTCACAGTGAGATCATCCATCAACAGTCCCATCACAGTCGATTAAGGAGAGCTCAAGCCTAGTTGCTTGAACATAGACAACAACATCAAATTTATGCTGGCTCCTAAGTCATATAAGCCTCTAGATAACTAGGATGACCCAATAGTGCAAGGTATTGTAATGCTCTAGGATGACATTTTTCTAGGTCATAGACTTAGTCATGAATGCACTGCAATGGTGCAACCCACCAACATCCTCAATTGTATCCCTTTTCTTCTTTGTAACCATTTGCTTCATAAACATTACATATCCATGCATCTACTCCAATGACTCAAGAAGAGGGATATACAAGATTAACTGTTTCCATATCTCAATGAATTTCTTGAACTTTCCATTCTCTCTCTTCTGCCTTAGATTTTGAGGAAAGGGCGGGGTGGACTTGGAATTTGTCTTACATCTAGCTCAACGACCTAACCCTTACCTTTATTCTGTACAATTTTACCATTACCACCCGTTGCCTTTTTTTTACTCCACAATAGGTTTCTCATCAACAACAGTTTCATCGTGCCTTAGTGCTACTGCAATAGGTAACAGGGGATCTACAGTAGTAACACCACTCCTTGTTGTAATGGCAAGAACATGTCCATTTCTTTTCACATTTTGCACAGTGCTGCTAGGAAGGGTACCTAGCTGCCTATGGTTTAGTATTACTGACATCTACCTAAACTATTGCTCTAACAGCTTAATAGCAGTGGCATGAGATTCGACATTTTGGTCAACCCTAAAATTTCAGCCTTGATCTCCTAAAGGCTATTATCATGATTATCTTGACCTTTTACCAGTTTATTCAGCATCTCTTTATTCTTGATTTTGTATATCATCTACTAGGCAGAATATAACAGCCTCCCTTTTTTCTATAGTGATTCTTTTTTCTCAAGTCACAATCTCACTCCCTACTATGGTCTTTATATATATCATAATAGTTCCGACCTTTGTATCCTTTCCCTTAGACTCGGTAACCCGCCAATTGATGATCCAAACATTTTCTTACGCTACTGAACCATCAACTAGTTGCTTCGAACTATTTAACCAGTAACCTAAGATCAGTTCCGCAACATAATTTCTGGCGCTACTGAATAATCAACTAGTTTCTGGTCGAAGATGGGACAAATAGCAAATTTTCTAGATCTTTTCTCAGCCTCATGAGTTCACCACCCTCGATTAGTGAGTTAGATCTAATATAGGATATCGAAAGCTACATCCAAGGGTAGTTTCATAAAATCTCCTCCAGAGATGGTGTCTTCTATGGCTCTAGAACTGATGGTCAAGGCTCTATAGAATATCTCCAATAAGCTCATCCCTAAAATTTGATGGTTGGGCACAATACTCAAATTTTTCTTTAACTTGAACCAAGCCTCATACATAGATTCTGATTGCAACTACCAAAAATTTTTAATCTCATCCTTAAGCTACAACATCCTGGATAGAGGAAAGAACTAGTTCAAGAATTTCCTGCACAGCTCATTCCATTTAGTGATAGATCCTTCTGGCAGATCCCCTATCCATACAGAATTTTCTCCTGTAAGTGAGACGGGGAACAACCTCAGTCTAAGTGTTTTCTGATTTACCCCTAGATTAGAGTACAAACCACAGATCCCAATAAAATTTTCAAGGTGCATGTTTGCATCATCTATAGTCAAACCCACAAATACACCCTTCAAATTGAAGAGCTCAATCATCATGCTCTTTATATCAAACTTAATCCCTAGGGGTAACAATGAGAAATAATAGCTCCAATACCTGTTGTATCAACGTACCCAAGATCTTCTTCATCATCCTCATATGGCTACAAATATTGTTACACTGGGATCACTTGAGAATGACAACCTCTAACTCTATTCTAATTACCACTGAGTCCTTCTCGGTGGTCTATTTCATATCTCTGCATAGCTAACTATATCTCTCGAGCTATGGGCTGAGCATTTTCTTCCCTCTTATGATTAGTAGCTTATTCAAATAACACCTCCATCTACTGGTCAATGATATCTTGAACTTCTTCAGTTGGAGGGGGAGGCATCTATTGTGTATCATCACGAACCCCTTTAGGAATATCATCTATTTTTGGCTATGTCATCCATTTAGGTGTTTGTAGGATCCTCTCTAGATTTAGATTTGGTAGGAGTAAGGGATTTCCTTTACTCCGTGAGCTAGGCATACAACGGCATATTTCCTCTACTCTATCAGTTAGGCATACAGCGGTGTGTAGAAACTAAGAAAAAAACAAACATACCCAAAAATTACAATAACTTCTATTCACAACTCAACACCGTATTCCCCGGCAATGGTGCCAAAATTTTGATAATGCTTAAACTATACCTTCAATCTAAATATTATGAAGTTTCTGTCAAATATAGAACACAATAAAGGTTGGTATCTAATCCTAAGGAAATACGTGGAATTGTGGCTTTAAGGTGCTGTAATTAATGGGCAAAACTGCAAAAGCAAATAGGGGATTATATTGTAAATATCAATAAAGTAGCTAGTATCTACTTTGGTTGTAATTAGTCCTTGGTGAGTACTAGGATTGTGTTCTCCCTAGATACTCAACTCCGTAAGATTATCATTTTTTATAGGACCAACCTGATACCTTGAATGCAAAATATGATAAGTTATGTGCCACCAACCATCATTTGGCCTAGCTGACAAATTTTGCCCTTTACCTTTTGAGTCTCGGGATCTCGCCTTACTAAACCTTTTCCTAGATCCCAGTTAACTATTTTCTTTTGAGTCTCTAGTTATTAGATGAGAGTTAACTATCTTACATAGATTATACTGAGTAGCATGGATCGATAGTTAAACTTCAAATTACTAATGTAATTATCTTTTCCTAGTCATTACTCCTCTTTTTAAGTAAGTAGTACTAATATAGGAGGGATCCTAATGTTTGCAGCCACTAATATAGATATTAAAGTGAAGATAACATAATACATGCATGGGTATTGGCTTAGAACAACATAAAACATCCCCTACTTCATCAATCGGCTAGGGTTTCCGCAACCCTAGCTAAGGATATTTGGTTGCTCATGCTTGTGAAGTAATCAAAAACCTTCATAATTGAAAGCATAGATGTAATCACAATAATCACAACTGAAAACCCAAAAACTAAACTGAATTAATCATCAAAAATCAATACAAGTGAATTCCAAGACCAAAATTAGATCTCAAAATCAAAAAATGTTTGTATGTATCAAGAGTGTGTTCCTCTACTAAAAACAATAAAAGGGTATTTATAGTACGTGAGGAAACCCTAAAAAATCAAATCCCGAACAAAAAAGGTCAAAAAGAGTTGATCGCCACTTATTTGGGCCACATGCAGTTTGCTAGTGGGTTCCACATGTAGTCCATGTAGTACCCAAGTAAGTGCCAGAACAATTTTCTACACAGTTAATTGTCGATATTTTGGACTTCTGGTACTTACCTTACCCACATGCACACTGCATATAGACACGGGTAAGTGCCAGAAGTTTTTCTTCAACTCTTACACTATTTTCAGTTCTTGCAGTTACTTTAGTCACATATAGACCATAAATTCTACATGTGGTCCGCATGTGGACATAGGTAAATGCTATGCCTTCCAATTCTTGCAACCAAGATTTTGAACTACAAGTTTTAGCACATGCTTTGGTCACGTACATCTGGTAACTGACACAAATGCCCAAAAATGATAAAGTAAGTAACCAAAACTCTATTTTCATCTTCTTCTTGAACTTAGCATCCAAAACCGAGTTTCCTGCAAAATATACCCAAAACACATCATATCTAACAAAACAACCTAAGAAACTTGCATATTTTTAATGTTTTAACTGTCAAAACTGCTATATTTTTATAGCACATCAATCCATAGAGTCCAAAAGACAAACTCCTAAGTTATCGAACTTATGAATATCCCTCATAGACCTTCTTTTCTCCTCATTAACATGAGACAAGGTCCCCATAGACAACCTACTGAGAGCATTATCAATAATATTGGCATTACCGTGATGGTAGTGCAACTTATTTTGTAATCCTTAACTAGCTTTAGCCACTGCCTCTACCTGAGATTCAACTCCTTTTGCATAAACACATACTACAAGAACTTATGGTTTGTATAAATATACACTTGCACTCTATATAAATAGCGGCACTAAATCTACAACGTAAACACCACAGCTGCCAACTCTAAATCATGAGTAAGGTAGTTTCTCTCATAAACCTTAAGTTGTATAGTAGCATATGCCACAACCATACAATGTTGCATCAACACAAAACCCAACCCCACATGGGATGCCTCAGAATATGCAAAAAAACCATCAGTATCTTTTGGCAGGGTTAAGACTAGCACAGAAGTCAACTTATCTTTTAACCTCTCAAAACTACCATCAAAAGCATCGGATGGTAGAAACTTAACCTTATTCTGAGTTAACTTAGTCAAAAAAGAAAAAATAGTAGAAAAACTCTCCACAAATCTCATATAATGCCTAACTAATCCAAAGAAGTTCTTAATGCCGGTTGGAGTTATGGGTCTAGGCCATCTTTTAACAACCTCAACTTTCTATTTACCTACCTTGGTCTCTTCACTAGAATCAACATGCCTTAAAAAGGTAATCACACTTGAAACAACATGCTTAATAAAATTCACAACATTCAACCTAAATTCACACTTAGAAAATGTTGAATACAAACTTTGATCATTAAAAGTATTCAACACAAATCTAACGGGATTTCCATTATCCTCCTTACTTTTGGAGTACACTAAGATATCATTATTGAAGACTATAAAGAAAAAATCAAGAAACTGCCTAAACACCCAATTCATAAGATCAATGAACATAGCTAGATCTTTAGTTAACCTAAATGACATAAAAATCATAATGACCATACCGAGTTCGAAAAATAATCTTGGGAATATCAAACTCCCTATGTTTAAACTGATAGCCAAAATGAAGATCAATCTTAGAGAAACATCTAGCCTCCTGGATTTGATTAGAAAGGTCAATAATCTTAGAGAGAAGATACTTATTTTTCACTATAACCTTATGCAATTGCTCACAGTCTATACACATCTGTAGAGACCCAGCTTTACTTTGCACAAAAGAAACAGGGTCACCCCACTAAGAGACACTTGAAAAAATTAACCCATTATCAAGAAGATCTTTCAATTGTTCCTTTAGGTGCATTAATTCAATTGGATCTATTCTATAAGGAGAAATAGAAATAGGATGAGTATCCGTTAGAAGATCAATCTCAAAGTCTATTTCTAAGTGTGGTAGGACAAGCTGGTACCCCAAATAAGTTTCAATTTAGCCTTTTTCTAATTGTGGGTAAAGTTTATACTTGAAGATGAAAGTTTAGATTTAAAGAGAAAAATGAGATTTTGAGGATTTCAATGGGTTAAAATGAGTCAAATTATATTTAAATAGCAGGGGCCCGAATTAGGTCTTATTTAAGCGTTGGTGGGCAAAACTTTTGATTAAAATTTGGGCCCACAACTATCTCATTTGCGTTTACCACATGAAGGCCGCATGTGGTACATGTGGTCCATATGTGCTGTGGGCAAATGGTCTAGAACTTTCCATTATTATCCTCAAAATTTCATCTTTTCAATTATCGCTCAACATTACCTGGCCCGAATGGGACTTATGACCCAGGTAGGTTGGTCATAAAGTCCCCTTACCAAGAAAGTTATGAATGTATAAATCCTACTACATTCCGAGGAAGTGATGAAGATATAAACCAACAAAACAAGAGCAAAGACAAGGGAATAGTAAAATAGTGGGTTGCCTCCAACCCAATGCTTGATTTAACATTGCAACACGACGTGACTATATTGGTTACTTATACTTCACCAACAAGCCCATGGGTTTCCTCCCATGCAACACTTGATTTAATGTCGAGAAATAATGTGGGTACCTTCATTACTCGGAATTCTTCAAGGTACCTATAAGAATACCCTCTTGGGTAATCTATACAATCTGTCACTAACATCACCTTCCTATTGATAGGCTGCTTTATTATTTTTTAGATGTTTAATGGGACCTTCTCACCGTTGACTTTGAGCTTAATCTCCCCCTTCTCCATGTCACTCATCGCTTTACCTGTGGCCATAAACTTTCTCCCCAATATGATATGTATCTCAACATCAATCTCATAGTCCATAATGACAAAGTCAGTTGAAAGTATGAATTTTTCAACTCTCACAATTACATCAAAAGAAATGCCCACAGGTCTCTTCATGGTGTGGTAAGCCATAAACAGCTACATCGCAGTCGTTTAAGGAGGGATCAATCCCAATTGCTTGAATAATGTAAGCAACATCACATTTATGCTAGTTCTTAAGTCATAGAAGGCTCTAAGGAACCGAGATAACCCACTATTGCAAGGTATAGTAAATGCTCAGGGATTATTTTTTTGTGCCATGGACTTAGTTGTGACTGTACTACTGTGATGCAACCCATCAACATCCTCAATTCTAGATTCTTTATTCTTTGTAACCAATTGTTTCATAAACCTGGCATATCCAAGCATCTACTCCAATGCCTCAAGAAGATGGATATACAAGCTCAACTCATTTAAAATATAAATGAATTGCTTGACTTTTCTTTCTCTATCTTTTTCTTCAGTCTTTGAGAAAACGTGGGGTGGTCTTGGAATTTGTCTTACTTCTAGCATAATGACTTAACTCTTACCTTTATTCTCAGTAATTTTACAATTACCACCCATTGCCTTTTATGACCCTAAAATGGGTGTCTTATTAACAACAACTTTATCATGCCTTAGTATTTTGTAGTAGGTAATGGGGGATCCACAGTAGTCATACCACTCCTTCTTCTAATGGCAAGAACATGACCGTTGTTTTTCAGATTTGTAAAATACTGCTAGGAAGGGTACCTTTCTTTCTCTGGTTTAGTAATGCTGACATCTACTGGAACTATTATTCAAACTGCTTGATAGTATTGGCATGGGATCCAACCTTGTGTCAAAACCTAAAATGTCATCCTTGATCTCCTTAAATATATTCTCATGATTTTCTTAACCCTTTACTAGATTTATCATCATCTCATCCATTCTTGATTCTATATCTTATTTGCCAGGCAGAATGTATAGGCCTTCCTTCTCTCAGTAGTCATTCTTCTGTCTCTAGTTACTATCTCGCTCCTTACTATGGTCTCTATTTTTGTCATAATAGTTTCAACCTCTATTTCCTTTCACTTAGGCTCAAAAACCTGCCAACTGATAATCCAGGTATTTTGTTTCCTTCTCTAAATATGACTCATAAGCTTTGGAAGTTGAACGTTGTGCTCCTACTGCATTCACTCTCTCAGATCATATTGCTGCAAACTATTTTCCCAGCAACCCAAGTTCAGTTCTTAGTAGCCTAATTTCTTGCACTACTAAATCATCATCTAATTTTTGGATAAGAGGCACCAATAACATATGTGCTAGATACCCTCTCAGCCTTCTAAGTTTTCCACCCTCAATTAGCGAGTGATATCCAATCTAGGATATCCAAAGCTACCTCTAAGTGAAGTCTCATAAAATCTCCTCAAGAGATGGTGTATTTCATAGCTATGTAACTAATGGTCTATCTCTGTAGAATATCTCTAATAAGCCCTTCCCTGAAATTCAATAGTTGGGCACCATACTCAATTTTTTCTTGAACCTAAAACAAGCCTCATACATAGATTCTGACTGGAACAGCAACACCTAAAATTATAAATCTCATCCTTAAGCTATAATATCCTGGATAAAAGAATGAACTGGCTTAAGAATTATTTTTGCAACTCGCTCCATGTACTGATAAATCCTCTAAAAAGTTCCCCTAGACATAAAGAGACTTCTCTTATAAGTAAGAAAGGCAACAAGTTTAGTCAAAGAACCTTCTGATTTACCTCTAGATTAAAGTATGAACTACAGATCCTAATGAACTTCGCAAGGTAAATATTTGTGTCATCTGTAGAAAATCCCACCAATACACCCTTCAGATTTAAGAGCTGAATCAGTGTGCTGGTTATATCAAACTTAATGCTTGGGGGTAAAAAAGGAGTACTAATAGCTCTAATCTCTACCAGATCAACGTACCACAAATCCTCTTCATCATTCTCATATGGATAAAAATATTGGCAAGCTGGGATCACTTGAGCTTGATAACCTCTAAATCTATTCACATTACCACTGAGCATTGCTCGGTGGTCTGCTTTCGGCCTCTACAGAGATAATTATTCATTTCAATCTATGTATTGAGCATCTTCTTCCCATCTCTAATTAGAATCATTTACTAATAACACCTTTGTTTATTGGTCAATGATATCCTAAACTCCTTCAGGAGGAGGGTGAGCTGCTTGGTGTGCATCGTCACGAACACCTTCTAGAATATCATTTCTTTTTGGCTCTGTCATCCTTTTAGATACTTGTAGGATCCACTCGGGATTCAAATTAAATAGGAGTAAGGGATTGCCTATACTCCATGTGCTATACATACATAGGCGTATATCCCACTAAGAAAAAACAAAAAGACCCAAAAACTATAACAACCTTGATTCATAACTCAGCATCGTATTCCTCAATAGTGGTGCTAAAATTTTGATAATTCTTCAACTACACCTTCAATCTGAAGATTATGCGGTCATTTTCAAATATAGAACCCAATAAAGGTTGGGATATAATCCCAAGTGAATACGTGGAATTGTGGCTCTCAGTTGATGATGGGCAAAACTACAAAAGTAAATGGGGGTTTAAATTGTCAATATCGAACAAGTTGATAAAATCAACTTTGTTTATAATTATTCATCGGTGAACACTAGTATTATGTTCCCTATGGATTCTCAACTCCGTCATATTATCATGGTTTATTAAACAAACTTTATATCTTGCATGCAGGATATGATAAGTTATGTACCACCACCTATCTTTTGGACTATCTAACTGATTTCACCCTTTACCATTTGAGTTTCAAGATGCTGCCTTACTAACCCTTATCCTAGATCATAGTTAACTATTACCTTTTAAGTCTCTAATTATTAGATGATAGCTAACCATATTACTTAGATAATATCGAGTTGCATGGATCGATATTTAAACTTCACATTGTGATTGTAATTATCTTTTCCTAGTCACTACTCCTCTTTTAAAGTAAGTAGAAATAACCTAGGTAGGATACTAACATTTTCAACCACTAAAATAGCTATTAAAGTGAATATAATATAATATGTGCATGGGTATCAGTTCATAACAATATAGTATATCCCCTACTTCATTATTCTGCCAGGGTTTCCACAACCCTGGCTAAGGGTTTCTAGCCGCCCATGCTTGTGAAGTAATAAAAACATCCATAATTGAAAGCATAAGATGTAATCATAATAATAATAACTAAAAACCCAAAACTCCAACGAAATTAATCAACCAAAATCAATACAAGTGAATTCCAAGACCAAATTTAGATCTCAAAATTAATATATATTTGTAAGTATCAAGAGTGTGTTCCTCTACTAAAAAAACTAAAAGGGTATTTATAGTACATGAGAAAACCCTAAAAATCAATGCCCAAATAAAAAAGGACAAAAAGAGTCAGTGGTCACTTACTTGGACCACATATAGTTTGCTAGTGAGTACCATATGTGATCTGCATTTTGACCTAAGTAAGTGAAAGAAAAATTTCCTGCACAATTAATTCTCTATATTTTAGACTTTTGGTAATTACCTTACCCATATATGGTCCTTATGTTGACATAAGTAAGTGATAGAAGGTTTTCTTCAGCCTGCACTCTGTGCATCTTCAATTCTTATACTTACCTTAGTCACATACTGAAACACCCTAGGTTTGGATCCTTAGAAAATTTCCTTGATTTCTAGTTTCTAGATATCATATGACTTGTTGGTACTAGTCATATGGTGTGTTACATTTTATATATATTGGTCAAATCCTAATCGGTGTTGGTTGATGGGTTGGATAGGTTTTTGGAATATGTACGACTTGGTGGGTATGAGTCATACCATTAACTTGTATGGTATACAATGTTCAAACTTTCTTTGATTCTATTCTACTAGGTATGCTATTTAGGGGTACTGATCATATGGTTAGGTATGACCTTTTTAGGGTAAGTCATATGCTAGACAGTATTGGGTCCAAAAGGGAGGCCTAGGGTATGAGTGGTGGGTACCACTCATATATAAGGGTACGACTGATAAGGGGAGTCATAACATTTGATGGGAATTTTTAGCAGTTTAAGTTGGGGGTAATCTAGACATTTCTCATCTTAACCTCTTAAGGCCCCATGACTTATAACTCTAATGGGACATCATCTACCCTATTATTCTATCTTAATCACTTAGAAACACTCTAATTCTCTCTAAGTCTCTTGGGTAAAGAAAGTCTAGGGTTTCATCTAGAGGATCAATTTGGGGCTTGTATGATTGACTTCTCTCAATCATCTTTGTAATGTATGACATGTACTCATCCCTTATTGTTAGTTTCGACTAAAGGCAGGATATATACAATGTTTTCATGGCATAATTATTGTATAGTTTTGGGGTTTTCAAATAAATTTTGTGGTTTTGGTATTAAATGTTTGGTTATGGTTTTCCATATTTTAATCATGTTTTTACATGCTTTAGTTTTAGTTTGGACAATTGGTTGCATGGGAATGATTAATTTTAATTAGATTTGGTTTGGAAACACTACGCCCCTAACATGTTTGATAAAATGCCCATGATAATACTTTTATTATGTTATTGGACATTGAATGAAACTATTTCACGGTATGATTTGGTAATGGAACCCTAAATGGTATAAATGATTTAAACTGATTGGAATGGTTAAATGTAAGGTTTGGTGCTTATGGTTATGGTTAGTTAAACTTCCTTCAGGTTATAAAAGAATCCCCCAATTAAACTCGTTAATGAACAACTTATGGGGTACATGGTATTCCCCTAAGCAAACATAATAATGGAACACTTGTGGGATAATGGGATTCCCCCAAGTTAACTTGATAATGTAATCTATGTGAACATGGGAATATACTTATATAAGACATTGGATAAGTACATTGCTTGCAAGCTATAGTTGATATGACAATACCATTACTCATAACATTGGTTGATAATAATGGAATAATAGTTTGGTTAGATGGTAATGGTTTTAATAGGCCAATAATAGTGGGGTGTGATAGCTAACTGTGAAGGTGTGAGTAAAATGGATGAACACTGGAAACTCATGTTTGCCAACATATGGGTTTGTCATAGTGACCATATATGATACTATGAGGCACATGGAAATCCTTTAAGTACACTATACATATGTATTATAGAGAACAAAGGGTGCTTGGGAATCCCTGCTCTTAAGGTATCTCTAGTTCATGCGACTATAAGCATCGAAGCCCGTTCAGGGGGTAACACTAGACCCATATAGCACGTGGGCGGTTCTAGGAGGGTTAAGCTACACATACCTAGGTTAATGGTTTAAAATTCATTCTAAACACTATTCCCTTTCCTAGCATAGTTATATATATACACATATACATAAGTATGGTTTATATGCAGATGGATGGGTTACTTGGTTTTATTGGATGGTATTATTTTATCCTTATCTTGAGTGCATGCTAGCATTCACCTGCTAACCCATCTTTGGGTGGTTGTATCCCCACATGATATAGGGACCGGTCATTCTACTCTTCTTGCTTAGTAATCAGATTTAGGATCAACTTTTGGATTGAAGTGGTGAGATTTCATATTCTATAAGACGTTATTTCATATCATGGATGTCTTTACATATGTTTTTTATTTTATGGATATAAGTTTTGGCTATGATTAGGGGCATATCCTGCCCATATATTTTTTTTGTTAGAGGATTTATGTGACTGCTATGGTCTGAATAGGGGGTGTCAATGTTGGTGTCAGCGTTAGTTATTGGCATTGGTACTGGGGATGATACCATTTGTCTTAATTTATGGTTTTTCCATCCTTTTATTCTATGTTATGGACAAGAACTTAGTCTTTATATTGGTTTGGTTATAGTTGTTGATTGGTATTAGATAGTTGGAATAACTTGGGTTGTTCATGGTTATAGACCTATCCTAGAGGTGGGAATTATAATGAATGGTATCTTGTTATTTGTTTGGGAATTATCTGACTTGGGGTATGTGTATTTAGAGGTTGGATTGTGTAACAGTAGTGGTCCCTAGTCCTGGTTAGACTTGGAATACCCACTATGATAAGACCCTAGTTTAAGTTGTTTTAAGTTGGTATTAGAGCTTTAAGTTCATGGTCAATTGAGATTCCACAAAGCCGTGTTGATTAGAGCCGCTTTTAAGGGTATGGAGTGCACGACACTCATAAGTGAGAGGCTAAAAGGCATTTAGGAAATGTTTCACTTTCTTGGTATTTTATTATCAAGCTTTGAGTTTAACGCCTTTCAAATCATGCTTCGATGATCTGAGATACAAGGTAACTCTTCTGTTCAAATAGGGGACAATATTGATAGGACACGATTACTTAGGGGAGCCATATTCGGTCTAAGGGTCCCATCCCTGATATTTTTGAAGTTTTACTAGTTACTACTAGTCATCCTTAGGATGAGGTGACGAATGCAGAATTTTGCCAATCGATTCATGTTATTGCATAGTTGGTTGCTGCTCAAGCTGAACGGTATGCATCTAGTGTGTCATTTATTGAGGCCATAAGGGTTGAACAGTTTATGATAATAAATCCTCCTACTTTTATAGGTGTAAAAATGAAGGAGGATCCTCAGAGTTTCTTGGATAAGATGGAGAAAATTTTTAGAGTGATGCAGGCTATAAATGCAGAAGGGGTGAATTTTGCTTCTTATAAGCTTAAGGATATGGTGTACCAATGGTACGAGGAGTGAGATAGAGAGATAGGTGATTTTGAGGAGTCAACTGTGTGGCTGACTTTCTCTAATATTTTTTAAAATTTCTTTTTTCCTCATGAGTTGAGGGAAGCAAAGGCGGAGAAATTTGTTAATCTAAGATAAGGGAAAATGTTGATCAAGAAATATTCCTTGAAATTTCATTAACTGTCAAAGTATGCTTCAAAATTACTGTCCAATTTTGATTTGTTAAACATAATTTTTCTTGACATTATGCGTCCTTACTATTCTGAGGATGAATTGGTTACACATTACAAAATCCACTCTTGTTAGATGTCATTACCATATGGTGAGCTAGTTATTGAGTGAAAGGGTAGTTCCCTAGATTTTAGGGAGAATTTTATTTCTTATATTAGAGCTCAGAGGTTAATCTCTAAAGGGTGTCTCTATCATTTGGTCCTAGTTCAAGATACTAACTCGGAAGGTCCTTCTTTACATATGGTTCTAGTGGTACATAGGTTTCCTGTGGACTTTCTGGATGATGTTCCTATTGTTCCTCTGGATAGGGAGATTGAGTTTGGTATTGATTTGGTTTTGTACACTCATACTTGATCTATTCCTCCATACAAAATGGCTCTGACTAAGCTGAGGGAACTCAAGGAGAAACTTAAAGATCTCTTTGAAAAGGGTTTCATCCATCCAAATATGTCCAGTAGGGGTGCACCGATGTTGTTCATGCATAATAAGGATGGTTACCTTCGGATGTTCATTGACAATCGTCAACTAAATAAGGTAATGGTTAAGAACAAGTATCCTTTTAAAAGTATAGATAACTTTTTTGATTAGTTTTAAGATGCCAACTTATCTTCTAAGATAGATCTTCGGTCTAGGAATCATCAGATTAAGATTAAGGAGTGTATATACCTAAGATGACTTTTCGTACTAGGTATGGAAACTTTGAGTTCCTTGTTATGTCATTTGGTTTGACTAATGCCGTAGGACATTTACAGATTTTATGAATAGGGTTTTTAGGTAGTTTTGGGATCTTTTTGTCATTGTTTTCATTGATTACATTTTGGTTTATTCTAAAAGTGAGGTGGATCATTCCAATCATCTCCGTGTGATGTTGTAAACCTTAAAGGAGAAGTAGTTGTATTCAAAATTCTCTATGTGTGAGTTTTGGTTGAATGCTGTAACTTTTCTTGGTCATATTATTTCTAGTAAGGGTATCATGGTGGATCGATAAAAGGTGGCGATTGTTAAAAGGTGTCCTGGACCCATGACTCCAACCAACATTTAGATATTCTTGGGTTTGGCTAAATATTTTAGGCGGTTTGTAAAAAGTTTCTCGATAATAGTTTCCCCAATTACTAAGTTAACTCAAAAGAAGGTAAAGTTTTCTTATTCGAATGCTTGTGAGGGGAGTTTCGAGAAGGTGAAGGATAAGCAAACTTTGGCTCTGATTTTGATATTGACTTAAGGTAATAATGGGTTTGTGGTTTATTGTGATGCATCCCTAGTGGGACTTGGTTACATTTTGATGCAGCATAGTAAGGTGATTACCCATGCTTCCAGGCAGATGAATGAGAGAAATTATCCTACTTATGATTTAGAGATTTTAGAAATGGGTTTTTCTTTGAAAATCTTGCAGCATTATTTATATAAAGTGAATGTGAACATCTTTTCTAATCATAAGAGTCTATAGTATGTTTTCACTCAGAGGGAGCTAAATCTCAGGTAGACGAGATGGTTAGATCTTCTCAAAGACTAATATATGAGTCGTCACTACCACTCAAGTAAAGCTAACATGGCTGTTGATGCTCTTAGTAGGTTGTCCCTGGGGATGTAACTCATATGGATAAGAAGAAGCAGGAATTGGTGTAGGATATTCATCACTTGGATAATCTTAGAGTTCATCTCATAGAATCCAATGATGGTGGTGAGATGGTAGAAAAAAGTGGTTTGGTCTTCTCTTGGTGCAGAAATCAAGGAGAAATAAATTTTAGATCCTATCTTGATGAAAATCAAGAGTGATGTTGGTGGGAAAATGGTGATGGTGTTTAAGATCAGTGGTGATGGTACCTTGAGGTACTAAGAGAGGTTAGGTGTTCTGATGGTGATGGTTTTCAATGAAGGATATTGACTGAGGTGCATAAATCTTGCTTTGTGGTTCATCTCGGCTTAACAAAAATATAGCATAATCTCAAGAAGATGTATAAATGGAATGGTATGAAGAGGGATGTGGCTAATTTATAGCCAAGAGTATGGTGTGTCATTAATTTAAAGTTGAGCATATAAGGGCTGGAGGGTTGTATTAGGAAATTTATTTGCCTGAATGGAAATGGGAGGTAATTAATATAGATTTTGTTACCTATCTTCCTTTGTATTTGAACCAATTTTATTCCGTTTGGGTCATCGTGGATAGGATGACATAGCCTGCTTAATTCCTGCCAGTGAGGACTAGTTTTTTGGATGAGGACTATGTGAGGTTGTATCTTTAAGAGATTATAAAGCTACAAGGTGTACCTATTTTGATTATCTCTGATCCTGGTATGCAAGTTTCATCTCAATTCTGGCAATCTTTTCAGAAAGGGTTTAAGACTAAGATTAGTCTGAGTACTGCTTTTAATCCATTGATGGATGGGCAAGCATAGAGGACCATTTAGACATTGAAGGATATGCTTCGTGCATGTGTGATTGATTATGGTGGCAATTAGGTTGAGCATCTACCTTTGGTAGAGTTTGCCTACAGCAAAAGCTATCATTCTAGCATTGGATGGCCTATTTTAAGGCATTATATGGTAGGAAGTGTAGATCTCCTATTGGATGGTTTGAGATGGTTAGGCAGATATGTTCGGTCTAGATTTTTTTTATCAGGGAATAAAGAAGGTAAAGGTGATAGTCTTAAGGCTCCCCAAAGTTACCAAAAGTACTATGCAGATGTAAGACATAGAGAGTTAAAGTTCGAAGTTAGGGATAAAGTGATCCTAAGGATATTTCCTATGAAGTGAGTGATGAAGTTTTTTAAATAAGTGAAGCTAAATCCCCGATATGTTTGTCCTTATGCATTTTTGTAGAGGGTTGGTAATGTGGCTTATCAATTAGAGTTATCTTCTCATTTGAGCTTCATTCTTCCGATATTTTATGTCTCTATGTTAATAAAGTGTCTTTGTGATCCTTCTTTGGTAGTTCCTTTGGAAAGATTGGGTATCTTGGATTCTTTATATTATGAAAAAGTCCCGATTGAGATATTGGATTAGCATGCTCCTCATTTACATACCAAGTATGTGGCCTCGATTAAGGTTCAATAGCGGTACCATAAGGTAAAGAACTTACATGAGCGGCAGAAACGGACATGAATTATAAATATCCGCATTTGTTTTCTACTCCAGCTATTCATGTGGAAGGTATATGTTCTTGATCATATCTATGATTTCTAACATGGTTAATGATTGGATTAATATTTGATAATGCAAATCAATCATGCCTATATTTGAGCTACCTTCTCCGTCATTTGTGGATGAATGATCCTAGTGGGGGAGACTGAAACACCCTAGGTTTGCACCCTTATATAATTTCTTAGATTTCTGGACATCATATGACTTATGGGTACTAGTCGTATGGTAGGGTGTGATTGGTATGGGTTGGTTGTATGCTAACCAGTGTTTGTTGGTTGGTTGGATTGGTTTATTGAATTGGTAGGACTTGGTAGTTTAGAGATATACTATTGACTCAAATGGTAGATAGTGTTCAAAATTCCTTTGATTCTATTCTACCAGGGATACGGTTTAGGGGTATTGATTGTATGGTATGGTACAACTTGGTTTGCATAAGTTGTATACTGGACAGTGTTGATTCCAAGGGGGAGTCCTAGGGTACGAGTGTTGGGTACCACTCTTATGGAAGGATATGACTGGTATAGGAGAGTCGTACCATTTGATGAGATTTTTTAGCCGTTTAAGTTTGGGGTAATCTAGATATTTCCCCACTTAACCTCTTAAGGACCAACGACTTATAACCCAATTAGGATATCATCTACCCTATTATTCTAATCTTAAACACCTAGAAACACTCTTTAATTCTATCTAAGGCTATTTGGTAAAGGAAGGTTAGAGCTTCATCTAGAGGATCAATTTGGGGCTTGTACATATGACTTCTCTCCATCATCTTCGTAATCTAAGACATGTATTCCTCCCTCATTGTTAGTGCCAACTAATGGCACGATTTATACAATGTTTTCATGGTATGGTTGTTGTATGGTTTTGGGATTTTCAATTATATGTTGGGGGTTTTGTATTAAATGCTTGGTTATCATTTTCCCACGTTTTAATTATGTTTTTACATGCTTTAAGGGTTGTTTGGACAATTGTTTGCATGGGAATGGTTAATGGGTATTTCATTTAGTTTGGAAACACTACGCCCCCAACATGTTTGGTAAAATGCCTATGATAATTCTTTTACTGTGTTATTGGACTTTTAATGGAACCATTGCAAGGTATGGTTTGGTAATGAAACCCTAAATGGCATAAATGGTTTAAATGGATTGGAATGGTTAAATGGTATGGTTTGGTGGTCATGGTTATTATTAATTAAACTTTCTTGTGCGGTACAAGGGAATCCCCCAAGTAATCATGTTAATAAACAACTTGTGGGGTATATGGAATTCCCCTAAGCAAACATAATAATTGAACATTTGTGGGGTACATGAGATTCCCCCAAGTTATCTTGATAATATAATCTATGGGTACATGGGAATCTCTTTGCATAAGAGGTTGGCTAAGGCCATTGCTTGCAAGCTATAGTCGGTATTATGATATCTTTACTCATAGCATTGGTTAATAAGAATGGAATAATGGATTTGTTGGATAGTAACGGTTTTGATTTGGCAATAATGGTGGGCTGTGATAGCTAAACTTGAAGGTGCAAGTCCAATGGGTGAACATAGGAAACTAGTGTTTGTCGACATGAGTGTTGGTTATAGCGACCATATATGATACGATGAGGTACATGGGAATCCTCTAAGTACACTATACATATTTATCATGGAGAGCGAAGGGTACATGGGAATCCCCTACTCTTATGGTATCTCTGGTTCATGTGGCTACATGTACCGGGGCCTGTTCAGGGGGCTACAAGGGTCCTATATAGCCCGTGGGTGTTTCTAGTATGGAACCCAAGTTAATGGTTTAAAATACATGCTAAACCATGATCCCTTTCACAACATGGTTCTATATATATATATATATATATATATATATATATATATATATATATATATATATATATATATATATATATATATATATATATATATATATATATATATATATATATATATATATATATATATATATATATATATATGTATGTATGGTTTGTATACATATGGATGATTTACTTGGTTTTACTGGATGACATTATTTTATTCTTATCTTGAGTTCATGCTAGTGTCCAATCGCTAACCCATATTTGGGCGGCTATATCCCCATGCGATGCGGGGACCGACCATTCTGCTCCTCCTGTTTAGTGATCAATTTTAGGATCAGCTACTGGATTGAAATGGTGAGCTTCTATATTCTGGAAGGCTCCATTTCATATTATGGATATCATTACATATGTTTGTTATTTTGTTGGTTTTGTTTACGGTTGGAAGCATGTCCCATTTGGATATTGTTTTTCTTTCTGTTAGAGTCTTTGTGTGACTACTATAGGTTTGAATGAGAGATGTCGGTATTGGTTTCAGCCTTAGTTATTGGCATTGGCATTGGGGCTCATACTGTTGGAATGAATTTATGAGTGTTCCATCCTTTTCTGTTATGTTATGGAGAGGAACTTGATTTTTATATTGGTTCGATTACGGCTGTTGGTTGGTATTGGATGGTTGGATGTTTTGGGGTTGGTCGCAGTTATAGACCTATCCCAGGGTTGGGAATCACAATGAAAGCTATCGTGTTATATGTTAAGGAATCATCTGACTCAGGGTATGTGTATGTAACACCCCAATTTGCTAAACGGGAATGCTACATGGTGCTCATGACCCAGAGGGAGAAAAGCTATCCCATGACTGATATTTGTACCTATATACTGCAAATCATGATGTAATAATGCGGAATACATGGAACTATAAGGCAATAAGGTTCAACTGATTACAATCATGTGGGCAAAAATACCAAAAACAACTAAATCTGAACGTAAATCTGAACTTAAATCCGAAAGCCTCTAAACTGTTTGAATAAGGAGTTGAAGGAACATGTCTCACACTAACTCCGTAAAACTGAACTGAAGAATAAATAAATGAAACAAATCATATTGTCCTCGAATAAATAAGGACTCACTGTGTCTCTGCTACTGGAACGCTGCCGCTACTACTGGGCAAGAGCTCGTATCTCAGAACCTATGGTATAACATGAAAAGAAAGCACCATAGCGCAAATGCATCAGCACAACTGGAGTACTGAGTATACGATGAAGGTAGGCTGAACATAAAGGGTTTCATGCATGAACAACACTGACTGACTAATATGAACATGGGAGTGCAAACACACATATAGAAACTGGGACCGTGAATAGATGATAGCATGACCTGTAAGCTAATACATGGTTTACTGATAACTGTCATGACTGATATTAAAACTGATAACATGTACCACTGTATCTAATAGTCCTGTATTTACTGAAATCTGAAGAACGCCCTGAGTTCTTTTACTGAGACTGATACTGAAACTGATAACATGTACGACTGTATCTGACAGTCCTGTATATACTGAAATCTGAAGAACACCCTGAGTTCTTTTACTGAGATTGATACTGAAACTGTGGGAGTAGTGTCTATCCGACGTGCCCCATGTATGTCTTTATGGCTAAGATGAGATCCAATCTCTGCCCCGACTAGAGGGGTGTCAATACCATGCCATGGGTAAGGACAGCCTGTGAGTGAACCTTATCTGGCAGGTACTCAATGAGAACGGTGGGAACCCTAAATTGACAGGTTAAGCTACCTCATCAACCCTAATCTCATGGGTTATGATGTCTCAACCTATGCTGGCTATGTAGTTATGGAACACAAGGATTGTTACTAAGATCACACCCTGAACTAGCGGGTGAGTTCCCATCCTTGGGTTCACTCGGTGCTAACCTCTACTCCCTTCTAGAGGGACTGGAAATGAATAACTGACTATGCATGACTTAATCTTACTGAATTCTATTAACTGGCGGAATGTTACTGATATCTGACAACTGACTAATATCATGAGGTTTTCCCGAGTCACATGACTGACTGATGTCTATGGAATCATAGCTTGAGTTCGGATATCGTGAAATATAATATGGATCTAGGCACACAACTATAGTTTTCGGGTACAAGTACCCCTAGGACTCGATGGAAGGAAACTGACACACATGACTGACTTGATCATAAGAGTAGAGTCCATAATATATAATATCATAAGTAGGGATCTCATACTATGCATGGTTATCAACAATGTATTGCATGGAAAGGATTTCATATCACATAGAAGTACTTGCACAATCTTAATATCATGTTCATTGCATAATCATATTGGCAACACATACTAATAGCATAAAAGTTCATATGGGTTGCATGGTTATCATACATCTTGTTCATAAGAGGGATTTTCAAGTAAACATAGCATAATATCGTAAGAATAGTTCATGGGTATTCCAACAACATTTACAAGGCACATTTACAATATAGAAGTCATTGGAACGTAAGGGCATATCATGAATCCTTCACTTAGTCACAATTTAGCTATATTGCATTGTTTCTTGTTCCTTCGGCATTTTATCAAACACCTTACATGCAAATCTTAAGCATAGGTGAATTCATCAAATTATACGTCATGAACAACCAAATTTACATGTTTTAAACTCACATGATATCATGAATTCACAAAAACATATAAAGATTCCATCTTGGGAATCACCCAATATCAACAACGTGATCATCAACACCCAACAATATAGAAATCATACTTTATAATGAAAAGAGGAAAACAAAAAAGCATCAACGTGGGTATGATTATATCACCATAATCAACCAAGCTTTTGTATTTTAAAGATTGATTCTTGAACTCCACGGACGAAAAGGATCCTTGGATGAACACTACGCATACCTTAGAATGAAGATTCTTGATGATTGACGGAGGAATTTCCTTGAAATCGGATCTTCAAGCTTAATTATGAAACCCTAGTTATTTTTCTCCTTTAGTGCTCTTGGATGATGATATTTGAGATGAAAATAGGGTTGTAATATGTTTAGAAGATATATATTTCGTAGGGTTAAGTTTAGGGACGTGTTAGGAGTATTTAAAGACTTAATTACCTTTAAAATAACTAAAGACGAAGTGTTTTTGGCACCTAGAATTGACTTAGGTTGTGCCCAAGTGATCGACTATGCTTGGGTTGGGTGGCGCCTAACCAATCGCCTATGCTTGGGTTAGGCGGCGCCTAACCAATCGCCTATGCTTACTATCTCTCACGAAAATGGGCATAACTTTTCGCTCGGGTATTGGATTAAGGCGAATTTGGTATAGTTGGAAAGATAATTCGATTCTCTACAATTTGGTGGGTCTAAATCAGCCAAAATACCACATTAACATCAATTTATACTCATTCAAAGATGACCTATGCAAAATAGAACACTAAAACTTGACGGATTCAAAAACTCTTAGCTTGTATTACCTTAAGTGACTCATATGAACATCCTTAATGCATCATAAGCTATCCTATAACTAGGACATTCATTGTAAGTCATGTACTCAAGTATGAATCACATGATAGGAGAGTTCATACGTAGTAATACTTATTCACTTCCTAGCTTAGAAACATGCGGGGTATTACAATATCTCCCCCTTGGGAACATTCATCCTCGAATGAGAATTTACTGAGAAGGGATACAAGACTATAGATCCTAAATTGAACATGAAGAACTGAAACTTGATCTCATGACTGACATGCTAAACATTCTGAACTCATGTATATCTAATGCATGGACAACTGATACATGAATGCATGATTGAGTATAAAACGGTTAATAGGTACCAATTTTATACTGGAAACATGAACGTGAAACTTAATAAGCTTAAGGAGAACTATTACCTTGAGCTTGATCTAAATTTGCGGGGAAGAGATGAGGATACTTGGTACGCATATCTGCCTCTTCTTCCCAAGTAGCTCCCTCATAAGACTGATTTCGGCAAAGAACCTTGACTAGAGGGACTTATTTGTTCCACAATCTACGATTCTGATAATCTAAAATTTTGACTAGAATCTCTTCATAAGAGAGGCTGTTCTAAAAGTCAATGCTCTGAATAGGGACAACAACTGCTAGGTCACCTATGCACTTCTTTAGCAAAGAGACATGGAAGACTGGAGGGACTGAGGCTAGATCTGAAGGCAACTCAAGATCATAAGCTACCTTGCCGAAGAGACAAAGAATTCTGAAGGGATCGACATACCAGGGACTGAGTTTCCCTTTCTTGCCGAACCTTTTCACTCCCTTAATTGGAGAGATCTTAAGATAGACATAGTCATTGACCTCGAACTTGAGATCTTTTCTACGAACATCTGCATAGGACTTCTGTCGGCTCTGAGCAGCCCATAGTCTCTCTCTGATCAACTAAAATTTCTCTATGGCGTCGAATACTAAGTCAGGACCTATGACTGAGGCCTCAGTAACTTCAAACCAACCGATCGGAGATCTACATCTCCTACCATAGAGAGCTTCGAATGGAGCTATCTGAATTCTAAAATGATAGCTATTGTTGTATGCAAACTCAATCAAAGGCAAGTGGTCATCCCAACTTCCCTTGAAGTCAATTGCACATGCCCTTAGCATATATTCAAGATTCTGAATAGTCCTCTCTGCTTTACCATCTTTCTGAGGATGAAACGTTGTGCTGAGATGGACTTGGCTACCGAGACCCATTTGGAATGCTTTCCAAAAGTGAGAAGTGAACTGGGTACCTTTGTCTGAGATGATAGATAGTGGAACACCGTGTAATCTGACTAACACCCTAATATAGAGTTTGGCATAATACTCGATGGAATAAGAAGTACGAACAGGAAGAAAATTAGCTGACTTGGTCATTCTATCTATAATGACCCAGACTGAATCATGTTGATGACGAGTTCTAGGCAAACCCGTCACAAAGTCCATCTTAACTTCTTCCCACTTCCACGTAGGAATGGTGAAATCTTGCATGGAACCACTTGGTTTCTGATGCTCTATCTTAACCTGTTGACATGTAGAGCACTTAGCCACAAACTCTACTATATCTCTCTTCATCCCACTCCATCAATAGATCTCCCGCATGTCGCGGTACAGCTTAGTGGCCCCTGGATGAATAGAGTATCTCGCACCATGCGCTTCTGCAAGTATTCGCTTCCTTAATTCATCTACACCTGGAACACATAGAGTACCCTAACAATGAAAAACACCATCTCCCCCTTAGGAGAAAACCTCAACTTTCTGATTCTGAACTGAATCTTTGAGCTTGACAAGGCTAGGATCCCTATCTTATTTCTCATTCACCTTAGAAACTAGAGATGACTCTGAACTACTATGAGCACATACACCACCCTCTGAAGAATCAATTAAGCGAACGCCTAGTCTGGCAAGCTGATGGGTCTCCTGAGCCATCTTTTTCTTAATATCCTCAATGTGAGAAATACTAACCATGGAGAGTCGACTGAGTGCATCGGCCACAACATTGGCCTTGCCTGGATAATAAAGAACACTCATGTCCTAATCTTTCAAGATCTCTAACCACCTTCTCTATCAAATATTGAGATCTTTCTGGGAAAAGACATACTGGAGGATTTTATGGTCTGTGAAGACATCTACATGAACTCCATAGAGATAATGCCTCTAAATCTTCAATGCAAAAAATACCGTTGCTAACTCAAGATCATGAGTAGGATAATTCTTCTCATGTGGCTTTAACTGTCAGGAGGCGTAGGCTATGACCTTACCATGCTGCATGAGGAAATAACCTAAACCCACTCTGGATGCATCACAATAGACTACAAAACCATCTAAACCATCTGGAATAGCTAGAACTGGAGCGGAGGTGAGTCAAGCCTTCAACTCTTGAAAGCTCTTCTTGCATGAATCTAACCACTAAAACTTAATCTTCTTCTGAGTAAATCTGGACATGGGAGATGCAATAGAAGAAAATCCCTCGATAAACCGTCTGTAATAGCCAGCCAAACCCAAGAAACTCCTAATATCTTAAAGAGATACGGGTATGGGCCAATTTCTTACTGCCTCAGTTTTTTGAGGATCTACTCTAATGCCATCACCGTAAATAATATGGCCAAGGAATGCTACTAATCTTATCCAAAATTCGCACTTGCTAAACTTAGCGAATAACTGGTGATCCCTGAGAGTCTGAAGAACAATCTTGATATGGTCTGCATGATCACTCTCTGTTCGAGAATAAACCAGAATATTATCTATAAAGACTATGACAAACATGTCCAAGTACTGCTTGAACACACGGTTCATTAAATCCATTAAAGCTGCAGGGGCATTGGTAAGACCAAATGACATGACTAAAAATTCTAAGTGACCATACTGAGTACAAAAAGCTGTCTTTGAAATGTCACATTCTCTAACTCTGAGCTGATGATAGCCTGATCTGAGGTCTATCTTGAAGAAGTAACTGGCACCTTGAAGTTGGTCGAATAGATCATCAATCCTGGGAAGAGGATATCTATTCTTGATCGTAACCTTGTTGAGTTGACGATAATTAATACACATCCCAAGAGAGCCGTCTTTCCTGCGCATGAATAACACTGGCGCACCCCATGGGGAAACACTAGGTCTGATGAATCCCTTATCTAAGAGATTTTTAAACTTATCTTTCAGTTCCTTGAGTTCTTATGGTGCCATTCTGTATGGCGGAATAGAAATAGGTTGAGTATCTGGAAGAAGTTCTATGCCAAAGTCTATTTCCCTTTTGGGAGGAATGCCTGGAAATCAGCACTATAAGGAACAAAATAAGGGAAATTTTCTAAAGATATTGTATAGACTCTTGAAGATAGATACAAACATCAATGTATCAATCCATAAGACTCTATTAGATATCTCGTTCATACATTGTTGAGACCAATGAACCTAGTTGCTATGATACAAATTTTTCATGACCCAAAAACCAAGGTTAAAGATGGCACTTGTCACGGTAAAACTTGATAAGTTAGTGTAGCAGCCAAATTGATATGAAAAGGGAAAATAATAAAATTAACCAAAAGTATAGCTTCTAGAATAAAATTGAACCACATAATATCATTATAATTGGAGAACATAAATAAAAAGTATCATACCATAATCCTAAAACATAGTGCTACAGTGTAAAAACTAACTAGTATAACTCGAGATCAAAATAAATAAGATATCAAAAACTAGAAAAACTCAATCTATGAATTCATAGTGAAGAAATAGTCTAAAAATAAAGGTATTAGAAGAATCTAGAAGCAAGAATCCAACCACTACCTTAGATAGATCCAATTCGCTTAAATTAAGCACTAAGAGGTATATTAAAACTTGGATCTACACCGAAAGAGTGCAATAAGGGTGAGTACTATCCACTTATACTAAGTAGGTATAATAGTCATACTAAGAAAAATAGAAAACAAATCATACAAATGTACACTAAGGGAACCTCATTGATCTGAGGTAAATTTATGCATCTTAATGTTGTTATATTTGCTTATCCTTATTTTGAAGACTTCTCATGTTCTAAATATGTTAATATTGATATAAATAAGAATATAAGTATTTTAGTATGTTATTACAATGTTTAAGGTGTCTTTCAAACATGTTTGTACATGAATGGGTCACTTAGAGTTCAAATGAGAAAACTAGTGTTACTAGCTTAAGCTAGATGTTGTCAAGTTTATTTTGATGGATTATAATGAGTTCCTAATGGTTTGATCGTTTATTTAAGTGAGAAAAAACTTGTTTATATTTTGAAAAGTTTAATTTAAATAAGAAAAGAGTCAAATAAAAAAGTTAATGATTTAAAGGACGACACTAGTTCTTAGCTTTAGTTTCTAGTTCATCATTTTTGGTGTTGTGTTATATTGAGCTCTAATCTGTGGTGTTTTATGAATTAGGATACTTTATGAGATGATTTTGTTGATATATGGACATTTAAAAAGTTGTAAATAAAGTCAAAATAAGCTCAGCACTCAGTTTAGATATCAGTAAAGCTTAGTAAGTCATAGAACTCAATCACATTCAGACAAAAAATAGAATTCATAAGTATTCTGCCAGATAACGGAACCAAGATAACTCAATCAGATCAGTAAAGAAATATGAATAGTAATATATTTAGCTTAGTCTAAGTTTAGTTAAGAATCAGTTCAGAGTCCTTCAGTCGAGAGTAGGAACTAGCACCAAGCGAGTGCAGGGATAACGGCTTTCCCGTTAGAGAGACAGTGTCATAAGTAACAGTCCCTGAACTCCAAAACTGCGTAGCCAGCGCAGGACCAGGAGTCACCCATTAGATTAAGGCTTAGCTATCATACTGCCTTAGGCTTGACTTTCTGTTTAGGGTGAACCGTTAGAGAGGCTTGACCATTGCAGAGGTCTTTACCCGTGGCACAGTATTGACACCCTTCCAGCTGGGGTTATAGGTTGGACCCCACTAGATTAGATTTGGGGAATGTCAGTTTAGTGAGAACTCCCATAGTTACAGCTACAGTTTCAGTCTCAATATTCAAAATAGATATTTAGAAATTCAGGACTATCAAATATAGTCACTCAGCTCTGTAAGGAACTTAGATAGTTCAACAAATTCATACACCACCCACTATATAGGCCAAGTCTCAAATAAAGTAAGTCAGTATTAGTACCAACAGATTTAGAGATCACCCGTTAGATAGGCATGATCTCAATCTCAGCTAATTATTATCCTTGTCAGCAGATTCATAGATAACCCACTAGATAGGCTTGATCTCAAATTTCTTCAATTATTATTCTTATCAATATGCTTAGATATCACCCACTAGATAGGCCTGATATCTGATACAGTCAGTTAGCATTAGTAAACGTAGATTTCAGTTTCAGTAGCTTTAGATGCTTAGAATTTTAGTATGTTCAGAAACCTTAGATTGAAAGTATATTAAGTATTAGTTATCAGATTCAGTCCCAATATGCTCAGTCATAGTATGCACAGTATTTCAGTAGTTATAGATTCTCTATGTATGTTAATCCAGCTCTTGCATACCATTCAATTAGTTATTAATCATCTATATAGCCCTTGCATTCAGCCTTACTTCATCTAACATACTAGTACATTCAAAGTACTGATGCATATTTTTCTCTTACGCTATGGTGTCTTATACCATAGGTTCAGAAGTGCGAGATCCAGATCACCCTTAGCAGTCTAGACTCAGCCAGAAGTAGTAGAAGCAACAGTGTGTCCTCTTTATTCGAGGATGATCCTTATTTTATTATGGCATTAGACTTAGTTTATTTTCAGCAGGCGGGGTTAGTTGGGGACATGTCTCATTAACTCCACAGTTCAGATAGTTTAGAGGCTTTTAGGCTACAGTGTCTTTAGACAGATATATAAGTATTCAGTTTTTAGATTTGTGTATTTTAGATATTTTGGACCTTATGGTAAGTTTTCACCAGTTTCCATATTTATTTTATTATATTATGCAGTGCTCAGGTATAGATATCAGAAAGGGTTAGCTTGTGGTCCTTTGGGATCATGAGCACCGTGTGGCATTTTGGTTATAGAAAAGTGGGGCGTTATAAACTTGGTATCAGAGCCTAAGGTTCAATAGAGTCCTAAGAAGTCTGAAAGCCGCATCTGGTAGAGTCTTGTACATAGGTGAGTTACGTATAACATTTATGTACAGGAGGCTATAAGATGTTTACGGGAATAGTTTTCTTTCTTTCATGTCTCAGATCATACTATAGAAAGGACCTCTAAGAAATTTATGTGGATTCTCATTGTGTTCCATTTATGTTAGCTTTACCTTACTTTTAAAGTAATAGAAGTAATGAAGCCCAAAGTTCTACAGATAGAGCTTTCCCAGATAGTCCCCACAGATATATTTGGGATAGCATTGTCTAATGTTGGGTAGAGTATGTTTCATGGGGTTAGTTATATTAAAGGTGAATCAGTAGGGCTTGAAATAATGTATTCTAGAGTTTAAGTTTAGTAATTCAAAGTTATATGTGTTGTTGATATGAGTATAGCGGTAATCCTTATGGTATGGGGAGAATATAAGTTTAAGAAAGGTGACATTTGAAAGCTAAGATGAGAGTAGCAAGGTTATTAAAGATTTGTGGACATTCATGTTATGATTTAGAAATTACGCTTGAAATCTTTGAAGAATTTAAGTTGGTGGTCTTTAGTCTAAGTATGAAGGTCTGGATGTAAGTTAAAAGAAGTGATATTAGCAGCCCATGACAGTTGTGGATGTTATAGTTATGTATAAGTGGCTAGAGATGTTTTAGAGATTTGTGTCAATAGGGAGCCACTTTTGGTACCAATAGTGGTCAGGGTCAGAACAGACTTTATGCACTTTAGGCTCGCCATGATCAAGAAAGTTTCCCTATCATAGATTCGGGTATGTTATAAGTTTTTTATCTTTATTATATGCATTGTTTGGTTCTTTTCTCCCGTTTGATTTTATGTTTTCAACATAAGATAGTCAGTAGACCAGTAAGCCAGTTTAGCTGTCAGATAGTCAGATTCATATAGTTTGTTTTTTCATATTTTCGTCTAATCATGCTATCAGAAATCTCAGACATATAACTATTCCAAGATAGAATATTCTAGTAGTTGTGAGTATAACTCAGTTTATGTGTCATGCATTAGATTCAGATCCCAAATGTTTAGTTATGAACCAGTTCATAGGTGCCTTGTGCATCGCCTAAATTTTCTCAAGTACTTCGGTGAAATAAGTGTTCTTAAAGGGACATAGTATCCCAAGAGGGAGATACCCTATAACTTCCTGATGTTTTCAATTCCTAAAACTCATTTAGTTTTATGCTCAGATTCTCATTACAAGCTTAATATTAGTTATCATTGCATAGTTAGTCATGCTTTCAAGAGTCAGTTCTTTCAACTATTCATGCATTAGATATGTATTTTCAGTAGAAAAGTTCAGTTCATCAGTATATTCAGTAATGCGTGCATGACAAAAACTCAGTCAAGTATCCATGCATCAGATATGCATGTTCATTATGAGAATTCAACTTATCAATAGTTTCAGCCATGTATCTCATGCATCAGATATGCATGTTTAGAATAAGAACTCATAATATCAATAGTCCCAGTTGGATAGACATGTTTTAGATATTATTATCCCTTAAGTAAGCTCAACCGATCAGTACTCTTAGCCAAACAAGCAACATTCAAGGACGAATGTTCCCAAGGGAGAGATATTGTAATACCCCAAGATTCCCAACCGATATTAGAACCATGCTTCAATATCATGAGAAATAAATTCTAGCGATTTGGTATTTTTATGATCAAGGTTGATTTACATTAAGGCCTCAAATACATCCTTTCTATTAGACGACTCAAAACATTCCTTATCGATTGAATTCTTGGGAAGGATATTGGTACAGTAAACTTCAAATAGGAATATCTCTCATTATACTATGAATTTTTGAGCTCATGACTGACCAAAAAATACATAATTGAATTAGCTTTCCAATGATACCAATTTCTCCCAAAACCAATATCGGAGCAAAAAGATATGTCATTTTACTCCAGCATATCAGCCTGAAAATTGAGTGACGACTTATCACATTTCTGACGACCTATCAGCTAATGTCGTCAGCCTTAGGCAGAAATCCATCAAGTTCAGGTCCTAGGTGACAACCTGGGCTGATGGGCTATCACAGATCTGACAGCTTATCAGCCTTGGTCGTTAGCCGAGAATTTCAGCAACTAGAAAGTTGTTTTGTAGGGGTATTTTTGACTTTTATTTTTCACCTTCCATGACTTAAATCGTCAAAAGCATGTACAGAATCATCATAGATCAGTTTTAAAAATTCTTAAATCCTATCCACTCTCAAGAACAAGAAAATTAGGGTTTTCTCTCAAGATCATCTCCCAAGAACAAGATTAAAGCTCTCCTCCAAGAAAACAAAGAAATTATAATTCCCAATTCAAGAACCTTCAAAAAACGTCATTCTCTCTCAAGATTCAAGATTTTGAGGTATGTTAGATATTGATTCTTGGATTTTTTTTCACCCAAGAAGTTCAAGAATCCTTTTCTAAATTCAAGATTATATATTTATGAGATTGTCATGATTTTTGTAAAATGGAAATTGAATTTCATGTTGTTGATAAGTTTTAATTCATGACTTGATTTCAAAGATCCAATCTTTGATCCTACTATGTGATATTCATGATAAAATCCCTTCAAGTTGTATGATATTGACGTATTCAAGATAATTAAGTATAGAATTTGTGGTATAACCAAAGCATTCTCCCCATATATTTGATAGAATGCTTATGTAAAGAGAATAGTGCCTTTTTAGTATGTTAAGCATGAAATCCCCAATTATGTGATAACTAGTGCTTGCCAAGCATTTGCTGAAATGCCTTAGTGAATGTATCATAATAAGTTGCATGCATTCTTATCCATGGGTATTCCTTATGGAACAACTATGAGATATTAGTATACATACCCAATATATTTACATGTTTATGACATTTAAGTGATTGACGAGATATCGTATGGATTGTGTTGTGAATGAAAGTCCACTGTCATGATATTCAATTATGGTCCTGTCTTATTTATTTATGCTACCGAGTCCTAGGATTATTTACACCTAAAAACTTAGTAGCTTGTCTAGAGCCGAGTTAGTCTCAAGATAATCTCAGTCGTGCTATCATCCGTAGAATTAAGTCAGTGACAGAAAATTAAGAAAATTTAGTAATCTCAGTACTAGTTCAATCCAGTCTCAGTATTTAGTCTAATCAATCTCAGTACTCAATTCAGTTATCACTAAAGCTTAGTAAGTCACAAAACTCAATCATATTCAGACAGAATTAGAATTCAAAAGTATTCCGTCAGTTAAAGGAACCAAGTGAACTCAGTCAGATCAGTAAAGAAATATGAATAGTAATAGATTTAGATCAGTCTAAGTTCAGTTAAGAATCAGTTCAGAGTCCTTTAATTGGGAGTAGGAACTAGCACCGAGCTAATGCAGGGATGACGTCTTCCCTATTAGAGAGGCAGAGTCGTTAGTAACAGTCCCTGAACTCCAGAACTGCGTAGCTAGCGCAGGACCAGGAGTCATACGTTAGATTAAGGCTTAACTATCATATTGCCTTAGGCTTGACTTCCTATTCAGGGTCACTCATTAGAGAGGCTTGACTATAGAAGAGGTCTTTACACGTAGCATGGTATTGGCACCCTTCCAGTTGGGGTTACAGGTTGGACCCCACTAGATCAGATTTGGGGCATGTCGGTTAAGTGAGAACTCCCATAGTTTCAGTCTCAATCTTCAGAGTAGAGATTCAAAAATTCACGACTGTCAGATACAGTCATTCAGCTCAATAAGGAACTTAGATAGTTCCATAGATTCATAGACCACCCGCTAGATAGGCCTGGTCTCAAATAAAGTAAATCAGTATTAGTACCAACAGATCTAGGCATCACCCGTTATATAGGCTTAATCTCAATCTCAGTTAATCATTATCCTTATTAGCAGATTCAGAGAACACCCACTAAATAGGCTTTATCTTAAATTTCTTCAATTATTATTCATATTAGTGTGCTCAGAGATCACCCTCTAGATAGACTTGGTCTCTGATGTAGTCAGTTAGCATCTGTAAACCCATATTTTAGTTTCTGTAGCTTCAGATACTCAAAATTTTAGTATGCTTAGAAACCTCAGATTGATAGCATATTTAGTGTCAGTTATCAGATTCAATCCCAGTATGCTCAGTCACAGTATGCACAGTATGTTAGTAGTTACAGATTCTCTATGTATGCTAATCCAGCTCTTGCATATCATTCAGTTAGTTATTGATCATGCATATAGCCCTTGCATTTAGCCTTACCTAATCTAGCATACCAGTACATTCAAATACTGATGCATACTTTTCTTTTGTGCTATGCTGTCTTATACTATAGGTTCAGAAGCGCGAGATCCAGAGCACCCTTAGCAGTCTAAACTCAGCCAAAAATAGTAGAAGTTATAGTAAGTCCTCTTTATTTGAGGATGATCCTTATTTTATTATGACATTAGACTTAGTTTATTTTCAGCAGACGGAGTTAGTTAGGGACATGTCCCATCAACTCCACAGCTCAGACAGTTTAGAGGCTTTTAGGCTACAGTGTTTTCAGATAGATGTAAAAGTGTTCAGTTTTCATATTTGTGTATTTTAGATGTTTTGAACCTAATGGGAAGTTTTTGCCAATTTCCATATTTATTTTATTATATTATGTAGTTCTCAAGTACATATATTAGAAAAGGGTTAGCTTGTGGTCCTTCGGTATCATAAGCACCATGTGGCATTTCGATTATAGAAAATCGGGGCATTACAGTGCTACACACTTTAATTAGGGTTTATTTCTATTTTATTTAGATTTTTAATGGATTTTATCATGTGTTCACTTAATTGTATTACGATTATATCCATTAGTCGCTACATACCCCCTTGCCAGAGTTAAGGCCAAGAACATGTTTGCTTTTACTTTTAATTGAGTTCATTTGGATTGCTTATCATATTTGATTGTTTTTTATCCTTGTTTTAACTATTTTAAGGATTAGTGACCATTATAATACATATATTATCAACCTTGTGAACGCGAGAGAGGGAATAGGAAGATAGAACGTGGGGATAAATAGAGTAAGGTTCTTATTCGTTTATCAAAAAGGAATCTGTATTATTGACTAAGATAGGGATTTACCTAGAAGTCTTTCTTGGTTTACATGTAGGATGATATCTTAATGCATATAAATGAATAATTACATCCCCACTCAATGATTTAGTTGTAGTGTCCAGTTAGGTAGAAGGTTAGAGGTCAGGAGACCATGATCATACGATAACACAAAGAATCAACAACCAAGATAAGCAATCTAATGAATGAATTCCAATAGCATAGTAAGATTGTTAGTAGTTCTTTAACCCTGAGTTTTTATCTATATATTGTCCAAAGTCATTACTTTTCTTGATTTTTTTAGTTTACTTTTGATTACAAACTTTCAAAACTTTTATGGTTGTGTTTGTACTTGTTTAATCTCAATAGTTACACTTGAATTTCATAGTTTACTAACACAAGTTTCTGAGGGATCAATATTCAGCTTTATTTATGGCCACGGTATTACTTTGTGTGACCACGTACACTTGAGTGTGCACTTGAACATAACAAGTTTTTGGCGTCGTTGCCTGGGACTTGTAATTTGGCAACTATTTTATGTTTAGTTTTACTTTTAAGATTTCATTGTTGATTTATACTTGGTCTTGGTATTGAATTTGTTGAAAATAAGTTTACGAACTATTAAGCTTACAAGAGATAGGGAATTGGTTGAACCAAGCCCCGAACCCAAAGAAATCTTTCATCAATTGAGGAGAGAAGCAATCTTTCTCCCACGTATTCCATAAATTTAAGAGGAACAAGACAATACTACTCTAATGGATGAAGATCAACCAGCCCGTAGGACATTTCAAGAAGTGGCAATCCCACTTCTGACGAATTTAACCTCTCCATTTTAGAAATTAGCATTGGAGGTAACTTTGAAGTAAAATAGAACATAGTGTAGCTTTTGATTAGAAGTGGACAATTTATGTGGATTTCACATAAAGATCCACAAGTCCACCTACGAAAGTTTATGGAGATCAGTGACACATTCATCCCTATGGGTATGTCAATTGATTATGTTAGGATGACACTATTCCCCTTCTCACTATTGAAGTAAGTGAAGAAGTGGTTGAATCCTAAGCCAACAAGTTCAATCACAGCCTTGGGTGACTTAGACTGAAAGTTCCTCATCTAAATTTTTCTATCTATCAAGACTGCAAAACTGTATAATGAGATTGTGTGCTTCAAACAAAATCTAAATAAGAATTTATATCATGCATTGGAGAGGTTCAACGCTCTTTTTTGAGACTATCCATATCATCATCAGTCCAATGAGGTACTGGCTCACACTTTTGTTGAGGCACTTGATTAAAACATGAAAATTTTGCTAGATTAAGCTACAGGTGGTCAAGTGTTGGAATTGATGTATGATGAGTTATACACCTTGTTGAACTATATCGTACAAAGAAATCCTGAATGGCATTATGACTCAAGAAGTTCTACAAAGAAGTTTGCTAGTGTGTTAGAGGTGGACCAATTTATTGCAATATCTGCCTATATTGTTGCACCACAAAATTAGTTAAATACTCAGTTCAACAATATAAAATTGGGGGTTATGTAACCTGCAACAACAGTCAATGTAATTTAGCAGACAAGTTCTTGGTGTGAGATTTGTGGCAACATTGGGCATTTTGGAGTTGTGTGCTTCAAATCCCGAGTCACTAATTTTCATAGGAAATATTTGAAGGCTAAATTATGGGAATGCCTACAGTCAAAAATATCACACTCAACCACTAAATCCATCATGGAACACCCAACGGCAGTAGTTTCAGCAACCACAAGATCGAGTAAATCAGTCCACTAACAATATAGAAGAGATGATGAAACAAAGTTTAGATGCTCAAGCACAATTAGTAGAATATATAAAGTGCCAACAAGTAGATATAATGAGCTAGTAGATTGCTACTAGGACCTTAGATTTACAAATAGGTCAAATAGCAACAGCCTAGAATGCTAGGCCTCAAGGTAGTTTGCCAAGTGATACTGAAAATCCTAAACAGATAATGGAAATACCTTTGAGGAGTGTTAAGGAGCTCAATGAAGAACCTCCAAAAATTTGAGGTAGATACTAATTTGGACCCTAAACTGGTAGGTGACACAACTATTGAAAATTTGAGTAAGTTTGAGTACTCAAAAATAAAAGTTGCTGAAAAGGTGAAGAAGAGACTGCCACTATCCTTCCCATAGAAGCATATAAAATCAAAAGAGTATGCATACTTCAAGAAGTTCTTTGACACTTTTAGAGAGCTTCACCTTAACTTTCCTCTTTTAGATGTTTTATAGGGAATGTCTAATTATGCTAAGTACTTGAAGGACATGGTCACTAACAATGCCAGGCTGCAGGATATTGAGATAGTAGCACTCAAAGAACTTGGAAGTTTCACTCTCCCAATTCAAATCGGCAATAGTGAGGTGGTCTACGCGCTTAGTGATTCGGGGGAAAGTATTAACTTAATGTCTCTCTCCTTGTTCAACACTTTATGATTTAGAATCCATGACCTAGCACAGTTATACTCCAATTAGCAGATCGGACCTTAGCCCATCCTAAAGGAATCATAGGTGATGTTCTCATCAAGGTTGGTAAGTTTATTATTCCTATTGATTTTATTATTTTGGATTTTAAGGTAGATGAAAGAGTTTTAATCATCTTGGGACGTCCATTTTTGGTGATGTAAGGAGAGTTTACAAACTACTCAAAACACTATCCCACTATAAAGATTTATTCATGATTATTATGATTAAAGGGGATAAGTGGGGATGATGAAGGTAAGTCCATAAATGACCTCTTCGAACTTTCTCATTAAGCAGCCTAAGACGCAACCACCCCAGCGAAAAATAATAAAAATTGATGAGCCTAAAAAAGCTATTGTTGAGAGTGTTGTTGACCTTGAGAGCTCAAACTCAAGAGGTATAAAATAAATAAGAAGATGGTGTCCTAGTGTGAGAAAGATGCATAAAAATTAATGAGTTGAAGATTGGGTCGTGTCGCGACACTAAATTAGGTGCTACTTGGGAGGCAATCCAAGTTAAGGTATGTTTATTTTTAGTTTTTTTTTACTTTTTACTTCACTAGGTTTTATTTTTGTTGAGTTACAAGTTGATGGGAAGTCTAAGTACCAAAAAATCAAAGACTAAGTGTAGGGTCCCCGAACCCTCTTGATGTATAAAGATGCTACTAGCTAGGTTTAAAGACTTTAGGGAGTATTTCTATCTCTACTTTTAAAGTATACTTTGGGGACAAAATAGATTTTTAAGTGTAGGGTAGAGAAATTTCTATTTTGTAGGGGTAATTTTAAAATTTGTGTTAGGAATAAGTACGATGTTCTTGTTGGTTCTATCTTTGATTGCATGATTCAAGTTTGTAAAAAGAATGATGATTGTGTGAATTACTACTTTTTAGATACCTAGTCTTATGATTATGAATTTTTTGGTTTTTTATTAATTATGAATACATGTTATTGTCTGGTTAATAGTCTATAATGATTCTACTTGATTGAGCATGTGCCATGTATGTGTGAGGTTGTTTGTATATTCCTTGTTGCATTTGATGCTAGGACTTTCCCAGTGTGTGTGCAAAATAAAATAAAGAATGTGGGTTTAGAATATGATATAGACATTTCTTTGATAGCAATGTTCATACAATCTTCTGACCTACCTTTGTGCTTAATCCTAGTAAGCCTTGTTGAGCTTTTACCTTTTTTTTTAGTAGCCTCATATGTAGCTTTTATCCCCTTATTTGATTGACCTTAATTTTATCCAAAGCTCCTAAGAAATTTAGTATAAAATTAATTGAGTAAGGAATGTGAAATTAAAGTAGGAGAAGAGTGAAAATGAAGCACCCAAGTAGTAGTTATTGGTGTGTAAAAATTTATGTGTTGTGGTTGGAAGTGGAGTAAGGTAAAAAATAAATTTGTTCAAATTGAATAATTTATGAATAGACGATACTCTCACCATGTGCATGTGAATGACCTTAATGAGATGGGGTAAAAAGAAGATTGGGGTAAACAAAAGTGGCGTAAAGTGGTTGTTAAAGGTGAGTTGATTGTATAATGTGATGTATTAAGGTGCTTAGGTAAGATAGTAACTATTCATGGCTAAAATAGTTCTTACCCATCCCTTAGCGTACATTACAACCCTTAAAAACCTATTTGATCCTAAGCCTTAACATTCTGATATTAGTGGAGTACTACACTAAGGGCAAGAATATGGTTCATCTAATGTAATTTGTGAATTCCTAGTGAGAGTGAGCATTGGGTGATTAATCATGGGTAACTCCCTTGTTATGAGGGAACATGTTTTATTGATGTGGGTGATTTATATGACATCTGTGATTGAACAATATGTATGAGTTTTCCAACTAGGTGAGTCAATTCTTGAGGCTAGGATGTTTTGGAAGTAGTATTCTTGAACTGTCAAATGTGCATATAACATGCTTAGTGTAGAAACTTGCATTCTGTGTAGTCGCTGTAGTACTATCTTTATTATTATGATTTTATTATAAGTGAAGAGTAACCTCATCTTATGATGCTTATTTTAAAGATTTGTTCGAGGACGAACAAGGCTTAAAGTGTGGGATGATAATCTGAGGTGAATTTATGCACCTTAGTGTTGGTATTTTAGTTTATTTAGACTTTTTTTGAGGACTTATCATGTTATTAATGTTTTAATAATGATATAAATAAGAATATAAGTTTTTATTTATGTGATTAGAATGTTTAAGGTGTCTTTCAAACAAGTTTGTACTTGAATGGGTCACTTAGAGTTCAAATAAGAAAACTAGTGTCACTATCTTGAGCTAGGTGTTGTCTAGTTTATTTTGATGGATTCTAACGTGTGTAATGAGTTCCTAATGGTTTGATTGGGTATTTAAGTATGGAAAAACTTTTGTATAGTGTTCAAAGTGTAATTTAAATAAGCCAAGAGTCAAAGCAATAAGTTAAAGATTGTAAGGACGACATTAGTTCTTAGCTTTAGTTTCTAGTTCACCGTTCTTGATGTTGTGTTGTTTTGAGCTCTAATATGTGGTTTTTTGTGAATTTGAATGCTTGGTGACTTGATTTTTATGATGTATTTAAATTTAAAGAGCAGGATATTGAGATATTGGGTTTGAAGGAAAAATGCACGAGACAATTAAGAAGACAAAATGCACTTTTCAGTGTGCCCGTGCGATACAAATGTGACAGACCTCATTCTCCATTTGAAAAATCAAGAAGGTTCTCCAATGTCTCCCTTTCAGAAAGAAACACCACGCGCCACTCTCTCCCTTGCATCAATCCATGCTACGCACACCTTATCCCATAAACAGCAAAATTCTCCTAGTATAAATATAACACTTGTATTTGTTGTTTTTGACCTTGGATGATTTGGAGCCTTAATGAGGGGTTACTACACATTTTAATTAGGTTTTATACCTATTTAATTTAGCTTTTAATGTATTTTATCATGTGTTCATTGAATTGGATTGTGATTATGTCCATTCGTGGCTAAACGCCCCTTTTCCGGGATTAGAGCCAAGAACATGTTTACTTTCACTTTGAATTGAGTTTGTTTTGATTACTTATCATATTTTATAGTTTGTATATCCTTATTTTAAATATTTTAAGGATTTGCGACCCTTAAAATACATATATTGTCGACCTTGTGAACTCGAGAGGGAGAATAGGAAGATAGAACATCGGGATAAAAATAGTAAGGTTCTTATTCATTTATAAAATAAGGAATTTGGTTTAGCGACAAAGGTAGGGATATACCTGGAAGCCTTTCTTATTTCACATATAGGATGATATCTTAATTCATCTAAATGGATTATTACATCCTCTCTCAATGATGTAGTTGTAACTTCCAGTTAGGTAGAAGGTTAGAGGTCGGGAGACCATGATCATACGATAAACCCTATGAATCAACAACCAAGATAAGCAATCTAAAGAATGAAGTTCAATAGCGTAGTATGATTGTGTGTAGAGCTTTAACATAGGGTTTTCATCCATTTATTGTCCAAAGTCTTTATTTGTATGCATTGTTATAGTTCACTTTTGATTACAAACTTTCTAAACCCTTTTGGTTATGTTTGCACTATTTTAATCTCAATAGTTAAATTGGAATTTGATAGTTGCTTAACACAAGTCTCTGAAGGATTGGTATTTGACTTTATTTAAAGCCCCTATATTACTTAGTGAGACCACATAAATTGCATGTGTGTATGAGAGAACCAGTAATCTTCAATCAAAAAATATCCCATAATGGTAGCCCACACCGTCTATGCTAAGGGTTCTATAATATTCGCATACATCATAACAAATATGAGAAAGAGAGACAAACAAATGTGTATCAAATTTACAAATATAAAGGAAAAATATACATAGAAAAGTATCACATCAAAAATAATAACACAACACAAATATGTACAAAGCAAATAAAAATACAATGGAGATGATGATAGTTATTATAATGATAATGATGATGATGCCTGAGGTTTTCGCACAACCTCCATAAATATGTACAAATCTAAATCTTCCTACGTAGGATCCATAGGGGTTCATTATCTAGTATACAACCAATATCCAATACCAATATCTCTAACTCCTCTTCAATACATCCATCGGTCAAGGGTTTTAAAAATGTCATGTTATTCTATAAAAAAAACTAGTATTTCTGTTATTTCCACAATTGTACCAATGTTTCATGAATGAATATGATTTAAGGATGCAATGCTCAAAACAAATCAGAATGAGTATATCCATATCCAACCATTATTACAACCAAGTGAGCAATAATCCACTCAAAATTTCCAACCATCTATGAATTCCAAGAGTAGAAATACCATTAAATACACCATTGATACCACATTAGGCTCTTTCATTATACAATACATAACTAATTTCACGTATTCACAACCAACAATGCCTTATAGGACCCCACGGGGTGACATATAGCAATTAATATCCAAAACCATTAGATACAATAATATATAAGCCCCCACACAAGAACAACATGATAATCATGTGCATTTTCGTGATTAGTTCACATACCTTTAACATGTTTTGGTATCTATATTAACTACCCAACCCAATCTAAAGAATATTAGTCCATAACCTGCCTCAAATGCCAAAAATAAATTCACAAGACTTCACTCTGAAGCCTTACTCCTTATGAATTGACTCAAAATCAAATAGAATATAAAATAATATAGAATCTATGTGTCAAAAGGAAGAAAATAAGCTATATATATAGTCCAAACTTCGCATATGGGACCAGGTGTTACGGTACCTAGCCTGATTTAAGGTATAGGTACCGTGAACTAGTCCTCACTTATAAGGGACTCATAATCACAACAGAGATGACATGTATGCTACACTTGCACCTGATCTACTGAATTGTGTGTGCGACCAGCCACTCGCAGTTGCAATGGAACCAACACTAGCTGAAGACATGGAGAATTCAAAGTATCCGTGGACCCCTAGAGGCTCAGCCAAGACACTGTGAATGATAAAAAAAATATTCTACCCTACAAATTCAATGCTCCAAACTCAATAGTGATATTAGATTTTCAAAAAAAATGTCATTTTTACAATGTTGACCCCCAAAACCCAATTTCACAAATTTTTAAATTGAGGATCAAAATAATATTTAAAATACATAAAATCATATCAATCATGTTACCATCCTAAAATTGACATTATTGATCTACTGGTGCATTCTATTTTGGCATCCAACCTGCATATCAAATTATGTTGACCGAAGTCAAATAAAAGGCTTTTTAAGCTACCAAAAACCACAAATTCACATAAAACATACTAAAATGCATTAGAAAATATGTAAATTATTCCCACACCCCATAAATACCATAAATCAACCACGGGAAGGGAGTCAAATGGTCAAATCACATAAAAATCAATATTTCCTATAAATCATCAAAAAGCAGGTCATTACATCTTTCAACTTCAAATTTAGCCTATGTAGCATCCCATCATTGAGTTTAACATATCACAAGACTTCCTATATCATAAAACACCACAAATTTGTGCTTAAACACAATAGAATACAACATATAAACAAGCACTATGATATTTTAGCCTTTTTGCCACACTAAATCTGGATATTCTTGTAAAGTGTTTCCTAAAACATATTTCCTTACACTATTAAATTGTAACTATAGTTTTTAGCTCCAAGCCACATTAATATTGGCAAATTTTCTAAATAATGGTGTTTAATTATATAAGCCACACTTTTTAAGCCTTGCCAAATAATGATATAATTGACAATGCTTATTTGCACATATAGCTACAATTTATGGTATTTTTGTAACTCTAAGCACCACACTTAAATTGTGTGGCCTAAAATTTTCATCAAAATTATAAATCTCCCTCTAAAATATTTTACCTCCACGCCAATTTATAATTGTTTAAAAAATTAAAAAAAATAAAAAATGGGAAAGTTAATTAGGGAAGCTACCATTCTCAGCTCCCATTTTCACTGTAAAAAATTAGGAAATCTCCTTCATTATCACTTTGTTGAATCCACCCAAGAAATTGTAGGGGGTGCAGATAACTTGTGTGATAAAATAGATCTATTATAAATACAATGGATCTATTCTTATTTTTGCATGGATATTTCTTAACTTCTCTAAATATTTTTATTTTTATTTTTATCTTGAGTTTATTTATGTTAGTTTTATCGATATTCATATCTTGGGGGGTATTTATATAGTAATTGATTAAATGCTTTACTATAGTATTCTTTATTTTTTTTCTCTTAGTTTTTGGAATTCTTCTATATTATTTCGAAGGTATTCTAAATATTCTATATCTTTTGTTTCATAATATCCAATTAGATTATCTTTCATAAGTTTTTCTAATAATATTATTTCTTTCAAATTTTGTCTCCAATATTTTAAATATTCAGTCTATCATTTTATCCTATAGTAATTGCAGAGTTACAAATTTCTGTATAATAATTTATCCTAATTGTACTGTAATGTATATCTAATTCTAGATTTTCAATTCTATTTATTATCTTGTGTTGTTTTTCTCGTAGAGGGTTTTTTAAATTATATAAACTATCACATATACTTTTTTCTAAATTTTTTAGGGTTTCTTCTATCCATATTAATTTTTCTTTTAGATTCTCCATTATTTTTCTAATTTGGTTTCTATAATTAATTTCTTCATTTAGATTATCTTGATTTTCTCTAGTTTTTCTAATATATTCTAACATTTCTTAATCTGAATAATATCCATTTGGGTAATTATACAGGTATAACTGTTCTGTCCAATTTATCGTTTCAATTTCATAGTCTAATACTTTTCTAATATTATTCTCTTAATATCTATAATTTCTATATATTTAAGTACATATAAGATTAAGATTTTAAGATTATCTATCATTTAAAATTGGTTAAATACTTTATTATAATATTTTTTAGTTGTTTGTTTTAATCTCATTAATTCTTCTATATTTTCACTAAGAAATTGTATATATTTTATATCTATTTTCCAAAATTCTAAATATACATAATTTATCATAGTTAGTGTGTGGGTTTGGTATGTAAGTATTTATAAGAGTAGTTTGGTAGGTGTGGTATATAATTAATTCTAGTCATAAAATATCTATCAAATTTTTTTTTCAATATGATTTTTCTTATATCTACTATTTCTATATCTTTAAGTACATATAAAATGAGTATTTTAAATTTATCTACCATTTCGTCAGATAAATAATTATTCATTTTTCATATAATTGCTATTTTCAAAATATTCCCTTCAATCATGCACATAACAAAATATGATCACTTTAGGTTGCTATATACTAGATTATTCTTAAATAACATATTCTTCGGTCACTATTAGCATGGTAATCTGGATACTTTTCCCCTAAACAACGTCTCTACTCTGGTTACTCCCCTATCACAGCTTTCTTACCTTACCGATTTCACCTTTAGGATGACATAGTTCTTAGGGATCTTTCTCCTTTTCCACTTTGCTAATAAACTTCTTAACATGCTATTTTTCGAATAATTCCACTATAAAGCAACTAATATGAACTTATTTTATCATATCATGATTGTTAGGAATTTATGAATTTAGCTATTCATAATAGTAAATGAATATACCTGTTCTGGTAGTTTTGATAATTCTAAGTTTTGTTCCTCCATAGAATTTTCCATTGAAATATACCTATTTTTTAAATAATCAAATTATTTGTTGTAGACAAGAGAGAGGTTTTTGCTTCAACATGAAGGCTTGTCTTCATCTGAGCAAGTGCTCGTTTATTTATATTCTTAGAAATGAAAATGTGTACACTGTTTTCTTTACATCTGTCAACTACTTTACAAAAGTAAAAAAAATGTTTCTGCAAAGTCCTACAACTAATGTCTAATCTAATAATGGCACTACTTGCAAAAAAAGACTAAAAAAATTCAAAAAGCCTAACGCTACTTACATGATAATTTACGTTAAGCTATCTAGCTATTTTAAATCTTCCATATGTCTTTTTCTCCTTTAATAACTTGAATTACTTTCTTTGTCTTCTTTCTTTATCCGTAGTTATCTTCTTTTTATTACTCTGTATCTCCATTATTGCTTTATATCTTGCATCTTCAAGTTGTCACTTTTATCTTCTTCTATTCCAGTTGAACTTCTAGGACAATATTATCTTCTCCATTACATTTTGAACATTGATGGTCTGGATATTTATGTCCAATTAATTTGCAATATCTGGTTAATAATTCTTCTGAAATAAATTTTTCTCTAATGGCTCTGGCAATAGGTTTTTTCTCTGGATTGAGTAAAGTCAAGATCCATTGCCTAACGCCTTCCATATCTGCTTCTCGTATTTCCTTTAAATTTGAGTATACTATTACATTACCTCTTGAATAATAACTCCATATGGGATTTTTGTTGTGATAAGTGTTTGCTAACTCTTGAAGAATCGTGGATAGTCCAATAATTCTCTTATTTTCATACAAATTTGGTATCTCAATTCTAGGTATTTCTAGTTGTTGAGTAATATCTTCTGGTATAATCATATCCCGGGTCATTCCTATTTTTACAACTTGTATAGGTGATTTAACTTCATCATACAATATCTCTGCTGGTGCCGTGTAAAATTTTATAAAAAATAGGTTACCTTTGGTTATTCTTTTAAGAATGTTAAATGAATCATATATTTTTGGTATATTGGATATTTCATTTCCATCTTGAGTATATATGGTATGAAGTAGTCCATATTTGTAACAGGTTTTAACTAGGCTTGGTTTGATTTTGGGTAAAGCAATTAGCTTATTATATCTAGTTAGCTTCTGGGTTATGTAATTCGTATGTGGTTCTTGGATGTTTATAGCTCTGGGGTTGATATTTAATAAGGTTTGTATGTTGTAAATATTTTCTATGTATGTTCGGGCTGTATATTTGTAGGTCTTTTTGTCTTGATTTAAACTATCTCGGTATGTGGTAATTTGTGGGGGTATGAACATAGGATCTTTTGGTGTATTTGGAATAAATGGTTTATCAAATAGACTGGTTAGGATCATATTTGTGTTTTTCCTAACTCTTTCGCTTGTACCTGCAGAAGTAGATTGATAAACATTATAGGTTTTATGGAGTATCCGAACGTCTCCTTCTAGCTTTGGAATTCTAAAGTCTTCCGATCGACATAGCTCTACACACTGCTGAGTTAGCTGATTTGTAGCTTCTGAATTCAGTTTAACTTCATTAGTCTTTAGCTTTTCTATTTCATTACCCATACTGTCCACTTTCATTGAAAGCATAGTTAGGGTGTTGAATATCTTTTCTAAAGTATCCTCTTCTATTATATCAGTCTATGTAGCTTTGTCTTGATATGTAATCTGCAATAACATTTTTGTTAGTACTAATTACTTCAATTGTAAATGTGATATTTAATATATTCAAGACTAGTCTCCAAGTCTCTTTTGTTGTAACTGAATTTTGTATTTTCTTTGTTAGCCACCAACGTACCTGTGTATTATCTGTTCGTACAATAAACTTTTTATATACAATATATGTCTCAAATGCTAATAAACATTTATATAATGAACATGATTCTTTTCTATTTATTTCTCATTTTATTTCTGTTTCATTAAACGTACCTAAGTAGTATCTACAATGGTGTTCTAATTTATCTTCTTCATATCTATAGTTGAGTACTCCTCCATAACTACATTCACTAGCATCTGCTTCTACTATATACATAAATTTTCTATTTTCGTCTGGAAATTGTAATTTTGATAATTCTTTACAAAGTATTTTTATTTTTTGAACTTGTTTTTTATTTTCTTCATTGTAATTATATTCTACATCCTTTTTTAATTTTTTCTACAAAGGCTTTAGGTTTTCTGCTAATTTTGGTATATATTCTCTTACTTGGTTTACTAATCCTAAAAATGATTGTAATTTTTATTTTGTATCTAATTTTTCTTTTGAATTTATTATTTTTTGTACTATATGTTGTTGCATTTTTACTCCACTTTTATCTATTTGTATTCCTAAAAAATTTATTTGATTTTTCATAATTTCAGCTTTCTTTTCACTTAAACTTATTCTCGATTTTTCTATTATATCCGTAAATTGTTCTAATAATTTTAAATATTCTTCTTTGGTCTTTGTATATAATAGTCTATCATCTATATATACTATACAATTAGGCAATTGTTTAAAATAACTATATATAAAATGTTGATATCTACCTGATGCATTTTTATATCCAAATGGTAGTACATTCCATTCATAAAATCCTTGCGGTACCGTAAATGCGGTTAATTTCTTAGATTCTTCTTCTAACTTTAAATGGTAAAATCATGATTTACAATTAAATTTACTAAAGTAATTATATTCTTGTATTTGTCTTATTTTTAATATCTTATTTGGTATTGGATAATTATATGTCATAGTTTTTGCATTTAAATTTCTATAATCAATAACCATTCTACTTTTTCCTCTTTTTTGTTCACTATGTTTATTACTATAAATGCTGGGCTATTATGTTTACTATTACTTCTTTGTATGTATTGTTTTTCTAATAATTCTTCTATGTGCATTTTAAATTCTTTTCAATCGTCAAAATTATATGTTAATGGTTTTTGAGTTATTATGCTATTTTTATCTATTAATTCAATTTTTATAGCGGTTTTATATTTTTTCCATCCTTTTAGTGGATCTTTACTATATAATTGTTCTAATCTTCACTATATAATTGTTCTAATTTTTTCTTAATTATTTCTATCTTACTTATTGAAAATATAGTTATTTCCTTTTTATTTATTGAAAATACGATCAGTTCTATTGTATCTTCAGTAATTTTTATATTTTCTAATTTTTATGTAATTTTTTCACTTTCTTCTATCCAATAAGTTCTCTTTCTTATTTTATTAGTAACTCTTTTTGTTTTTACTTTCTGTTTACATGGTGTTGTAAACCACCAATCCGTTCTAGTTATTATATGTGGATATAATTTATCTAAAAACGGCATTCCTAAAAGTATATCTTTTGATGTTAGCTCATAATTATAGATTTCTTCTATTGTTAATATTTTATCCCATACTTGTGTTTTTACATTCTTAGCTTTATAAGTAATTAAGCTTTCTTCGTTATTAAATCCTTTAACTATTATTGGTGTCTTTAATTTATCCCATTTATTTTTTGGTAAACAATTATATCTACATAAATTAGCTTCTGCTCTTATATCTATCATAGGCGTATAATATCTACTGTAATACCCTTCTACTACTATCTTCATTAATATATATATTTTCATATCACGTTAAAACTCTTCTTAAGAATAATTTCTCTCTATTATATGTTATAGATACATGTGTATGCTCTATATTATTTGGTTTTACTTATTCTAGCCATTTTATTCCTAATATATTGTTAGTTTTTTACATTTCTTCCTTTATTTCAAATTCTATTTTTATTTTTTAACTCTTATTGTTATTTTTTTTTCTGCTATATTTTTAGTGTTTATTAAGCTTCTTGGTAGATCTGGGCATATATTATTGTCATAGTTTATTTCCTCATTTTTTATTAGATATCTTGCTATATAATTTTCTTCTTGTCCTGTATTTAAGAGTAATAAATATTCTTATCCATTTATTGTTCCTGTTATGTAATATTGGTTTAAATTAGTTGTTGAACTTGTTTCATAACTTGTTCTTTTTTATGAACTTTATAATTCTAGTTTTTCATAAGCTATTCTTTTTGTTGTGCTTATTCTATCATTATTATTTCTAAATTTTCTTCTATATCTATGCCTCTATAACTATAATCATTTTTATCAATTGTTTTTACAAATTGTTCGAAAGGACTTTCTATTTGTATTTTGTTAATTTTATTTTGTTCCGTTATTTTATGTTTTGTTGTTAATACATATAGATTTTTACATCTTGCTGTAAATATTTTACTTCCTAGGGTTAGTTCTATTCCTGATATTTTCCAATATAATACTAATGATTTATCTATATTTTTATCTGTTATTACTACTGAATAATTTGCACTTATTATAAATTAAAATTTTTGGTATATTAAATTTCCTTTTATGACAGTTATTATACTTTTTTCTATAGGTTTTATAATTCTATCATTCGCTAGGTATAATTCTATTGTTTATCTATTCCTTCTTTGAAACATGCTATTAATATCTCTGTACCTCCTAGGTGTACGTATTTTATTGGGTCTCTAATTTTTATATCGTTTATTTCTTTATTAACTATCCTTTTTGTTACTAGTGGTATACTAGCTTTACCTTTTGCATATCTGCAGTCTATTACATGTTCTTTTTGGCTTACTACGTAGTATTCTTCTTTTCTTTTACTAAATATGTTTTTTATTGTTGGTATTTTAAATATTTTTTCTACACTTAAATCTAATTCTTTTCCTTTTATTTCATCAAATATGTGAATATCAAATATTATTTTTTGATCTGTTCCTTCTTCACTTAAATATTCTTCCTTTGTTATTATTTTTAAATCTTCTTCAATCATTTAATTCATCTAATTCATTATCTGTTTCATTCTCTGAAATTTCATATATACTATCTTTACTTTCTAATTCGTAATCTATATAATCTATCTGCATATATTCTGTATTTTCTATTTTTATTTCTGATATTTGTTTATTTTTTGGGTTTTTAGGTAATTTACAATCTCTAGCTAAATGTCCTAATTTTGCGCAATTATAACAAGTACATTCTTTCATAGATTCCTTTTTCCTATATGGTCCTTTATGTTTATAATTTTTACATAATATCTTTTTCTTGGTTTCTTATATTTATATTTTGATTTTTTGTATTTGTTATATTTCTTATGTCTTTTTCTTTTCTTATAATATCTTTCTTCACATCCAAATTGAGCTGCTATTTTATCTTTCCAACATGCTAAATTTCTTATTAATGTTTTTTTCCATTTTTATTTCTTCTCTATATTTTTTCACATAGGTTTCTATACCATTGTTGTAAAAATTTTATTCTTGCTCCTAAAGTATCTACTATTTTTGTTTCATCCCAACTTTTTATTATTTTTGAACTAAATGGTTCAGGTAATTTATTAAAATATAATTTTCTTATTTCTTTACTTTCTTCTGTATTATATGTTCCTTTATAATAATATTCTTTAAATGCGCAAGTATACTCATCTACGTAACACATATTACATATTGCTAATTTTAACATTAAATTTCTGTTTGTATTTTTCTCTTCATTTTGTTCTTCTTCTGTTGTTGTCATGCTACTAAATTAGTCTTTTATAGCTATTTCATATTTTTTAAATAATTCTATAGGTGTTAATTTAGTTGTATTAATAAGAAATTTAGCATGTTGCAAAGATAAAATTGCACCTCAATTTGGATGCGAAGAAAAATATTATAAGAAAAGAAAAAAACATAAAAAATACAAAAAATCAAAATATAAATATAAGAAACCAAGAAAAACATATTATGTAAAAAATTATAAAGGTTTCTTTCACAAATTTGGAAGAGAAATTTAAGCTCAAGTCTCAAATTTCTTCTAGTTTCAACTTATTTCAGCTCCTCTCAACACAAATTTAATAATTTTAATGGAGATTTTAGTTAAGGAAAAAATTTTCATCTTTTACACTTATATTTTGCATTTGGGTTTATTTTTATTTGTAATTAGGGTTTATTGCATGTTTATTTTGCATCTAGATTTATTGCATGTTTATTTTGCATCTGAGTTTCTTTTTTGTGGGTTTCATGTCTACTTTCGATTGTGATTTTTTCAAAAGCAATGCAAAGTAAAGTTGGTTATCGACTCACTCTTTCAGGGAAATTAGTTCAATAAGAGAGTGAAATTTGGCCTTGTAATTTCACCTTATTTGTTTCTACTCAGCTTAAACTTATTTAAGTCTTCCGAATTTCAGTGGAGATTTCATTTTGTGTGAGCTAAAAAAGGTAAAAATTTTCATCTTTTGAGATTCTATTTAGAGGAAATTGGCTTATATTTTTCATCTTGGTTTGTTGCATGTTTATTTTTAATTTAATTTTTTGCATATCTATTTTACTATTGGGTACTTTTTTTATCGATTTTTTCAATCTCTTGCTGTCTTTGTAGCATTCTATGGAAGTAATTTGCAAAAAAAAAAATTAATCTTGAATGATGTGTAAACTTTAAAAGCTTCTTTGTATAAACTAGATGGTATAGAATATACTTTTGCAGTTTTTCTAACAAAGATTGTGGATAGACATAAGAAACTTCACCAAAATAAACAAGTTAATGTAACACAAGATGTTGTTTCATGTTTCCATCCCTATCCATCTTTCCATCTATTTAAATTTTTAAGGGTTCTATCGTATTGTTCCTTATTGTAGAACTACTTACTTATCTGATCTAGTGGCTTAATTTTATGTTTGTTTGCTTGTATTTGCAGAGTTAGGTGTATGATTTGATGTACAATGGCTGGATTAGATTGCCCTTTGCATTGTTTCTGATAATTCATCTCTTAGCAGTCTTTCTCATGTCCTTCTCCTTTCCCCTTACTAGGAATTCATTATAAGTAGTATTCATCTATACAAGTGTAACTATTAGCGCCTATTAGAGAGGTTACAACATTGGAGTTTATTTACGAAGGCTTATGCTTGACCTTCGAAGGATTAAGGTTGATTTCTCTTGTTGTTCATAGTTATTTAATCTCGTATACAAAATCAGGATGTCACTAGTTGACAACTTGAACAAAAAAGGAAAATAATTTGCTAATGTTACTTTTTATATACAGTAGACCTTACAAATCCTTGTAAAAAAAACTTTAGACCTAGTAGCTTATAGCTGAAAATTCCAAGGCTTATGCAACACAATGGGAAAATGTCCTTTTATTGCTGCAGCTTCCTCATATGTTTTTAACTTTCTTTTTTTGTAACTTTTTAGTTAAGCTAGTAAAGCTTGGGAAGTTGACCTTGTCACTGTTGCGAAAGATATAAAATTATTTTGTTGTTTATGCTTCTCTCATCCTTCTTCCACCTCTTTCATCTTCAATTATTGTGATATTTTGATGTTAAAAATCTTTTGTTTCCACTAAGTATAATAATAAATAAAAAGTTCTATGACAAAGCATATCTAAAGTGAACATATTGCGAGTCCAGTTGTGAAGGAACATGAGTCCTCTATGAATACAAATGTATCAACTAGTTAATGGATTCATTAGGACCTTTTCGAATGTCCAAATATTATTTTCTTTTATTGATTGTAAGTTTGATTTCCTATTGATATAGTTTGATTGAGATTATTGTTGTGAGGTTGTTCTGAAGGTTAGTTTTATTTTCATAGATTCAGTTAGCCATTTATTCCTTTCCATTATAAATAAGTGTTAGATTAAAAATGTATATTGTCAATTGGTTGTTCCGTTTTAACAAAACTAATGAATGACTATACTAGTCTATATATACTATATGAATACATATTATTTGTTGAATTATTTCTCTTTAATATATTTCAATAGGTAGATAATTTTTTTAAATTGCCTTCTTACTGTTATCTTATAAACTGGAAATGATGTTGCAGGCTGTTGCTTGATTCAACCTAATCATTTTTCAACCAGAGGAGATTATTTAGGAAAGTTTGAATTGTTGGAACTTTTAATTTTGGGGGAACTGTTGAAAACGTCTAATTTTTGGGGAACTACAGGAATTTTATCACCTTGTTTTACATTTGCAAGAAATAAACTCTAAATTTTCTACTTGAGTGTATAAATTAGTATATATTAATTAGTTAAATCTTATTGTGTGTGATGGTACTAATTTGTTTGGCGATATATACTTATATACTGCTTATACTTGAGGAAATCCTTTTTTTATTCTAATGAAATTGGCCCTCTCGCACTACACTATTATTGGTATATACTTGACAGTACAGACTCGGATAAAAGCTTTGGGATTTGTCGCACTTATCAATTATCTGTGTATCATTTTGATCCGCTTAATAGGTTAGAATCACAGCTATGCATTATTGTTTCCTCTATGATTACTAGTTTTGTAGCCTTGTATGAAAACAGGGAGCTTATAAGTCACTATATTTTTATTTCTTTTGTTTTTAGATTTCATCTACCTGTTGCGCTATTCAATGATCATATTAGTTTCTTGGATTATTGAATCTGTGGGAACCTTTTGACCTTATCAAGTGTCAACTCAACCTTAATGTGAACAACTTGAGAGTATTAAAAATCTCTGTGTCGCAAGATCTTTTGCTAATTAGTATCAAATGTCCAACGTCTAATATGTGTTTCTTTGTATTATAGCTCTTAGGATCTCTTTTGCAATTTATTTTTCTTTTATATAACATCCAAGTCATTAGACTTAGATTGCTATATGAAAACATGCTTATAGAGTACAATTATACGCAAGTTGAAATTTCTGGAAGCTATTGACATTTTTCTATCTTGTCTATAGACATAGCAATTATGCCCTCAAGTCTGAATGAATTGTACAATATGATTCATTGGGTAGGGGTCCCCTGTCACTTAAAAAAACATGCCTATAAGATCTACATGGTGATATTTTTATGTATCCGGGTGTTTGTATTGGAAGGTAGTTAAGTGTCTGACGTTGTTAAACTATTTATATTATGTAGCATGCATACTTAATTTTGTTACATATAGGAGAAGGAGAATTTTTTCTACTGCATATTAAAACTTGGATTTGGCATAGCATAAAGGCTATAACTACGTAAATTTTTTTTATCATTTGCCAACACATACCAATACATGATTGAGATAACTTGTGTAACGCCCCGAGTATGTATCCCGGACGTCACACGGTGCTTACAACCCCAAAGGACCACAAGCTAACCAATGACTGGTACCTACTGTGAGAACTGAATAATAATACTGAAATAATGCAGAAGTTAAGCTGAAAATGTCATAAGATTCATAATCTAAATGTTGATAAATATAGTACTGAAATAACATCTGAAAATGAATAATGTCTGAAGTAGTATAGTCTGGAAAGCCTTTAACTGAACTGTTTGAATGTGGAGTTGATGGGATAAGCCCCCAACTAACTCCGACTAATGAAAATACTGAATCTACTGTAGTACTGAAATAAAAGAATATCCTCGATAGATAAGGACTCATTACTGAATCTGCTATCACTAACTGAATTTTTCTAAGCGCGATAAGGAACCTGAGCATCCGAACCTGTGATATGAGACATCATAGCGCAATGAAAGAGTATGCATAAGAACATAGAATGTACTGGTATTCTAGGTGAGGTAAGGTTGATTTCAAGGGTTCATATGCATGAACAATAACTGAGTGATATGAATATAACTGAATGAGAGTACATGGATAACTAAAGCTACTGTAAATACTAATTATGCAATACTGTGCATATACATAAATTATGTCTGAGATTTGTACTGAAACCGACTACTCAGTTCTGATGATTTAGTAACTGATATCTGAGATTATTGATAACTAAATTATAGATTACTGAGTGACTATTTCTGATAGTCCTGATTCTATAGAAGTGAACTAAGTTCTATACTGAGACTGAAACTAAAACTATCGAAAGTAATCATCTAACCAACTTGCCCCAAATCAGATAACTGGGGTCAAACCTGTAACCCTAGATGGAAGAGTATCAGTACCATGCCACTGGTAAAGACAAGTTGAAAAGTCACCCTCGTTGAAAGGTTCCCTAATGAGAATGGTATTACCTTCATCTGGCTTGTAAAACACATTATTAACCCTCAACTAGCAGTTTGATATCTCAACCTACGCTAGCTACGTAGTTCTGAAATGCAAGGACTGCTACTAAGGATCACACCTTCTACTTACAGGTGAGCCCACATCGTTGGGCTTGCTCGGTGTTGAATCCTACTCTCAACTGGAAGACACTGATTACTATGCTGAACTGGACTTGTCTGAGTTTCACTGAGTTCTATAACTGATTGAGTAAGAGTACTACTGTTCATGACATTACTGAGACTATTCTGTAGCTACTGTCGTTCTAGGTAAACAACTAGATTTTTGGGTATAGAATACCCCGAGGACTCGATAGCATTGATAGTAAAGCGTGGCACAATCATGAAAGCATAACATTAGTTTTTTTTTTCACAATGCATTTATTTAGACATTTTGTTAAACACTTGAAAAGGATGATCTTGTACATGAATTGGACCACATGATAACATGTGATGATTTTCACTATTCAACTTACATAGGCATTCTATAAAACACTTGGGGAGCACAATAACCGCACATGATAATGGTCAACACATAAGCATCATGAATACAACACCCAACTTGCAATTAAAGGGTTTAGCATGAAGATCACATAATTCAATACACATATTAGCAAAATTTCATAAAACTTGTAATTAATCATGAATTGAAACCCAAATAACATCTTAATCATGAATTCAATCTAATTCAAGCATGGAAATAACAAATCTGTAAACTTGTATATTTAAATAGAGTTCTTGGACTCCATGGATGAAAGGAACCCAAGAATGAACACCTAACATACCTGAGAAATTAACTTCTTGAAGATTCTTGGAGTAATTCTTAAGGATTGCTCTAGATTCTTAAAGGCCAGGGTTTTTCTTTTTGAGAGAATGTTCTTGATTTTGGAAAAAATTTAATAGAATAATGACTTAATTAGGTTATTAAGGTTTAAATCACCTGTTTAGACTGATTAGGGCCATGGAAAAAGACCAAATTAGCCCTAGAAGTATTTAAAATTTTGGTCACTAGATGCCCGATTTTGTCCTTCACCACAATATGGTGGAATCGCGGTGAGCCACTGGAAACTGGTTGAAACTATTCAAAAATGGACCATTATGAAATTGGCATTTGGTGCGATGCATAGGTATGACAGAGCCTCACTGGAAAAACTGACAATTGCAAAACTGGACATTGGCGCGTTGCCCCGTTATCGCGATGGCTCACTGGAAAATGGTAAACGGGAAATTGAACATTAGAACGACATAGGATTATCGTGATGGCACACTAAAATTTGACAATTGCCATTTGGACTGTCTCCATGATGCGATGATGCATAATTTGGAACACTATTTTACAAAAAATGCTATAACTTCTCACCCGGGTATTAGATTTGTAATAATTTTATATCATTGGAAAGATGAATGAATTTCCTATGAGATGGTAGGTCTTAAACTGGAAAATTCTAAGTATTTTGATAATTTTATATAGAAATACTCGTATACTGAGAGCTAAACTGAGCTAAACATTCGTGCTCAAATAAGATAGATTAAGTTGAGAAATACTGATAGACTGAGATTACATACTAAACATGCACACCGAAGCATGATTGCATGACTGAAAAAACTGATAAACTATGTTTTCATATTGAATATACATAACTGAAGCATGCGTACATGGCTAAACTGATTCATGAATGCATGACTGTCATGAAGATGAAATGCAATGGTAACTGATACTAAGTTTGCAACTGTAACTAAACATGGGACTGAGTAAATCTAAGGTAGACAGTTACCTCAAGATGAGTCTGAGTTTACGGAGAAGAGGTGAGGATACTAAGTCTGCATATCTATTTTTGCTTCCCTAGTAGCTCTCTCAACGGACTGATTCCGCCAAAGAACTTTGACCAAGAAAACATCTTTGTTCCTCAGTCTGCGAAATTTGACAATCGAGAATTTGGACTTGGAACTGCTCGAAAAAGAGATCATTCTAACTCTCTATACCCTATAATGGGATTACAACTGCAGGGTCACCAATGCATTTCTTTAGCAAGGAGATATGGAACACTAGGTGTAATGAAGCTAGATTTAAAGGTAACTCAACCTTTCCAAAAAGACTGTGAATTTTATAAGGACCAACATATCTGAGACTGAGCTTCACCTTTTTGCCGAACCTCTTCACTCCCTTTGTGGGAGTGATTTTTAAGTATGCAAAATCGCTAATCTCAAACTCGATATTCTTTCTCCTTACATCTGCATACGATTTTTGTCGGCTCTGGGCTACTTTAAGCCTTTCTCTGATCAACTGAAACTTCTCTAAGGCATCAAACACTAAATAAGGAACTACTACTGTGGCCTTACCTACCTCTAACTAACCAATTAGAGATCTACATCTCCTACCATAAAGAGCCTCAAATGGAGCCATCTGAATACTTGAATGATAGCTTTTGTTATATAAGAATTCGATCAAAGGCAAGTAGTCGTCTCAACTACCTTTAAAATTAGCAGTGCGCTCTCTTAACATATCTTCTAAAGTCTGAATGGTCCTTTTTGCTTGACCATCCGTATGAGGATGAAAATTTGTACTGAGGTGAACTTAGGTACCAAGACCCTTTTGGAAGGCTTTCCAAAAATAAGAGGTAAACTGGGTACCTCTATCTGAAATAATGGATACTAGGACTCCGTGTAACCTAACCAACTTTTTGATATATAGAGTTGGGCATAGTCCTCGACTGAGTAGGAAGTACGGCCTGGCAAGAAATAAGCAGATTTTGTCATACCCTCTATAATAACCCAAATCGAATCATACTAATGACGAGCATGAGGCAAACCCATCACAAAGTCCATGTTCACTTCTTCCCATTTCTATGTGGGAATACTAAACTCCTATATAGACCCACTAGGCTTCTGGTGCTTAATCTTAACCTGCTGACACGTAAAGCACTTAGCTACAAACTCTACAATATCCCTCTTCATGCCACTCTACCAATAGATCTCCCAAAAATCATGGTACATCTTAGTGGCCCTTGGATGAATAAAGTAACGTGCACCGTGCACTTCTACAAGAATTTATTTCCTCAAGGAATCTTTGCCTGGCACACATAGCCGACCCTGGCAATGCAACACACCATTTCCTCCTTGGGAGAAAACCTCTACTTTTTGATCTTTGACTGACTCTTTCAACTTAACTAGGATGGAATCTCTGTTCTACTTTTTCGTCACTTCGGAAACTAGAGATAATTCTGAACTATTCTTCAACCACACACTACCCTCTGTTGAATCGACTAAACAGACACCTAGTTGGACAAGCTGATAAACATCCATAACTAACTTCTTATCATTCTCAACATGAGCAACACTACCCATAAACAACCTACTGAGAGCATCTGTTACTATATTGTCCTTGCTCAGATGATACATAATACTCATATTATAATCTTTTTAACAACTCTAACCACCTTCTTTGACGTAAATTTAAATCTTTATAAGTGAACACATACTGCAAGATTTTGTGATCTGTGAACACATCAACATGCACCCCATATAAATAGTGCCTCTAAATCATTAAGGCAAATACTACAACTGCTAACTCAAGATCAGGGATAGGGTAATTTTTTTCATGGGGCTTGAGCTAACTAGAGGCATATGTTATGACCTTACTTCTCTATATCAAAACACACCCAAACTAAATCTAGAAGCATCACAATACACAACAAACCCATTTGAGCCATCTGGTAGAGTCAAAACTAGGGTTGTAGTAAGTCGAGTCTTCAACTTCTGAAAAACTCTTCTTATAAGAATCTAACCACTGAAACTTGACTTTCTTCTGAGTCAATCTATAGATGGGGGATAATATAGACAAAACCCCTTCAAAAAACTGACAGTAATAGCTAGCTAAACCCAAAAAGCTCCTGATATCTAATGGAGAAATGGGTCTAGGCCAATTTCTCACTGCCTCAGTCTTTTGAGGATCAACTCTAATGCCATCACCGAAAATAACATGACCTAGAAATGCTACTGACCTTAGAAAAAATTCGTACTTACTGTATTTAAAAAATAATTAATGGGCTCTGGGAGTCTGAAGAAAGATTCTGAGGTGATCTGCATGATCAGTCTTGCTATGGGAATAGACAAGAATGTCATTAATGAAGACTATAAAGAACATGTCCAAGTACTGCTTGAAAACTTTATACATTAAGTGCATGAAGGCTGTTGGGGTATTTGTGAGACGAAAGGACATGACTAGAAACTCGAAATGACTATATCAAGTTCAAAAAACTATTTTCAGAATGTCACATTCTCTGACTTTGAGTTGATGATAGCCTGGTATGAGGTATATCTTACAAAAGTAACTGGCACCCTAAAGTTGTTCAAATAAGTCATCAGTTCTAGGTAGTGGGTATTTCTTCTTAACTGTGACTTTGTTCAACTGACGGTAGTCTATACATATTCTAAGTGAACCATCTTTCTTATGCACAAATAAGACTGGTGATCCCTACGGGGAAATGCTTGGTCTGATGAATCCCTTTTCTAAAAGGTTCTTTAACTATTCTTTTAACTATCTGAGTTTAGTTGGAGCCATTCAATATATAGGCTAAGTATCTGGAAGAAGGTCTATTTCGAAGTTGATTTCCCTTTTGAGAGAAACTCTAGAAAGATCCTCAAAAAACATATCTGAGAATTCATTTACTAATGGAACTGACTCAATACTAGGAGTCGTTAACTCATACAAGATGATAAACATATCCATTAGATATCATTTTTCTCACTCAAAGGTATGAAATTAATTGAGCCTTAAGCATTGTGGTACTACCCCTCTATTTAAGGATTTGTCCATTTGGAAATTAAAAATGAACAACTCTGCTTCTATAATCAACTGAGGCATAGCATGAATGGAGCCAATCCATATCAAGAATGAGATTAAAATCCATCATCTCTAACTCTACTAAGTCTGCTGAGTTGAATTTCAGAGATATCATAATCGGATAGTTCATGTATACCCATCGGGTTGTGATAGACTAACCTACAGGGGTAGAGACTACGAAAGGTTCTATTAAAATTTTTGGTCTGACTTTGAAGTTGAATACTATGCAAAGAGTTACAAAAGACAAAGAAACTCTTGGATCTAATAAGGTATAAACATGTAAATGAAAGATCTGTAATGTACCAGTGACCACATCAGAAGAAATTTTATGATTTTATTTGGACTGAAGTAAATAAAGCTTGCTTGGGCGTTGCCCACTAGTGGCATTAGAGGTGGCACCCTGCTGATTCGGGCAACCAGACTAAGCTGGGGGAAAATTGTACTAACTTTATGAACCTAACTAAGGAAAACCTTTGATTCAATGTCCTAGCTTGCCGCACCCAAAATAAACCTCACTGCCAGTTTTGTAGACACCCTGATCTTTCTACTACATTTTTGGAAAAGAGGATTTATTAGAGCACTGCTGACATTACCCAAAGACTTAGAGTCAGGCGTCCTATCTTTGTTACTATTTCTGAACTTAGGTGCTATAAAACTGACTGAGGATGGAGCTGGAACTAAAGATTTTAGATGAAACTAGGAATGATTACAGATCTCTAACTTAGGCTACCTGAAGTTGAAGCTACCTATTCTAGCTTTCTTGTTTTACCTCTCTCTCTATCCTTATTCTAAGCCTCTTCTATCTGATGAGCATGGACTATTAGCTTGGATATGTCCATCTCCTTAATTCACATCGCAGTTCTACACTCCTTAACCATACTCACTGATACCTCACATATAAACTTGCTCATTCTGGACCTATTGGCTGCTACCATATGAAAAACATACCTAGATAACCGAGTAAACTTAAGGGAATACTCTTTAACTCATGTTGACTTGCTTGAGATTGATGAACTCTAACACCTTAGCTTCCCTCAACTCTAAGGGAAAGAATCTATCTAGAAAAGCAGGGGCTCTCCATTTGTGCCCATGTCTACCTTCTACTACTTAAACCACGTGTGAACCACATTATCCAACTGATATGGAGATAACTTAGCATTCTCACTAGTGGTTACCCCCATAATATTTATGAATTTCTCCACCTGATTGAGGAACTCCTGTGGATCCTCTTCAGACTTAGATCCTGAAAAGAGGGGAGGATTTATTCGGGTGACTCCCGAATTTGGGCTGCAGTAGTCTTGGCCACTGGATTTGCCTGAATAATAGCTGGCCATTCATTCTGAGCTGCTACAGAATAGGATAGAGTGGTGAACACAGCTCTAAATTCTACATGGGAGACATGCTCATCCAAGGGATCTGCCTGAACGGACTGAGGTGTTAGCTGGTTTCCAGTTCTTCTTTCATTGGTCTTTTTGGGAGGTATGTTATGTAAATGGAAGGAAGAAATAAATTAGACTGAGATTTTAGCTTGATCTTATTCTCACTCTCAAGACATTAATACTGAAAGAAGCGAAACTTTCCTAAAAAATCTCATCACCTCTTGTCCTTAAGTGCGGCGTGCTACACATCCATGAACAAGACTCTACCTGATGTGACATTCAGAATCCCTAGGACTCTGTTGAAACTTAGGCTCTGATACCAAATTTGTAATGCCCCGAGTCTATACCACGAACGTCACATGGTGCTTACGACCCCGAAGGACCATAAGCTAACCCATTACTGGTACCTGTTGTGAGCACTAAATAATAATAATAAAATAATGTAGAAGTTAAGATGAAAATACATTAAGGTTCACAACCTAAATGCTGATAAATATAGTACTAAAATAACATTTGGATACTGTCTGAACTAGTCTTGTCTCGAAAGCCTTTAACTAAATTATCTTAATGTGCAGTTGATGGGACAAGCACCTAACTAACTTCGACTAATAAAAATACTAAATCTACTGTAGTACTAAAATAAAAGAATATCCTCGATAGATGAGGACTCACTACTGAATCTTCTACTACTGAATGAATCTATCTAAGCGCGGTCAGGAACTTGAGCGTCCAAACCTATGATATGACACATTATAGCACAAAGAAAGAGTATGTGTCAGTACATGGAATGTACTGGTATGCTAGATGAGGTAAGGCTGAATGTAAGGGTTTATATGCATGAACAATTACTGACTGAGTGATATGAATATAACTGAATAAGAGTACATGGATAACTAAAGCTACTGTAAATACTGATTTTGCAATACTATGCATATACATATATACTATGTCTGAGATATATACTGAAACTCAGTACTAAGTTCTGATAACTGAGTAACTGATATTTGATATTATTGATAACTAAATTACTGATAATTGGATAACTATTTCTGACAGTCCTGATCTGTAGAACTAGATTGAATTCTATACTAAGACTGAAACTAAAACTATGGGAATAATCATCTAACAGACATACCCTAAATATGATAACTGGGGTCCAACCTATAACCCTAGTTGGAAGGGTATCAGTCCCATGCCATAGGTAAACACAAGATAAAGAGTCACCCTCGTCTGATAGGTGCCTGAATAAGAATGATATTAACCTTATCTGGCAGGTTAAACACCTTATCAACCATTAACTGGCAGGTTAATATCTAAACCTTCACTGGCTACGTAGTCCTTGAATACAAGGACTGCTACTAAGGATCATACCCTTTATTGAAAGGTGAGCCCCAGTCCTTGGGTTCGCTAAGTGCTGAATCCTACTTTTGATTGGAAGGCACTTATTACTAAACTAAATTAGACTGGTCGAAGTTTCACTGAGTTCTATAACTGACTAAGTAAGAGTATTAATGTTAGTGACGTTACTGAGACTATTCTGTAGCTACTATAATTCTAGGTAAATAGCTATATATTTTCTTATTTAATACCCCCAGGAAAGCATAACATTAGTTTCTTGTTCACAATGTATTCATTTAGATATTTTGTCAAACACTTGAAAGGCATGATCTTGTACATGAATGGGACCACATGATAACATGTCATGACTTTCACTATTCAACTTGTATGGGCATTCTATGAAACTCTTGGGGAGCCTAATAATTGCACATGATAATGGCCAACACATAAGCATCATGAATACAACACCCAACATAAAATTCAAGGGTTTAGCATTAAGATCACATAATTCAAGACACATACTAACTAATTTTTTTGAAATTTGTAACTAGTCATGTATTAAAATCCAAACAACATAATAATCATGAATTCAATCTAATTCATGCTTGGAAATCACAACTATGTAAACTTGTATATTTAAATAGAGTTCTTGGACTTCTTGGGTGAAAGAAACCTATGAATGAACACCTAACATACCTGATAAGTTAACTTCTTAAAGATTCCTGGAGAAATTCTTGAGGATTGCTCTTGATTATTGAAGGCTAGGGTTTTGCTTTTGGAGAGGATATTCTTAATTTTGTGGAAAATTCAACACAATAATGACTTAATTAGGTTATTAGAGGTTAAATAACGTGTTAAGACTGATTAGGGCCATGGAAAAATACCAAATTATCCTTGGAAGTATTTAAAATTTTGGTCACTGGATGCTCGTTTTTGGCCTTCACCACAATGCGATCGCATCGTAGTGAGCCACTGGAAACTGGCTGGAACTATTCAAAAATGAACTATCATGAAATTTTCTTTTGGTGCTATGCGGAGGTATCGCGGAGTCTCACTAGAAAATGATAATTGAAAAAATGGACATTGGCGTGATGCGCTTTTGTCGCGATGGCTCACTCAAAAATGCTAAACAGGAAATGAAACATTGGAGCAATGTGGACTTATCGCGATGGCACTCTGGAAATTAATAATTTCCTTTGAATTGTCTCCACAATGCGGTGATGCATAATTTGGCTCATTGTTTATGAAAACTGCTATAACTTCTCACCCGGGTATCAGATTTGCGCAAATTTATATCGTTCGAAAGATGAATGAATTTCCTATTAAATGGTAGGTATTAAACTGGAAAATTCTAAGTATTATCATAATTCTAAATAGAAATACTCGTATACTGAGAGCTAAACTGAGCTAGGGAAATACGAGGTATTACAACTTGTTTGCGACTTTTAAAATCTAGTGTGCAGTATTTAATAGTTTTGTATATTGGAAGATCTAACATAAATTTTGGTTTTTTAGGAACTCAAATATTCCATCCAAGGATTGTATTGATTTACCTAGGTATTACCAAGAGTATATTGATGGTGTTAGATCTTTCTTGGAATTTTCTTATGCTTATGAGAGCCTCAAGGGAAACAAATTCAGTGTCCATGTGATTGTTGTTGGAGGGAAAGAAATATGGTGCATAATAGTCTAATAGATCATGGATTTGTTAAAAATTACAGAATATAGATCAACCACGGGGAATAGGAAATCCAGTTGGATGTTGATGATCATATGGATTACTCGTATGATGATTTTTATAGGTTGTTAAATGATCAATTTAGACATGTTGCATAAGTTGAAGGAGTTTATGATGGTCCAAATGAAGATACCAATAAATTCTTTAACTTAGTTGAAGACGATAGCCAAGAACTATATCTTGATTATAAAGGATTCTATATATTATCATTTGCAATCTAAATATACATTTGTTGCAATGTCTGCATGGATGGAGCAATAAATCTCACTTCTCTTTTAGAATTATTAAAAGAGGCTATGCCCGTGTTGAATATTAATCCATCCTACAACAAATCCAAGTTATGGATAAGGATATCGGTCTTTACTATGTGAAAATTCATACGTGTCCTAATGATTACTTTTTTTTTAGAAATGACCATAAGGATGATGAATTGTGACAACCTGATTTATGAGTAATGATGGAACCTACTCTATCCTACTAGTAGGTAAGCCAAATCATAACCGAAGTTTAATACACTCGGTTAACTTGGTGAAAATACCCCAAAAGGGCCTAACAGGCAATCCAACACAATAAATAAGCAAGACAATATAAAAAGTTTAAAGGTAGTTGCTATATAAATACCATTGCATCACCTAGTAGAGCCAGTACAAGAGCATCTAGAAATAAAAATTCAACCCAAGTATCTAGAATAGGCAAAACATCTGTCTCAAAGTAAAAGACTGAACATATAAAGATGGAGGAAATGAGAGACTCAAACTCTAAGAGCTCACCCTATTTTCCAATATCAAAACTGCATGAACATGAGTCAATGGTGGCAACTAGTACTTGGATCTACACCAAAAGGAACAGAAGTGTAGTATGAGTAATAAAACAAATAGTACTCAATAGGCATCATCGGCTGACAGAGATAAATCATGATATAAGTATGATAAATGTAATATAACATAATTATGTCAAGGAATAGAAATGAACCTGAATCAACTCCAATATCGTTGTGAACAAATAAGTAAATAAACATGAATTACAACATAACATAACATAAATAATCAACAATGCAATCCTAATGAAAAAATTGGCTCCCATACATCAATTGGTGGAAAAAAGTAAATAACCCATCGTAAGTCCCCATAAGACTGGCAGGTATAAATAGGATAAAATAACCCACCACTATTGTTCATCAACTCTCATAATGCCATTGGAATTCATCCAAGTCATGTCACACTATAACTATCTAATTTCCTTATTCATAACTTATAAATATGTCAATACTTAACAACTATCCATCATGTAGAAACTAATCGTCATACATCAATAAATCATCATTTATCAACTAAACATCACTTATGAACTAGACATTATTTATCAACTAACTAACATTTATCAACTAATCAATATTATCAACTAATCATTATATTCTTAGTATCTATGTATATCATAATATTTTATAACTATTTCCTTATCTTCATACTTAACTAGAATCAATTGTCAATCTCACATCCCAATATCATCATATCATAATAAGTGTATCATCATAGTATAATATGTATATCCGAACTTGAACATGTAGGGATATTCAATAATATCCTCAATATCATCACAATCACCTTCAGTCTTGCCAGACTTTTATAATCATCATAGTCATCTTCTGGCCTTGCCGAGCATATTAATTATCATAATCATCCGTCGTCTTTGCCGGATATATATAATCATCATAATCATCATCTGGCCTTACCGGGTATATGTATATATAATTATAATCATCTTTTGGCCTTTTTGGGTGTACATAATCATCATAATCAACCTCAAGCCTTTTCAGGTATATATAATCATCACAATCATCCTCTATCCTTGCTGGGAATATATAATCAATGTCATCACTAATAGCATAATTATTAGTGTATTTATAATATTACTATTAGCATAGTATTAACATTATCAATAATCATAATTGAAATCCTGAGTTCTAGCATAATCAATAATATAATTTCCAATATAGTAAATAAGCATGATCTTAAGCATAATCCATAACGTATTCACCAATATAGTCAATAACATGACAACTAATATACTAAATTTGCATTATTAAAGCATAGGTAATAGCTTGTCAATTACCTAACTAATGACTTATCATTAGCTTAATAGATAACTCATCATTTGAATAATAGTTATCTTATCAATAGCTTGACCAATAGTAAATCCATGGCACAATCTATAGCTTATTCATAATATAGTCAATAACATAATTTATGACTTAGACAATATAATAATCAAAGGCTCATTCAATAGTATAATTGGTAGCCCAATCAATAGCCAAAATAATAGCATATTCAATAGCATGTCATAAGCTTAGCCAATAATCCATATATATTGCATAATCATTTAAGAATTACTTCAAATGTCATTCATCATAACCAACAAGTACCAAAGAATCTAAATATGACCTAATAACCATCTTTCTATATGTACACAAGCGTATCAAGGGTCTTCAATATCTATCATAAGTCTTTGCCTAAGGGGGGTTGAATTGCCCACTTCTAATCCTCAAAATCATTAACCAAGAAATATCTACCTCGGAATAGGATAAGGTATCTAAATCTACTCTAAGATATTAAACAAGTAATAACTAGTCCTAGGATAGTGATTTCTCCTAATATTGAGCAACTAGATCAATTTCACCTATCGTAAGACAATTTGAATAAATTTCATCCTAAACTCAATTGAACAAGGAAATTTTCTCATTGATTGAGTAACTAAGGTATCTCCATCCTAAAAAGATCCTACAAGGTCAATTTAACCTAAGATAGAAATAAATGAGTTAATTATCCACAAAATGATAGTCAAAATAGCCTAAATAATCCAAATAATTCCAAGTATTTCAATTTATCACATCAATACCTAACATCCATCCCAAATATAACACAATATCAAAAACATACTATGAAGTAGCTCAATCTAACAAGGAGTAAAACCTAGCCTACTTGGACGCCCAAGGAAGCTCACAAGATTTGCTAAATCAGTGCTTTTCCATTATGTGAAGCTTCTGCAATATGCCAAGCTATCAAATTAAAATTTTACTCATCAATATGATAATAATGATACCTATATTGAACTATTATGCTTTGGGTCCAAAAAATCACATCTAAACCACATCGGGGTCCTAGTATGGAAGTCTTATTTCTGAAACCTACTGAACCTTCTCACATGCTCAAGGAATCATTACCCTAAAAAATAGGTGAAATCCAAGATAAATCGGGGCCAAAATTAAAATCTCAAGAAAATGGTGAATCCTTACCTAAAATTGGAAGATAATCGCAAAAACAGGTGTTAATTAAGCTTTCCAATCATCCACAATCTAAAATCGCACATAATCTCACTCTTTAGGGTTTAAGATCTCAATAAATGGATGAGAAAATGTCTAGAACTTCAAAATATGGGGTCCAATTATACCTATACCAGACTTTCGAGTTTCGCAATCGCGACCTAAGGTGTGTGATAGCCATTTCTTGTGGCTACACAAGCTAGTCGTGAATGTGACCTACACACTATAATTGCACTATTGGAATGCCAAGGGTATCTTGATTACAACCCTTGTATCGTGATAGCAACAACACCAGTTACAGTTGAGATATGAAATTTTTTCAAGTTTTCTCCAAGCCCTCGAAATGCATTCGAAATCCCATATATGCAAATAAACTATGTAACCATAGTAAAATTGATGTTTTTGACTCAATAGAATAGTCAAAATTTTCAACCAAAGCTATTTTAACAAAATATGGGTCCCACACCCATATTCTATTTTCTTAACTTTCTAAAAAATAGGTCGAACTGAGCTCGGGTGCCTCAATTTTCTTAACTTTCTTAGAAATAGGTTGAACTGAGTTTGGGTGTCTTGAGACCCACATCAAAGATTCACCTAGCCTAAAATCGACATTCCAGAGTTGCTGGAATAGTCAAAATTTTTGTTTGAGGTAGTTTATCTAATATTTTTTTCTCAGTGGCCATTTGGAATTAGTGAAGACTTCATAATAGGAAATTAACTATAAAATTCAAAAATATTGCCTGATAATTGTATTGTCAGCTCGAGAAAGTCACAAATTACTTGGAACAGTTATTGAGAAGCTCTAACATAAAAAATAAGTAGAAATATGAAAAATAAGCTAAAGGTTCATTACATGAATTCTGCCATAGTTGTGGAGTTTCTCGATTTATTTAATAGATTGAAATGGATAATGAGGTAGTTGAGCCTTCTAAAAATCCTCATCATGTTCTAGAAATTTTTTTGAGACATTTCCCCATAATTCCTAGACTAAAAAGGTTGTTTATGTGCTCAAAGACAGCAGATTCATTGAGGCGGCATGACAAGAAACATTATAAATATGGAAAGCTAAGGCATCTCACTGATGGACAAACATGGAAATGCTTTGATAAGTTGTATCAAAATTTCATATGAGAATGTTGTAATTTGAGTTTTGGCTTATCAAGTGATGGTTTCAATCCATTTTGGACCATGAATATATCTCATAGCACATGGCCAGCTATCTTAATGTTTTATAGTTTGTTGTCCTTAATTTGCATGAAACTAGAATACTCTATATAGTCTTTACTTATTCCTTGGCCCTGATCACCTGGAAATGACATTCATATTTATTTAAAACCATTGATAGATAAATTAATTTTTTTATGGAATTCAGGAGTTGAAACATTTGATGCTTCAAAAAATTAAACCTTTTAAATGTGAGCAACTCTTATATAGACGACCAGTGACTTCCCTACATATGCTATGATATCTTGTTGGAGGACAAAAAGATTGATGGAGTGTCCTTATTGTAAATATGGTACTAGTACCTTCCATCTAAAACATTGTAGGAAGATATGTTATATGGATCATCATATTTTTCAACCCATGGATCATCCTTAGAGATCTAATTAAAGATTTTAACTGGGGAAACAAAATTTAGGCCTCCTCTACATCTATTAAATGGAATTGAGCTGTTGAGTAGCTTGAAAAGCATGAGGAATGTGTTTGGAAAGACAGAAAAGAAATAAAATGATGGCCCACGAAAAAAATGATCAATCTTTTTTTTTAATTACCGTATTGTATGAAAAATTCTTTACCCCACAACCTTGATGTAATGAACATAAAGAAGAACATTGTTGATAATATAATTGAAACTTCTTTGAATATTTTTGTCAAAACAAAAGATCATGCAAAGGCTTGTTATGATTTGCAAGTGATGAGAATTTGAAAGAACCTTTATCCAATAGATACAATAGATGTCAAGAAAACAAAAATGGCAAAAGAATGTTTCTCTACAACTAATAGAGAGAAATCAGTTTATTAGAGTTCTAAAGATAAAGAAGCTTTCTGATGGAAATGTCTGTAACATATCTTGGTGTGTGCAACTAGATGAAAGAAAATTATATGGTTATAAAACACACGATACCAATTTTATGTTACATTACTTGCTTTCAATACAATTTAAAATCATATTATGTTACATTACTTGCTTCCAATACAAATTAAAATCATTCTTCCTGATCAAGTTGCTATTTCTTTTATTCGTCAGAGTTCATTCTTCCATTATTTATGGAGAAAAGATATCACACTGGAGAAAATAGATTGCTTAGAAGTAGACATTATAGAAATGATACATCAGTTGGAGCAAATTTTTTCTCCAATTTTTTTTGATATAATAATTTATTTGCCTATTTATTTAACAAATGAGGTGAGATTAGGAGGTCTAATTCAGCATCAATGGATGCATCCTTCTAAAAGAGATATGTGTACATTCAAATTATATGTCAAAAATAAAAATTATGTTGAAGGATCTATATAAAAGGCATATATGGTATAAGAGTGTTTAACATTATGCTCTAGATATTTGCATAAGGGAGTACGCAGTAGATTTAATAGAGGACCCCAGAATGATAATGAATGTAGATTAGGTGATGCTCAAACTTGAATTTTATTTCCTAACAATAGTTTTTCTTTAGGATAAAAAAAGTTGTTCGTATTATTTTAGATAAGAAATCGTTAAATCATGCTCATGCATGATTCTGGCCAATAGTGATGACGTTCAAGAGTATATTAGGTAATTTAATCACTTATAGTATTTTCTTTATTTGTATAGTTATTAAATTATTTTTTTTGTTCTAATAAATAAAAATACTTATGTTAAGAGTGCATGAAGTTGAGGTTAATAATCAGCTACAAAGATCTAAATAGAGAAAGGCCAAGAATTATAGTCAAAGCTTATCTCAATGGTTTTAAATTTGTGTTTTGCAAGATGATATGTCTGATATTAAAAAGAAATTGTCTAGAGGACTAAATTTAGTTACTAAAAGATATTATGGGTATATTATTAATGGATATAGAATCCATAATAGGCCTTGTGATGAGAGGAATAAAATCCAAAATAGTGGTGTTACATTAGTTACCTGCATTACAAGTTTTGCAAGCTTGAAGGATAAAAATCTAGTAGATGCAAAATTGGCTTGTTATGGAGGAATAATTGATATTGTTGAGCTAGAAAATTATGGCCATTTTAAGGCTATTTTATTTAAGTAAGACTGGTTTGAGGTTGAAAAATATATGTGTGGTCTTACCTAAGTGCAATTCAACAAGAAATGCTCTATAAAAGCGCCTTTTGTGCTAGCATTTCAAGTACACCAGTGCTTCTATGTTTAAGATCCATATGATCAAGATTGAAATTATGTTATGAAGACTATTTTAATAGACTTGTTTAATGTAAGTGATGAGGCTGAATAAAATTATGAAAATTATCCCTCTAAACATTTAATTGGATCATCTATACCAGATGAAAACGATGAAGTTGAGCTACTAAGAAATGATGTTCCAAAAATAACTATTGATGAAAATTATGTGGATTAGGAAGTATTTATTTCTCAGCCACTTAAAGTTACATATAAAGAATAATCCAAAGTTGATTCTGAAGATGATGATTTTGAAAATGAGTTTGAAGAGGAGTTTGAAGATGAGTCTGAATATGAGTCCAAAGAAGAGTCCAAAAATGATTTTGATGTCAACCATGACTTTATTATTTTGTTATTAACACATAGTGTTAGCTTTCTCTTTCTGTTATGTGAGTATAAGATCTTAGTTATCTAATATGCTGAAACAAATATGAGGTTGACAATGTTTAGGTATTTTGTTGGATTTTTTCTTGTGTTTAATTGTAATTCTAATTTTCAAACTATACTTGTTACTTAAATAGATATTTTTTTAATTTATCTTGTAGTGGTCATCCTAAGAAAGTGTTGGACTAATGATTTTTCACGCAACATAGTGATACTACGCAAGTATTTTATCACTTTATTAAGTACGAGTGAAGTGAACACCGAGTTTTTCATAACTCTGCAAGTACTTTTTACTGCTATAGAAATAAAATCTGTTTGTATAGAAATTGCTTCTTTGTAGGAAATAGAAGCTTAAATACTCGTTATGTTTTGATACTCTTACATTAGTTCTTGTTCACCTTTTCTTAAGAGTTTCTTAAAATACATTTGTATTTGGTGTGGTTGCCTCTTTGATATGTTAGTACCTTGATTTATTTTCTACGGCATGTTGAGAGGTTCAAAGATAGTTTGTAGGTTAATAATGTCATATTTCTTAGTCATAAAGCCAAAATAAAATCGGGATTCTTTCTTTGTGCTTTAGTAAGAATTATTCCATAGTTTTCTTTTCCTATACAACTGTAAACAAATTTTGTTTGCCCTAATGGTAGATTGTAATATAAAAGTTGTAAAAGTTTGTATTCCAAAACTTATTTTTAAATTCTTTTTAAAAAACATAATCCATTACCTTAGAATTTATCTCAATAGTAAGACTATTTAATCTCTTCACCATGCAACATTAAGCAGCAAACTATGTTACCTTGGCTTTAGTTAGATTATTATTGTTACACTGCAAAACTTTTGAGAGAAAAATGATATTCCAAATTAGGTACAACTTATTTTGAACTCCAATTTACAAGATGTCCACTATTTCCAGATTTCCCATGTAATAAATATAGGAGCGACTTGAATGACCATATTATGGACACTAAAAAAGAAATGGAAAATGGAAATCATTCATTCCTTATCTATGATATTTTAGCTTTTTTTTCCTTTGGGAAGTTGATTTTGTATTCTAGTAATGATGATAGAAGAATAAAAACAAAAAGTTCTTAGAACATATGGCTAATATTTAGACATATGTAAATTGAAAAAAGTTTAAAGGTTCATAATTGTAGTTTAGAACTTAGGTGTTATGCCACTTATGGGTTGAGTCTTTGGGGACTAAAGAATTTGAATGAAAGGAAAGTCAGTTTTGAATGGTCTCATATTATCAATGTTACCTTGTTCTATATTTTTGTTTGCTTTGTCCTTTTTTTCTTTCCTTGATAAACCAGAAGTCGTTGATTACAACTCAGTAAGTATGTGGATAATATGTTTGTTCCTCTATCCCGTTCCATAGAATAACATCTATATAGTAAGATTTAAGCCCAACATTCTAGTCTTTGTTGCTCGTACTTTCTGAAGATGTTGCTGAACTTTTTTTTAGGATGATTACTCTAGGTCTTTTAGCATGTAATAACCTTTTGTGTCACCAAGTAACTGTTGCATATTATAGAAGTGTTGTAGGGTGTCAAATTCATGACTTAATTTGGATAGGGAATCTACGGAGTAGTTAGCCTCTCTACACTACCATACAATTATGTCTTGGAATGATGTGTCTGTAATTAACCAAGTTTCTTGATTATAAACTCTTTCCAATGCTTCTTTGGAGTTGATCCCCCTAACATTCTACATTATTATACTAATCAATGTAATATTTGAAATAGAAATTTAGTGAGAATCTGGCAGATATACTAGAAGTAGCATTTTTGTTGGCCTTTGACACCTTTTTATTTGCTCTACATGATAGATCCTGCTTATTGAAAATTTGCTAAACTAGTATATGTTATAAGGACTTGATATAGGTACAAAAGATATATTAGGTCTTGGAAATTAAAGAGCTACAATTCTGTTTTTGTTAGATTTATGCTATAATCTGATGTGTTTTTATTTCTGAGGTGCAAAGTTGAATTCACTAAAAGAGAATAAATAAAGAGATTAGAATAAGGTAACAAGAATAGACCACGCAACAGTTGTAAACAAAAAGACTTAGAATCAAAATAAAGCTAAAAGTCCTATGAAGAATATGAATTCTAATGTCCAGTTCTGATCAAGTATGGAATTGGAACAACATTATAAGATTAAGAGAGAACAACATGCAAATGAATACAATGATAAAGATTGAAAAGTACAGTCACAAATAAAGCTTAAAAGAAAGAATCCTGACTTGTCCGTGCCACAACAAGGAATGAAGAACTTTCTTGGGCATAAGCTAATAAATCAACTATCCTCTGAGAAAGAGATTAAAAATCCAAAAATGATTACAGGAAAAGGATAAAAACACATAGAGCTTATTTCAATCTCAAATTAAAGAGTCCATTCAAAATAAATAAATAGAATTACCTATGAACAACCTCATATTTCAAGCATCTTCAAAGGAACATGTTAATACACAAAATATCAATGGATGAGCAAAATATGAAGAAAAGAAACAACATGTTATTCAAGGGCTTCAAAACGGCAAACAAGTAAAGAGGACGTCAGTCCTACCTAGGACTAGTTTTGATCAGTTTCTTGAAAAAGAAGAGACAAACATAGTTGTTGAAAAACAACATGATATTCACACAACAATTGATCTATCGGCTTCTTTTGTAAATAAACATAATAAAGAATTTGATAAATTTTTTAACAAGTAGAAATTTATGAGAATAAGCATGCTAGAGATTAGAATATAGATGCTGAATTCAAGACAAATGCTATGTCTTATGCTTTTTATGTTTATTACTGAATTTAAATTTTACATATTTTTCTACTATTTTATCAATCTTTGGATATCAAATAAGAAAAACGTTAGAGGACCAACAACTCGTAACAATATTCATGAAAGAAATTTAGATGAAAGAGAGTAGGTGATATTTTACAAAGGACAAGAAGTGGGACCAAATGAAAAGGTAATTTCTAGTTTAAGCAGCTTCATAGGAGCAGTTGCGAGGAATCCTATATTTATCACCTTGATGTATACTAATTGGTATATTCGGCCAACAAAAAATAAAAAAACGCATGTGCGGCTATGTCAGTATGAGAAAAATCAATATTTTGAATTGTATATTTATTTTCTATTATTACTAACTCAAGATAAAAGAAAATTATTTTTCATAGTCAAAACTACTAATTTCAAAAGAAGGAGAGAAGTGGGTGATGAGTGATATTCGTGATGCTTGGAGGCAACACAAGATAAATGTTAAATAAATATGTTTTGATAAAAACCTTAATAATGAAGAAATTCTAAAAAAATGTCCTGATGACATTCCTAAAGTTCATTTGCACCAGCTGATCGAGTGTTTGAAATATTCAAAAGTTTAAGTGAGACTAAAATAGTTGATTTATATTGTTGGATATAATCTACATAATCCTATTTTTTTTCTCTGTTTATAAAATAACACATCTCTTTTTATCAAATTTTAGACACCGAGTGAGGTAAATCCTAATCGAAAAAAAGAAAAGTGTAGCCATTGTATAGGACCTATTAGTTTTGCAAGAGTACGCCATGCATTAGTAATTAATATTTCGTGTACACACTATAAAAATCTGATTTTTTTTAATGTTGTTAGAATGTATTGGTGTATATTTTAACTTTATCTAAAAATGATTTGTAGCTTCCAACCAAAGAAAACAATGAGGAACCATCACGGGCTGAAATGTTTGTTGCAATATGTACAAAGATAGGGAAATAAGTTCAAACAGGTGGCCAAATTTTAATTGTAAGTCATTTTATATTCTATATTATTTCTCTTCTTCTTCTTGTTCTTCTTCCTCTTCTTCTTCCTCTTCTTCTTCCTCTTCTTCTTCTTCTTCTTCTTCTTCGATGTCGATGTACTATTTGATGGGAAGGAATGTGAATTTTATTACAAAATAGCCACGTACATAACTTAATAACCTGCATACTATTATCACTGTTGTAGTCCCTTTATGTAATTTATGATACAGGGATTTTGTTTGTATCATATGTTTTTGCTAATACTTTGTCAATAAAATTATGATCCCTTATATCATTATTTCAGTTATGAAGGGCATTGAATGAAAACTCAGAAAACAATCAAACTAAAAGGGATAAAATAACAGTGGAACAAGTGATTATGAACTAAATTTTCTATTGGTATCTGCTATTAACAGAACTTATTTTAGATAGGTTGCACTTCAGAATCTTAAACATTTTGGAGAAGTAATGGATGATACATTTAGGGTAATGATTGAAAAGGAGCAATCTAGTTGACGTAGATTCTTTGGTCGATCAGTGAAAGCTACTTCTCTGAAAAATGTGTGGAAATGAATAAGATTAAACATAACCATGACAATGAAGTCACTTCTCCTGAGGAAGTACTGCATAAAATGAGAGAAGAAATGTGAAACTTTTAAGTAAGTTGGTGCAAAATAACCCTGGATTATTATTCAAGATTTACCAGGATACTATGGATATAACTTTCCTTCACCTCTTGATGAAAATACTGCACAGACTATAAAATGAAAAATTTACAAAATCATTTTGGTTCAGCTAATGCTTTAGTTTCTAAAATGTTACTTTATATTTCATATTCACAGGTTGATTCTTTCCTAGACTACTTCAAGTTGGATTCTATCCTAAAATTATGTTCTTCTCTATTTTTATCTTCCATAACTATCATCATTTAAGGAATAAGAGATTTGGTAAGGCCATCAGGTCAATCTGGAATATGATACCTACTAGTAATTGTTGGTGTGTATGGTCAGAAATAAACTACTGATATTTTGAAGGTTTATCATCTTTAAATCACCCCTTTAATATTAGGTGTCTTTTGTATCTATATATTGTTGGCATAACCTTTCTCCCATAGATTCTCCTATTAAGTTTTTGAACTTTGTTAAATCGCTAGCACTAGTGTAGTGTTTTTTGTTTTTGAGGTAATGAACTGTGTCATTCTTCTAACTTTTTGTACTATTCTGCATCTTGTTGATTCCAACAATGATATTTCTTATTACTTAATCAAAAAAAAAATATCATCATTAAAACTAGTAAACTCAATGTGTATTTATGTGTTAATCTTTGTAAATTTACATATTTTGTGCTCAAAATGACAAATTCTACTTTCTAGATCCATGGTATTTTTAATCGTATTACAAAATAAAATAACTACTCTAATGAATGATGTTGATTATATCCTACTTAAGAAACATTATGATTTTTGATTGCTAAGAATTTCCTGGTTAGGTTCTTATTGGGTCAAGAGACCAACACAACTAAGACAAACATTTATTTTGTTTGATTATGTTTTTTCATTTCTTGCTTAGCAACTTAATAATTACACTTTATTTTTTTGTCCATTTCTACCATTTAAACAATAGTTGGTTGTTTATTTTGTTTTAATATTTCTCTGGAATTCATCTTCTATTGATCAGTAGCTTTATTAAAAAAAATCACATTTTGATCATAGACATATTTTTAATTCTAACTTTTAATTTTATTAATTTTTAGGAAAATGCCGGTGATCAAATTTTAATGGTGGTCATAAGCTCAACTCGGCCAATTGATGAAGTGAATGATAAATATTTTTGGACGATTTAGTTATATGTTTGATTACATTTTATTTTGTGTAATGAAATTTATCTTTAGTGTCGATTGATGCACCTATATGTTAGTACATTTTGAATCCATTGTTATTTATGAATTTTGTTGCAAATGATCTATACATACATTTGAATTTTTGTTAGATAATTTGTGTTTGATATTATATATATATCTATAAATTTTTTAGGTATACATATATAACTTTAGGGATATATATATTTATATATAAATTTTCATGAACCAATTTACGAGATAAGATGACACCTACTAAATCTGCCAGTACGTAAGCTGAACCATAACCTGGAGCTAAACTCAATGAATTAACTTGGTGGAAAATACCCTTTATAGGAGAAAATCAACAACATAACTTATTATAATCATAGTAATTGAAATAGATAAAGATAGTCAGCATAGATACTATCCCACGACCTGGTAGAGTCAGTATAAAAGCATATAGAAATAGAATACAACCCAAGAATCTAGAATAGTCAATATATCTGACTCAAAACAAAAGACTCAGTATTGAAAGATAGAAGGAAATAGGTGACTCAGACTCAAAGAGCTCAACCTATCTCCGAATATCTTCACTGCACGAACAAGAATCAACGACAGCAACTAGTACTCGAATCTGCACTAAAAGGTACAAAAATGTAGTATGAATATCAAAACAACTGGTACTCAGTAGGCATCATCGGCCGACTGAGCTAAATCATGCTATTAAAATAATAAATAAAAGATAACATAACTAAGTCAAGGTAAGAATAAGAACATAAATCCACTCCTACACCATTGTGCATACATAGGTAAGTAAACAAAAATAATAGCATAACATAAAGAATCTACACACATAAACATAACTACAAAATTGTAGCCTATACACCAATTAGTATATAAATTAAATAACTCATCACAGACTCTTATATGCTTGGAGAGTACACTCAAAGATAGAATAATCCAGCATCATAATTTATCAACTCTCATAATCCAATTGGAATTGATCCAAATAATGGCCCATAATAATCAATAATTACCATATTTATCACTTGTCAACTGATTAACACTTATCTACTAATCTAGCATATAGAAAATAATCCTTATATATAGGCTAACCGTCATTTGTCAACTAATCAGTATACATCGACTAACCATTTATTTATCGGCTAAGTATAATATCACTAGGATACATTTATATGATACCACATTATTACTATTTCCTCATTTTCCAACATAACCAAATTTCTAATTTTAATTTCACACCTAGATATCATCTAACAGTAAGTATATTATCATAGCATAATATGTATATCCGAACTTAAACTAGTATATATATATATATAATCAATAGCCAAACTTGAACTGATAAAAATAAAATCAAAAGCCAAACTTGATCGGTAAATATATCATCAATAACCGCTTGGACCATTATATATATAGTCAATAGACGAACTTGGACCAGTAAATATATCATCAATCGCCAAACTTGAACCGGTAGAAATGTAATTAATATCATATGCATCTTCTAGACTTGAGCTGATAATTATAAATATATCAACATTATATATAGTATCATCAATAACATAAGTAGTGGTAAAATTAATAGGCATCAACTCTCACATCAACCAATATAGACATTAAGTGGCAATATTCTTAATATTACCACAATAAGCATTTCTAAGAGTCTAAGAAGCGTAAGAAAGTCTACACAAACTAAAATTCACCTTAGCATAAGGTGGGTCAAGGACCCACAAATTCTACCTAGACTAGGCTTAAGGTATCTAATTCTATTATTAGATGTTAAACAAGCCTTAATTAGTCCTAAGATAGGAAATTCACCTAAAACATGAGCAACTAGGTTAATTAGGCAAAATTTATGATTTTTGAATAATCTAAATGGTCCAAATAGCCTATCCTAAATCCAACACAATCTCATAATAATACTATTATCTAGCTCAATCTAACAGGAAAGAAAACCTAGCCTACCTCGAGTTGAAGAAAGCTAAATGATATGCTAAACCACCACTTTTTCTTTCCGAGAAGGCTCCTCAAGATGCTAAGCTCTCATAAACACATTCTACTTATTAATATGAGAATAAAGATACACCTATTGCACTATTGTGCATCGGGTCTAATAATCACACAAAATCTCTAAGTGGGTCCCACTTATAGAATTTTTATTTTCAAAACTAACCCAACATTCATACATGCTCAAGGAATTATTACTCTCAAAATGAGTGAAATACAAGATAAATTGGGGCTAAAATCAAGCCCTTAAGACTTTGGGGGTTTGAACAAGAATCAATAAAATTCACCAAGGAAAGAGTGAACTCTTACCTTAAATTAGAAGATAATCACAAAAACGAGTGTTAATCTAGCTTCTAAATTGCCCACAAGCTTTAATCCAATATAATATCACTATTTATGGTTTAAAGTCTAAAGAATGAATGATAAATGGCTAAAATAATTAAATAGAGGTCTATTTATACCTAGTCCAGGCATTCAGGTGTTGTTATCACGGCTGAGTTATTGTGATCGTACCATATTAGGATTGCATACGCTAACTGCAATCATGACCGGAGGCTTGCAATTGCAATAGGTTAGGATGATCATAATTTTCATGATCACAACATAGATACCACGATTGGGGTGGCACCAAATTTTCTAATGCACCAGATTTTCCAAGTCCAAAATAGGCTCGATCGAGTGTTTGAGATTTATTTGGAATCCTGCATACATAAACAAAATATGCAACCATACAAAATTTGATGTTCTAGACTTAATGACACAACCAGATTTTCAATTTGAGGTTGTTTCAACCAAATATGGGTCCGACACCCATATTATATTTTCTTCACTTTTCAATCAATAGGTCAAAATGAGCTTGGGTGCCTCGAGACCGAAACCAAGAGTCCACCTTACCTAAAATTGATACATCAGAGCTGTAATGCAGTCAAAATTTGCATTCAAGGTAGTTTAACTAATTCTTTTACCCGATGGCCATTCAGAACAAGCGAAGACTTTAAGATTGGGAATTGGCTCTAAAAAATAAATGAACTGCCCGGTAACTGCACTATCAGTTCCAGCAAGTCATAAATGTCTTTGGATAGTGAAAGAGAAACTCTAATGGTCAAAATAAGAGGAAATATGAAAAATTGCCTGAAGGGTCATTACAATATCCACTACTAAAGGAACTTTTATCCACAAAAGTTTAGGATTAGGATATACTTGATGTCTTAAACAAGTGATGATACTAGGTATGTATCTTGATATCAATCTCCCAAGTGGCCTCCTCTACTGGGTGATGCCTACACTAAACCTTATGTAGAGTAATCTCCCTAGTTCACAACCGCCTAACATCACTAGCCAAAAATAAGCATTGGTTACTCTACAAAGGTCAAAGGCTCATTCAACAGGACTGAGTCCAACCTAAGCACATAAGATGGATCAGAAATATATCTCCGCAACATGGAGACATAGAAAATTGAATGAATAGAGGCAAAATTTAGAGGTACAACTAACTCATAAGCTACCTCACCCACTGCACGAAGAATCTTAAAAAGTTGTAACACCCTATACTTTCGGGATATAATTTAAACCGTCATTCCTAAGTATGTAATATCTATTCCAAATGATTACCATATGAATATAAGTTCATGATAATTATCCTAGTTTATGAAGTTGTCTCGAGATGAAAGGTGTTCATAAAATTCACTTAGAAAAAGTTGAGCTAAGAGCCTTTGATTCTTTCAAAGTTTAGTATTTGATTCTAGAAGGATATACTTTGAATATGTATACATTTTTATATACATAGAATTTTGCATCTCAAGACCCACTTGTAGATAATTAAATGAGATTTCCAACTATACCAATTTCTCCTTAATCCGATACCTAAGCAAAAAGTTATAGCCATTTTTGCAAGAGAGGGAGTGAGGTAGCACGATTAGCCTGCGATATGTGCTCCATCACACACACCTATTTTTCAGTTTCTATTTCTGCATTTTAAGGGCAAATAAGTCCTTTCCTCCACCCTACCTTATCCATAATAGATAATTAGAGCCCTAAAAGCATTAGTTACATCATTATTCATTCTTTTCACTCCGAAGAAAACCCTATCCCAGCTCAATAACACCAAGAACTCCATCAAATCTTCTTTAAGAAAATCAAGAACCCAAGCTTTGTAATACAAGAATATCAAGAAAAGCTTTCAAAATCATCTCCTAGGATTTTAAAGTCAAGTTTTCTACATCAAATTAAGTCTAACATGGTATGTGGGGTTATGAACAAGGATACTCCTATCATCCTTGTGCCTAAAACTAGTTTTTAAATTTGAATTTACTTGAATTTACATGATTTAAAAATATGGTTCATACTTAAAGTATCTTGTTTTGAGTTTATGAATTTATAAAGTGATTGAAGTATGAAATTGCATAGTTATCTTGAAGTAAGGAATTCTCTTTCATGATTTGAACACTATGAGTATGATTTGAGACATTGATTAAAGACTTTCAATTAAGCTTTAAGCATAATATTGTGATTTTGCTTTCATTATCTTGACTTGAATTGTTAAATCATTTGAAGATTATTATTGTTGAGCATGAAGTTTATTGTGATTTGACATGATTTCTAAGTATGGTCTGTAAGCCCTAAGTTTAAGTCTTGATATTTCAAGAAAGATGATATTTGAGCATTCTTTGATAAGCATGTATTCAGATATTTTAGCAAGAGTTGATCTTTTGATCCTCAACTAAGATATGAAAATCACACAAATTAGTTTTGAATACAGTTTAAAATAGATTGATGCATAACTGGTATTCATTATTAACCCTTATGCTTCTTTAAGGTGGATTTCCTAAAGAATAAAAATACAAGTAAGAGAGTATTATTTATCATCTAGATGGATATGTGTCCTAGTTCATATGCCCTAGAACTAAGAGCCAACGTAGGTACAAATTCAGTTTATTCATATTTATATGGATGATAGATATAGATTGTGATCACTTAGTTCAAGTTATACTCCTTGGAAATAGTATGACACATCTCCCCAATAAGAGGTATTGCCCTTAGGGGAACATGATGTTTGATATTATGATAGCTCACATGGTGTATGTCGGTTAGAAGAACCATCCTAACAGAAAAAAATAAAAGAAAAGCCTTTAGAAACTAGGGGTAAAGGCTCACAATTTTATTTAGATATTGTTTTACATAAGTCATTAGCCATGACATTTTAACTTTTAGTTTACAGATAGAAAGGTGAGTCCTTTTACACTTAGCTTGCATGATCTGAAAACAAACTTAACTTCAGTTTTACTTATTCCACTAGCAAAAATAGTAAAAGTACAGCTTTTAGAACTAAGTGCTTTGACTCATAAGATTTATACAATATGCTTATTCATTCATGATATTACGATTTTTAGCTTTCATTTATTCAAGCCAATGTGAGTTATTTACACTTATCATGTATTCTTTACAAGATATATGAACAATTAAGTACTATTTTACTTATGCACTCACCTCCATAAGCTCAGTACATTCCAAAAGTACTGATTCACATATACGTATATGTGCTACATTTTTTAATAATGTAGGTACAAATTCAGTTGTAGTATATATACCATAATCAAATAATTGCAGATCCTAGCCAACAGGTGATAAGTCCTCCTACTTCGAGGACTTCAGTTAGATGTTATTCATGTACTTTAATTTATTACTCATATGTATTGATTAGTTATAGCTGGAGTCGCATCCCAGCTATCAATAGTTTGTATAGTAGAGGCTTTATAGATATTAGTCAGAGCCTGTCATGTAATTTTAGTTCCTTTTTTTGGTTTTATCAGAATGTAAATTGTATCAGTATAGTATTTTCCTAGATTTCATCATGATTATGTTTCTTCACAGTAACTCAGTTATTTTATAAATATCTAAATTAGTTACTTAATAGTATGCTAGTTAATGGGTTAGCTTAGGATCACTTGTGGTCCTAAGCACCGTGTAACGTCTAGGTGGTAGTCTTAGGGCATTACAAACTTGGTATCAGAGCAAAAGGTTAGAGTGTCCTGGGGTATCTATGAAGCCATGTCTACTAAAGTCTTGCAGAACGGTATAGAGACGTCTGTACTTTTCTTTGAGAGGATACAGGGGATTTAGGAAAAGTTTTCTTTCTTTCATACTCTAGATTATGATGTAAAGTTTTTCTCTTAAAAACTTCTACCGATTCATATGTTACTCCAAAATTCTCTATCTGTAATTCCTCCCAAGATAATACTCTCAGATTTACTATCAGTAACTTCAGAAGTCACACGTGGGGCTTGAGAGGAGCTCACTCATGTGTTATAAGTTCCTTAAATTTAAAGTTATTTCCTCTTCCATATGAGTTTTTAAGTTAATACAGAGTAAGATATGTACTTAGATTCCATATTAGCCCTTCAATTCAAATAGTACTCATGAAAAGAGATAGTATAAATCTAGATTGTTAAATAAATTTTATATTTGAGGGATATTGAAACCTAGATTTTTATGATATATAAGTAGTATAACCTTCCTATAGTTACAAGTATGGGTATAGAAGTGTATAGATAAGCTTATACATGTTATATCGTTTCTATTAATGTGATATGTCCTTGTGTGTTAGTTTATAAGTAATGAATGTGGTATAAGTTCCTTGGTAGAAGGTAGAGAAAGAGTGATTAGTTAAGGTAAATTATTGTTTTATTGATGTATGAACGGAGTTATTGATAGTACTTATTTTGTTAGAAAAGTATTGGTTAGTAATGAAAGTATTCAGTGGTTTAATATTGTTAATTTAGGCTTCCCTTGCGGTTTCAAAAAAGAGCTTAGTTGAAACTTATAGATCCATGAAAGTAATTTAGATATAGATATGTATAAGTACTAGGGATTTGTCGAAGAGGGATGTGCTAATGGATTATAGTAAGATAGACCATAAGGTCGTGATCAATTATTATTATTATGAGGTTCTAGTAGACTATTGTTTCCCGATGTTTTATTTTATAACTTCCAAGTGAGAATAGTATATGAGATTGGGTTGTTGATCATGCCTAGAGCTAAACACTAAGTTTGAACAGTGGATGGTCATTAAGGTGGATGTAATATTTTCTTGGTTTGTGATGCTAGTTGTATGGAGGTGAATCAATAGGCTTGAAATAATGAATGCATGAATTTAAGTTTATTGAATGGAGATTTTGTATGAGGTTGTGGGTATGATATAGAGGTTTGCCCAAGGTGATATGGGGTTGCATTATCTTTCTAAGGTCATTAAGTGTTGTGTATTGTTAATTGTACCTTTTAGTTTCTAAGTGGAAGAATGATAGTTTTATAGTACATGGTATTCTTAGTAGATAAGTTAAGGAGTTGTGTATATATGGTGTTAAGTCTTTTAATTATGATTTTGATTCTTATGGTTTGGGAAAAATATAAGTATAAAAATGTGATCCTAGTAGGCTATGATTATATGTTTAGTGAGGTAGGTGTGTCTGAAAAAGAGTGTAAGTCTTTGACGATGATTATTGAAGCTAGAAAGTTAATGATGGTATATAAAAGGGTTGTCCAAGAATGAAGTTAGTAAGTTCAAAATATAGTTTATTCGTGTGTGTTTAGCATTTATGTATAGACCGCTAGAGCGAAGAAATTCTGGCTCAGTTCTAGGAATATGAAATAGATCCATAAATTTAGAAGGATGGCTTTAACATAAGGGGGAGATATTGTAAGACACTAGCTCATTTCAGTTCCCTATTGAAGTTAAAGGGTCTAAGGCCTAGAAAATTCCACTAAGTTTTGGGACTTCACCATTTCTAAAGATCCTAGACTTTGATTTTTTTATTTTCAACCTTCCCGACCTAGAAACATTAATTTTTAAGTTAATTCACGATCGGGATTGATGATAGTACACCCTAGGTAAGTTTCAGAATTTTCAGATGAGCGTAGATGCATGGTTGGATCACCAAAATAGTAGCATCCCATGACATACCCGTGGTGTGCAATCCATTCTACCGATAAGGGATCCTGCGATATATTCCGCGGCATGCACCCTATAGTGCACCCCCTTATTTTTCTAGCTTTTGTTCCAATGAATTTAAGGGAAAATGCTTATACACTTTATGCGTATTTAGGTTAATTCTTATCTTCCAGTAAGTAAGTAACAACTTCACTCTTTGATTTAAGTAATCCCCTCATAAATCTATGAACTGTAGTCTTATGTTGAATAGCTTATGATAAGTGTGAACTCATGTTTCAGAGTGTGATCATTTCTCAAAACTCATGCTAATGGTGAAACTCACATTATATTAGGTATGTCCTTAGTTTAGATCCCTTTAATGAATCCATTCCTTTGACATTCTACTCCTCAGGCCTCAGTTAAGTCTCAAAGTTATATATAGTATTCTTTTGTGCTTCAAGTCCTTATGAGTTAGCCCTTCATTGACCTCTCCTTATGTTAAGATAGTGGTGATGATAATGGATAATAAATGGTTAAGATGAGAGAGAGTTCATGACCCTCATTAAGAAATATTATTTATATTTTTTTAAGGCAAAAAGATGAAGGACTATGGAGGTAAATCTTTGGTATATGTCATAGTTAGTTGAGAATTCTAAGGGTATATTCTTGAGAATAGTGTAAGAAAGTTTTTATTGATAGAGGTTTAGAGAATATGAGAAGTATCTCTTTATAGGTGTTTTCCTTGAAGTTTATATGTGGTTATAGCGATAGGCTTGAATGCCATGTTGGGATATAAGTGGACGAATGCAATATGCACTAGTGGATTTTTAGTAAGAGTTCTGAGTTAGTCATTGAAGTGGTAAGGCATATTATTCTTAAGGTGTGATCTCTAAAAGAGATATAGAAGATTGAATCATATGGTTTGGACTAGTATTATGGTGTAGCGTGTTGTATCTTGTGATTTTGAGTTAGGCTTGATCATGGTGAGAGATTTAGTTCTGTTTAGACTTTAGTAGATGGATTTATCAATTTTCATGTGAGAATTATATGTTGAATCAAATGAATATGGTATTTCAAGGAAATAGTATAGTTGAGGGAGCATTTTAGAAGTGTTGCTAAGCTTGAAAGTAAGAAGTTGCATTGCCTAAGGCCTTGTAATTCTATTCTAGCTTATGATTTATATATCTATGTTCTATACTATAGAGTTGTATCAATGTTGTGATTTCTTAGTCAGATGTCTTGCTCAGGTCAAGCCCATGATCCCTTGATCCCTAATGTTAATATAACTTATTAGAAAGAGAGTTGAAGAAACACTCCAGTTGAGTGTAAGCTTTCAGTATGATTCAGTCAGTATATCCTGCGAACTACTTTAGCAATCAAGTAGATAAGCTTCTATTAATTTCCAAATTCCCATTTAGTTTTACTACCCAAAGTTTCATTAGTAAGGCCATTCTATAAGGTAAGATATTCGCATTCATGCAAATTATGAATTCAGTTCAGTTTGTGAATCATGCATCAGTTTTAGATTTAGATATTAAATCATGATTCTGCTTGTAAGTGCTTCGTGTATCATTTGTCTTTCCTTAGTATTCAGCCAAGTCAATATCATTCAGCGGGCAAACTATCCTACGGGGGATATGTTGATAAAACCCAACATTTTCATGTCCTAAACCTCTCAAATTTTCTTCACAAAACCATATCCAGCCTAAAGTAATGGTTACTCATAAGTTGACACTCTCGTTTCTATCTCAGTCTTATGAACATTCTCATGTCGTTGTTGTATTCAAGAAATTAGTTCAGTTCATGATATTTAGTTCATATATTATATTTTAGACTCAGTTATGTAATCATGATCCCAGTCATGCATGTTCAGAATATGATCTCAGTACAGTACTCTCAATCTAATTAGTCTCATTTGGGGACAAATATTCCCAAGGGGGAGATAATGTAACACCCCATACTTTCAAGCTAGATTTCTAACAGTCGTTCCTACGTGTGTAAGATCTAATTAAAATGATTCCCATGTGAATATAAGTTCACGATCATTATCCTAGTTTATGAAGTTCTCTCAAGGTGAAAGATGTTCATAGAATTAACTTAGAACAAAGTTGAGCTAAGATCCTTTGATTCTTTCAAAGTTTAGTATTTGATTCTACAAGGATCTACTTTTAATATGTATACCTTTCTATATACATATAATTTTGCATGTCAATCCACTTTAACTTGTAGATAATTTAATTATCTTTCCAACGATACCAATTTTGCCTATATATAACACCCGAACGAAAATTTATAGCCATTTTCATGAGAGAGGTAGTGAGGTCGCGATTAACCCGCGATGCGGGCTCCGTCGCAAGCACCTATTTTTCAGTTTATATTTCTACTTTTTAAAGGGTAAATATGTCCTTTCCTCCACCCTAACTCATCCGTAACAGATAATTAAAGCCTCAGAAATATTAGTTACATCATTATACATCCTTTTCTCTCCAAATAAAACCCTAGCCCTCCTCAAGAACACCAAGAACTCCATCAAATCTTCTTCAATAAAATCAAGAACCCAAGCTTTCTAATCCAAGAATATCAAGAAAATCATCCAATATCATCTTCCAGGGTTTCTATGTCAATCTTTCTACATCAAATCAAGTCTAATAAGGTATGTGGGGTTATGACCAAGGACACTCCTTTCATCCTTGTGCCAAAAAATAGTTTTTAAAGTTGAATTTACATGAATTTACATGATTTGAAAATAGGGTTCATACCCAAAGTATCTTGATTTGAGTTTATGGATTTATAAAGTGATTGAAGCTTGAAAGTTCCTAAATATCTTGATTGAAAGAATTATCTTTCATGATTGAAACACTATGAGTATGATTTGAGACATTGATTAAAGATTTTCCATTGAGCTTTAAGCATAACATTATGATTTTGATTTCTCTATCTAGACTTGAATTGTTAAAGCATTTCAAGACTATTATTGTTGAGCATGAAGTTTATTGTGAATAGACATGATTTCCAAGTAAGGATTGTAAACCCTAAGTTTAAGTCTTGATAATTCAAGAAAGATGATATTTGAGCATTCTTTGATAAGCATGTATTCAGACCTTTTAAGCAAGATTTGATCTTTTAATCCTCAACTAAGATACGGAAACCACACAGATTAGTTTTGATTATAGTTTAAAATAGATTGATGTATAACTAGCTTTCATTATAAGACCTTATGCTACTTTAAGCCGGATTTCCTACATAACAAACATATAAGTAAGGGAGCAGTATTTTGCACCAAGTTGAGTATATGTCCTAGTTCACATGCCCCCGAACTACGAGCAAATGTAGTTACAGATTTAGATTATTCCTATTTATAAGGATGATAAATACAGATTGTAATCACTTAGCTCAGTTGTACTTGGAAAGAGTATGCCACCTCTCCCTAATGTGAGGTTTTTCCCTTAGGGGAACATGATGTTGGACATCATAATAGCTCTCGTAGTGTATGTCGGTTAGAAGAACATCCCTAACAGAATAGAATAACATAAAAGCATTTAGAAACTAAGTTCAAAGGCTCATGATTTTATTCAGATATTATTTTACATAAGTCATTAGCCATTAGATTTCATCGTTTAGTTTACAGATAGAAAGGTGAGTCCTTTTACACTTAGCCTGCATGATTTGAAAACAAATTTCATTTCATTTCTACTTATTCCACTAGAAGAGAGAGTAAAAGTACAGCTTTTAGAACTAAGTGTTATGACTCACAAGATTTATACAATATGCTTTATCATTCATGATTTATGATTTTCATGTTTCTATTATTCAAGCCAATGTGAGTTATTTACACTTAGCAGGTATTCTTTACAAGCTCTATGAATAATTGAGTTACTATTTTACTTATGCATTCACCCCTACATGCTCAGTATATTCCAAAAGTACTGATTAACATCTATGTCTATGTGCTACATTGTTTAATAATGTAGGTACCAATTCAGTTATAGTCCATATACCACAATCAGACAGTTGTAGATCCTAGCTAGCAGGTGATGAGTCCTCTTACTGCGGGGACTTCAGTTAGATATTATTCATGTACTTTACTTTATTACTCATATGTATTAATTAGTGGTAGTTGGAGTCGCATCCTAGCTATCTATAGTTAGTATAGTAGAGGCTTCATAGATGTCAGTCAGAGTCAGTCCTATAATTTTTGTTCCTCTTTTAAGTTTTATCAAAATATAAAATTGTATCAGTATTGTATTTTTCCCAGATTTCATCATGATTATGTTTCTGCATAGTAAACTCAGTTTTTTTATACATATCTAAATCAGTTGCTTAACAGTATGCCAGTTGATTGGTTATCTTAGGATCACTTATGGTCCTAAGAACTGTATGATATCCAGGGGCTAGTATTAGGGCATTATAAAGGTCCTATATATCTAGGGTTGAGATTTCCTTTCCTTCTGAACCTCAGCATAACCTTTATCGGCGATACACGGAGGAATACCCTATCACCATCTATCATTTTATCCTTTTACTTTCCATATTTTGAATTTCATTGTTTCTTTAGTTTTTGTGTTTGTTTATAGTTTTCGTAGTTTGATTATAAAGATCAAACTATGGAAACTAGAAACAAACACACAAACTAAGGAAAGAACAAAATTCAAAATATGGAGAGTAAAGAGATAAAAGGATAGGTGATAAAGATAGATAGACTGACATAAAAATATTGAAAGAAATATGGATGAATAAGTATATTACACTAAAAAAAAACCCAAGTCAACCGTCAACAAGAACCTAATATCTTACATTAATTGTAAGGGGATCAAAACGCCCTTATAACAACTGTTTTTAAGCAAATGTCAACAAAATATTTTATAATCTATCACTCACTCTCTCAAGAGTTTTCATATCTTCATTATCAAAACAAAACTAATGAAATAAATAGCTACCTAATCTATCATATTCTTTGTATAGGGTTTAACTTATTACAATGGACCCAAAAGTGACCCATTTGTATTAATGAAGCAAGGCAACCCGCTCTAGCATATTTATGGTAGATGTGGCACACTTCAAGAGAACTACTAGAACGTATGAAACTATTTTGACCTACTCTTGATTCGCTAGAGCAGGTTGGGAGTACCTCCAAGGTAGATTGGGTGCATGTCCCTTCCAAGAGGTCTTTTAGCCCCTTCTTGCATTCCCTCGACTCTTACAAGGAACCTTGATCAAATGTAGGTGCAACAACCATCAGTTGACACCCTTTTGATGTCACTAAGAATTATTCAAGCACATATAGTAGTATAAGTATCCCATCCAAAGTTCTGGTGGCAATTTGGATTGTATCAACCATAGAGTCCCAAACCTTGTAAAGATGTACTTCTTCAAAATGAAATGACACGTTTCCTTTCATTGTTTGGTAGATAAATTGCCTCCACCTACTTTGATACATAATCAATGGCTACCAAGATGTATTTATTACCATATGAACTTACAAAGGGACCCATGAAGTTAATCCCTCACACGTCAAACCATTCCACTCCAAGTTTGGGCTTAAGAGCCATCTCATGCCACCTTGAAATTCCTCTTCTCATTTGACATTGAGGAAACATCTTGACCAACTCATAAACATATGTATAAAGAGTAGTCCAATAGTATACACCTTGAAGAACCTTTGCAACTACTCGAATCCACCATGATTACCCCCAAAAGGAGAAGAGTGGCAAGCCTCAAGAATGTCCTTCATTTCTGACTGTATGATACACCAAAAAATCATACCATCTATACACTCTGTAAAAATGTATGGTTCATACCAAAAGTACTTCTTCACATCAAATAATAACCTTTTATTTTGATAATATTTAAGGTCATGCGGAATTACACCACTCATCATATATTAAGCACAGTCCGCATACCAAGGAACAATGCTTCCCAAAAGTGACATAACTAGTTCATCGGCAAAAGTGTCATCAATTTTGACCTCACCTAAATTCTCATGATTAGATTCAAGGCATGATAGGTGGCCGGCAACTTGATTTTCTCAATCTTTTTTGTCTTTTACTTCAAAATCAAATTCTTATAAGAGCAATATCCACGAAATCAAATAAGTTTTGCCACTTTTTGGCCATGAGATATCTATGATCTACATGGTCCGTACGTATAATAACTTTTGTACCTAACAAATAGGTCCAAAATTTTTAAAAATCATATTACCACTGCTAGCAACTCATGTTTTATAACTGTATAGTTACATTGGGCATCATTTAATAATTTGCTTGTATAGTAGATCAAATGGAACAACTTCTCTTTTCATTGGTGCAACACTGCACCTAAAGCAACACCATTCTTATCACACATTATTTTAAAAGACAAGGACTAATCCAAAGCTAGTATGGTAGGAGCCGGCACATGGATCTCCTTAAGATAATTAAAATCTCTTCGACAGTCAACATCAAATTTTAACTTCATGTCATAACCTAATTTATGAGTCATGATGGAATCTGCTCTATCCCATTTGTAGCTAAGCCAAACTAGAACTAAAAGATAAATGCAATGGGTTAAATTTATGGAAAAAAGGGAGAAAATCAACAACACAATTTATAAAGAAATAAGAGAATAGAAATAGTCCACGAGTAGCTAATTATAAAGAACCAATCCCATGACCTGGTAAAGCCAGTATAAGATGACCTAGTAATAATACAACTCATGTCTTAAAATAGTCAATATAAAATTATATCGATACTAAAAACCAGACATAAATAAGGTAGAAAAAAATAGACAACTCCGATCTAAGAGCTCACCCTATCTCAAAAATCCAACACAGCACAATCAACGTATCAACTATGGAAACTAATACTCTAATAACCACCAATAATGTACAGAAGAGTAGTATGATACCAAAACCATGGGTACTTTATAAGAATCATCAGTCGACTTAGCTAAATTATGATAAAAATATGATAGAATACCAGCTAACATAAATAAGTCATGGTAGAGACAAACCTGAATCACTCCAACATTGTTGTGTATAAATAATTAAGTATACTGGAATTATAGCGTAATATAACAAAAAAAATCTAACACATTCAATTGTACCTACAAAATTTCCCCCATAAGCCAATTAGTGTGGTAAGTAATTAAAAAAACACAAGACCCTATAATCCTGGTGGATACAAACAAGATAGTACCACCCGAGCCACCATCATTTCTTAACTTGAAATATACCACTAAAATTCATTCAAATCATGCCATATTATAATCATTTCCTCATTTTCATACTTGTTGAAATCACTATTATCAATATCATAACTTGATATCATCATATCATAATAAGTATATCATCATAATATAATGTTTATATATGAACTTAAATCAATAAACATAATCAATAGCAAAACTTGAAAAAGTAAATGCCAGACTTGAATTGGTAAATATATCACCAATGTCATAATCATCCTCCAGACTCGAATTAGTTATATACCATCAATGTTATAATCTTTCTCCGAACTCAAAATGGGTATATATAAATATATAATTATAATCAATAGTATCATCAATTCATAAGTAATAAAATAATTAATAGGTATCAACTCTCAACATCAACCATCATAACCATCAAGTGCCAAAGTTTCTCAATATTGCCTCAATAAGCATTTTGAAGGTGTACAAAAAACATATAAATATCTGCAAGTGCTAACATGTATATTACCCTAAGGTGGGTTAAGGGACCACTTCTAGTCCTCAAAGTTTCATTTTAGGAAAATTCGACATGAACTAGGCTAAGGCATCTAAATTCACATTTAGATGTCAACTAAGTCATCATTAACCCTAAGATAGGAATTTTTCCTAAAACATGAGAAACTAGATTATTTATACCTAAATTATGGTTTTTGGTAAACTAGAAGGTCCAACTAATCACAAGTATTACCAATCTATTCACTAACACCTAAAACAAATCCCAAATCTAACATAATACATACTACAAATTAGCATAATCTACAAGGATGGTGTAATGACCCTCTAGGTTATTTCCTTGATTTGTGCATATTTTCTATATTTTGAGCCTTCCCACTTTGTCTACAATTCATTTAAGACTTGCTAAAATTATCAGTTTGGTGATCGGACAGTTCATTTAGATTTTAGGCTCATTTATCTATTTTGGAGCTTTCCTTGGTTAGTATTTGGTATTGGACTAAAACTCCTAGTATATGACCTTGGATGGAAATTTTGATGGTTCAATCAGTTCTAGAACATCGATTTTAGTCTAGGTAGATCCTTGGTTTAGGTCACGAGGCTTCCAGACTCATTTTGGGCTCTTTGGTGAATTGTGTGAAAAATGGAACTATAGGTGTGGGCCTCACATTTAGTCAAAATAACTTCAGATAAAAGTTTTGATTGTTCCATTGAATTTGGTATGGTAGAATATTATTTTCATACACGAGGATTTGAATGAATCCCAAACACTCAGTCGAAGTCCACTCTAGGCTTAGAAAAATATCTAGTGCATAAGGTATGGTCTGACCACGATTGCGAAAGATAAATCATGATCTCCATATGAGTTTTATGCTCTAAGCAGTAAATCACATTCACTGTGTTTTTAATGCCTTTTCTTACTAGAATCAATATTGTGAATGGTAAATTGCGATCGCAATATGTGTTTTACTCTTTGCAGGTCCTGATCGCAGTCTCGATCACGATATTTGAGTCATGATCGTAGCTCCCGACCCTATATTAATCCCCTTTTACTACCCTATTTTCCAAGAAACTGTCCACTTTTTATATTATTTGGAGATCCCGGGGAAGGTAAAAGAGGGGAAAATTATCCAAATAAGCTAAGGTAAGCTAGCCTAATCTTTTTTGGTCATTTAAATTGATTTCCACTCAAAGTCATGGTAAATTCTCAAAAATTAGATCTTTAAATTCCTAAAATTTGTGGGTTTATTTGAGACCCAAATTCTACTCTATGTGTGCTCAGTATTTTAGCACAACTTCCTTGCCTTTCAAGGGACCACATGACAGGTTCAATTTTGGAATCCATTTTCGTGCCTTGAGCGCCTGTTCGTGACACAAAAATTGACCCCACCAACTATATATAAATATAGGTTCTGTTTTAATCCAAATAATTCATATATTATGATTTTGATTATGTAGCGACATTTTGGGATCATGGAGTGAAGATAGATGTTCAGTGAATGATTCTAGGGTTTGTGATTCGGCATTGAGGTAGGCTTTTGTCTATACTTCTTCACAAGATGATGTGGTTTATATACTTCATGTAAATGAGAATTCTAAGATTGATTATGGGTAGAACACCGTGACTTAGCCTAGTATATTAAAGTTGAGGATTAGCTAGGTGAATTGACCCAGAAGGTGAAATGCTTGTTATACTTCTATAAACCTATTACCTTCCATATATATAGATCTAGTTCATGACATGTTTATGGTGTTATTTTAGATGTTAAATGATATTTAGGTATTAGAATCATATATAGTATGATTGGCCTTACTTGGACTGTGTAGGCTACAGTGAACTAATAATTAGGAGTAATTGGCTTAGCTACTCATATCTTAGGAAAATTTAGTGTCGTGGCTTATTTTTGGAAAGGAATTTCCTTAGTTATTACTATTTAGGTTAAATTTCCTTAGTTGTTCATGTTTTAGGAGTAATTGCTATTGTATGGCTAATCATGACTTATTTATCATCTAGAAGTGGATATGGATACCATAGCCTAGTGCTAGGTGGTAATTTTCTAAATATGGATTTTAAGGGTTAGAAGTGGATTCCTCTATCCCATGCTAGGGCAAGAATTGTATTACATCTTGTAGACTTATTTACGCATGTTGGACATAATGAAGATTAATGAGCCTTTAGTATGAGATTACTTCGTGACTTGATGAATGGTGATGGCTATTCTTGGATCGAGTGATGGTTTTAATTGGGCTCTAATGAGGCTTTTGTAGTTGAGTAGTTAAATTAGAGGTTTGAGTGATCAATACTGGAAACTGTGTTTGTTGAAGTAAGGGTAAAGTGACCAGGGACGTTTGAGTCCCTCTTATTATTATTTCATGATTAGAGAGGTTTTAGTCTCTAATAAATCATTGTATGATAGGGTTCTTAAGTCACCTTTGTATATGTATGGAGGTTTAAGTCCCCATGTGCATATATATATAAGATTATTCTCCGATTCATAAGGCTACACGCACTGGCGCCTAACCAGAGTGTGAAAGCTGGGGCCTATATACCTCATGGGTACTATTTTATGATGGTTTAGCTACAAAATCCAGGTGAAAGTTTTGAAATGCATGTTAAGCCTTGTTCCCTATCTCGATATATGATATATATATATATATATATGTTTATGCATTTGATTATGTGCATTAGTTTTTGAATAATTTTAGATTCTTGATCACATTATTATATTATACTTGTGAATTACATACTAGAATATACCCTACTAACCATCTTCGAATAGTGTATCCCCATGCGATGCAGGAATTTGTCATACTTCTACTCCTCCTACTCAGTTGCTTAGATTCTAGATCTGCTAGTGAGTCATATTGAAGTGGTGAGCTTCTATATTTCCGAAGACCCCATTTCATAATTATGATTTTATTTACATTTTGACTATCTTTTTGGATTTGGTTTTAGGCTATTATTAGGGGCATGTCCCAACACTTTATTGATATTTATTTTTGGATTATAGTTTAGAAGGCTTTGTGTGGACTACTGTGGTTATTGGGTGGTGTCGGTTAGTTATTTAGCGAGTCGTCGATTGCTGGTTATAGACATGTATTTAAAATTTCTTAGACTATTACATGTTATCTTATTAAATATTCAGAATTCAAATAACCTTCGGGTATGGTATGTTTGGTGTGGTTATGTACAAGGGGTGATCTTTGATCCACGTGGGACCTGAGATACCCATTATGACCAAACCCTAGTTTGGGTTATAAAAAAGGTGGTATCAGATCCTAGATTTGGTGTTATTGGGTGTCTAATAATGTTTTCCTATTTTGTTGTTTTGTTTCAAGCTATAGACTTTAAGGTCTCGAGTTTCTCTAATTCTTATTTGTTTGCTTTTTAGATCATACCTCCTAGATGATTTGATGCTCATGGAAACTCCTCTGTCACGCTTGAGGACAATGTTGATGGGACACACCCTGCTTATAGGGTACAAACTCAGTCTAGGGGTCAAGTTCCTTAAGGCCTTTCTGGAGTTCCATCGTTCCCCTCTAGTCCTCCTCAAGCTCCTTAGGATATTTTGTCACATGCAGAATTTTATCAGTCCATTCATATGTTGACTAAGTTGGTAGATTCTCTGTCTGAGCATGTAGCTTCTATTACTCCATTTTGTAAGGACAAAAGGGTTAGCCAGTTTATAAAGTTGATTCCTCTAAGTTTTACTAATGTTAAGGTTTAGAAGGATCCTCAAGGTTTTGATGATGAGATAGAGAAGATCTTTTAGGTTATGTATGCTACTAATATGAAGGGTGTAGAATTCATAACATATAAGTTGAAAGATGTAGCATACTAATGGTCTGAGGAATAGGAACAGTCTATGGGAGATGATACCAAATCTGCATTGTGAGATGATTTCTCTAGTTCTTTTTTGTACCACTTGTTTCCTCAAGAGTTGATAAAGGCAAAAGAAAAATATTTTCCTAATATGAAGCAAGGCAGGATAATGGTCAAGAAGTATGCCTTGAAATTCCATCAGTTTTCCCGATATGCTCCATAGTTAGCTAGAATGAGGAAATTCACTTCTGGGTTGTCTTATGATTTGATTCTGGAGAGTAAGGCTGTCTTGGTGAACAAGGAAATGGACATCTCCAAATTAGTTATGTAAATGAAAATATTAAAAAAAATGAAGCAGAAGTAGACAGAGATAGGGGAAAGACAGAATAAGAAAGTTAGGTTTTATAATCAGGGTGGAGGTCAACAACAGAGTGGTAGGGACGGTGGAAAGTATTCTAAAAATATGTGGGGCAGTTTTGGTTCCTATTTTATGGCTAGATCTCAGTATAATAGTGGGTTTAGGGTGCATAATGCCCAATATTAGGCTAATGGGGCTTAGTACGCTCCATCATATCCTCCTTGTAGATTCTGCGGGATGGTGCACCGTGGGTTTTGTGAAGAAGGGAGGAACAAATATTTTAAATGTGGTCTGATTAGTCACTAGTAGAGGGATTATCCTTCTAGGGTTGTTTCTAGGGAAAATAATATTTTCATTTCAACTTCATCAACTCCTGCACTAAAAGGGTACCACTTTTTCTTCTAGTACTGACACTGGTTGAAATTGCTTGTATGCCCTTGATACCATCGGTGCATAGAGGTATCCCCTGTTATCATCACTGATATGTTATGACTCCTTTCTTGTGATGTGCATTTTTTTCTTGATCCAGGGACTACTTTTTCTTATATGAGCCTATTTATGGTTGTGCATTTTAGTTTTGGTCCTTAGTATATCCCTGATCATTTTTCTATTTTTACCCGGTCTGTGACTCTGTAGTTACTAGAAGAGTCTATAGGGGTTGTGTAATATCTATTGGTGATAGAGAAACTCTGGTAGATATGATAGAATTATACATGGTTGATTTTGATGTCATAAATGGAATAGACTGGTTGCATTTATGTTATGCCTTGTTAGATTGTCAAACCTGTAAGGTCATGTTTAAATTCCCTAATGAGTCGGTCATTAAGTGGGAAGGGGGTTCTCTAGTGCCTAAGAGAAAGTTCATATCATATCTTAGGGCCCGAAAGTTGATTTCCAAGGGATGTCTCTATCATTTGGTCTTGGTTTAGGATTATAACTCGGAGGGTCCTTTATTGTAATCCGTTCTCATGGCTAATGAATTCCCCGATGTTTTTCATGATGATCTTCCTAGTATCCCTCTCAATAGGGAGATTTATTTTGGAATTGACCTTATTATGGACACTCATCCTATCTCTATCCCTCTCTATAGAATGGCTTCGGATGAGTTAAAAAAGATTAAGAAGCAATTGAATGACCTCTTTAAGAAGGTTTTTATAAATCCTAGTTTGTCTCGATGGGGTGCTCCTATTTTGTTGTTGAGTAAGAAGAATGGTTCCCTTCAAATGTGCATTGATTTCCATCAGTTGAATAAGGTCCAGTGAATAATAAGTATCCTCTTCCTCAGATTAATGATTTGTTTGACTAGCTTCACAGTGCTAGATATTTCTCTAAGATTGATCTTAGATCAGGATGTCATCAGCTAAAGATTAAGGAGGTGTATATCCCTAAGATGACCTTTTGAACCCGGTATGGTCACTATTAGTTCTTAGTCATGTCTTTTGGTTTGACTAATGCCCCGACGACATTCATGGACTTGATAAATAGTGTCTTTCATCAATTTCTGAATTTGTTCGTTATCATGTTTATAGATGATATTCTGGTGTATTCTAAGAGTGAGCTGGATCATACCAATCACCTTCGTATCATGTTCCAAACCATGAAAGATAAACATTTGTATGTTACATTTTTAAAGTGCGAGTTCTGGTTGAAGGTTGTTACTTATCTAGGTCACATCATTTCTAATAAAGGAATTATGGTGGATCCAAAAAGTTGTAGTGGTTAAGAAGTGTCCTAGGGCCACGACCCTAAGCGATATTCAAAGATTCATGGGTTTAACCCATTACTATAGGAGATTTGTTGAGATTTTCTCGACTATAGTTGTCCTATTGACTAAGTTGACCCAGAAGAAGGTGAGTTCTTGTGGTCTGATGCTTTCGAGGGTAGTTTTGAGAAGTTGAAAGATAAGTTGACTTCAGCTCCAATTTTGACTCTACCTTATGGCTTTGATATTTTTCTTGTCGATTATGATGCGTCCCATGTGGGACTTAGTTGTGTGTTGATACAGCATGGTAGGGCCTATACTTCTAGGTAGTTGAAAGTTTATGAGAAGAATTATCCAACTCATGGCCTGGAGTTGTTAGTTGTAGTGTTCACATTAAAGATTTGGCATCATTATTTTTAAGGAGTCCATGTATATTGTTTCTGATAATAAGAGCCAGTAATATGTGTTCAACTAGAAGGAGGTAAATCTCAGGCAGAGAAAATGGCTTGAGTTGCTGAAAGATTACGACATGAGTGTCCACTGTCAACCAGGTAAAGCTAATGTGGTTGTTGATGCTCTTAACAGGTTATCCACGGGGAGTCTAGCTCATATGGATTAGGATAAATGGAAGTTGTTGAAATATATTCATCATTTGGCTAACCTTGGAGTCATCTCTTGGACTTTGAAGATGGTGGTGTGTTTGTGCAAGTAGTGGTGAAGTCCTCCCTTGCTGCTAAAATAAAGAAAAAATAGATATTAGATCCTCTTTTAATGAAGATTGAGGGGGAAGTAGGGATGGAAAAGCTTGTAGCTTTTGAGATCGATGGCGATGATATCTTGATGTACATAGGTAGTTATATGTTCTGGATAAATATAAGAAGAGAGAGAATCTTGGCCAAGGCTCATGAGTTGCGTTATGTCATTCATCCTGGTTCGACAAAGACGTATCATGATCGTAATGATATTTATTGATGGAACCTAAATGCATGTTGTGTCAAAACGTGAAGGTTGATCACTTAAGGCCTTGTGGGTTGACTCAAGAAATTGATTTGCCTATGTGTAAGTAAGAAGTGACTAATATAGATTTATTTACCGGTATTCCTCGGTTTCGAAATCAATTTGATTTTATTTGGGTCATCATAGACAGGATAACTAAGTCTGTTCACTTCTTTCTAGTGAGGACACATTATTCGGCAGAAGATTATGCATGGCTGTTCCTCTAAGAGATTATGATGTTTTATGGGGCTCCTGCTTCTATCATGTTAGATCCCGCTACTAAGTTCTCATTACAGTCTTGGAATTCATTTCAACGAGGTTTGGGAACTAAGGTTAGACTTAGTACTATTTTTCAATCGTAGTTGGATGGGTAAGCAGAAAAACTATTCAGACATTGAATGATATTCTTTGATCTTGCGTGATTGAATATGGTAGTAGTTGGGTTGATCATTTTTCTCTTATAGAGTTAGTATATAATAATGTCTACCACTTTAGTATTGGGATGGCTCCATTTGAGTATTTGTATGGTAAAAGGTGTAAATCTTCTATTGGGTGTTTAAAATTGGTGAGGCTGAGAATTTTTGCCCGGATTTGGTTCACCAGGACATGTAGAAGGTGAAGGTGATTCGAGATAGACTTACAGTTGCCCAAAGTATCCAAAAATCCTATGCAGAAGTGAGGCACAGGGAGTTAGAGCTTGAGGTTTGCAATTGGGTATTCTTGAAGGTATCTCCTATGAAGGAAGTAATGCGGTTTGGGATGAAGTGAAAGTTCAGTCCTCGGTATGTCGGCCCGTACTTGGTCTGTAAGAGGGTTGGTAGTGTGGAATATAATTTGGAGTTTTCTCCTAGGTTGAACTCCATTCATTTGGTGTTTCATGTTTCAATGTTAAGAAAGTGTGTGGGTGATCCTTCGGTGGTACTTTCTTTGGAGGAGGTTGGCATTTCAGACTCCTTATCATATGAGAAAGTCACGGTTTAAATTTTGGATCGGCAAGTTCGTCGATTGCAGATGTATAATGTAGCTTCGGTAAAGGTTCTATGGAGGAACCACAAGTTTGAAGAGGCTATTTGGGAGGCAGAAGAGGACATAAAGTCCAAGTATCCATTCTTGTTTTCTGCTCTGGATAATCGTGCTTAAGGTATGTGTTATTCTTAACATCTTTGTTTTCTATCTTGATAAAGGAAAGAGTGATTTCCTTGGCATCTTTATTTTCTGAGTTTGTTAAAGGTTAGAGTAGAAGAATATGGAATCAAATTGTTCTAGAAATTGTCTTGTCCCATCATTCGAGGGTGAATAATCCAAGGTAGAATTAAAACACCCCAGATTTTGGCCATTGTAAATTTCCTAAACTTTAAGCTTACTGCGCTGGTTATGAATGGACCCTATGATTCATAGGGTGTCTTGACGAGTTATTGAGATGAGTTGTAACCAAACTAGTTGACACAACCCAAACTTTGGGCCATGTCGTATAGACACCTCAAGCTCACATGAACGGATGTCGCCCTGATAACCCAACCTAATCGTCTCAACATACCATAGGAGTCGGAGGAGATCCAACTCATAAATCTGAATAACAAATATAATAACATAAGTAAACATTCAATTCACTATATAACTACAACTAAGTACACAGTTGTTCACAATAACTTTATGCAAAACCGAAGTCAATAAATGTATGTGTCGGGACAAGCCCCCGACTATAGACAAACCAAGTCTTAAGGAGACTAAGCCTAAAGATAAGAACTAAGAGATGAAGTTCTTCCAGTCGTAAGGAAGTTCACCCCTTCAAGTTAATGCACGAACTGCTTGATCATCTAATCACTTCATAGGAAAAGAAGAAGATGATCCGGCACCTACATCGCATGGGGATGTAGCATTCGGAGACGGTTAGCGGTGGTAACGCTATTATGTAACTCAAGGATAAGTGATAAGATAACATCACCAATCAACAACAAATCAATATATCGCATTTCATCACATTCATACACTTATCCATTTGTATAAACATACCATATATCAATAAATATATCAAGGTTCATCAACATTCGTTCATTAGACATGAGGTAGAGGTCTACCACCTCCCACGGTTATAGGTTAATCATTCTTAATACACAAAGTACTTTAGCCACATTCACATTGTCATTAGATCGGTGACTTTACCCATGTACACATGTAAATATAGTAAAGACTTTATCCACACAGCCATCACTCAAGAAGGGAACATACCCAAACACTTAGGCCATTCAAAAAAGATACTTTACCCACACACATAGATGGACTTTACCACAAGCGATAAGTGGACTTTACCACAAGTTTATTCATGAGGCAAGGTGCTTTGACCTCAAGAGCTCTTTGTAAGCAATGGACTTTACCTTGTATTTTCATTGGGAAAGGGACTTTACCGTCAAGCCATCATATGATTCAAGGGACTTTAACCTCAAGCCATCACAACCATCATTAGTTGAAATTTGGGAATTTACCCTTTTGTCCATGAATCAATGCACATTCAATACAACATTTAGGGATTTAGCCAATTAGTCAATTTCAACACTTTACAAGTCCCTATGGTCATCATGGGAGCCTTCATTTCTCAACCATTTCAATAATATAATTCCTTAATTTAATTCATCATATAATTCATTTTTTGGTCCTCAATACCTTCACAAGACATTCACATTTCAATAGCATTCTCTTGCCACACTTTAGCTCAATGCATCATTCAAGTTCATCTTCTTGTTATATTAAAGGAATTCACCCTCTTATTAGCCACTAGCTCAACAAGATCACCAATTATGTATTACATGGCTCACAATACTCTTATCACAACATTTATCAAACCTTCATACTTATTAGGCCATTGCCCTAGTTCAACACATCATCAACTTTTAACTAGACAATTCACTTAGACATTTTCACAAACACTGTTACTTATGACAAAGTTATTTTCTTGGTAGAAATCATCAAGACTAGGGATACTCAAGACCCTCATGTTAAGAAACATAAATCAATCACCCACATATGCATCCTACCAACAAATATATGTATCAACATAAGTATATTCAAGAATCATCATCATTCATTGTAAGGTGTCAAACCCTTTTCATTTGATTCAAAACCACCATGTATACTTACTAATTCAAGTGTGAAATACATGGGGTTAGAGTTATTTAAAGAGGGTAAGAGATACATTCCTTAAAAACCTTGAATCACCAACAATAATTAAACTTCTTTCTTGCCACAAGATGAATAACTTCAAACACTAGCCTCCAATCTTGTTTCCAAGAGCCTTTAAAGTGTTTAGGATGTTTAAGTCTTTCAAATGAAAACTTGGGAGGCTACAAAGACTTATATAGGTAAAGGAATTAGGGTTTTATCCAAGTTAAATTACGAAAATGTACTTGGTTAAGATCTAGAAAACAGACACGTGCAAGGGTACGACTCCCCTTCACGGTTCACTTGGAAATCGTAACCTAGGTTACGAGTGGTACCCTAAATCGTACACTAGCCTTATCCTAGATCAACTAAAATATTATGGGTATGAAAAGGGACCTTTTGAGTCATAAAATATGGGTAAGATTCACCCCCTAAGTCATAAGCTCAACTCATTACAAAAATAGTCCACTTCAAGGTTAGGTTCCCTCTATATGGTTGAGTAGTTTACGACTCGTAAGCATGGTTACGATCAAGGGATGACATTGTATTATGGAGGAAAGTATATTAAACTAACTTAATGTCTAGGATTCAAAATGGGAGGTAATGGTCAGTATGCTTAGTTACCTAGGGTACAACTCAAGTACCCCAACCGTATCCACTCCAGAGACATCAAAGAGGTTGTTCTCTTCTTTATGGGTTCAAGTCTAAGTGTTTCAATTCTTTCCCACATGGATAGGTGAGTATATATTCAAATTTAACACCTTAATATGAACCTAATAATTCTTTAAAAAAGTTTGAAACAACACACAACAAGTATATAATGTAACCCTGATGTCATGATCATTGCTATTCAACCAATAATTTTGCAAGGTCACATTCTCGGGTATTTCATTATCCCCAACTTAGGATCATTCATCCACGAATGATGAGTAAAGTAAGCATAAACACAAGTTAAAATATCAACATGCATCAAACCAATCATTACATGAGTTAGAACAAGCACACAACAATGATGCAACACAACACACATTATGACCATCATCAATCAACCATTTCACTTTACTTGTCTTGAGACTCCAAATCATTATTTATCCAAAACTTGCTCGTTTCATAACTTAGGGACTCCAACCTATCAAATCATCAAGGATATCGAGCAACTCAAGGAATTTGGAGACTTTTCTCCACCATTTATCATGAATATGAATCAATTCAAAGTATTAGAGACTTAAACCCATCACAACAAGTCACACATTATTTGATTTTATTAAGAACTTTGATCCATGGTCTAACAAGACACTAATCATTTCACATATTGGGATATTCAATCCATTGTCTAAAAAATACATAAATAAATCTCAATCATTAGAGACTGTACTCCATTGTCTATCAAACACATATATCAAAGTAAGGAGATCAACACATACCTCAATCACAAGCTTCCAGAATGGGAAATAAATGTGGGTACGTGGACTTCATGTCCTCTTACGCCTCATAAGTAGCTTTCTCGGACTTTAGATTCCTCCATAGAACCTTCACCGAAGACACTTTTTTTGTTCTCTACTGGCGAACTTGCCGATCAAAGATCCTCACCGAGATCTCCTCATAGTACAAGGATTCCAAAATACCAACATCTTCTAAGAGAACAACCAAGGAAGAATCATGCACATATTTCCGCAACATATACACATGGGAAACTGGGTGAATAGAGTTCATACTAGGAGACAACTCTAATTCATAGGCAATATTTCCAACCTTTTTCATAATCAAGTAGGGACAACATCTCTTGGACTAAGCTTTCCCTTTTTACCAAACTGCATCACCCCCTTCATGGGAGACACTCTCAAGAATACCCAATAGCCTATATTAAACTCTAAGTCCCTACGCCTCACATTAGCATAGGAATTTTGCCTACTTTGAGTGGTTTTCAGTCTGTCACAAATCACCTTCACTTTTTCTAAGGCTTGGCGGACTATATCGGGCCCAAGCAACTTACCCTCGCCAATTTTGTACCACCCAATAGGAGACCAACATCTCCTACCATACAATGCTTTAAAAGGCATCATGCCAATACTAGAGTGGTAACTATTATTATAGGCAAACTTAATCAAAGGAAAGTGGTCATACCAACAACCATCTTAATCAATTACGCAAGCCTGCAACATATTCTTCAATGTTTGGATAGTTCTCTCTGCTAGACCATCTATTTGAAGGTCGAAAGTGGTACTAAGGCAAACTCTAGTACCCAAACCCTTTTAGAATAACTTCCAAAAGTGGGATGAAAATGAAGGACCGCGATTTAAGATAATAGACACTGAAGCACCATACAACCTTATGGTCTCTACAAGAAATAACTTAGCATAATCTTCTACCGACAAATTAGTCCTCATGGGCTAGAAATAGGTGGACTTGGTCATTCTATCAACAATGAACTAGATAGAATCACATTGATTCTGATACCTTGGAAGACCGGTAGCAAAATCAATATTAATCAACTCCACTTTTACTCGGGCAACACAATCTCTTTTTATAGGCCACCGGGCCTCAAGTGCTCAACCTGTACTTGCTGGCACACCATACACTTAGCCATATGGCTAGAAACATCATGCTTCATATTATTCCATTAATATAACTTTTTAAGATCATGATACATCTTGGTGGAATAGAGATGAATAGCATAATAGGCACCATGAGCCTCGGTCATGACCCTTTCCCTCAATCTATCAACATAGGGAACACATAACCTACCTTGGTACATCAAGATACCATCACCACCAATCACAAAATCCATGACTTTGTGTTGACTCACACTACACTTGATCTCTATCAATTTCGAGTCCAACACTTGGTTTTCCTTTATCTTAAAAACATGAGACGATTGAGATACCGGATGCACAAACACACCACCATAGTTTGAGTCCGCAAGTTGAACACCAATATTATCCAATAAATGAATATATTTCACTAATTCCCTTCTATCCACATTTACGTGGACAAAACTTCCCATAGACAATCTACTAAGTGAATCGGTGACTACATTCACCTTATCGAGATGGTAACAAAGACTCATATCATAATATTTCAATAGATCAAGTTACCTTCTTTGCCAAATATTCAACTCCTTTTGAGTAAACACATACTGGAGGCTTTTATGATTGGAAAATATATCAACATGAACACCATAGAGATAATGCTACCAAATTTTAAAAGCAAAGACCACGACTAACAATTCTAGATCATGGTTGGGATAGATCTTTTCATAAACTTTCAATTGCCTAGAAGAATAGGAAACACCCCTACCATGTTGTGTCAACATGCAACCAAGACCAACACAAGAAGCATCATAATAGACCACAAAACCATCACTACCCTTGGGAAAGGTAAAAATTAGGGCCGAGGTTAATTTATCTTTCAACTTCTTGAAAATACCATCACACACATTGGACTACAAGAACTTGACTTTTTTTGGGTCAATTTGATCAATGGGACAGTATAGTGGAAAAACTCTCCATAAACCTTCTATAATAATCGGCTAGACCCAAGAAGCTTTGAATATCGGTTGGAGTCATAGGTATAGGCCACTTCTTAACCATAGACTTATCCATACATACGCACATGGCATATATAAACCAAAATATCAAGGTTCCTCAACATTCTCAGACATTCATTCATTAGATACAAGGTAGAGGTCTACCACCCCTACGCTAATAGGTTCATCATGGTTAATAGACTAAGGACTTTATCCATATTCACATTAGAATTAGACCGAGGACTTTAACCATATACACATATTAATATTATAAGGACTTTACCCACACACGCCATCACTCAACAAGAGACCTTACCCAAACACTTAGTCCATTCAAACAAGGAACTTAACCACACACATAGGTGGAATTTACCACATTTCATAGGTGGAATTTAAAACAAACCTCTTCATGAGGTGAGGTGCTTTGAACTCAAGATCTCTTTGTAAGAAATCGCCTTTACCTTGAATTTTTATTGGGAAAGGGACTTTACCCTCTAGCCATCACATAAGGCAAGGGACTTTAACCGAAAGCTATTACAATAATTATTAGTTGACATTTGGAACTTTACCTTATTATCCATGCATCAACATATATTCAATACAATATTTTGGGACTTTAGTAATTTTGCCAATTTCAACACTATATAAGACCTCATGGTCATCATGGGAGCCTTCATTGCTCAACCATTTCAATAAGCCAATTCCTTCATTTAATTCATCACACAGTTAATTTTATGGTCCTCAAGACCTTCACAAGACATTCACATTTCAATAGTATCCTCTTGCCGTACTTTAGTTCAATGCACCATTCAAGTTCATCTTCATATTATATTAAAAATAATTCACCCTCTTATTAGCCACTAGCTCAACAAGATCATCAATTATATATTACATGGCTCACAATAATATTATCACAACATTTATCAAATATTCATACTCATTAGTCCATTGCCCTAGTTCAACACATAATCAATAATTAACTAGACAATTCACTTAAGCATTTTCACAAACACTATTTGTGCATACTAATGACATGGTCATTTTCATGGTAGAAAAAATCAAGACTAGGGACACTCAAGACCCTCATGTTAAACAACATACAATAAGAACCAAAATATGAAACCTACCAACCAATACATGTATCAATACAAGTATATTCAAGAATTATCATCATTATTCATTGTTAGGTGTCAAACCCTTTTTATTTGATTCAAAACCACCATGTACACTTACTAATTCAAGTATGAAATACATGGGTTTAAATTTATTTAAAGAGTGGAAGATATAAATTCCTTAAAAAACTTGAATCACCAAAAATCTTCACTCTTTTTTTTTGCCACAAGATGAACACCTTCAAACACTAGCCTCCAATCTTGTTTCCAAGAGCCTTTAGAGTGTTTAGGATGTTTAAGTATTTAAATGAATACTTGGGAGGCTACCAAAACATATATAGGTCAAGTACTTAGGGTTTTTGAAATGCCCTAAAAAAAATTTCCATTAAGATCTCTGATGAAAGTATATTGAATTCTATACTTTATCATGATTAATAATTTTTCTACATGGAATTTCTGGATATGCAACCAATCCTCACGTAGATCATTGAATAAGCTTTCCAATGATATACGGATCATCCAAAACATACACTTGAGCGATGATTTATGATCATTCTGATAAAACTGTGAATAGTGGTGAACAGTAAATATGCAGGAAAAAAATACTGAGGCCAGGCGAATTTTAGGGTCAACTTCAAACGATCATAACTCCTTGTAAATAATGATCTGGGTGAGCTACTATATATCAAAGTAAATATCTAAAAGTCCTCTTTCCAATGAAATTGGTTTCATCAAATTTGGCCATCGGAGCAAAAGGTTATGGTTGATCTACTTTATCCTGCCAAAATAGTCCACAAAAGGACAGATTAGACATTATTTGATTTTTAAGAGTATTTTGGTCATTCAAAATCCAATCCATCCGGATAAAACATGGATTTAATTGCATTAAGAGCATTAAATAGCTTATTTTTCTCCAAAATTTTCTAAGGCTCAAACTCCAATCCTACTACTCCTAATTTCATCCTTCTATGTCTCTTGATTGAATCGTAGAAATTTTAAATTGATTTGGGATCCGAGTTGATCATGTTAAGGGCTTCGAGAAGAACCCTTTATTTTCATGAATAATGTTTTAGAGTTGGAAGTTCATATTCATCTTCCATTTTTAGGTATGTGGGGATTTGAATAAGATTATCCTTTCGATCTTGTGCCTGGTACTTTTGTTGAATTACATTGACATGAGATTTTATATGTTTTACCATGAATTGGGAATATGGTTTTATATCTTATATTATTTTCCATGAGCTATGGGATTATGTCATCCGATATGTGTATGATGTTGAGATGGAATTATGTCCAAAAAGTATTTGATTATGAGAGTATGATGATTTAATTTGTTAAGCCTTGATTTATGCTATCATTCCACTATTTCCTTATTATGAATTTATAATTGATATTGGAAATTCTATATTCATACTATGGGTTGATGTCTCAAGTACCTTTAAATGAAAGTTGGATGGCAAATTGAGAAATGTTGATATTAAAGTTGCAATGAATCTTGGTATTTTCCGGATGGTTTTGATGAATTAAATTTTTGAAAATATTATGTATGGAGTCTTCATATCCTTGTCCAAATATGTAGTTGGTTATGGTTCAATGCATTGATACGTTGTTGATGTTGAGGAAGATTAAAATATTTTGAGCTAAAATGTGTTGAGTTAGGAATCCACAAATTGATATGATTTGATAAATGAGAAAGAGATTTGATTTAGTTTTTATGATAGACCCTTGTGATGTTGTGGTGGATTTCCTAACGCGTTCTGAGCTTGTCGGGGAGTAGTACTTAGCACTAGGAAGGAAATTTGGTATTTCCCCAAATCTATGTGCCACCGTAGGGTTGTTTCATGATGATATTATTGGCCAGAGAGCCCAATTGTGATTATTGCAGTTTTAAGGTCGTACTCCCTGGCAAAGAGTATGACTCTCCCGCCAATGGGGGTTTTAAATATTGGTATTCCACGTAACTCGCGTGGGGTTGTCAGTTATAGGAAACTCTTCTGTCCATAAGAGTCATGTTTATTGAAATACCGAGTTTCGAGTTTTGATGTGGTAAGTCAAGTTGCCTATGATGATCTATAATGATTTATGAGGTTTTTCTCCTATAGTTTCTATCTAAGATGTTATGAGTTGCATGATTCAATGTTACACAAACCAGGTGTGTCATTATGGTTCGTATGTACGTTTTTACAAAATATATGATATTATTTATATTTTGCATGATCCCCCACATACTCAGTATGTATCTTGTGTTGAACCTACATATTTCTCTATGGGATACATTCTTACCATGATGTAGGTTCAGGTACTCAACTGCAGCCGCGACAGTGATATCCGAGTGACGCATCTACATTCCTTCAGTGGTGAGTCCTCATGGTTCGAGGACCATGTTGCTAGTTTTGGTGTTGTTGTTTTGTGATCCCTTTGGTCTGTTAAGTCAGTTGGGGGTTTGTCCCAATGGATCATTAATTTTTCTGTATAGAGGCTATGTCATACTTGTGTATTATTAGGTTGTTTGTATATAGACATTCCATATATGTACAGTCTAATGATATTCCATGCCATGTGCGATGTGATATGATATGTACTTATATATATATCCTTAGTGTAGCGTGTATGTTGTTGTGTTGGAACCTAAGGATAATGTTTTGGCTTAAAGGGTTAGCTTGAGGCTACGTGTAGCCTTGGGCACCGTGTGTCATCTTGGGATGATATTTAGGGGCATTACAAACTTGGTATCAGAGCCTAAGGTTGTGAAGAGTCCTAGGGAGTCTGACAAGCCGCATTACGTAGAGTCTTGAGCATCGGTGTGTAGCGTGCCACACCTATGATCAAGAGGCTGCGGGGTGTTCTAGGAAAAGTCATTTTTTTCTTTCTACAAGAGTCTATCATGATTACAACTATTTCCTTTTGCTGTTAATTCGTGTGTTCTTATGACAGAAAATGCCTCTATGTCGAGCTCACAGAAATAACAACCAACTTCAACCCATTGATCTGTTACATGAGACAGTATCCCATACCGAATTTCCAACTACTTTTCAAATGCTATCCCAGGTAGTTACCGCTAATACTCAGGCCAACGCTCTACTTCCACAGGAAAATAATTTGGCAGCAGCATGAATTCATGACTTTATGCAGATGAATTCACTAGAGTTTCATAGGTCGAGAGCAGGTGAGGACCCGCAGATGTATGTTGGTGAAATAAATAAAATTACACAGATTATGCACGTGACCAAGGAAGAAAGTGCAGAGCTGGCTTCTTATCAATTGAAGGTTGTTTCCTATGTTTGGGTGCAGATGTGGAACAAGGATAGAGAGAAAGATACCACTTAGGTGACTTGGTAATTGTTCAAAGATGCTTTCTTGGATAGATTCTTTCCTCTTGAGTTACGGGAAGCTAAGATAGAGGAGTTTATGAATTTGAGACAAGGATCCACGTTTGTTATGGAGTATTGTCTTAAGTTTAATCAGCTATCAAAGTACGCTCCCAATATGATGGCTAACTCGAGGACTAGTATGAGCAAGTTTCTAACTGAGGTGTCGAGTTATGTGGTGAAAAAAATATAGATCTGCTATGATCAACAGGGATATTGATCTTCCTAGGTTAATGATTCACACCCAATATATTGATTCAGACAAGATAGAGGAAAGAGAAAGAGTAAGAGGGATCAAGAGAGTTAGATCAGAGCAACAGGGGTCTGGTCAGACTAAATTCTCCGGAGTGAGTCTCCTTTAGTTTTAGAGACGTCCATTTATACCTGCGCCTTCCTCAGCTAGGCAGGAGCTCGAGAATAGGTCGGTACCTTCCAGGTTTCAGAATAATGTAAGCAATCGACCTCATCCTCCTTCATGTGCTAAGTGTGGTAAAGACCATTTTGGGGAGTATTATATGGGGTAGCGGGGATGTTTTAGTTGTGGAAAGTTGGGCCACATACTTAGAGACATCCCATATACCAGACAGCAGAGTCGTGATGCCTATCCCCAGAGTCAGGCTACCAGGTCCCGCAGCCCGTCTAGTTTCTCCTCGGGGTGTTTCCTCTATTACTGCTAGTGGTCAATGCCAAAATTATTTCTATGCTATACCACCTTGTCAGGAGTAGGAGGACTCTCCCGATGTTGTCACTGGTATGCTCCATATTTTCTATTTTGATGTCTATGTGTTGGTGGACCCCGGTTTGAGTTTTTCTTATGTGACACCTCTAGTTGATGTAAATTTTTAAATGGATCCTGAACTATTTTTTTAGCCTATTTTGGTTTCTACTCTGGTAGGAGAGTCTGCCATTGCTAAGCGGGTGTATAAAAAATGTCCCATTACTGTCTTTTATTGGGTTATGTATGCTGATTTGATTGAGCTAGATATGGTTGACTTTGGTATCATTCTGGGTATGGATTGGCTTCACTTATGCTATGCATCTATTGATTGTCATGCCCGTGTGGTCAAGTTTTAGTTTCCTAATGAACCTATCCTTGAATGGTCTGGGAGTTTTGTGATTCCTAAGGATCGTTTTATATCCTATCTCAAAGCTAGGAAGTTGATTTTCATGGGTTGCATCCACCATTTGGTTCGAGTTAAAGACACTAAGTCTGAAACCCCGACCATTCAGTCAATTAATGTTGTTAATGAGTTTTTTGATATCTTTTTGGAAGATCTCCCTGGAGTACCTCTTAATAGAGAGATAGAGCTCGGGATTGACTTTCTTCCCGATACTCAGCCTATTTCCATTTCTTCGTATTGCATGGCACCTATGGAACTTAAAGATTTGAAGGAGCAGTTGAAAGATCTTTTAGACAAAAGCTTTATCAGACCTAGTGTGTCCCCGTGGTGTGCACCTATCCTGTTTGTGCATAAGAAAGATGGTTCTTTGCGGATGTGTATTGATTACCAGCAGCTTAATAGGGTTACTATAAAGAATAAATATCCGCTTCCTCGAATTGATGATTTATTTGTTCAATTGTAAGGTGTGAGATACTTTTCGAAGATAGACCTCAGATCTGGTTATCACTAACTTAAGGTTAGGGAATGTGTTATCCCCAAGACAGCCTTCCAAACTCGTTATGGTCATTTTGAATTTCTAGTGATGTCTTTCGGGTTAACTAATACTCCAGTGTCTTTCATGGATCTTATGAACTATGTATTTCGGCCATATCTAGATTTATTTGTAATAGTGTTCCTTGATGATATTCTTATTTACTCCCAAAGTGATGGTGATTATGCGGATCATCTCTGAATCATGTTGGAAACTCTTCGAACTCATCGGTTGTATGCAAAGTTCAGTAAGTGTGAGTTTTGGCTGAACTCTGTAGCCTTCTTGGGTCATGTTATTTCTTCCAAAGGTATTAGATTTGATCCTCAAAAGATAGAGGCTATAAAGAGTTGGCCTAGACCTATTTCTCCTTCTGATATCCAAAGTTTCTTGGGTCTAGCTAGTTAGTATCATCATTTTGTTAAAGGGTTTTCATCTATTGCGTCTCTTATGACCCGTTTGACCCAAAATAAAGTGAAGTTCCTGTGGTCCGAATCTTGTGAGAAGATTTTTCAAGAGTTGAAGACTCGACTCACTTCAGCCATGTGTTAACTTTGCCTGATGGTGTTGATGGTTTTGTGGTGTATTGTGATGCTTTCAGAGTCGGTTTGGGTTGTGTATTGATGCAAAAGGTCAAGGTTATAGCTTATGCTTCCAGGAAGCTAAAGCCTCACGAGAAGAATTATCCTACCCATGACCTTGAATTTGCTGCCGTGGTTTTTGCTTTTAAAATCTAGAGACATTATTTGTATCGTGTCCATGTCGACGTCTTCACGGACCATAAGAGCTTGCAGAATGTATTCAGCCAAAAGGATTTGAATCTTAGGCAGAGACGATGGTTAAAACTGTTGAACGATTATGATATGAGCATGCTATATCATCTGAGCAAGGCCAATGTAGTAGCAGATGCCCTTAGTCGGAAGTCCATGGGTAGCGTAGCAAATGTGGAGACTGGTAAGAAGGATTTGTCCCATGAGATACATCGTTTGGCTAGATTGGGGGTTAGGTTGTTTGGTGATGCTGAGGGTAGTATAGGAGCGCAAAGCGGTTCTGAATCCTCTTTAGTTTCGGAAGTGAAGGAGAAGCAAGACAAGGATCCTACCTTGGTCAGGTTAAAAGAGTCAGTTAAAGACCAAAAGGTGGAGGTTTTCTCCCAAGGGGGAGATGGTGTTTTGAGACTCCGAGAAAGATTATGTGTTCCTAATATTGATAAATTAAAGCAGAGGATTATGGAGAAAGTGCACGGTACACGATACTCCATCCATCCTGATGCTACCAAGATGTACCATAATTTGCGGGAAATCTATTGGTGGAAAAATATGTAGAGGAACATAGTAGAATTTGTGGTGAAGTGTTCCATATGTCAACAGGTTAAAATAAAGCATCAAAGGCCCAGTGGCGTGATGCAAGAGTTTAGTATTCCTACTTGGAAGTGGGAAGAAGTGAATATGGACTTCATAGTTGGTTTGCCTCCTTCTCGTCGCCATCATGATTCGATTTGGGTTGTCATAGATCGGCTGACGAAATCAGCTCATTTCTTGACTGTGCATGCATCGTATACAACTGAAGATTATGCTAGAATACATATTTGGGAACTCGTCAGACTTCTTGGAATCTCTTTGGCTATTATTTCTGACAGAGGTACTCAGTTTACCTCTCAATTTTGGAGATCTTTCCAAAAGGGTCTCGGTACCCAAATTCATTTAAGCTCTGCTTTCCATCCGCAAATAGATTGTCAGGCCGAGCGGACCATTCAGACTTTAGAAGATATGTTGAGGGCTTGTGTGCTTGATTTTAAAGGTAGTTGGGATGATCACTTAGCATTAATCGAGTTTGCTTACAATAACAGTTTTCATGCTACTATTGGAATGACCCCGTTTGAAGCATTATATGGTATAAGGTGTAGATCACCCATTGGTTGGTTTGAAGTTGGTGAGGGTATCGCGACTACAACGGATGTGGTGTTCGAGGCCATGGAGAAGGTTAAGTTAATTTGAAAAAGGTTGAAAACAGCCTAAAGTCATCAAAAATCATACGCAGATGTAAGGAGGAAAGACCTTGAATTTGATGTTGGTGATTTAGTGTACTTGAAAGTTTCACCCAAGAAAGGGGTAAAGAGATTTGGGAAGAAAGAAACTAAGTCCCCGTTACATTGGTCCCTATAAGATTGTGGATCGCACTGGGAAGGTAGCGTATAAGGTTGAATTGCCTGCGGAGTTATCTAACGTCCATCCGGTTTTCCATGTTTCTATGCTTAAGAAGTCTATTGGTGATTCTATTGTGATCGATCCTTCCAAAAGCTCGGGTATTCAAGAAAGTCTTTCATATGAAGAGATTCCGGTTGAGGTTTTTAACTTTCAAGTTCGTAGGCTAAGAAACAAGGAAGTTCCTTTGGTTAAAGTGCTTTGGCGAAATCAATCTGTAGAGAGTGCTACTTGGGAAGCCGAAGCGGATATGCGCGTCAAATATCCCCACCTCTTTCCTATGAATCCTGAGCATGTCAAGGGTATCTTTCTCTTTTGATTTAATCCTTATTGCTATGTTTATCTTGGCTTGTGTGTTTTCTACGATATCCAAAAAAATTTAGAATGGAGTATATGCTTGGGCAAGATGATTTTTCTCTATATACTCATTTTCGTAGTATTCTTGAACTACCTATCAAAATTCGAGGATGAGTGTTTCCAAGGGGGAGATGATGCGATGCCCCAGAAAATTTTTTTGTTAAGATCTTGGACGAAAATGTGTTGAATTCTGTTCTTTATCATGATTAATAATTTTTCTGTGTAGAATTTCTGGATATTCAACCCGTCATCACGTAGAGCATCGAATAATCTTTCCAACTATATGTGGATCATCCAAAACGGACACTCGAGCGATGAGTTATGATCATTTCGATCTAACCGTGAATAGTGGTGAACAGTAAATATACAGGAAAAAAATACTGAGGCTAGGCGAATTTTAGGGTCAACTTCAAATGATCATAACTCCTTGTACGTAATGATATGCGTGAGCTACTATATATCAACAGAAAGCTCTGAAAGTCCTCTTTCCAATGAAATTGGTTTCATCCAATTTGGCCATCAGAGCAAAAAGTTATGGTCGATCTACTTCACCCTATCAAAACAGTCCACCAAAGGACAGATTTAACATTATTTGATTTTTAAGGGTAGTTTGGTCATTCCCACTCCAATCCATCCGGGTAAACCATGGATTTAAGTCCATTAAGAGCATTCAATAGCTCATTTTTTTCCAAAATTTTCTAAGGCTCAAACACTAACCCTACTACTCCAAATTTAATCCTTCTATGTCTCTTGATTGAATCATAGAAATTTTAAATTGATTTAGGATTCGAGTTGATCATGTTAAGGGCTTCAAGAAGCACTCTTTTTTTTGTGAATAATGTTCCGGAGTTGGAAGTTCATATTCATCTTCCATTTTTAGGTATGTGGGGCTTTGAACAAGATTATCCTTTCGATCTTGTGCCCGGTATTTTTCTTGAATTACATTAACATGAGATTTTACATGTTTTACCATGACTTAGAAATATGGATTTATATCTTATATTATTGTCCATGAGCTATGGGATTATGTCATCCGATATGTGTATGATGTTGAGATGAAATTATGTCCAAAAAGTATTTGATTATATATTGATATTGGAAATTATATATCCCTACTATGAGTTGATGTCTCAAGTACCTTTAAATGAGAGTTGGACGGCAAATTGAGAAATGTGGATATTGATGTTGCAATGAGTCTAGGTATTTTCCGGATAGTTTTGATGAGTTAAATTATTGAAAATATTATGTATGGAGTCTTCATATCCTTGTCCAAATATGGAGTCGGTTATGGTTCAATGCATTGATACATTGTTGATGTTGAGGAAGATTAAAATGTTTTGAGCTAAAATGTGTTGAGTTAGGAATCCACAAATTGATATGATTTGATAAATGAGAAAGAGATTTGATTTGTGTCTTTCTGATATACCCTTGTGATGTTGTGGTAGATTTCTTAATGCGTTCTGAGCTTGTCGGGGAGTAGAACTTAGCACCGAGAGGGAAATTTGGTATTTCCCCAAACCTATGTGCTACCGTAAGGTTGTTTGATGATAATATTATTGGCCAGAGAGCCCGATTGTGATTATTGCAGTTTTAAGGTCGTACTCCCTGGCAAAGAGTATGACGCTCCCGCCAACGGGGGTTCCAAACATTTGTATTCCATATAGCTCACGTGGGGTTTTTGGTTATAGGAAACTCCCCTGTCCATAAGAGTCATGTTTATGTAAATACCGAGTCACTCTGAGTTTTGATGTGGTAAGTGAAGTTGCCTATGAAGATCTATAATGATTTATGAGGTTTTTCTCCTATATTTCCTATCTAAGATGTTATGAGTTGCATGATTCCATGTCACTCAATCCAGGTGTGTTATTATGGTCTGTATGTACGTTTTTACAAAATTTATGATATTATTTATATTTTGCGTGCGCCCCCATATACTCAGTATGTATCTTGTGCTGACCCACATATTTCTCTATGGGCTACATTCTTACCATGATGTAGGTTCAGGTACTTAGCCATAGCAGCGACAGTGATATCTAAGTGCCGCATCTACGTTCCTTAAGTGATGAGTCCTCATGGTTTGAGGACCAAGTTGCTAGTTTTGGTGTTGTTGTTTTGTGATCCCTTTGGTCTGTTGAGTCAGTTGGGGGTTTGTCCCAATGGCTCGTTGATTTTTCTGTATAGAGGCTATGTCAGACTAGTGTATTGTTGGGTTGGTTTGTGTATAGATATTCCATATATGTACAGTCTAATGATATTCCATGCCATGTGCGATGTAATATGATATGTACTTATATATATATCTTTAGCATAGCGTGTATGTTATTGTGTTGGAACCCAAGGGTAGTGTTTTGGCTTAAAGGGTTAGCTTGAGGCTACGTGTAGCCTTGGGCACCGTGTGGTATCTCGAGATGATATTTCGGGGCATTACAGTTTTATCCAAGGGAAATAACCAAAAGGTACCTGGTTAAAAAATTGAAAACTCGCACGTGCAGTAGTATGACTCCCCCTCACAGTTCACTTGGCAATTATAACCTAGGGTATGAGGGGTACCCTTTCCTTCTCATAGGTAAAACAAACTATTGTGGGTACAAAACTTGACCTTTTATTCATAAGCAAGGGGTACAAATCACCCCTATGTCGTAAGCTCAACTCGTGACCAAAATGGTCTACTTCTAAGTTTATTCCCTCTATACAATTGAGTAGTTTATGACTCATAAGCATGGTTACGACCTAGGGATGACCTTGTCATATGGATGACAATATATTAACATAACTTATTGTCTAGGATACTAAATGGGAGGTCATGGTGTGTATTAGTGTAACACCCCGTATTTTTACTTAGCTTAAATTCATCTAAAAAATGTCAAAGACATTATTTAAAGATGAATACACTTTTATACATGTGTAATTTTCAAGATTTTGACTTTTCATTGTGTGAGAAATTGAATAAGATTTCAATTGATACCAAATTCGCCCAAATCCGACACCCGGCCGAAGATTTAGAGCCATTTTAGTTAGACAGTGTACTACCTAGATCGGGATTTTTCAGTTAATTTTCAGTTTTAAATTTTGAGTTTTTAAATCATTCCAGGGGTATTTGAGTCATTTTCCATGGCCCTAGTCAGCCTTTTACACAAAATTCAACCCTAATAAACCTAGTTACAACATTATTCATTCAGTTTTTCCCCAAATTAAATCATTCTCTCTCAAGAGGCAAAAACCCTTGTTCAAGAATCAAGGTCAATCCTCAAGAATCTCTCCAAGAACCTTCAAGAAATCTTCTTCTCAGGTATGTTAGGTGTTTATCTATGTGTTCCTTTCACCCATAGAGTCTAAGAATCCCTTTTTAAATATATAAGATCTCATATTTATGATTTCCATGTTTAAATTAGATTGAATTCATGTTCATGATAGTAGTTGAGTTCAATCCATGATTTAAGTGGAAGTTTCATGAAATTGAATAGCATGTATGATGAATATGTAATTATCTTGATAAACCCCTGAATTTACAAAGTGATTAATATGTCTATGATGTTAATTGGGTTTTAATCCATGATTAATATAAGATTCATGAAATTAGATTAGTATTTTATGGGGAATTATATGAATTGCTTCCTAAACCCATGGAATTGTAAGTTTGGAATTGTATTTGCCATGTTTATATGTTACCCATGATTATGTGCATAAAGTTGTACTCCTCAAGTGTTTGATAGAATATCCATGTGAATAAAGTGATGAAATCATGACATGTTAGTATATGAACAAGCTTATGCCCTACAAGTGTTTGATAAAATATCTCTATATATGATATATGAACATGTATATATTGTTATGCTTTGAAAGATCATGTTATGCTTTACTTTTCATGTTATCAAGTCCTGGAGGTATTTAATACCTAACAATTTAGCTGTTTATTTAGAGCCAATATCAGTTATAGAATAGTGTTAGCCTTGCTAAGATCAATAGTACTCTCAGTTAGATACAGAACTCAGTAGAACTCAGTCACTTATAGTACTCAGGAAACTCAGTGAATTTAGTCCAGTTCAGTCCAGTATAAAAGTTCAGTGTTTATTCAGTCAGGAGTAGGATTTAGCACCGAGCAAATGCAGGGATGACGGCTTTCTCGTCAGATAAGCAAAGTCATTAGCAGCAGTTACTGTACTATAGAACTGCATAGCCAGCACAAGATGAGAAGTCACCCATCAGAGGCTTGACTACCTCCCAGGGGTCACCCATCAGATTAGGATTGGTTACACCCTGGTTTCACCCATCAACTAGGCTTGGCATTCTATTTTTCTAGTGTTAGTACCTGTGGTACCGTATTAGCACCCTTCTAGCTGGGGTTATAGGTTGGACCCCAATCAGTTCAGAGAGGGGCATATTGGTTAGATAATTTTCTCCCACCGTTTCAGTTTCAATCTTAAGTTTAGAAATCAGTTCAGTTTTACAGAATCAAGATTATCAAACACAATCAATCTGTATCAGTAATTCAGTTATTAGTAACTTTAGATTATCAATTACTCAATAACAGAATTCAGTAATTAACTTCTGAAAAGCTTCGTTACGGTATACATATTTTCTCAGTATGGCATAATTAGTATTTACAATAGTTTCAGTTATCCACGTACTCATATTCAGTTATTCTATATTATTCATGCATATGAGCCCTTGCATTCAGCCTTACCTCATCTAGTATACCAGTATATTCCACATACTGATGCATACTCTTTATTTGCACTATGATGTCTCATATCATAGGTTCGGACGCTTAGGTTTCCCGACCATGCTTAGATAGATCCAGTTAGAAGTCGTAGATTTAGTAGTGAGTCCACAACTATTGAGGATATGCTTTTATTTCAACATTTCAGTAGTTTCAGTATTGTAGTAGTTTGAGTTAGTTGGGGGCTTGTCCCATCAACTCTATATTCAGACAGTTCAGTTAGAGGCTTTTAGACTAGACTAGTTCAGACACTATTTTAGATACAGGTGTTTTATCAGATGTTATTTATCATTATTTCAGATTTTGAACCTTTTGGCATTTCAGCTTGTTTTTATGCATTTATTCTGCATTATTGTTAAGTGCTCACGGCAGATATCATTAATGGGTTAGCTTGTGGTCCTTCGAGGTCTTAAGCACTGTGTGACGACTAGGGGGTAGACTCGGGTTGTTACAATGAGTTTTGACCTAGGGTATGACTTAAGTACCCTAAATTGTATCCACTCCAGAGATATCAAAGAGGTTGTAGTCTTCTTCAAGGGTTGAAGTCTAAGTGTTTCAATTATTTCCCACATGGATAGGTGAGTATAGATAAAATTTTAACACCTTAATATTCACCTAAGAAGTCTTTAAAAAAGTTGGAAACAATACACAACAAGGATACAACGCAACGCACATGTCATGATCATTGCTATTCAACCAAAGATTTTGTAAGGCCATATTCTTGGGTGTTTTACCAGTAAGTTTATGGGTTAATTCTACTCTAAGTACGAGTGTCTCACTAAAATCCATAATGGTATATTATGAATAGTTATGTGTAATCTTATGTTCTCCCGTGTAAATCCCAAATTGGGTTCTGTATTGGTTATAACTGCACCTTACGAATCATAGGGTCCCATTACGAGTGGTGCCATTGAGTCATAATGCTAACTGAGTAGGGTTACTTGGTGGTACTTCCTTGGTTATGACTCATTGTGATGAGTCATAAGGAGTGGTTATGATTTAATGGGTTGACTCTCAATCAAAGGCGGTACTTTTTTAACTTTTAAGTTGAGGGTATTCTAGACATTTACCCTCTTAACCAAATAGAAACCTCACACATTTTAATATCTTCAGGGTGTCATTACTCAGAAACAATCTAAGTAATGTCTAAAATACTCCAAAATTCTCAAGGTCAAGAACACTTAGGGTTTTCAATAGGTTGATCAATTAGGGCTCTCTAGGGTGATTTCTCTCCGTACATCTTACTATTACAGGCATGTTACTCTTCCCTCTTTATAATTTTGTAAAATCATGTGATGTAAAGTATTGTTCATAAGATTATTATGATAGTTTTGAAACAAGGGTTGAGATTTTTGAATATTTATGAATTGAATAATGTTTCTCATAGTTTATCTATGATTTCCATGTTTTAGTTATGGTTTCTAACTTGGGGGTGCATGGGTATGGTGAATGAACTGGGGAATTGTGATTTTCCTAAACTTGTGACTTTTGAATTGGTTATGACCCCAATCCCATAATATGATGTTTGTTATGATTATGAGAACCATGGGAATTTGTAAAATGAAACTAGTCTTGAACAATTGCATGATATAAAGGGATATTTGAAATACAACGGTATGATTTGATGAACAAAGGGAGTCGGTGTATCCCACCAAGTATTAATGAACAACAGGATTTGTTCTCCTAAATTTAATGTAAATTGTGTCGGGCATGATGTGTTACCTTGAAAGTGTAGTTGGTACGATGATACTAACAATATACGCCTAAATGTGTATTGTGGTTCATTGAATGGTATTGTATGATAAATGTTTTAATTGGGCATTAATGAGGGTAGTGTAGCTGAGTCATGAAAGTGGAGGTCTGAGTGATCGATACTGGAAACTGCATTTTTCTACATAGAGGTTAAAATAACCAGGGAGGTTCGAGTCTCCCTTATTATTATTTCACGGTTAGGGAGGTTCGAGTCCCTCGTAAATCATTATATGATAGGGTGATTAAGTCACCTTGGATATGTTGGGAGGTTCGAGTCCCCCATGTGCATATAGTTGAGATTATTCTCCTGTTCGTGCGGCTACATGTATTGAGGCCTGACTTGGGGGTGAAAGTTGGGGCCCACATAGCTCGTAGGTACTATTTTATAATGGTTTAGCTACACAACCCAGGTTAAAGTTTTGAAATGCATGTTAATCCTTGTTCCCTATCCCAACATATGATGTAAATATATATATATATATATATATATATGTATATAATAATGAATTTGAATATGTGCATTGGTTTTTGAATGGTTTTAAACTGTTGATCATATCATTATGTTATCCTTATCATCGAGTTACATGCTATCGTTCACCCCACTAACCGTTTTTGGATGTTGTATTCCAACGCGATGTAGGAATTGGTCATACTACTACTCCTACTACTTAGTAACTTGGATTCGGGATCAGCTACTTAGTTAGATTGAAGTGGTAAGATTCCATACTTCGAAAGATCCCATTTCATGATTATGGTTTCCTTTACATTTTTACTATCCCTTTGGATTTGGTTTTTGGCTATTGAAGGGGCATGTCCCCACACTTTATTGATATTCACTTTTGGATCATATTTTAGAAGGCTTTATTTGGACTACAATGGCTATTGGGTGGTGTCGGTCGGTCGTTTGGCGGATCGTTGGTGGTTGGTTATAGACATACATTTAAAACTTTCTTAGACTATTGTATTCTATCTTATTATATGTTCAGAATACTGCCGGCCTTGGGGTATGGTGTGTTTTGTATTGTTAGGTGTAAGGGATGATCTCCGATCCATGTGGTACTAGAGATACTTGTCATGGTCAGGCCTTGGTTAGGGTCGTGGCATACCCCGGGCAATGAATTTACAAATTTACACTCTTTTAACCATGATTTTAGCCGTGCAATTATATACTTATATATACATATGTAAATATGGTACTGAATTCATAGTTGATGGATTATGGTATATATATATATACATACATATTGATTCAAATCTGGCGATCAATGATGATATTAATGATATTTTTTGTGGATTAAGTCCGAAGGGTGATGAAGATGTTGATGATATTGATGATGTTGACGATATTGATTATAAAATTGATGTTCTATCTATACACATCTACTAGTTCCAGTCCGAGCATTGTTATTGTCATGACCCAAACCAGTGTCTCATCGTGATGGGTATCTCAAGCCTATCATGGGCTAGTGTACACCCCTTATCCTAATCTCCAAAGCATAATAAAAGAATACAGTGGATGCCAACCAGATAGTAATAAGATGAATAGGTAGTAAAATGTAAATTCTAGGAACCCAAACAAAAAAACAACCCAATAATGTCCAAAAAAGCATCTAAACCAAAAATATCAACTAAGTTTGAACATTCCCTAGACTATGACAAAAGAAAAGTAAAGAGATACTAAGAAATAAAGGAAACAGGTGAAATGACTGGGCCTTCCAAAAGATAGAGGCTTGCCACTTCACAGTAGATCCACAGGAACACCAAATAACCCAACACTAAACAAGTGCAATAGAAAATCCCTTGGACCTTACATCATGAAACGTGGAGCGTACGGGATTGGTCAGTGGGGAGATCACTGGCATGTAACTCAATGAAAAGTGATAAAATAATGCCATTGCCAAAAACTAGTCTAAAACCACATGCACAACATTTATATAAACATATATAGGATGACAGTATAGGGAAAAGAGTCATCAATATGAGAGTTTAAACTATTATCCTGAACTGTATAGCTTGCTCCATACTAAAGGCACCCCGGGGTTTCATAGATCTAGCTACCCCTACTGGAAGGTCCCCAGTGTATGTTAGTCGCACGAACCGATGAAATACTAAGGATACCAAGAAGATATCCATCCAAAATATAATGTGTATTTAGACACACGATCATAAAGACCCCCACGCCGAAAAACATGGTTTCCAGTGTTGGTCCCCCCAAGACTACACCTTCTCGTGAGCTACACAATTCCCTTTTAAATAGCTTGCACATAGACCTAACCATTAACCTAGGAGTCTTTATTATGTCATTTTCCAACATAGTATCATCATACTAATATGCTTGCAAGCTAATCCAATTATGTCAAGCCAGTACATTTAAACATTAGCCTCCCAAGTTCCATTAAAAATTAGAAACCATGGCAACCAAGGGCATTCCAAAATCACTGTTATCTATTTATACTTTAATGCAATGCAATCTTTTCAAACAACAAGTTAAACTGATTGAATATTCATATTTAAAATTGAGATTGTAAAGTGGGTTGATGTTATTACTATTATCAAGGAAAAATTTCATCAAATTGGGGAAGCGCATGCTCCCCATTCCAATAGTCATAACAATACACACATTCAGTCCCAAAAGCCACTAATTAAAGTATGATACACACATTTAAATATGGGAAAAACAATTCAAGTAATAATCAATCAAAAGCCCTCAACCCAATTTCAAACCCATCAATTAAAATCACATGAATAATGACTAAATAAATGCCACAATGTAAAATGCAAATTAAGGATGAGAAACATGCCTGAAATAGTGAAGAAATTGAAGAAAATTCAAAGTTTTGAGCTTGAAGGGTGAATCCTCTATAAAACACTTGAGTTTTCTTGGGTTGGGAGTTAAAAAAGAAAAAATGGAGTTTAATCTCTGGAAACTGGAGTAAAAGGGTCAATTAGATGTTATAAAGCCATATAAATGGTAAAAGGACCAAAAGCCCCTTTCCCCAAGTGAATAAAATGAAAACTGGGTGAAAAGTACATAGCGGCGTGGTAAGCCTCTATCGTAGAGCTTATCCTCCATGTCATGCCCTTATTGAAGAGGCTATATGTCATGGCATGCGAATATTGCAGAGGCTTACTGCCTCGAGCTTCCAAAATGGCCTTGATACCCTTCAATATATTCAAAAACTTTCCCAAAACAACCTTTTAACACCCTTTAACATAATTCAAGTAAAAAAATGACATTATGCATGCGTAAGGGTCAAAAATAAATTCGTTGAAATTTTGTGAATTCTTGCATTATCCCCTCCACCATAGGGTCATTCATCCACGAATGGGGAGTTAGGTCATTTTTAGCTCTACAATAGCCTGAATGTAGTAGAATACAAAGACAAATTTCAGAATATGAAAAAGGGTATAATGAAAATCATACATTAGGCAATTTTATCCAACAATGGGGCACAAGAATTGGTACTTAGCTTTCATATATTCCTCAGCTTTCTATGCAGCTTCATCCACCTTTTGGTTTCTCTGAAGAACTTTTTCTAAAGCCATATCCTTTTCCCTCAATCTATTAATTTTACTATACAATATCTTAACTGGGACATCCTTATAAGACAATGAATCTGTAAAACCAACATCCTCCATTAGCACTATCAAAGAACGGTCACCCATACACTTTTCAGCATAGACACATGAAAAATAGGATGAATTAAAGCCAAACTCACTGGTAAATCTAACTTGTAAGAGACATTCCTAATTCTTCTCACAATCTGATACATACCAATGTAATGAATACTAAGCTTCCCCTTCTTCCTAAATCTCATGACTCCTTTCATAGGATAAACCTTCAAGAACACCTACTTTCTTACCTCAAACTCCAACTCCCTTCGCCTCACATCCACATAAGACTTTTGGGGACTTTTAGAAGTCTTAAGTCTTTCTCTAATCACTTTCACCTTATCCATGTCTTGGTGAACCAAGTCAGAGACAAACAACCTAGTCTTACCTACCTCAAACCATACAATAAGAGAGCTTTATCTTACTCCATAGTGGGCGTCAAAAGGAGCCATTTGGATGCTTGAATGGTAACTGTTGTTATAAGCAAATTCAACGAGAGAAAAATGGCCAACCCATCTACCTTTAAAGTTAATAAAATAGTTTCTTATCATATCCTTCCAAGTCAGAATGGTATGCTTTTCTTATCCATCTTTTAAGGATGGAAAGCGGTGCTAAGGTTCACATGAGTACCCAAACCTTTCTCGAAGGAATGCCAGAAGTGAGAAGAAAATAATGCACCTTGATTTTAAATGATAGACACTGGTGCTTCATGCAACTTAAGTATCTCCTAAATGATCAACTTGGCATAATCCTCTCCTTAATAGATAGTTCTTATAGGCAAGAAGTGAGTAGACATAGTCATTCTATCCATAATGACTCAAATAGAATCTTATTAATTGCGAGACCGCAGAAGCCATAATGAAATCCATATTAATCATATCCCACTTCCACATAGGAAACTCTATCTCTTGAGACATAACACCAGGAATCAAATGCTCAACTTTAACTTGCTGATAAACCAAAAACATAGTTATAAAGTTTGCTATATCTCTCTTTATATTATTCCACCAATAGATTTTGTTCAAGTCATGGTATATTTTAGTCAAATGCCATAATGTTTTGCTGACCCATATCATCCTTAATCTGTATAAGTATAGGATCCAAACATTTCTTCTCTTTCACCTCAGCACCAAGAGATTATAAACCACTTCTTAAACAATCAATCCTCTATCCTTAGAGTCCAAGAGACAAACTCCAAAATTAGCCAGCCTGTGAATAACCTTTGCCAACCCTCTTTTCTTCTCATCAAAGTGAGATAATTTCCCCATAGACAACCTACTACGAGCATCAACAATAACATTAACTTTACCTGGATGTTAGTGAACACTCATGTTATAATCTATAAGTAGCTTGAGCCATCGCCTCTATCAAAGGTTCAATTCCTTTTGTATAAACATATATTGAAAGATCTTATGGTTTGAATAAATATCCACATACACCCCACACAAATAATGGTACTAGATTTTCAAAGCAAAGACAACAACCACCAACTTTAGGTTGTGAGTTCGGTAATTCCTTTCATGAACTTTAAGTTGTTGTCTAAAAACATAGGTTATAACCTTACAATACTACATCAAAACACAACCCATTCCTACTCAGGATACATCACAATACACGATAAATCCATTAGTACCCTCGGGCTGGGTCAAAATTGGCACAAAAAACTTATTCTACAACTTCTCAAAACTACCCTTACAAATATCTAACTACAAAAACTTAACCTTTTCTGAGTTAACTTCGTTAGCAGAGCAGCAATAGACAAAAAATCTCCACAAACCTCATATAGTATCCTACCAAACCCAAGAAGCTCTTAATATCGATTGAAGTTGTAGGTCACTTCTTAACTACCTCAACTTTAGATGGATCCACCTGGATCCCCTCACTAGAAACAACATTCCCAAGAAAGGTCATAACACTTAACAAAAATTAACACTAAAAAAATCCTGCATATAATTTTGGGTCCTTAAGCATCTACAACATAATTTGGAGGTGATTGGCATAATCCTTCTCATTCTTAGAGTACACCAAGATATCCTTATGATGTGGCCCAATTGGGGGGCTTATCATAATAGGAATCCCAAGTCCAACCGGGACCAGAGACCACCCCCGTTACCCAATCCAACCTTCATCCGCCTTTCCTGAGTTTGATGAATTTTGAGCATATAATAAGATAATGTCATAACTTACCTAAAGACTTTGGTATAGGATCACAACCATGACAGACCCAACCAAGTCCAACCATCCCATACTAACAATCTAACCATACCAAACCAATGCCAACATAAGGGCCATAAACCAGTCCATAACTAAAGATGTTCTAAATCATAATATGATTAATATTAAAATAAAATAAGATGGAAAAGTAAGAAATTATGTCCAATGATGCCAGCCTCAATGCCAATACTAATGCTAAGGCTGACACCTATATCAATCCTGCCTATTACAACCCATAGTAGTACCATAAAGCCTCTAACCAAAAGAGTAATAAAATCTAGTTGTGACATTCCCCCAACCATAGCCAAAACCAATATCTAGAAATAAATCATAATGTCTAAAACTGTCCATAACATAAAGAAAAGCCTTTTGAATGGATGGAAGATCACCAATTTAGTCCAAATACTAATCCTCGAGTCAATCACTATGTAGGAAGAGTAGAACGATTGGTTCCTGGATAGCTTGGGTATATAGCCGCAAGTAAATGGGTTAATGGGTGAACACTAACATGATCTCAGGATAAGGATAAAATATGGCCATTTAAAAAAACCAAGTAAAATGATCCATATGCACACAACCATACATATATATAAAACCATGCTAGGAAAGGAGACTGGGTTTAGCATACCTTTAAAACCTTTACCTGTGTTATGAAGCTTTGCCATCCTGACCCACCCACGAGCTATATGGGTTTAGCTTACCCTACTGAACGGGCCACAGTGTGTTAACCTGCGCAACCAGGGATGAAAACCTGGGATGACTAGTGTATCTCCCAATTATAAAGTGTGGCATCATGCACACGATCACCAAGACCAGCCTAACATCAACAAATATGAGTTTTCGGTTTTGGTCCCACCGGGACCTCTACCTTTTGTGGCTTTGCTACACATCTTTCCATTAACACCTAATTTAAATTATTACCAAGCAACCAATCAATCCATTTACCATTTATTAACTAAAGCCATTTAGTGGTGGTATCGTAATACCAACCATACTTACAAGTACTATCATAGCCAACCATATATAACTGTAACGGGACTTCCAAGTGTCCTTCTATTTACCATAATAAATGATTTGGGGGATTACTTATACCCCACAAGCATAACCATTTATCCATTTATGTTTCCAAGCCATATAAACCATGCACAATTCTTTTACCATATTTTTAAAACAAGCAAGAGTTCCATTAAAATACTCAATGCAATGAAAATATGATTATAGGCATTTTGTCAAACACTCTGGGGGCGCAATATAACTAAAACCAATTATAATTACAACTGAACTATTTCCATGTAATCCAATCATACAAAACCACCATTAGTGCACCAAAAACATAATTAAAACCATGGTAAACCATAATCAACCATTTTACCCTTAATTCATATTTGAAAAACAAAATAATGCAATCCATGAAGCCATGAAAAAAATCATAAGAACCATGTTTTTAGATAAAATTAACAATGAGGGAAGAGAAAATGCCTTAAACCAAGATGATGATGGAAAAAATCACCAAGACAAGCCCTAAATCAATCCTCTAGTTGAAACCCTAACTTTCCTTGTCCAAAAGCTTGTGAGAGAATTATAGTGTGTTTAGAAGTGTTTTTAAGTATTACTGAATGGAATAATAGGGTAAATAACCTCCCAAGTAGGTTAGAAATTGTGGTACCTTAATAGGATAATTGGAAAAATATCAAGAATACCCCCACTTAAGTTGTACAAAAATCTCATCCTAGGGGTATGATTAACCCTCACGAGTTGTACCCTCTAATAGAAGTGGTACCCTCTACTAGTATCCTAGCCTCAACCTTTGGATCAAACACTGTCCATCATACGACTTATCCAACCAAGTTATATCAAAAGTACATAATTCATACCCTTTAATTATATCATGGCAGATTAAACCCTATGAAGATTTAGACATTGTCCACCGTACGAGTTCATGGTACAACTCGTACCCTGGCTTATGGCTCACGGTGAGCCACTCGTACTCAGATCCAACCTATGTAATCAAGTCTAAGATTAAGTTAAGGAACCAAATGATTTGTACCCACTAATACGACTCATATCCCAAAGTTGTATCCATTCTAGTAACCAAAATCTATCCCACCAACCAATACTAGTAAGTATCCAACAGCGTCATGTCTTTCGTACCCCAACATATGTCTCAAACCCATGAGTCGTATTGGGTCTAGCGACTAGAATTCCAAGAAATTTTCTATGGGTCAAAACATAGGGTGTTATAGTCTCCCCCACTAGGAACATTCATCCCCAAATGACGAAAAAGGTAGGGGTAACCGCACACATGAGTTATTTGCATTATGTTATCAAATGTATTCCCAATATTTAACAAAGTTCGAAAATAAAGAGGAAAAGATATTAATCTTTCCTTTAACAAACTCAAAAAATAAAGATATGTTGAAGACACATACCTTCCACACGAATTCTAGGAGATGAAAAAAAATGGGTACATTTAAACTTCATGTCCTCCACCGTTTCCCATGTAGCTTCTTCTACCTTATGGTTTTGCAGAAGAACCTTAACCAAAGCCACATCTTTGGTCCTAAATCAATGAACCTACCTATCCAAGATCTCAATAAGGATTTCTTTATAAGACAAATAATCTATGATACCCAGTCCTTCTAAAGGAACAACCAAAGAAGGATCACTAATGCACTTCCTTTACAGGAAACATGGAAGACTAAATTAACCAAGCTCGAGCTACAAGGAAACTCCAACTCATAAGAAACATTACCAATTCTCCTCAAAACATTATAAGGACCAATATACTAGGGACTGAGCTTCCTCTTCTTGACAAACCATATTACTCCCTTCAAGGGAAGTAACTTGAGGAAAACATTATCCCCAACCTCAAACTCTAAGTATTTATGGCTAATGTCTGCATAGGACTTTTGGCGACTTTGGGCAGCCTTAAGCCTCTCCTAAATCACCTTCAACTTCTATATTGCCTGGTAAACCAATTTAGGACCGAACATGTCTGCCTCACCAAACTCAAACCAACCAATAGGAATTTTATTAGAGTTAAACTTTGAAGTTGGACTTCTATGTTGTAGTTTATACGAGACTTCTTATGACTCATACCCACTAGTACAGGAGTCATAATAAGATGCGTACCTATTGACAACATGGAAGTTTAACAAATTTCATGTTCTGGACTAGATACAACTCAACCATACGAGTTGTATCCATACCTTATAACTCATACACACTAATCGTACCTACCTGGAAAGAATTAAAATAGAATAAATATTTATGTCTTGCTTACAACTGTTGGTTACAAATCATAAGCTGATATGAGAACAAAGGTCATGCATCATCTAAGATATGACACGGTTATACGATTTGTAGCCGGTGGTTATGACCAGTACCCACCACTCGTACCTAAATTAGACAAGGCACATTAAAATTTAGTTTAATATTTTTCTTTTTTTTAGTTACTTATAATAGTGTATTTACCGGAATCATGACTCCAAAGAACGTGTCCTCCTCCAAAATAGTTACTAAAAAATGGAACAAACAAGCACCAGTTGAAAGTGAGAAAACTAGGGTTTTTGAGTATGAATCACTATCTGAAAATAGTAGAGAAGTGTATGACAGAACCTCAACAACAAAAGCTGCTAAAAAAAAGAAATCACCGGTTAAATCTAAGGTGAAGAAAGTGGTTCCCAAGTGTTTAAAATACCACCACAAAAGGGGCTAAGAAGAAAGAATGTGATTTTTTATCTTCCTTACACACCACAGTCGGCTGATGATGAGGATGATAAAGAGGAATCGATTTTAGCATAGGAAAGTTTAGATGAAGCTCAGGGTCCTGAGGTTGATGCTACCTTAATAGACAGATAGGATCCCCCACTCATATTGACTGCTGCTCTGGTGCCCATCATTAAATGATAAGGGTACCCTGACATGCAGGAGATATTTGGGTAGTGGACCCAGTTATCTCTTGTGACCACTCTTGTGACCCAGTTAGCTACACATACTATAAAGGTAAGTCACATAGAAGGCAGAGTAAGAACTTGGATAGACAAGTAGTTTGAGGCACAAGATAGGTGAGTCCAAAGGCACCTAGCTGCATTTAAGTCAAGAATGAATTGATAGTTGGGTAGTGGGCACAAGGCTAATTTTATTGATGTCAGGTTTGAGATTGTTGAAATCAAGAAAATAGTCACAGAACTATATGAAAGACTATTATTGTTGATCCAGTTGTAGAGACTGTGATTCCTACAATAGAGGTACCAAATATTTAGGCAAAATCGATGGATGTTCAGGTTAGGAAGACCAAAGAATAAAGAAGAGAAAAAAAGATAAAAAGCAAGTAAGAGTGTGATACTTAGAAGAAAGCTAGAGCGGATAGTATTCAAGATGAGTAGGACCACGAGACAAGGGTACGTGAGATGGCAACTGGATTTGGTAGATTGATAACTCCAATTAATGTTGCTCAGGGGGCTGACATTGCACCACTGTCTACTGATTCAACCCCAGTTATTGGGATCTTAGCTGATGAGAGTGGGCCTCGACCTGAGGACCCACATCCTGATATCGATGCGCCAATGCCTTGAGCACCTAGGTATGACCCTTATCCTTAATATATATTTTTGCAGAACTGGGGACAGTGCAATGATCTTTTATTGGGGGTAGGGTTTATTTTGAAAAACTTGGGAGTAGCTGACAGATATAGCTAAAAAATTGAAAGTTTGTTATATCTTGCAGATTTGATACGAGAAGCTGAGATAGGGAGTAGATCAGCACCCTATGGCAATAGATATTTTTTATTTCATTATGATTTTGAGGATTTTGAAAAAAAATCAAGTTGTATTGAAAGATTTTTTTTTGATTGATTTTTTAAGTTATGTTTGTTGAAACAATGCTTATTTTATATGTTGAATTATGAGAAATGGGAACCCCTCAAAGTTTTTTTAAAATAATTGTGTGATTTATATGCTTGTGTGAAACTATTATGAATCTGAAAATGGCATTAGGATTAGGTATAGAACATTTAGGGATAAAACAATTGCATAGTTAGATAACTACTACTTAGTAAAGTATCTCTGTGTAAGTGTACATAAGGTTTACTAAGTTCCCGGTTGTGTTGGAATCTTAAACTTGTCTGGTTGCTTTTACCTAGGTCTAGGATAGTTAGGTAGGATATGATCATTGGCCCTTGTTATATGTGTCCACTTAAGCCCAAAATGCCCTAACTAAGAGAATAAATCCATTTTATCAAAACATTTGAGCCTTTTATAGACCAATTTTTCTTGTTACACCTATCAACTTTACGTTAAACTAACAATGAACCTGTTTTGGCCCTGGTCCTCTTGTGGACATTGTGGACCTCAATTCAGATAAATTTCCTAAGTTGAGGTAGCTATTATAGGGATGCGTAAGATGAAACTTCGTATAAAGATAATGGGTAGAAGAAAAATAGTTAAAACATAGGTAGATGTGATGAAAACAAAAGAAAGAAAAGTGCAATGCGTAGCAAAAGGAAAATAACTGCTAAAAAGCCATACCTGACCCAATTAGAATATGCTTAAGAGAAAAAGAGAGACATAAAAGTGGAAACAAAATAAAAAGTGGAAAGTACATAGACCCCAAGAAAGGCATAGTGTTTAGGAGTCTTACTCACTAAATGAATCTCAAAAGGTATCATACCAGCCCCAAGCCAATGTTACAAGCCAAATAAAGTCCTATAGTGATCTATCTATGACTATCTGATAACTTAGGAAAAGAGCATAAGGGCAAGCCTATGGTATTCTGTACGCACCGGCGATACTTCTTTGTGAGTTAGAGAGTCATTCAATATATCCCTTAATAGATTGGTTTATCTATCTAAAGAGTGAATAGGATTTCTTTGACTGTGAGTGCAGATGGATTATGCTACTAAGTTGCTTGATTATTTGATGAATGTAAGCTATATCTATTCCCTAATATCTATGGTTGTTGTAATGCCATCATTGGATTCCCTCATGTGTCCACACATGCTAAATTGTCATACGCAGCTGAATTTTGAAAGGTAGAGTTAAGAGGAGAACCACAAGGTTAAAATTTAATTCAATATCAATGCCATGGGTTGCTTGAGATATTCATGTTTAATCATCGACTCTATACTAAAACATAGTTATTTGGTTTTGTTTGCCTAAGGACATTCAAAAGTTGAAGTTGAAGTTTTTGATGTGGCGTGGAAACACGATACTTTTGATTCTTAAAACTATAAATTTATGCGTGAACTTAGGATATTTTGTTGGATAAGATGCACTTTGGGGTGAATTGAAGTTTAAATAGGTCTACAACCGTGTTGGAACAAAAAGAGAAGAAAAAAACATGAAAAAAGACCAACTCTGATCAGTATACGGGTCATCTCTTGAGTAGTAACTATTCGATACGACTCATATGTCGAATCATATGAATAGCAGAACTAAAATTCAAATGAAAGAGCCAAGTATAAGGAAGAAATAACTCAAGTATACTAGTCATAAGCCACGACACGAGTCGTATGAGGAAGTCGTAAGCCTAATAGAACCAAAGCTACCACCCAGGAGTTGAAGTGTCAAAGGAATACGAATAGGAGGTCGGAGTATGACTCGTATAGGTATGTCGTATAAAAACCAAGTATTCAAAGCTGGGAAACAATGAAGTGCATGGTGTATATAAGTTGAGGATACGAATTGTACACTCAGGTTTGACTCGTAAAGAAAATTCGTATGCTAAATAGAAAGTTGAAGTCGTGGTAAGACCAGACACTAGAACGGATTTAATAAGGCAAGGTACGACTCATATTGAGCTGATATGAGTGAAGACCAAGTCGTACTGACTGCTGACTTAACTTTACCTTTCCCATTTTAATAGGATTTTTATGTTATTTTGAGATACTATAAATACCCTAGGGATTATCTTTTGTTAGGTCACACTCTTGAACGTTCCTTTACATGCTTTTACATATTATTACAATACATTTACAATTGTCTTTGAAATTTTAGGATTTATTCAATTAAAGACTTTGGAGTTTATTCAATTCTTATGCAATTGATTTTATGTGTTCTTCATTAATAATCATGATTTCTTGCTCAAACATGAGTAGCTAATCTCCTTAGCTAGGGTTATGGGAACCCTGGTGGATTAGCTACGCAGAGAAAGTGTGAGACTCAATTGTTCTAGGGTTTCTACTTGTATCTTAATTCTTATTTGCAATAATTAGTCTCATAGCAACTACAAACGCATGGGATAGCCTGTATTTGAATCCATTCGATAACCAACAAGTTTGTGATTGGGAAAATAAGATTAAGATAGTGATTTGGGATTTATACCTCCAGCTTTTAGTCCCCGCATCTCATCTTATAACTTGATCCTACCCCGACAAGTGTAACTGAGGCATTAGAAAGGGGCAAAAAGGCAACACCCTGAGACTTACTCGATAAAGGGTGAAATTTATCTTTGAGCTTACCCAAAAAATAATAAGATTTATTTTGTAGGCTTTGTATGCAGAACCATAGAATGATTGGATCGATCATGAGAAATCTGAGCAGTTGAGAATCCAGGGGGAACGCAAAGCTAGTGTTCATTTTGTATTGATTACAACTAAAAAGCACTCTAAACTTAGTTACTATTTGCGATTGATAACACCCACCCACACAACCACCCCACCCATTTACTTTCCTATACTACTCGTGGATTATATCAAAGAAAACAACTATTCACATTTTCCCTGTAGGATCGAGTCCAACCTTGATGGGTTATTATATTTTCAATCTACCGCATTATACTTCTAATTGGAGTGTAGTTTTGGGCAACATCAATCTACTTGCATCTTTTGAGTTGTAATTTCTCCAGTCGAAGTATCTATCATTTGAACAAGCAATTGCCTTTAACTGAAAGTAATAATAACAAAAAATAATAAAGAATAAAATGAAATCACTTCTAACCTTTATTCTTGACAAGTAGTGACTCCTCTTTCACTTTTGAGCTATCTTTATTAATGTTTGGAAAAGCAATTAAATTGTCATCATTGGGAGTAGGAATTATCATATTCTCCTTTAAAACATTGCCATCTTGTTTATCCAAATCTTGGATAGTTATATTATGGTTGTTAGATTGCGGTCCTCGTAGGCTCACTAACAATGATTGTGTTGACTTCTTGCGTTTTTGGTTCATATTCTCCTAGAATATGAAAAGAACTGATCTATTCTACTATATCAATTCAAATGGAAGTTTGGCATTTTCTACTAGCTTCAGTAAGCAGCAGTCACTATTTTGATACTTTTCCTTCCTTTTACCTGCCAAGTGAAATATGCAACATCAAAATATAAGAACTTGCAAGTGAAAAAGATAAAAAAAAAATTACAAAAAGTATAGAGGACCCATCATTTCAGCATAGCTAGCATTAAGAACAAAGACCCATAACTCATGAAATGATTCAATCATAGATCAAAATATTAGGCCGGCTGTATAATTTCAAGATTCTCCTGAATTTACATGTATAGAATATTTGTGCATATATAGTCGAACGTCCGTTTGATAATCTTCTACACATTTAGGAAACAAAAAGATTTTTCCTAGCACAGCAATTCAAACAATCAATATTAAACTGCAGAGAAGTAGTAATAAGGTCATCCATAGGCTCAACCATATGCATTGTATTAGCCGTACTAGATGGTGCTTTGGTCTGCTTCTATGGACCTTATTGGCATGTGAGAAAGGTACCTAGATCTCCTGCTTTTCTCCTAGAGAATGTTACTAATGTTTTGCTATGAATTTTATCCCCTTTAATGTCTTGCTACTTTATCTTGGAACAGGGATACAATGAAGCTCAATTCAAGGAATTTTTAGTAAAATGAAGATTAAATACAACAAGCATCACAATAATAAAACTTGATTGTACTAGAAATTGATACTGCATTTCCATTACACAAGTTTATATTCCTTCTACATCAGATAAGTTGACAATGTTTATCAAATGACTATCTGCAAGTCTGAGAGTCCATTAGGATAGACAAAACCCAAAAGTTTAGCATCTTAACAAGTAGAATTTTAAGAAGTGATTTTCCATCAATCATTAAATTTAATCTCGGCATTTCTACCTCTACCAAGTTATTCGTCTCTTTGAGCAAAATGTTCATATTTTTTTGGGGAAAATTTTCTATCTAAACTAAGCGAGACTCCATATCTGTGTCATTTGATGGTTTATGGAACAGAAAACTATTCAAAAAGAAAACCAGTAAACTAAATCTCCCGCCATGTGCGGGATCCAAGGAAGCACCAAACCACGGGACATTGATAAAATATTAGATATAGTTTGGACTCTACATAAATGTAGCTAATTGACTGATAAGCAAATTCTTCACTGAGAAAAATAGATCTAATGTCTCACCAACAAAAACACAGAAAAAGAATTAGTGTTCCTCAAGTGAGACGCTGATTCTTAAATGAATAAAGAAAGCTTAAAAGATCTTCTGAATAAATAAACAGTAACAACAATAGCATAGCCTACATATTTGCACCAAAAAAGGTCTGGGGAGGGTAAGTGTATGCAATCCGTACCACTATCTCAAAGATAAGGTAGAGAGGTTGTTCCCGTTAGACCCCGGCTTAAAACAAAAACAGTTTATAAAAGAGAACAAAAAAACTATGAACAATAGAATAACCTGGATATAAGTGTTTGCTGAGTTTATAATTCGTTAATTCTTGGCTCCTGTAAAAGCTAAAATTTAGACAAATAAAACCATTAGTTGTTAAGTAAAATGTGTCACCATCAACCAAAAAAGATTAGAGATATCAATCTCAAACTCGATACATCGACGAGTCAAAAGAAGTATGAGAATTGCTTACAAGTTAGTGCACAAATACATATGAGCACAAAGTTAGCTTTTCGAGTTCAAGGAACGAAAATCAACCAAATATCTACAATCGAAAAAGATAAATTCCCAAGTTGAAGTTCCACATAAAAAGAAAAGGTTCAAAAGATTAAGAGGTAACAGAAAAGAAGTGAAAGCCAAAAACAATGGAAACCTCCAAAACAGACATGTTTTTACTAAGATGATAAACTTACTTTAAAGACATCTTTTCAAGCAGGATCAACCAATTAAATATTATCAATGAAATCTCTACTCCAACATTAAACATATTTTAGATGAGAGAGAGATGACAGATAAAATCCCAAACCATAATGTTATATATCTTACCTGTCTCTTTGAAGTATCGGTTCCAACGATGAGTAGAGCTTTTGAAGACTATCCACCTTGAGAACTTCCACAATAACACTCCATAAAGTATTATTTCATATTTGATGACCAGGTAACATCTGTAAATGGCAATTTAAGAAATATTATGGCACACCACAAATAAATAATTGCAACAACCAGTATTTGTCATAGAACTTCTGACTAAATCCATTATACTCAATGAATTTCCACCAGAAATATCAGATTATCAACAATATTTAAATTAAAACTATGTTAATATATTTTGTGTTTGTACTAATCAAAATGAATTTACTTTTCTAGTAATGTTAGAGTAAGAAGCACCAAGACCTTTCTCTACCTATTAAAGTTGTCGAAAGTTTGGAATATCTCAAATACTAGTTTATATCATACTTCTATTAAATCTTAAAAGGTCTATTATTCTTGCATATTCACATAAAACTAACCCGACCCAACCCCGGGCCTTATCGTAATGGACATCCCAAGTCAACCCAGGACCGGGGACCACCCCCTTTTTCCCAACCCAACCACATATGTCCAGCCTTAGATGGCCTAAATTTTGAACATAAACAAGATAGAATTATTGTTCTCATTAAGACTGTGAGATAGGGTCACGACCATTACCGACCCAAGTGAGTCTAGCCATACCACACTAGTCGACCAATCATACCAAACCAAACCATAGACCATAAACCAAAGGGAATACCAAAACATAATATGAAAATCAATCCCAAAATGTAATATGATGGAACAGTGAGAAATTATGTCCGATGATACCATCCTCAATATCAATACCAATGCTAAGGTTGAAACCTCTACCGATCCCGCCCATACCAATCCCTAGAAGTACAACAAAGCCTCTATCCAAAAGAGTAAATAAATTCGATTGGGACATGCCCTCAACCATGGACAAAACATTATCTAAAATAAAACAAAAGTGTCTAAAGAAAATCCACAACATAAAATGATGCCTTCTGAAAGGATGGAAGCTTACCACTTTAGTCGATATGCTGATAGCGAATTTGTGTGCTAACCAGGAGGAGTAGAATGATCGGTTCCTGCATAGCGTGGGTATACAGCTGTCATAAGATGAGGTTAGTGAATGACCACTAGCATGAATCTCAGGATAAGGATAAAATAATGCTAGTCTCAAAACCAAGTAAAACCAACCATAATGCATACAACCATACATATAAAGGTTCCAGGAAAAGGGACTGGGTTTAGCATGCACTTAAAACCTATTACTGGACTGTGTAGCTTTGTCGTCCTAACCACCCACAGGTAATATGGGCTTAGCTCCCCCTACTTAAAGGGCCCATTGCGTGTAGCCATACGACCGTGCAATATCCTATAGGGTATAAATAGTACATCCCTCCAATATAAAATATGACACTCACACATGGTCATTAAGGACCCCTTATATCGGAAAATATGAGTTTCCAGTTTTGGTCCCCCCGAGTCCGCCATCTTTCACGGCTTAGCTACACGCCCCGCCATTAATGCCCAGTTAAAACCATATCCAAATAATCTATTTACCATTTATCAACCAAGACAAATATTGGTGGTATCATCATACCATCCCTTACATGCAAGTAATATCCATAGCCTAACCATCTTCCACTTTCTAAGTAGCTTCTTCCACCTTATGGTTCTGCAATAGAACCTTAACCAAAGCCACATCTTCGGTCCACAACTGACGAACTTGCCTATCTAACATCTCCACTGGGACCTCTTCAAAAGACAGAGAATCCAAAATACCCAATACTTCCAATGGAACAACCAAAGAAGGACCACTAAGACACTTCCTCAATATAGAAACGTGAAAGATCGAAAGAACCAAACTTAATCTAGATGGAAACTCCAACTCATAAGCAACATTGCCAACTCTCCACAAAATCACATAAGGAATATGAATCGAGGGCTTAGTTTCCCTTTTTTGCCAAAATGCACCACTTCTTTCATAGGAGACGCCTTACAGAACACCCTATCCTCGATCTTAAACTCCAAGTTTCTACACCTAACATCCACCTAAGACTTTTGGCAACTTTGGGCAGCTATAAGATTATCCCAAATTACCTTGACCCTCTCCATCGCCTGATAAACCAAATCAGGACCAAATATATCTACTTGTCCAAGTGGAAACCACCCAATATAAGATCTACACATCCTACCACAAAACGCCTCAAAAAGAGACATACCAATACTTGAATAATAGATTTTGTTGTAGCAAACTCCACCAAAGGCAGATACTCAACCCAACTACCACCATAGTCAATCACACAGCCTCGAAGCATATCTACTAATGTATGAATAGTTCTCTCTACTTTCCCATCTACCTGTAGATGAAAAGTAGTACTCAAACTAACCTTAGTCCCTAACCCTTTCTGGAAAGGCTACTAGAAATGAGATGTAAATTGCATACCATGATCAGAAATAATCAAAATAGGTACCCCATGCAGCTTCACAATATCTTGAATATACAACTGTGCATAATCCTCCATTTTAAAGGTAGTCCACACTAGCAAAAATGCACAGACTTGGTAATCCTATTCACAATGACCCAAATCGAATCATACTGATTCTGAGACCGAGGAAGACCGGTAATGAATTCCATATTGATCACTTCCCACTTCTATTTAGGCAACTCAATTTCTTGATACAACCCTCCTGGCCTCATCTGCTCAACCTTAACCTATTGATGCACCATGCACTTGGCCACAAAATTAGCCACATCCTTCTTCATGCCATTCCACTTATAGATCTACTTGATATCATGATACATCTTAGTCGATCTTGGATGAACAATATAGCACAACACATACGCCTCACAAAATTCTTTGTTGTAACCCGTCGACATCAAGAATACACAACCTTCATTGGTATTGTAAAGTGCCATGACCACTGATCTCAAATACCACTACCTTTTGCTCACCAACATCACACTTGATTTTCATCAAGATAAAAGCTAGATTTTGTTTCTCTTTAATCTTACACCAAGAGATGATCGAACCACTTTGTGCACCATGACACCACCATCCTTAGAGTCCAAGAGACGAACACCAAGATTAGCCAAGTGGTGAATATCCTTCACCAATTCCCTCTTTTCCTTCTCTACATGTGAAAAACTCCAGATGGATAACTTGCTAAGAGCATCAGTAACCACATTAGCCTTACCTGGGTGGTAGTAAAGACTCATATCATAATCCTTGAGAAGATCAATCCATCTCCTCTACCTGATATTAAGCTCTTTCTGGGTGAACACATACTGAAGACTCTTGTGATCAGAAAAGATAACACCATACAAATAATATCGCCAAATTTTCAAAGCAAACACAACCACCAACAACTCCAAATCATGAGTCAAATAAGTCCTCTCATGTACCTTCAACTACCTGGAAGTATAGCAATCACCTTCCCATGCTGCATCAAAACACAACAGAGCCCTACTCATGATACATCACATTAAACCGCAAACCTATCATTGCCTTTTGGAAAGGTCTGGATTAGAGCCAAAGTCAACTTATCCTTCAACTTCTCAAAACTACCTTCATAAGCATCTGACCAAGAAAACTTAAACTTTTGCTAAGTCAACTTAGTCAAAGGAACAACTATCGAAGAAAATCTTTCCATAAACTACCTATAATACCTGACCGAACCCAATAAGCTCGAATATGTGATGGAGTCGTGGGCCTAAGCCACCTTTTCACCACAGAAACCTTCTATGGATCCACTATGATCCCTTCACATAAAATAACATGGCCCAGGAAAGTCACAGCGTTCTATCAAAACTCATACTTAGAGAAATTGGCATATAACTATTATTTCTTTATGGTCTGCAACACCACACTAGGGTGATTAACATGATCCACCTTACTCTTTGAATAAACCAAAATATCATCAATAAACATAATTACGAAGAGATCCAAATACTAACTGAACACCCTATTCATCAAGTCTATAAATGTTGTCTGAGCATTAGTCAACCCAAACGACAACATCAAGAACTAAATATGCCCATACTGAGTATGAAAAGTCATCTTAAAGATATCCACCTCCCTAATCATAAGATAATGGTACCCAGACAGAAGAAATATATAAGAGAAGAACTTGGCACCCTATAACTAATCAAATAGATCATCTATTCAAGGAAGAGAATACTTGTTCTTGACCATCGCTTTGTTTAACATCCTATAGTCAATGCATATCCAAAGGGAACCATCCTTCTTACCTGAAAATAACTCTGGTGCACCCCATGGAGAAACACTAGGTCGAATAAACCCCTTAGCTAGAAGATCCTTAAGTTGCTCCTTGAGTTTTCTTAACTCATCCGGAACCATTCTGTACAGAGGAATAGAGGTTGGACAAGTGTTTGAAAGCCAATCAATACCGAACTCTATTTCCCTATCTGGATAAGCGCCGGGAAGATCATCCAGAATGACCTTTGGAAACTCATTAACCACAGGGACCAAAGGCAAAGAAAGGCCTTTCGAGTTAGAATCTTTAACCCAAACCAAGTGATAAAGACAACCCTTAGAGATTAACCTCCAAGATCTAAGATAAGAAATAAACTTCCCCATAAATGCCAAGGAACTACTTTCCTATTCTATAACAATTCATCAGGAAACTTAAAGATAACCCTATCGGTCTAATAATCCATAGACGTATAACAAGAATGCAACCAATCCATACCTAATATTACATTACAATCTACCATATCCAACTCAAATAGATATGCCAAGGTCTTCTTGCCACCAACAGCTACTATGCACCCTCTATAGACTCTCTTAACAAAAACTAAGTCACCTACTGGGGTAGAAATAGAAAAAGGATCTGCAATAGCCTTCGAATATAAACCAAAAGACACAACCATATATAGTTATATAGAAAGAGTGGACCCCAGATGAAGAAAACAATATATGTCATAAGAGAAAAGTTGTAACGTACCAGTAACTATATTAAGTGATGCCTAAGATTCCTATCGAGATGCCAAAGGATATAACATGTTTCGACCAATACTAGAACCAGGAGCAGTAATAGAAGTAGATGTCATACCACCAAGTGCAGGAGTAGAATATGAAGACACAAAAATCTTATTCGCCTCCGTAGCAACCTAATTGAATAGACAATCCCTGAGCCGATAGCCTAACTGGCCATACTTGGAGCATTTATCTCTTCCTTCCTTGCAATATCCTCGATGAGGACAACTATAAAATTGACAAGGAGGACACAAAAAACTGACTAACCTCTGCTCATCTAAGATTGGCCAACCTATGCCCAAGAATTATCACTACCTTGATGACGCCTGTCTTCTCACTGGAATGGGTAAGGAGCACTGCTAGAAAAAAAGCCCAAACTTCCCCACTTATTTTTCTGCCACTTGTCGCTATCTCTACGAAATGATACTGAGCACCTTCCTAATAAAAAAAATTGCTCTACCTTCTCTGCCTATCCTCAAAATCTTCATGCTTTCTCTTCTCATCCTCAACCTGCTATATATGAATAGTCAACCTCAAGATGTCTATATCTTTAATCAGTAAGGCAGTCTTGCTCTCTAGAATTAAATTTTTATTCAGCCCAGATGTGAACTTCCTCATTCTCAACCTCATATCAGCCACCAAATTAGGAGCACACCTTATTAGCTGATGAAACTTCAAAGCATATTCCTTTACAAGCATTCTCCCATGCCTGAGGTTCACAAACTCCTCCATCTTTGCTTCCCTCAATTCTTGATGAAAGAACTAATCCATAAAGGTATTAAAAGATGCCTTCCACAACCCTTCCTCTTCCATATCACCTTTATCCCTGTCCTACTCCTCATACCACTGATAAGCAACATCCTTGAGCTGATAAGCTACAAAGTTAACCCCCTCTATATTAGTACCATGCATCACCTAAAAGATCTTCTCTATTTTATCCAAGAAGCCCTCTGGATCGTCATCCACCTTTACCCTAGTAATAGTTGGAAGACCCATCTTCATAGATTGATCAACCCTTATGGCCTCAACAGATAAAGCACCAGTCGTACCCCGCTCATCCTGAGTATTAACAAATTGGGCAATGATATGAATAGACTAATGAAATTATATGTTCGTCACACTGCCCTAAGGGACCTGAGGAGAACTAGATGGAATAGGAGGAACTCTAACACTAACAGGAATAGGACTATGAGATCAAAGATGTACTTCAAATGTAGGACGTACTCCTTTAGCATTATCCTTAGATAGGACGGAAGAATTTTCTTGTGTTCCAGATCTAGGAGTTATGATTTGAAAAATGAACAAACAAAGATTAGAGGAGATTCTAGGATTGAGAACTTAAGCTTGAATATAGAATACCAAGAAAGTGAAACATTTCTAAATGTCTTGAAGACGCCCTCTTATAAGTGTGGAATGCATCACACCCATAAAAGAGACTCTACTCGACACGACTTTGGGGACTTCCTAGTTTATCATGAACCTAAAGCTCTGATACCAACTTAACATGACCCGACCTCAAGCCTTGCTGTAATAGGCATTTTAAGTCCAACTAGGACCGAGGACAACCCCTTTTTACCCAACCCAAAAAGCTATGTCTAGACTTTGATAGGTTGAATTTTGAACATATAATAAGGTAGCGTTATTGTTCTCATTAAGACTTTGGGATAGGGTCATGACTGTGATCGACCCAATTGAGTCCAACTGTATCCCACCAACCGAACAACCATACCAAACAAAACCATAGACCATAAACCAAAGGAAATACCAAAACATAATATAAAAATCAATCCCAAAATGTAATATGGTGAAACGGTGAGAAATTATGTCTGATGATGCAAGCCTTAATATCAATACCAATGCTAAGTTTGACACCTCTATCGATCCCGCCTATACCAACCACCAAAAGTACCATAAAGCCTCTATCGAAAAGAGTAAAGGAAAATTGGTTAGGACATACCCCAACCATGGCCAAAACTAATATCCAAAATAAAATAAAAGTGTTTAAAGAATATCTAAAACATGAAATGATTCCTTCTGAAAGGATGGAAGCTTATCACTTCAATCCAAATTATGATACCGAATTTCATACTAAACAGGAGGAGTAAAATGGTTGGTTCCTTCCTAGCATGGGTATATAACCACTAGTAGATAGGGTTAGTGAATGACCGCTAGCATAAACCTCTGGATAAAGATAAAATAATATCAGTCATAAAACCAAGTAAGACTATCCATATAGTATACAACCATACAGATATAAGTGTCGGTAGAAAGGATTGGGCTTAGCATGCATTTAAAAACTTTATCTAGCTGTGTAACTTCCCTATCCAAACCACCCACGAGTGATATGGGTTCTGTTCCACCTGCTTAAAGGGTCCAAGAGTGTGTAGCTGCACGACTCAAAAATATCCGATGGGATGACTAGTACATCCCTCCGATATAAAATATGACACTCATATATGGTCATCAAGGATACCTTCAACAACAACAAAAAACCCATTGTATTGCCATAAAGTGGGGTCTGGGAAGGGTAAGATATACGCAGTCCATAATACTACCTCCGAAGAAGTAGAGAGGTTGTTTTTGATAGACCCCCGACTCAAGATAAAGAATAGTAAACTAGGGGATGAATGATATAACAAAAATAAGGAATAAGAAATATTAAAATAGAAATCAGAGAAGTATGAGATATGAGAAATAAAGACAACACAAAAAGAGAAAATAGGAACTAAGAAATAAGAAATAGGACACCCACCTAGTAGTAACATACACTCACATACCAAAGACACTTATGTACACATTCCTAGGATTACTAGCCCGGCTACACAAGATCCCCCCAGGACCGCCACCTTTTGCAGCTTAGTTACACACTCCACCATTACTACCCAATTAAAACCATGTCCAAATAATGCACTTACCATTTATTAACCAAGGACAATAGTGGTGGTATCGTCATACCCCCCCTACATGCAAGTAATATCCATAGCCAAACTATTTAGGTTAAGGGGACCTTACGTGCCCTTTTCATATACCATATTAATCTATTTGGGAGACTTCCATATTCTCCACAAGCATAACTATTTAGCCTTTTCAAACAATTTAAACCATTCATAATTCCTTTATCCAGTTTAAAACATGCAAGAGTTCTATTAAAAGAAGTCAATGCAATGAACATATATTTATAAGTATTTTATTAAATACCTTGGGGGCATAATATAATAAAAACCGATTCCAAAGACCATTGCACCATTACCATGTAATCCAATTTTCCAAAACTACTATAAATGCATATAAAAACATTATAAAAACCATAGAAAATCATAACCAAGCATTCAATATAAAAAAAACCCTAATAGTAGTTGAAGAAACATAATCATGGAATAGTAAAACTATGAAATCAATCATATAAACCATGCCTTTAGTTGAAATTACAATGAAGGAAGAGAACCATGTCTTAAATTAATGGAAAGAAATCATCAAAGCAATCCCTTAGTTGAAACCCTAGCTTCCTTGCCCCAAAATCTCTTAAGAGAATTATGAGATATTTTTAGAATAGTTTCTAAGTGTTAATGAATAGAATAATAGGGTAAATAACATCCTAAGTGTATTAGAAGTTGTGGGTCCTAATTAGGGTAAGTAAATGTCCACAATACCCCCAATTAAATCCATTTAAAACCTATCACAGGGATATAACTGACCCATACGAATCATACCCTCTTATACGATCGATATCCACCACTTGTATCCAAACTACATCCCTTGGATCAAACATAGTACAATTTAAGACTAATCCAACCAAGTCATAACCATAGCATGTTATCCGTACCCATGACCCGTATACCTAGCTGAATGAAATACCAGGAGGATCAAACATTGTCCACCACACGAGTGCCTCATACGACTTATACCAATCCCTTACAAATTACACCTCTAAGTTGTACCTATTCCAGTGACCAAAACCATCTCAATAACTAATGCTGGTCAACATACGATACGAATATAGAACTCGTACCTCAACATACTTCTTGTACCACTGAGTCATATTAGGTCTGGAGAATGGATTTCCAAGAAATTTTCTAAGGGTTAAAACCCAGGATATTTCAAAAATCCATCAAAATTGCTGATTCATAAAACCCATCAAAATTCCCAAAATAATCGTATAAAAACCATAATATTGTAGATTTCATAAAACCCATCAAAATTTCCATTCTTAACAACTAAAAAACCCATCAAAACCCATCAAAATTCTCATTCTTACAAACTACAAAATCCATACAAAAAAAATCAAATTACTGATTTTGTAAGCTCACAACTTCAATTAAAAAGAAAAATATAGAACCTTATTTTCAATTTTGACCTGATAAACTCTAAATTGCAAAGATTTATTACCTGTAAGAAGTAATTTTACCATATTCCATTGCTATAGAAGTGAAGAAGAGTCAATTTTTTGAAAGAATTGATTTTTGTTCAAGCTGGGCACCATTGTATCTATTATTTTGATAGTGGATTGGTGCCAAATTCAGAATTGGATGGCTTAGGGTAAATTGAATTTACATGGGTGTGAAGAGTTTTGAGCTTTTGGGAAAAAAGAAGTTGTCTTTTGAATGAGAAGCTGGCAGAAAGTGGGAATATAATACCCACACATATAGAATTTTACCCACACGTGTTAGCAATGATATTTTTGCCACGTTTTCTTATGCATAGGAAAGTTCTTATTTTTTGCTTAATTTTTCCACGGGTTTTGTAATCATGGCTAATAAACCATGGGTAAATGGCATGTTTTTTAGCGTATCCCTGTCTCACTCTTTATAGCACTAATATGCAATGTCTTTGAGATAATAAGTTGTAAAGTTTATCCCCTCCATATTGGTAGCCTGCATAACCTAAAATATCTTTTCTATTTTACCTAAGAAACCTATGGATCCTCCCCCACCTTCACCCCTAAAAAATTAGAAGGACCCATTTTCATAAATTGGCCAACCCTTATGGCCTCAATAGACAAAGAACTAGTCATACCTCGCTCGGCCTGAGAAGCGACCATCTAATAAATAAAATGAATAGATTGATGGAATTCTGCATTAGTCACCTTTCCTTGAGAAGGACTAGTAGAAATTGGTGGAACTCTAGAACAATCAAGGATAGGACTGTGAGATAGAAGGTGAACCCTAGAAGTACGATGCGCCCCTTCAGCATTTTCCCCAGATGGGATAGAAGAATTTCCTTTTGTTCCAAATCTATGAGGCATGATCTGAAATATAAATAAATAGGGATTAGAGAAGATTCTAGGAATGATACTCTAAGCTTGAAAATTTAATACTAAGAAATTGAGACATTCCTAAATTCCTTGTAGCCTTTGCTTTGTGAGCGTGGTACACTACACACCCTTAAAAGAGACTACACTTAACACGGCTTTATGGACTCCTAGTAGACCATGAACCTAGGTCTAATACTAACTTGATGCAACCTTAGAGGGGGGCTTATCATAATGGGCATCTCAAGTCCAATCGGTACCGAAGACCACCCTCGTTACCCAACCCAACCTTCATCCGCCTACTATGAGTTGGCTTAATTTTGATCATATAACTAGATAATCTCATAGATTACCTGAAAACTCTAGGATAGGATCACAACCATGACCTACCCAACCTATTCCAACCATCCCATACAACAATCTAGCGATACCAAACTAATACCGATAAAAGGGCCATAAACCAGGCCATAACCAAAGATGTTCCTAAATATAATACAATTAATCCCAAAATGAAAAATGATGGAATAGTGAGAAATTATGTCCGATGATGCCAGCCTCAATACCAATACCAATTCTAAGGTTGACACCTATACCCATCCCACCCATTCCAACCTACAGTAGTACAACAAATCCTATAACCAAAAGAGTAATAAATCCAGTTGGGACATGCCCCCATCAATAGCTAAAACCAATATCCAAAAATAAACCAAAATATTTAAGAGTGTCCATAACATGAAATGGAGCTTTATAAAAGGATGGAATGTTATAACTACAGTCCAAATAGTGATCCTCGAGTCAATAACTATGTAGGAAGAGTATAACAACCGGTTCCTGCATAGTGTGGGTATGCAGTCACCAGTAGATGAGTTACCGAATGAACGCTAGCATGATCTCAAGATAAGGATAAAATAATTCCATTTATAAAAACCAAGTAAAACCATCCATATGCACACAACAATACATATATATATAACCATGCTGGGAAAGGGGATCAGGTTTAGTATGCCTTTAAACCTTTACCTGAATTGTGTGTCTTTTCCATCCTAAACCATCCACGGTCTATATGGGTTTAGCTTCCTCCACTGAAAGTACCCCAGTGCGTGAAGCAACATAACAAGGGAAGAAAACCTGGGATGACTAGTAGATCCCCCAATTATAAAGTTTGACATTATGCACATGGTCACCAAGACCAACCTCACATCGGCAAATATGAGTTTCTAGTTTTTCTTCCCCCAGGACCTCCATCTTCCACGACTTTGCTACACATCCCGCCATTATTTCTTAATTAAAACCATTATTAAGAAACCATTAAATCCATTTACCATTTATTAATCAAGTCCATTTAGTGGTGGTATCTTCATACCGATCATACTTGTAAGTACTATCCATAGCCAACCATATATAGGTTTAAGAGCACTTCCAAGTGCCCTTCTATTTACCATATTAAACTACTTAGGGGATTCCATGTACCGTACAAGTATAAAAATTTAGCCATTAACCTTTCCAAGCCATTTAAACCATGGATAATTCCTTTACCAAGTTTTTAAAACAAGCAAGAGTTCCATTAAAATACTCAATGCAATGAAAACATGCTTATAGGCATTTTGTAAAACACATTGGGGGCATAATATAACCAATTACAATTCTAATTACCATTAAACTATTCCCATCCAATCCTATTATCCAAACCCACCATTAACGTACATAAAGCATAATTAAAACCATGGAAAACCATAAACAACCATATAATATCAAAACCCCCAATTCATATTTGAAAACCAAAAATATAAAATCTATGAAGCCATGAAAATATTCATAAAACTATTCTTTTAGATAGAATTAACAATGTGGGAAGAGAACATGCCTTAAAATAAGATGATGATGGAAAGAAATTACCAAGACAAGCCCCAGATCAATCCTCTAGTTGAAACCATAACTTTTGTTGCTCAAAAGCTTTTGAGAGAATTATAGAGTGTTTAGAAGAGTTTCTAAGTATTAATGAATAGAATAATAGATTAAATAACCTCCCAAGTAGGTTAGAAATCATGGGACCTTATTAGGATAAGTGGGGAACTATCCAGAATACCCCCACTTAAGTTGTACAAAAATCCCATCCCAGGGGGACGACTGACCCTCAAAAGTCGTACCCTCTAATACGAGTGGTACCCTTCACTCATATCCCAGCCTAAACCTTTAGATCTAATACTGACTAGCATATGAATCATCTAACCAAGTCATATAAAAAGTACATGATCCATACCATTCATCCATATCCCAAGCAGATTAAACCCAAAGAAGATTTAGACATTGTCTAACATACGAGTCCATGGTACGAATGGTACCCTGGCTTATGGCTCAAGGCGAGCCACCTGTACTCATATCCAACCTAAGTAACCAAGTCTAAAATTAAGTTAAGAAACTAAACAATTTGTACCCACCAATATGACTCATATCCCTAAGTCATATCATTCTAATAACCAAAATTCATCCCACTAACCAACATTTGTCAGCATACGATAGGACTATACCATTTGTACCCTAACATACGACTTGTACCCATGAGTCGTGTAGGGTTCAGAGACCAGAATTTCCAGAAATTTTCTGGGCCAAAACCCAGGGTTTTATACATTAATGAATACTATAATAAGAAAATCTATAAACTACCTAAACACCAAATTAATAAGATCTATGAAAGCATTCAAAGAATTAGTCAACCCAAATGACATAACTAAAAAATTATAATGGTCGTATAGGGTTCGAAAATCAGTCTTGGGAATCTTAACCTCTCTAATTTTTAGCTAATAGTATCCCAAATAGAAATCAATATTAGAGAAACACCTAGCACCCTAAAGATGATCAAAAAATTCATTAATCCTAGGAAGAGGATACATATTTTTCATTATAACCTAATTAAACTGACGTTAGTCTATAAACATCCAAAGAGACCCATCTTTTTTCCACATGAAGAGTACAGTAGCACCATATTGAGACATACTAAGATGGATGAAACTTGTAATAACCCAATATTTCATGTTCTAAATCTCTTAAAATATAGCCCGCGAAGATAGCATTCTAATCCTTCAAGTCTCACCTCGATCTCATATAGTGCTAAGAAGTTATGCATTTTTCCCTGTAAGTATCAATTAGCTTCCAGTGGTTATGACTCATGTGATGACCCATAATCAGGACTTATAATTTGTTATGAGTAATCATAGTCACAATAGTCTATAGCCAAGAATTTGTTCTAATGGTTACGAGTTCAACATACGACTCATAGTCAGACATTATGAATCATTGTGTGGACCCGTAGCCTGAACAGTAAAGGATCCAAGGATTAAGTCTCATGTTTTAGTGGTTTTAACAGTGACTTAGATATAAATTAAGTCCTCAAATAGCGCCTATCTTTTAGACAAGTCAAAACATCCCTTAGTGATTAAATTCTTGGGATGTATATAAGGATAGTCATCTTCAAATGAGTATAACTTTTGTTTTACTTTGAATTTTTTATCTCAAGACTCACTAATAGATAGATAATTGAATTATATTTCTAATGATATTAATTTTACCTTTCTAATATCAGGGAGAAAAATTATGTCCAAAATACTGAAGCACTATCAAAGTTTCCCAGACTATGACTCATAATGTCTCCTTATGGGTCGTTAGGAGGGAGTCTTAATCTGGGCAGTAAAGTATAAAAATGGGTTTCAACTGTACGACTCAATCTACGGCTCGTAGCCAGACCTTATGAGTCATGACCTAAGACATTGTGATAGCTTCCAGGCATTTTTCATATGATTCCTAAGGGGTTTTTTAGCCTTTTCCCACTCTTTTAACCCTAAAAATACGTCATTTCACCCTCTAAACAATACTTATCTAGCCTGAATATTACCCTAACCTATCTTAACTCAGAAATTATTCATCACAAAATAAAATATGGTGATTCCTTTTTTCCCAAAACCAATTAGGGTTTTTCAAGTTCAAGTTCAATCCCAAGAAATTTATCCAAGGCTTCTACACTCAGGTATATAGGGTATTCATCAAAGGGTTCCTTCAAATCATTGAGTCCCAAAATCCCCTTTTTGTTCATGTATGAATTTTTAATCTTCTTTTGTGAAATTATCCATGTATATTATGAATTTAATCTATGTTTTCTTAGTAATTTGAATTCAAGTCATTTCAAAATATTTCCCCAATGTGAAATGGGTTATTTCATGCTTTAAATTTCAATTACCCATGTCATATTCAATTGATTATATGTCAAGTGATCATGATATGAAATAAATCATATAAATATGTTATCCTCCCAAATTTAAGTCATTCCCAGGTTCAAATTTATGTAATTCATCAGTTTAGTGAAATGTATTATATTTTGGGTCTCTGAACTGTGATTTTCTACAAATGTTTTAGATGATGTTATCGTATTTCAAGTATTATTCAGTTCTAAAGTATTGTGAACGCTCGATAACTATGTGTATTTATATAATTCCATTTCCAGGTAACAAGTTAGTCAGAGCATGGTTTTATTATCATTAGAGAAAAGCCATCATTTCACCCCTGAACTTGTCCTCACAACTTTAACACTTTAACATCATGTGTAAATATTTAACCCCCTAAACAAAGTTCAAGTGAATTAAATAAAACCCTCAAATCATAATCACAATCTTACAGCGGAGAGTGGACTACACACGCCAAGTAATTGCCACATCAATGCCATGCCACTGCCATATAGGAAATTACTATTTTTTAAAAAAGTTATCCCATATCTATTTCTCTCTCTCTCTATATATATATATATATATAAAATAAAAATACCCCACCCTATTATATATAAATATATATATAATAAAAAATGCCACCCTTACTCTCCATTTTCTTTCTTCTTTATAGTACCCACCCCCTCTCCCTTCCCCCACCCCAGCAAATAGCCCTCCTCTAATTTTTTTTATTTTCCACATTAACATCACCAAGTGAACAACCCTGAATCCATTGATTTAAGGTTTTTCCTCCGTTAAAAACCATTTCAATCTTCAATTCTAACTCCCTCAACATTTCTAATAGCCAAATCCACCCTTAAAACTATAAATAATTCTTATATTTAGAAATAAAATAAAAATAATTTTATTTGTTATAGGTGACACAAATAATGAATAGAAAAAGTACAATGGTCTATAAAAATAGAATTTATGAAAATTTCTTCTAGTTTTGTTGTTCTTCGAACTTGATCAATAAAGCAATTCTGGAATAAAATGTGTACTTAGTTAGAAATATTGGTCCTACCAAATTTTTATTGGGGAAGTAGCATCGGCTTAATTTATAATAAAAATACCATAAAGCATTGAGAAATAGAATTAAAAGCAGCAAATATAATCGAACTTGCTTTTATCGCTCCAGTAAAAAAAGTGTAAATATAGCAAATGAAAGTGAAGAAGTCAGTGATTTATCCTAAAAAATTAAAGAGAAATCTAAATTAATGGTTGAAGAAAATGAGTATTGATGTTCGATAATGTACTAGGGAATAAAAGGGTATGGGATATAGGGTGCAGGGTGGGGATGAGAGGTGAGAGAGTTGGGGGGATTAAAGAAGAAAAGGGTAATTTTTGTATTTTATGTATATATACATAGATAATAAAAGTGGGATCATCTCATTTTTCAAACAACAGAGGTGCTTTTTTTCTTTTTTTATAAAAAATTTCACATCAGCATTAGGGTGAAACTTATTCACTTTAAGCTTATTAAGGGGGTAAATAAGTGTGTGTTAAGTTGAAGTGTTAAAGTAAGTTGTGAGGACAAGTCAGGGGTGAAATGGTGTCTTTTCTCTGTAATATTTAGATCATTATGTTCATGTTGAGCACTTATTAGTACAGTACCATATCATGTTAAATAAATAATAATACCAGTGTCATTCAGCTGGGAGTAACACTTAGCACCGAGAAAATATATGGATGGAGGCTCCCCCGTTAGTTAGGCATGAGTTGTTAGTAGTAGTCCCTAAGTTCCAGACCTACAGTGTCATTGTAGATTATGAAAAGTCCCCTTTTAATTAGGCATGACACTTTCATCCTTCGATACATTAGCCTTATGGATCCACATTGTTAGTCATGTGTTGGTACCCCTGGCAAGGTACCAAAACCCTTCCAACTAGGGTTATAGGTTGAACCTCGATAGCAGATTAGGGCATGTCGGTTATAGTCAGCTACCATAGTTTAAGTCAGTACTCAGTTTATATCAGTTCATGTTTGCTTGACCAAGTAATTAGATTTCCAGTTATTCAGTCATACAATTTTTTACATTATTTAGTATTCAGATCATGTCAGTACATGCCTTACTTGCTCTTGCACTCATATTACATATTTATGTTTTCATGATCAGTACTCATACATGATCCTCAATTTAGTTTTACAGCATGTTTAGTTTTATATGAGATTTACATACAGTATTTATGTTTCTACCGCTTTCCAACTTACTCAATTATTTTCAGCTCATGATTTATAAATCTCATTATGATTTATAGTTTACACATATGATCATATTTTTAATGTATGCTTCCACAAATAACTAACATCCTCAGTTTTAAAGCATATTTTAAATATTTCCATGATTTAGTCCATGTCTCCATATACTCAGTACATAGCAAAGTACTGGCCACATATATGTTTTTATGGCTATATTCTTTCATAATATAGGTACACAGCAAGGTTAGAGATTTCTCAATATTCAGCTAGCAGATGATGATTTCCCTTATTTGGGAACTCTAGTCAGTTGTAGTTCATGTACTATATTGTTATTATTCTTATGTATTGATTTGTAGTAGTTGCAGGCATATCCCATCCATAAATAGTGTTTCATGATTCCTATCTAGTAGTAATAAGTGGGTATTAGTTTATGAGAAGTTATAGGGATATCAATGTTAAGTATTAGAATCTAAGTTGGAATTATGGATGATTAAGCTAATTAGAGAAGAGGTTGGAATTCTAGAAGATGTGAACTCAGAATATGGTGATACTCCCAAAGATTCTAAGGTATTAAGTGTTTTGGTTTTTATATGATGACTATTGGGGATATAGAAAGTTAAGAGTTGTATCACAAAAGAATGTAATAGCAGAGGGTTTTACACTTTAAGATATAGTTTTTCAGGGTGAGTTTATTATTCACGTGTATTATTATATCTTGGGCTCTAGAATAGAGTGGTTGAAATTCAGATTAGAGTTTTATTAAATGGGTCCACAGACTAAAAATGGTCAAATTAATCTAAGGGGGAGATGATAGAACCAGGATCCAAGTTATGTTTACAAATTCTAGTAGTGATGCCAGTGTGTTATAGAACAATAGTAAGGGAGGAGGTTACCTGACCCATTTTTATCTCAGTGTAATTTTTTTGGTACTTTATTCATTATGACATCTACTCATTCCTTACAAGTCTACTATATGATCATAGCTTATGTTCATGCACTTCATAGAAAATCATGTACGCTCCCAGTTCCTGGTATAAGGAGTTCTAGTTCACTTAGCAGTACAAATTATGTACCATGAATTTATGAACACCAAAACTCAGGTCATGTAGCTCATGACTCATGTACTCATGTTTTACAGTATGCTCAATTCCCAAAACTCTGGGTAAATCATTCATGACTAGCGAAAATAAGCATTTTGGCTCGTATATCCTTATTTAGATATCTTTAATGAATCAATTCCTTTGATACTCTATTCCCCAGGCCTCAGTTAAATTTCAAAGTTATGCATAGTATTCTTTCATACTTCGGGATATCATATCCTAAGTTTCCAATAATCTTTCCTTATGTAAAGATAGAGGTGATGGAAATTGATGAATGATGGTTTAGATGGGAGAGGGTAAATGTTCTTTATTAAGGAAAAGATTATTTTGTGCTTGTTTTATCGGAGGCTATAAGTGTGAAGGAATATTGAGTCAAAGCTTTCGGTATATATCATGGTTAGTTGAGAATTCTATGTGTGTCTTTATGGGGATAGTGCATGGAAGTTGTTGTTGATAGAGGTATTAGAGAGTATGGAAAAAAATTCCTAGGTGGGTTGTTTGCCTAGAAGTTCATATGTGGTTATAATGATAGGCTTGAATGTCATGTTGGTATATAAGTGGATGAATTCATTGTGCGCTAGTGAATTCCTAGTAAGAGGTTGAAGTTAGTTGTTAGAGTGATAAGAAGGATTACTGTTGGGATGAGAGCTATGAAAACACATAGGGTATTGAATTCATAGTCTAGACTAGTGTTATGGTGTTATAGAGTTGTATCTATGTTGTGATTCCTTATTTAGATATCTCACTCAAACCATGCCCTAAATTCTTTAATCCCTAATATTATTAACACTTCCTAGAGAGGGTATTGAAGAAATACTTCAGTTGAGCCATTAACTTTCAATATGAGTCAATCCAAATAGCCAGCAACTTAGTTTAGTAAGAACAAAAATAAGCTCATATGTTATTCCATCTTTTCATGTAGTCTTATTATTTAGAGTTTCATGAATATGCCTATTCTATGAGATTCCCAGGTTTAAGAATCAACATCCTGATAATTATCCAACTTAAGAATTCAGCCAGACAATATTAGTGGGTTCCTATATTTTTAATCTATCATAGTATGCATTCATGAATAGCAGTCCATGCATCATGCATCTGTTTCAGATTCAGATATTAAGTCATGATTCAGCTCGTAAGTGTTCAGTGCATCATCTAAGCCTTTTCTTAGTATTTCAACTTAGTAAGTATCATTTGGGGATGAATTATTGCAAGGGGAGATATCGTAATACCTTGAGATTTCATGTTCCAAATCTTTCAAAATATAGCCCATGAAGTTTGCTTTCTAATGTCGCAATTCTTCCCTCGATCTGATAGAGTACCAAGAAGTTATATAAATTTCCGTTGAAGTGTCAATCAGCTACCAATGTTTACAACTCACGTGACAAACCATAATCAAACCTTATGATTCATTATGAGTCATTGTAGTCACTATAGTTCTCATCCAATAATTTGTTCCAGTGGTTATGAGTTCAGCACATAACTCGTAGTGTGACATTACGAATCATTGGGGGGACCCATAACTTGACCAGTAAAGAATCCAAGAATCAAGCCTCAAGTTGATGGTTTTACTATTGACTTAAGTATACCTTAAGTCCTTAAATAGATCCTAGCTTTTGGACAAGTCAAAACATCCCTTAACATTAAAATTCTTGGGATTTATATAACAATAGTCATCTTCAGATGAGCATAAATTTTTGTTTCCTTAGAATTTATTATCTCAAAACCTACAATAGAAAGATAATTGAATTAACTTTCCAAATATATAAATTTTGCCTTAATTTGATATCGGGATAAAAAGTATGGCCAAATTACTGAAGTACTGTCAAAGCTGCCCAAACTATGACTCATAATGTCTCCTTATGGGTCGTTAGGAGGGAGCCAAAATATAAGAAATAAAGGCTGAAAATGGGTTTCTAACTACAAATCAAGCCACAAATCGTAGCCAGACCTTATGAGTTATGATCTAAGTTATTGGGACAGATTCCAGACGTTTTCTAAATGATTCCTAAGGGGTTTGGGGGTCTTTTCCCACTTTTTTAATGCAAAAACTATGTCGTTTCGCCCTCCGAAAAATTGTTATCTATAATAAATAATACTCTAAGCTATCATAACATAAAAATAATAAATCACAAAACAAAAAGAGGTGATTTCCTTCTTGCCAAAACCAATTAGGGTTCTTCAAATTCAATCTAAAGAAATTAATCTAAGCCTTCTACACTGAGGTATGTGGGGTATTCATCAATGGTTTTCTTCCACACATTGAGTCCCAAAATTCCCTTTCTATTTAAGTATGAATATTTTATCTTCTTTTGTGAAATTTTCCATTTAAATCATGAATTTAATCCACGTTTTCTTAGTAATTTGAATTCAAGCCGTGTCAATATGTTTCTCCCATGTGAATTAGGTTATTTCATGCTTTAAATTTCAATTACCCATGTCATTTTAAATTTATATTTCAAATTATCTAGTTATGAACTAAATCATGTGAATATGTTATCCTCCCAAGTTTAACTCATTCCCATGTTTAAATTTATGTAATTCATCAGTTTAGTAAAATGTATTATATTTTGGGTCTCTGAGTTGTGATTTCGTACTAGTGTTCTAAATGATGTTATTGTATTGATCTTGGGTGAATTTATATGCCTAAGCACCATAATTTATCCATATTTTAGCTATGTTTAGAGAACAAAGTGTCTAGTTTCTTATGTTTTTACTCTACTTCTATGTAATTGAGCTAACCAATGTAATTAGCATGATTTTAGGCATTAATGAGGTAGATGAAGATATTATGGACTATGAAATGCGGAATGGCATATGACACTAGAGAGAATAGCAATTTGGACCAAATGTGGCACCTAGAAAATATGTCCAACACTAGTTTGTCATTTATAATTAGTTCAGGGACTTAGAAGGCAATTATGAGAGAAAAGATTATTAAAAGGGTTAAATGGTGAATTTTTATTCATTATTCATTATTCTGTATTAGTTTTTGAAAGGAGAGTGGCGTCTTAGCATGAGGAGAGAGAGAGAAATGTTTTTCTATCTTGTTTTCAATATTCGCACACCAAGATCATCTTCTAGTTTTTGGTATAATGAATATATTTATGATGTTTTTCGTTGTAGTCATGAGTAGCTAAGTTTATTAGTTAGGGTTATGGAAGCCTTGTAGAATACCATCTATTACTTTGGGTTTTGAATTCATTATGCATTAACTTGTTTATATCATACTCTCTTTGCTTATCTTGAATTCTCGTGGTTGCAAACATAGAGGATATGCCTTAAAACGCAACTTGTTCGAAAGAAAAGTTGATATTTGGAAAAGAGAGTAATGAAAAGAAAATAGGATTACCAACCCTTATTTCATAAGTTAAGGCCTTAGCAGGATTAACTGCTTGGAGATTTTATATTGTTTTTGGTAAAAGCTTTTGATTCGAGAGAATTAAAGTGAATTAGTCCTTGATGGTTGAGAAACACTAGGATTATGTTATTAAATACAATACATTCTCTGTAAGCACGATGCATGTATGAATTCGTAAATCCCATAGAAAGTATTGAAAACTATAAGGTGGATATAACCCTAACTTGCTATTTCTATGAATTTGAATACTACTACACATATTTCATCTTGTTAAACTGAAACCATTAATTTGTGAGCTGAACTAAATCCCCCCTATTTATTTTACATTATTTGTTTTTTTTGTTTATTATAGGCTCATTGTTGTTTATGCCACGAACTAGATGTTCAGGAGAACCATTATCACCCTTCACTCCTGAACCTCATCTCATTAAAAGAATGGCTAACTAATAGGAAGCTGAAAGATTAAATGCTTTGGCTAATACTCAATTAAATCTATAGAATGTATATAACCCAGGTCGGGTACCTAATCTAGATGAAGAGGACCTGGGAGATGATGATTTAATTGACCCAAATAATAGGAGGCATGTAGCAGAGGTAATTGCGCCAGTAAATCAAAATCATCCATTCAGAGGAAGACCAGACCGCCAAGCTACACAGTTTGATGTTGACAATGATGAGGACTATTTAGATGGAACTGGATCTACAGGGGATATCATTCTGCCACCACTAGCTCTTGGGGTGAAATTCAACATCACCAGTACTATGATCCAGCTACTGAATCTAAAAAGACTCTTTGGTGGATTACTTGGTGATGATCCCAATCTATATTTGGTGAATTTCACCAGTATTTGTAAGTCATTTGATAATCCCGGAGTGGGATAAAATATTATTCATTTAAGATTGTTCCCATTGTCTCTATCTGGAGAGGCAACTATGTTGTTGAATGAGCTGACTCCTGATTCTATAACAAACTGGAGGCAATTGAAAGGAGCTTTCCTAGAAAGGTTTTTTCCGCCCTCTAGAATGTTACAGTTGAGGGACGAGATCAGTAACTTTAGGAAATTGGCTAATGAAGCTTTGCATGAGACTTGGGCGAGGTTTAAAAAAAAGTTAACTCAATGCCCAAACCATAAGATAACTGATGAACATTTGATGGAAAAACTCTACAGAGCTTTGAACTCACTTACATAGACAATAGAGGATAATGGTGCAGGAGGAGCTTTTATGGAGCTCACCTTTACTAAGGATACGGACATGTTAGAAAGAATAACTAAGACAAGTAGAGCTTGGCATACTAGAGATTCTGTGGTAGCAAGTAATACTGGGTCTAGCGTAATATCAGTAGAGCGGCATAGGAGAGAAGAGAAGCATGATCAGAATATGGCTCACATGAAAACCCAAATAGATCTGCTCATGAAACATTTGCTATCAGGGAATATAGAAAAGGTAAAAGTTGTAGGGTCCCACAGTAAGGGAGCTGAATCAAACACTGAGGAAAAGGGTAACTATTTGCATAACCAGGGAGGTTTCCGGACCGGTGGTCAAGGAAACCAAGGTTGGAACCATCAAGGAGATTTGAAGAATAAAAATGATAGGAGTGGACTGTATGTACCTCCTAGAAGCCGTGATAATGCTGCCACTAATTCAGGCAAAATATCCATGGAGGACATGATGGAGAAACTATCAAAGGGAGTTGAGGCTACCAATTCTGGGGTGACTACTATGAAGAGTGACATATCTTTCATGAGTCAACTAGTAAATTCACACTCAATTACTATTAAACAACTGGAGCAGCACATGAGTCAATTCTCTACAGCATTCAACCAAAGACAGAATGGGACTCTACCAAGTAATACAGTTCAGAATCTGAGGATTGATAGATCAAGTATGGCCATTACCATTAGGAGCAGTAAGATGTTATCTAGTCCAGGTTTGGGAGCATCCTCTTATACTGATGAGGTCAAAATAGATTGGGAGATAGTTGATGAATCTCCAGGGGTGCCTGTGAAGTTGGGAGGTTCAAAAAACAAGAGTGCAGAAATAGAACAACCACGTAAGTAGAATCATATTAGTGATATAGAGCAAGGCATAAGAAAAGAGGTAGAAGTTATTCCAACTGAAATCCCAAGGCCACCACCCCCATTTCCACAATGATTAAAAAAGAAAGAAAATGATGTCAAGTTTATAAAATTCATGTCTATGTTGAAGCAGTTGACAGTGAATGTGCCCTTAGTTAAAGCACTAGAACAAATTCCCAGATATGCTAAGTTTATGAAAGACCTATTGACGAAGAAAAGGACTGTGAGCTATGAAACGGTGGACAATCTTCATCATTGTAGTGCTATTTCTATAAGATCTATTGTCCATAAGAAAGCTGATCCGGGAGCATTTACTGTTCCATGTACGATTGGATTGCTAAAGTTTGAAAAGGCACTTTGTGATCTTGGGGAAAGTATCAATCTTATGCCATTGAAAGTTTTCAAGAAACTAGGTTTGGGAGATCTTACACCCACCAATATACGGCTTCTAATGGAGGATAGTTTGGTAAAAAAGCCGATTGGGATTCTACATAATGTACTTATAAAAGTTGTTGATTTTATATTTCCTGCCGACTTTGTAATTCTTGATTGCGAAGTGGACTTTGAAGTACCCATAATTTTGGGTAGGCCGTTCTTAGCAACTAGGAGAGTGTTAGTTGACATGGAGCTAAATGAGCTAAAATTTAGTCTCAATAAGAAAGAAGTTAGTTTTGAAGTATTTCGGTCTATGAAACAACAAAATGAAATGAGTGTCTTCTTGATTGTTGATGTATTCTACGAAGATGAGCGAGATGTACCAGTTAGGGATAGGTAAGCTCTGGAAACCATAGCTAGTTTGGTTGAACTTGCACGCAAGGATATGGGTGATTTCAAAGTGGTTGGACTAGGAATAAAGCATTTTCTTGATCCATCAATTGAGGTACAAATGGTATCATCGATGTATCTTGACGAAGTCTGAGTAGTCAAGATAATCGAGTCGTGCCGCGATGTTAAATCAAGCACTACATGGGAGGCAACCCATGATTTTATTTTCACTTTATCATGTTAAACAAAAATACAAAAAGAAGAGTCAAGCCATGATCGAAACTACGACGCTTGGTGGGAGGCAACCCATCTTTCTAATCATTTTTGTTGTTTTTGATTAAGTGTAGGTGCATGAAGTACTAAGGAGGAGATTATTACCAATCTTAATTTCGAAGTGAGCCATGTCAATGGTGGTAAGTTTAGGAGTGATGGGAACATTACAGGTAAGTTGGAGTGGCCAAATGTGTAAGGCTTAAGTATGATACGCATTAGAGTTGTGCCTTGAATTATGTCAATCCGACCCAAAAAGTTTTGCGGTGCGACTTTATTTTATGCCTTTACCACCACTGACCTCGATGGGGGCGCAGGGGTAAAGGCCCCACGGTATGGACCTTTTCGACCAAGAGTGCGCCGCACATCCTATCGCACATGCTCACTGGACCAACTATGCGATGTACAATGTGCCACACATCTTATGGTGTGCGATTAAATATGCACCGCATTGTAAATCGCCTATGCTCACTGCCTAAACTAGGCGATACCCTTTGCATCACACATGAAATATAGGCGATAGGGTATGCGCCGTATTTCTAATTGCCTATGCTCACTGCCTAAACTTGGCGATACCCATTGTGTTGCACATGTAAATATAGGTGATATATTATGCACCGCATTTCTAATCACCTATGTCTACTGCCTAAACTAGGCGATACCCTATGAGCCGCACATGAAAATATAGGCGATAGGTTATGCGCCATATTTCCAATCGCCTATGCCCACTGGCTGGTTACTTTTCTACTTGTTTTGTATGAAAATAGTACCAAATAACTTTGCTATTTTCTCCACTAATGATCTTCATGCAGGTGGCATAACTCCGAATGTAGATGAGAAGTACTACTAGCCCGGTTCTTTATCTTGTTATTTACACTGGGGACAATGTTGAGCTTAAGTGTGGGGTGGCTAGGTACTTTGCTACTTGTTTTGCAAGAAAATAGGACCTTCTCCTTGGTATACTTACTGATAGTATTATTTATTTTGTTTATTTCATTTTGTTAGTTATTTAGTCATAATTAGGTGCTTTTCTGGATGATGGATGGATGATGACCGTCTTAAGAGAAAATTAGTCATTTAATTGTATGTAGCTATTCTTGTGGATCACATGACATTATAACATAAGTATTTGATGGATCATTACGTTTGAAACACCCAGGCTCTAGTTTTGACTCTTGTTGTGATTGATGGTTTTATTTGAATACATGTAATTGTTCGGTCTGGAATCTATAATGCTCCTAATTGAGTTGACCATGCGCCATGAGTGTGTAAGACTGTTGTATATTCCTTATTGCGACTGATGCTAGAACTTTCCTAGTGTGTATGCAAAGCAAAATAAAGATTGTGAGTTTAGGAGATGATTTAGGCATTTCCTTGATAAACATTGTTCATACCTTCTTTTGACCTACCTTTGTACATTATCTTATCTAGCCCCATTGAGCCTTTAGCTTGTTCTTTTGTTAGCCTCATAAGTAGCCTAATCCGTTCTTTAATAGACCGTAATTTGATCCAAAATCTCCCAAGCACTTAAATGTAAAATCAATGTAAGTTAGGAGTTTGACAATAAGAGGAAAAAGGTGATATTGATGCCCCAAAGTCTAGTTATTGGCGTGAGCAATTGATGTGGTTGGGAGTAGCTAAAATTGTTGAAAAAGTTCAAAATTTTATCTTGGACATGTTACAATGAACCTGTTTTGGCCCTGGTCCTTCTTGGACATTGTGCACCTCAACTAAGGCAAGTTGCTTAAGTTGAGGGTGGCTATTATAGAGGTGCATAATGTGAAAAGGGTGCCAAAAAAAATTATTTGAAAGGGTTGCATACTCCCACCATAGTGTTATTAATTAAGCTTAATGAGTTGGGGTAAAAAGCAAATCTGTGAAGATAGCAGAAGTAGAAATTGGTTGTTAGAGATTGGTCTTAATTGCATAATGTAGTGTATTAAAGTGCTTAGGGAAGATAATCACTATTTTTGGCCAAAATAGTTCCTACCCATCCTTTAGCCTGCATTACAACCCGTAAAATACCTATATGATCCTAAGCTTAGCATTCTGATATTAGTGGAGTATTACACTAAGGGCAAGCATATGGTCATCAGTTGCAATTTGAGAATTCTTTGTGAGAGTGAGCGCAACTTGATTCTTGTACCCATTTTGTTAGAAATTGCATGATTGTGAGTGATTATACATAACTTTCTTGTTGTCAGGGAATATGATTTATGAAGTTTAGGTAATTTATATGATTTCTATTCTTAAATGATATTCATGAAATTGCCAACTTAATGAGTCTATTCTTGAGAGTAGGTTGTCTCCAGTAATGATTCCTGAATCTACTACTTGTTCATAATTGTTGAGTGAGCCTATTTGAGCATCCTGCCTTCCTTTTTGGGTGCTAAGGCTTGTGTATTATGTATAAATGGATATATTTTTTGAGGACGAACAAAGCTTTAAGTGTTGGGTGGTGATCTTGGGTGTATTTATACGCATAATCACCATAATTTATCCATATTTTAGCTATGTTTAGAGAACAAAGTGCCTAGTTTCTTATGTTTTTACTCTACTCCTACGTAATTGAGCTAATCGATATGATTAGCATGATTTCAGGCATTAATGAGGTAGATGAAGACATTATGGGACTATGAAATGCGGAATGACAGATGACACTAGAGAGAATAGCAATTTGGACCAAATATGGCGCTTAGAAAATATGTCCAAGACTAGTTTGTCATTTATAATTAGTTCAGGGACTTAGAAGGAAATTATGATAGAAAAATTATCATATTTTTATTCATTATTCATTATTCTGTATTAGTTTTTGAAAGGAGGGTGGAGGCTTAGCTTGAGGAGAGAGAGAGAAACATTTTTCTCTCTTGTTTTCAATATTCGTACACCAAGATCGTCTTCTAGTTTTTGGTATGATGAATATATTTTTGATGCTTTTGATTTTATTCATGATTAGCTAAGTTTATTAGTTAAGGTTATGGAAGCCTTGTAGAATACAATCTATCACTTTGGGTTTTGAATTTATTATGCATTGACTTGTTTATATCATACTCTCTTTGCTTATCTTGAATTCTCGTAGTTGCAAACATAGAGGATATGCCTTAAAATGCAACTTGTTCGAAAGGAAAGTTGATGTTTGGAAAAGAGAGTAATGGTAAGAAAATAGGATTACCAACCCCTATTTCATAAGTTAATGCCTTAGCAGGATTAACTACTTGGAGATTACGTATTATTTTTGGTAAACGCTTTTGATTCAAGAGAATTAAAGTGAATTAGTCCTTGATAGTTGAGAAACACTAGGATTATGTTATTAAATACAATACATTCTCTGTAAGCACGATGCATGTATGAATTCGTAAAGCCCATAGTTAGAAAGTATTGAAAACTATAAGGTGGACATAACCCTAACTTACTATTTCACTGAATTTGAATACTACTACGAATATTTCATCTTGTTAAATTGAAACCATTAATTTGTGAGCTGAACCAAATCCCCCTATTTATTTTACGGAAACAAATGATTAAAAGTCAACTAGTCTGCATACAACTTAATTAGCACCATATTCCCAGTGGGATTCGACCCCAACCTAGTTGGGTTATATATTTGAGAACGACCGCTTACTCTCTCGTAAGAGAGGTATAATTTGAGTGTTATCATGTATTCAAAGTATTATTCAGTTCTATAAGGTTATGAACACCCGATAAATATGTGTTCTTATATGTTTTTATTTTCAAGTAACAAGTCAGTTAGACCATGGTTTTATTATCATATTCAGATTATCATGTTCATGCTGAGAACTTATCAGTACAGTACCATGTAATGTTAAATAAAAAATAATATTGGTGTCGTTCAGTTTGGAGTAATACTTAGTACCGAGCGAATGCAGGGATTACAGCCTCCCCTGCAGTTAGGCATGAGTCGTTAGTATCTGTCCTTAAGTTCCAACCTATGATGCAACCATAGATTATGAGGGGTCCCCCACCAGTAAGGCATGATAACCTCATTCTCTTGGAAATCAGCCTTATGGATCCACATCGTCTGTCATGTGCTTGTACCTATAGCAAGGTACTAATACCCTTCTAACTGGGGTTATAGGCTAGACCTCGATAGCTTAGATTGGGGTATGTCGATTGTAGTTAGCTTCTGCATTTTTTAGTCGATACTCAGTTTATATCAATTCAAGTTTGCTTGTCCAAGTAATCAGATTTCGAGTTATTTATTCGAATAATTTTATAGATTATTTAGTATTCAAATCATGTTAGTACATACCTTGCTTGGTCCTTCATTAATCCTACATGTTAATGTTTTCATGCTCAGTATTTATTTATGACCCTCAGTTCACTTTTATGGCATGATTATATTTATATAAGATTTACATATAGTATTCATGTTTCTACCGCTTCCTAGCTTACAGAATTATTTTTGCTCATAATTTATAAATCTCATTATGACTAATAGTTTTCACGTATAACCATGTTTTAAATGTACATTTCAGAAAATAACTTACATCCTCAGTTGTATAGCTTTTTTTAAATATTTTTATGATTTAATGCATGTCCCTATATACTCAGTATATTCCAAAGTACTGACCACATATATGTTTTTATGTCTACATTCCTTCATAATGTAGGTGCCAAATGTAATCCAGACACCAGTGTCAGATAGTTCTCCGCATTCTACCAGCAGCTAATGAGTTTTCTTATTTTGGGAACTCTAATGTGTTGTAGTTCATGTACTGTATTGTTATTATTCTTGCGTATCAATTTATGGTATTTTGAGGCATGTTCCAACTACCTACAGTCGGTATAGTAGAGGCTTCATAGACAGTCAGTCAGAGTCACTCATGAATTTAAGTTCTTCCTTCAGATTTATCGTGTAATAAAAATTTATAGTTTCACATCTTTCTCAAATAGTATGCTAGTACATAGGATAGTTTGGGATCACTTGTAATTCTGAGTATCATGTTACGACAAAGGGGAAGCCTTGGGTCGTGACAAACTAAGAATCAGATCACAAGGTTCAAGTGTCCTAGGGTGTCAAAGAAGTCATGTCTAGTAGAGTCTTGCGGAACAATACGAAGACATCTGTACTTTTCTAGAGGATATAGGGCATTTAAGAATTTTTCCCTTCTTTCATATCTCAGATTGTGCTATAGAGATGTTCTCTAAGAAACTTATACAGTTTCCTACTTTGCTCCATTTATGCCAACTTTGCCTTTTTTGAGGTAATAGTAACAATCCAGCTTAAATTTCTATCGATAAATTTTTCTTAAATAGTAACTACAGACATATATGGGATTGCATGCGGGCTACAAAAAGGATCCCATTAGTACCCTAAAGATCCAAACTTTGAAAGTGTTTGTTCTTGTTTATGAAAAACATACATAAAGCCAAGGTCAGATATGCCCTCAGATCCTTTCTTAGAATCATATGACAATATATAACCTAGATTTAGAAGCATGAACCTAGAAGTTTAGCAGCAGTCGAGTGGGGGATAGTGTTTATCTGAATTCAGTATATTATGTATCCATGGAGCTAGAAATGAGTTATGTAGTTTGTTTAATATCACTTTGAGAGAGATTTCTCAGTTAATAGAGACTTAGAGTATGTTAATGCTATAGTCGAGATAGAGATTAGGCAGTGGCCACCATGATAGAGGAGTTAGTTAAGGTTGAGTATGTTCATAAAATTTTGTATGGATTAGTGTTTTATGATTTTGATCCAGTAGTAATAATTCGGTATTAGTTTATGAGAAATTCTATAGATATCCTTGTTAAATGTTAGAATCTAAGTTTGAATAGTGGATAAATAAGCTAATGAAAGAAGAGAATAGAATTCTAGAAGGTGTGAACTCAGAGAAGGGTGATACTCCTAAATATTCTAAGTTACAAAGTGTTTAAATTATTATATGATTACTATTTGGGCTACAGAAAGTGATGAGTTATATCACAGAAAGAAGTACTTGCAGCGGGTTTTACACTTTAAGATATAGTATTTCAGGGTGAGTTTATTATTTATTTGTATTGTCATATCTCTGGAACTAGAATAAAGTGGTTGCAATTCAGTTTAGAGTTTATTAATGGGGTCTGCATACTTAGAATGATAGATTTAATCTAAGGGGGAGACGATAGAATTAGGAACCAAGTCATGTTTTCAAATTATAGTAGCGATGCTATTGTGTTCTAGAATAATAGTAAGGAAGGAGGAAACCTGACCTATTCTTATTCCAGTGTAAGTTTTTTCGTACTTCAGTCATCATGACATCTACTCATGCTTTACAAGTAAGCTTTATGACCATAGCTCATGTTCATGCACTTCATAGAGAATCATGTACGCTCCCAGTTCCTAGTATAAGGAGTTCCAATTCACTAGCAGTGCAAATTATATTCTATGAATTAATGAAGCCCAAAGCTCAGGTCATATAGCTCATGACTCGTGTACTCATGTTTTACAGTATGCTTAATTCCCAAAACTCATGGTACACCCTTAGTGACCTGTGAAAATATGAATTTTGGCTCTTATGTCCTTAGTTTAGATGTTTCTAATGAATCCATGCCTTTGATACTCTATTCATCAGGCCTCCGCTAACTATTAATGTTATGTATAGTATTCTTTCATTCTTCAGAATCTCATGTCCTAACCTTTTAGTGACTCTCTTTATGTAAAGATAGTGGTGATGGAAATTGATGAATAATGGTTTATATGGGAGAGGATAAATGTTCCTTATTAAGTAAAATATTGTTTTATCTTTGTTTTATCTAAGGTTATAAGTTTGAAGGAAGATTGAGGCAAACTTTTTGGTATATGTCATGGTTGGTTGAGAATTCCACGTGTGTCTTCATGGGGATAGTGCATTGAAGTTGTTGTTAATAGAGGTATTAAAGAGTATGGAAAAAAAGTTCCTTGGTGGGTTGATTGCCTATAAGTTCATATATGGTTATAACGATAGGGTTGAAAGCCATGTTGGTATATAAGTAGATGAATGCATTGTGGCAAGTAAATTCCTGGTAAGATGTTGAAGTTAGTTGTTGGGGTGGTAAGAAGGATTATTCTTGAGATGAGATCTGTGAAAAGGCATGGGGTATTGAATTCATGGTTTACACTAGTATTATGGTGTTTTAGCGTTTTAGCCATGTTGTGATTCCTTATTCAGATATCTCACTCAAATTATGCCCAAAATTCTTTACTCGCTAATATCATTTGAACAGCCTAGATAGGGTGTTGAAGAAATACTTCATTGAGCTATCAATTTTTAGTATGAGTTAGTCGTATATCCAGCAACTTAGTAAAGCAAGCAGACAGATAAGCTCCTATCATATTCCATCTTTTTATCTAGTCTTACCATCCAAAGATTCATGAATACGCATGTTCTATGAGATTCCCAGGTTTAAGAATTAACATCTTCCCAGGTTTTCAAGCTATCACAGCATGAATTCATCTTAGCCCATGCATCATGCATTTGTTTCATATTAAGAAATTAAGTCACAATTTCGCTCGTAAGTATTCAGTGCACCATCTCAGCTATTTCTTAGTATTTAAACCAACTCAGTATCATTCGGGGAGGAATGATACCAAGGTCAAGATATTGTAATACCCCAATATTTCATGTTCTTAATCTCTCAAAAGATAGCCCATGAAGTTAGCTTTCCAGCATCGTAAGTCTTGCCTCGATCTAATATAGTGGCAAGATAAATGCAATTTTCCCTTTTAGTGTCAATTAGGTACCTGTGGTTACGACTTATGTGACGACCCATAACTAGACCTTACATTTCATTACGAGTATTTATAGTCACAATAGTGCTCAGCCAATAATCCGTTCCAGTGGTTATGAGTTCAGCACATGACTCATACGCAAATATTATGAATTGTTGTATAGATCGGTAGAATGACCAGTAAAGGATCTAAGAATCAAGCCACATATTTTTGTGGTTTTTTTGTGACTTATATATATATATGTGTGTGTGTGTGTGTGTGTGTCCTCAAATAGCTCCTAGCTTTTGGACAAGTCAAAACATCCCCTTGAGATTAAATTCTTGGGATGTATATAAATATAGTTATCTTCAAATGAGCATATCTTTTGGTGTACTTATAATATTTATCTCAAGATCCACCAACAAATAGATAATTGAATTAGCTTTCCAACAATAGAAATTTTGCCTTAATTCAATATCGGAGTGAAAAGTTATGGCCAAATTATTGAAGCACTTTCAAAGCTACCCAGAGTACAACTCAGAATGTCTCCTTATGAGTCATTAGGAGGGAGTCGTAATATGGGAAATAAAGATAATTGAATTAGCTTTCCAACAATACAAATTTTGCCTTAATTTGATATCGGAGTGAAAAGTTATGGCCAAATTACTGAAGCACTTTCAACGCTGCCCAGACTACGACTCGGAATGTCTCCTTACAAGTCATTAGGAGGGAGTTGTAATATGGGAAATAATGGTTGAAAATGGGTTTCTAACAATGAATCAATCCATGACTCATATGTTGACCTTATGAGTCGTGAACAAAGCTATTGGGACGGCTTCCAGACATTTTCTACATTATTCCTAAGGTTTTTTTTGGTCTTTTCCCATTCTTTTAACTCCAAAACTACGTCGTTTGACACTCCAAACAATAGTTACCTAGCATAAATATTACCCTAACCTATCATAACTCAGAAATCATTCATCATAAAACAAAAAGAAGTGATTCCTTTCTTCCTAAAATCAATTAGGGTTCTTCAAGTTCAAGTTCAATCCCAAGAAATTTATCCAAGACTTTCACATTCAGGTATGTGGGGTATTCATCAAAGGGTTCCTTCCACCAATTGAGTTACAAAATTCCCTTTTTGTTCAAGTATGAATTTTTAATCTTCTTCTGTGAAATTATCCATGTAAATCATGAATATAATCCATGTTTTCTTAGTAATTTGGATTCAAGCCATGTCAACATGTTTCCCCCATGTGAATTAGGTTATTTCATGCTTTAAATTTAAATTACCCATGTCATATTCAATTGATTCTATGTCAAATTATCAAGTTATGACTAAATCATGTGAATATGTTATCCTCCCAAGTTTACCTTATTCCTATGCTCAAATTTAAGGAATTCATCAGTTTAGTGACATGTATTATGTTTTGGGTCTCTAAATTATGATTTCCTATTAGTGTTTTAAATGATATTATTGTATTTAAAGTATCATTTAGTGTTGGAGGTTTATGAATACGTGATACCTATATGTTTCTACATGATTCCGTTTTCAAGTAACAAGTCAGTCGGACCATGGTTTTATTATCATACTCAGATCATCATGTTCATTCTGAGCACTTATCAGTACAATACCATGTCATGTTAAACAAATAATAATACCATTTTCATTCAGTTGGGAGAAACACTTAACACCGAGTGAACGTTGGGATGGTAGCTCCCTCATCTATTAGGTATGAGTCATTAGTAGCAATCCCTAAGTTCTAGACCTACGGTGATGCTGTAGATTATGAGGGATCCCCCGTCAGTTATGCATTACACCCTTATCCTCTAAGATAACAGCCTTATATATCCACATCATCAGGCCTGTGTTTGTACCCCTGGTAAGGTACCAACACCCTTCCAACTCGGGTTATAAGTTAGACCCCGATAGCTCAAATTAGGGCATGTCGGATGTAGTTAGCTGCCATGGTTTCAGTCAATACTCATTTTATATTAGTTAAGGTTTGGTTGACCAAGTAATTAGATTTCTAGTGTTTCAGTCAGACAGTTTTATAGATTATTTGGTATCTAGATCATGTTAGTACATACCTTGCTTGGTCTTGCATTCATCTTACATGTTTATGTCTCCATGCTCAGTACTCATACAATATTCATGTTCCTACCGCTTCCCAACTTACAGAATTATTTTTTGCTCACGATTTATAAATTTAATTATGACTTACAATTTTCACCCATAACTACATTTTAAATGTATGTTTCAGCAAATAACTTACATCCTCAATTTTAAAGCATAATTTAAATATTTCCATGATTTAGTGTATGTCTCTATATACTCAATACATTCCAAAGTACTAACCACACATATGCATTTGTGGCTACATTCGTACATAATATAGGTACTAGATATAGTCCACATAGTAGGGTCAAAAAGTTCTCAACATTTAGTGGTAGTTGGAGGCATATCCCAGCCACCTACAGTCAGTATAGTAGAGGCTTCGTAGACAATCAGTCAGAGTCACTATGTATTTCTAGTTCTTACTTTAGATTTGTTGTGTGTAAATTTTTATAGTATAACATGTATTAAGATTTTCTCATGATTATGCTTTCGCTCAGAAAATTTATCTTTTCTTTACATTATAAATTAGTTTCTCAAATAGTATATGACTGAATGAGTTAGCTTGGGATAACTTATGGTTCTAAGCATCGTGTTATGACTAGAGGGCAGTCTCGAGTCGTGACAAAACACTTATCAAGAAGATCCTTTATTTGCTCATTTATTTACTTTAGTTCAGTCGAAGCCATCCTATAAGGAGGAATGGAAATGGGATAGGTATCCAGTAGCAGATGGATCCCAAATTCTATTTCACTATCAGGAGGAATTCTAGGAAGATCATCGAGAAAAACTTCAGAAAACTCATTAACCATAGGGAAAGATTACAAAGGACTCTCAAATTAATAATCCTTAACCTGAATTAAATAATACATACACCCTTTGGATATCATATTTTGGGCTTTAAGATAAGAAATAAACTCCCCTTTGGGTACTAAGGAACTCTCTTCGAATTCAATTACTTGTTCATTAGGAAAACAGAAACTGACCTTTCAGATCTTAAAATCTATAGAAACACAACACAAGTGAATCCAATCCATACCAATGTTACATCAAAAAATTCCACCATATCAAGTTCTATCAATTCCAGCAATGTCTCCCAAGGACACCACACAACCCCTATTGATTTTTCTAACTACAATTGAATCACCCACCCGAGTAGATATAGAAAAGCGGTTAGAAATATTTTTAGGACCAAACCCAAAGTGTATAGCCACATAAAGGGTTACATAAGATAGATAAAACCTGGTTCAAGAAAACAATAAGCATCATGGGAGAAGACCTATAACATACCAATGAAAACATCTGGGGATGCCTCTGATTCGTGATGAGTAGTAACAGCATAGAGATGATTCCAATCGGTCTTGGTTCCTGAAGTGGCACTCTTAGGTGTAGGAGCCAAAGAAGTGGTGATCGGAACCTTATTATATCCAGTGGTTTCACGACCTAATTTCTCAGTTTGTGATAGCACCTACTATAACCCACCAGTAGGAAAGCCAATTTCATAATCTGAAACTGCGAGTAATAGACTACCAAAAGAATGAAAAGAATAATGCAAAATATATGAAATACATGACTATCATGCATAAGATAATCCCAACACCTGGTGTACTCAGTACAAGATATTCTACTATCAATGATGATATAAATAATGTACCAAATGAATATAAAGATATATCTATCTCTGAACACAATATACAGACTAGTCTAGTACATAAAAGGCAGGAAAGAAATACTCTGAGTGTCAGTAGCTCACCCTATGACACGATTCGATTGAGGTCCTTATCATTGTGAGAGTCCAAAGTCCAACTGGGATTGGAGATCACCCCCGTTACCCTATCCAACCTCTAGTTGTCTGCCCTAAGTTGGCTGAATTTCGAACATATAAAAAAATAGCTTAACTGGACAAGGACGGGCTTTAAGATAGGTCTGCTCATAGACTAACACTACCAAGTCATCCCATCCACCAAACCATACCAACCAAACCACCAAGCAAAACCAATACTGTACCAAGGGCCACAAACCAGCCCATAACCAAATAAGACCCAAAACATAATATGATTAATCCCAAAATGAAATATGATGGAACAACCAATAATATCGTCAACCAGTGTCAGCACCAATACAAATACCAATGCTAAGGCTGACACTAATACCAACCCCGCCCATTCCAACCCATAGCAGTACCACAAAAGCCTCTAACCAAAAAAACAACAAAATTTGGTTGGGAAATACCACCAACCAAGCCAAAACCAATATCCATAATTAAGTCAATGTATGAAATAACATATATGAAATAGAGCCTTCAGAATCATGAAAGCTCACTATTTCAATCCAAATGCTGACCCGAAGTCTGAATCGCTAAGTAGAAGGAGTGAAACAGTTAGTTCCTATATCGCGTAGGGATACAGCACCCAAAGACGGGTTAGCAGGTGAACGCTAGCATGAAATCAGAATAAGGATAAAATAATGTCATTTATAAAATTAAGTAAAAACCAACCATATGCACATAACCATAAATATATATATAACCATGCTGGGAAAAGGGATCGAGTTTAGCATGACATTAAAACCTTTACCTAGGTTGTGTATCTTTGTCATCCTAAACCACCCATAGGCTATATGGGTTCAGCTCTCCCTACTGAAAGGGCCCCAGTGCGTGGAGCCATATGACCAGGGAATAAAACCTAGGATGACTAGTACACCTCCCAAAATATATAGTAGGACATCATGCACACGGTCACTAGGACCAAACCTCATATCAGTAAATATGAGTTTCCAATTTAGATCCCCTCAGACCTTACCATCCACAGCTTTGCTACACCTCTGTTCTTTAAGCCTAACTAAAGCCATTTTCCATCCAAAACATTATTTCATTATTATTAACCGAGGCTATTAGTAGTGGTATCATCATACAAACATTAACTTGCAAGTATTTTCCTTAGCCAATCCTTAGGGGATTTCCATGTACCCCACATGATTTTCAATTAACCAAAACCATGGACACCAAGGCCTTCCCAATCCATTTAAAGCCATTTAAACCATTCATATCATTTGGGGTTCTATTACTAAGTTTATACCATGCATAGGTTCACTTAAAAAACCAATATTATAGTGAAAACATTGTTAAAGGCATTTTATCAAACAATTTGAGGTCATAGTATTGCAAAAACAAAGTCCAGTACCAAAGAACCATTCACATGCAACCAATTATCCAAAACTACCATTAATGCATATAAAAGCATAATTAAAACATGGAAAACCATAATAATGCATTTATAACCAAAATATCCAAATCATATTCAAAAACCCAAAATCATACAACATTCAAATCAGTAAAATTATTGTATAAAATCATACCTTTTGTTGGAACTAACAATGAGGGAAGAAAACCTGCCTTAAACTAAGATGATGATGGAGAGAAATCACCAAGACAAACCCCAATTTACTCCTTAAGATGAAACCCTAGCTTTCTTTGCCCAAAAACTCTAGAAAGGATTTAAGAGTGTTTTCCAAGTGTTTAAGAATAGAATAATAGGGAAAATAATCTCCCAAGTGCAATATAAGTCATGTGACCTTATTAGGACAAGTGGGAAAATATCCAGATTGTATTCACTTAAACTACATTAAATTTCTATCATAGGGTATGTGATGATAGGCGTATTTACACGCCTAAAGTGCTATAATTTACCCATAGTTTAGCTAAGTTTTGAAGACAAAATATATAATTCATGCACTTTTAGTCCTTTTTCCTGTAAGTGAGCTAACAAACATGATTAGCAAGTTTTCCGGTATAAATGATGAAGATTTCAGAATTTTATGGATAACTTGACGCCAAAGGAAGCTTCATGAAAGAAGGAGAGCAGAGCTTGGACGCCTAGGACTAAAAGTGATGCATAGGAAACCTGTCCCAGGCAAAAACAGCATTTCTCAAGACTTTGGGGATCAGGAGTAACTTATTAGGATTAGGATAATGATGCAGTAATTTATTAGGATTAGGATAAGTACGCAGTAGCCTAGTAGGAATAGGATATGGGTATTATAAATACCCTATTTTGCTGAAGCTTTTGAAGATTCTGATTATTCTAATTCATTCATCTACAACTCTAAACAATTTGCTTTTAATTAATTCTTATTTACTTTCTCTTCATCTATTCGACTTTTAATTTTCATGATAAGAGAAACACTACTTTGAAAGGAAATCATGCCACAAGCCCTACCAACATATACTTCACGTGAGATCTTTATATTGGTATGATGATAATGACTATTGTGATTTCCATTGCACTCATGACTAGCTAAACCTCTCTGTTGGGGTTATGGAAGCCTTATGATATACTATCTATTGCTATGAGTTTGTGAATTCTTGACACGTATGTTGCTTATATCATTATTCTCTTCATCTTAATCTAAATTCATGTAGTTGCAAACATATAGAATACGCCAGTATAGCATTAACTTGTTCGAAAGAAAAGTTATATGTCTGGAAAAGAGATAATGTCAAGTTAATAGGGCACCAACCCCTGTTAAAAAGTTAGTGTCGTAAATGGATTAACCTTTTGGAGAATTTGTACCATTAGATACGCTTTAAGCTCGAAAGAGTTAAAGTGAAATAATCCTTGATGGTCGAAAGACCCCTGGATTTACCATAGAATACAATTCTCTATAAGCACATGCATGTCTGAATTCCGCATAACTCATAGTCAATAGATACGTACAACTCAGAAGGTGGACATAACCCCAGCTCTAAATTCTCATTGATCAAAACCAACCAAACAATCTGTTTTACTCTTCTATTTTTGGTTCTTACGTTATTATTTTGTTACTCACGCTACAATCCACCCTTTTTACAAAACTTTCACCAAAAGTCTAATAATCTTTGCTTACTTAGTGATCAAGTATTCTTTGTGGGATTCGACACCCAACCCAGTTGGGTTCTATATTTGACAACGACCGCTTACACTCTTACGAGAGCTGTAGTTTGAGCATTATCAAATTTTGGCGCCGTTGCCGGGGAATACGGTTGTCAACTAAGTTTGTGATAATTACTAGACCCTTTGGTCAAAGATTCTCGTATTTTATTTTTAGTTGTTATTTTTGTTTTCTGCAGGTTTTTATCCAGTGCATGTCCCATACTCGAAGATCTGGTCAACCATTATTACTAATAAATCTTGAACTGCAACTTATTGGAAGGATGGATGCACAACGTGACATTGAGAGAAGGGCTGCTCAACAGGAGCAGGCTAGACTAGCTGCGTTGGCCACCGCCCAAGTACATCAACAGAATATTGATAACCCAGGGCGAGCAGTAGATCCTGATAATGAGGACTTAGGTGATGATGAACTACTAAACCCTAGGCGTGATGCATAGGTGGCAACACCGGCAAACAGAAGAGATCGTCAAGCTAGGTTTAGGCCTAAATGCCGAGTTATGCAACCAGCTTTCGATGATGATGATGATGATCTTGATGGAGCCGGAGCCACGGGAGCCATTATTCCTCCACCATTGGCGCCCGGAGCCAAGTTCAACATCACGAGCACCATGATTCAGTTATTGCAACTCAAGGGATTATTCGGTGGACTAGCAGGCGATGATCCGAATATGCATCTGATCAACTTTATTTCTACATGCAAGTCATTCGACAATCCTGGCATTGGATAGAATACAATTAGGTTGTGCTTATTTCCATTGTCTCTATCTGGGGAGGCAACTGTATGGTTGAATGGGCTAACTCCTGATTCTATCACTAATTGGAGGCAATTGAAAGACGCTTTCCTAGAAAGATTCTTTCCACCATCCAAGAGAGCACAATTGAGAGATGAAATTATCAATTTTCGTCAGCTTCCAACTGAAGCCCTCCACGAAACATGGGAGAGATTCAAGAAGAAGCTTATGAGGTGCCCAAACCATCACATGACCAATGTTCACTTGATGGAGATACTATATAGATCCTTGAATTCAGTAACTAAACCTGTGGTGGATAATGCGGCTGGAGGATCATTTATGGACCTCACCTTTGTTCAGGCAAGTGATATGCTAGACCGGACGATGAAGCAAAGTAGGGCGTGGCATACCAGAGATTCTGAGGTAGCAAGCCCCACTTTTTCTATAGGCATGACTGCAGAACAAAGGAGAAGAGAAGAAGAACGTGATCAAGATTTGGCGCACATGAAAACACAAGTGGATCTTCTTACAAAGCATCTATTATCAGGGAAGACCGAAAAAGTCAAAGCAGTTGCATCATAAGGAAGAGAGAAATCCGATTCTGAGGAAGAATCCAACTACGTGAACAATCAGGGGGGTTTCCGAGGCAATGCCTAAGGAAACCAAGGTCGAAACTATTATGATAATTCTGGAAACAAGGACCGGGATCAAGGTAGATGGAAGAACAAGACTGACAGGAGTGGCATGTATATTCCTCCTGGACGACGAGAGGCCACTGCATCTGGTTTGGGAAATATGTCAATGGAAGATATGATGGCTAAGCTGTTGAAAGGAGTGGAAGCAACCAGCACGGAAGTAACTGAGGTAATAAATGACTTGGCCTCAATGAAGCAATTGGTTGACTCACATTCCACTTCAATAAGACAGCTGGAACAACAATTGAGTCAAATTTCAGCCATATTAAATCAAAGAAAAGCTGGCACCCTATCGAGCGATACAATGCAAAACCCAAGAAACGATGGAACATGCATGGCTGTTACTACCAGAAGTGGTAAGGTGCTGGAAAATTCATCCCAAAGCAAGCAAGTGGCCGAAGATATCGTAGGTAATATAGAAAAAGATGACGCCGTCGAAACTAATGAAGACATTCTTGACGTCATTCCTCGACGTCCACAGCCTGAAAAGATCTCCAAACCTAAGCATGATGAAAAGAAAGTCGTGGAGAAAACAATTCCCCTTCCACCACCTTATTTTCCGCAAAGATTAAAGAAGAGAGCTGATGATACCAAGTTTAATAAATTCATGTCAATGTTAAAACAGCTGACCATTAATGTTCCCTTGGTTGAGGCACTAGAACAAATGCCAGGCTACCCAAAATTTACGAAGGATCTTTTAACAAAGAAGCGAGCAGCAAGTGGTGAGTTGACAGATGTTGTTCATCATTGTAGTGCAATTGCTACCAGATCAATAGTTCAGAAGAAGGCTGACCCAGGAGCCTTCACTATTCCTTGCACTGTCGGATCTTTGAATTTTGTCAAGGCATTATGCGATTTAGGAGCCAGTATCAACTTGATGCCATTATCCATTTACAAAAAGTTGGGGTTGGGTGATCCTACTCCAACCAATATGAGGCTTGTGATGGCTGATAGGTCGGTAAAATGATCTGTTGGTATTTTATGTGATGTATTGGTGAAGGTTTCTTCATTCATCTTTCCAGTAGACTTTGTTATTTTGGATTGTGAGGTAGACTCTGAAGTTCCCATAATCTTGGGGCACCCTTTCCTTACAACAGGAAGTGTGCTTATTGATTTAAGAGCTAATGAGATTCTATTCTGGATGAATGACGAAGTAGTCCGCTTTGATGTATGTAAATCAATGAAGCAACCCAAAGATCTGAACGTGTTCTCGGTAGTTGATGTTTATATTGATGATGAGAAAGAATTACCCATAGAGGAGAAGCTTGTTGATGAACCATTGGTGGTTGTGCTTATGAATATTGAGCATAAGGATGCTGAAAATTATGAAGAAACTATTTGTGCTCTAACAGGATAGGGTCATATCCTCATGCTCCCAAGAAGCTGGACCTTGATCTCAAAAACCGACCAACACCACCAGCTAAACCTTCTATTGAGGAACCACCCACGTTAGAATTGAAGGAGCTGCCTAACCATTTAAAGTATGCATTCTTGGGAAGCGGTAACACACTCTCGGTTATTGTGGCGGCAGATTTGGGTGAGCAACAAGTTGCAGCTCCAATCACGGTTCTACGAAAGTACATGAGAGCCATCGGTTGGACTATCGCTGATATCATTGGTATTCCGCCTGGAATTTGTACACACAAGATTCAGCTTGAAGAAAATTGCTTACCCACTATTGAGCATCAAAGGCGTCTGAATCCACCTATGCAAGAGGTAGTGAAGAAATAAATTATTAAATAGTTAGATGCAGGGGTTGTGTATCCAATCTCCGACAGTAAATGGGTAAGCCCGGTACAATGTGTACCAAAGAAAGGTGGCATGGAGGTAGTTGCGAATGAAAAAAATGAGTTAATTCCACTCAGACCTATCACAGGGTGGAGAGTATGCATGGACTACCGTAAGCTGAATTCGTGGACCCTTAAAGATCACTTTCCAATGCCCTTTATTGAACAAATGCTTGATCGATTAGCAGGGAAAGGATGGTTTTGTTTCTTAGACGGTTATTCTGGCTATAATCAGATATGTATCGCCCCCGAAGATCAAGAGAAGACAACATTTACATGCCCCTATGGTATGTTTGCCTTCAAACGTATGCCATTTGGGCTATGTAACGCACCCGCCACTTTTCAGCGTTGTATGATGTCCATTTTTTCTGATATGGTGGAAGACACGCTGGAGGTATTCATGGATGATTTTTCAGTTGTGGGTGAGTCGTTTGAATCCTGCTTGACAAATCTAAGTATGGCATTGCAGAGATGTGTTGAATTCAACCTAGTGCTGAATTGGGAGAAGTGCCACTTTATGGTGAAAGAAGGTATTGTTCTTGGGTATAAAATCTCCAAAAAAGGAATTGAGGTGGATTGAGCTAAAATCGAAGTTATCGAGAAACTACCACCCCCAATTTTGGTCAAAGGAGTTCGTAGTTTCCTCGGTCATGCAGGTTTCTACCGAAGGTTTATCAAAGACTTCTCCAAAATTGCTAGTCCATTATGCAAACTTTTGGAGAAAGATGCAAAGTTTGAGTTTAATGAAGATCGTGTGAAGGCATTGAATGCCTGAAAGAGAAGCTAATTGAAGCCCCTATCATGGTAGCACCAGATTGGTCTTCACCGTTTGAAGTCATATGTGGTGCTAGCGGGGTAGCTTTGGGTGCTGTACTTGGACAGAGAAGAGAAAAGTTATTCCATCCAATCTACTATACGAGTAAGGTCTTGAACGAAGCCCAGAAAAACTATACTGTCACAGAACAAGAGCTTCTAGCAGTTGTGTATGCCTTCAAAAAGTTTCGTGCTTATTTGTTGGGAACCAAAGTGATAGTTCATACAAACTATGTAGCCCTTAGATATCTGATGACAAAGAAAGATGCAAAACCAAGGCTAATTCGATGGGTATTGTTGCTGCAAAAATTTGATTTCGAGGTAAAAGATAGAAGAGGTTGCGAAAACCAAGTGGCTGATCATCTATCTAGACTCGAGAACGAGCATATAGCGCAGCCTGATCTAGAGATTGATGATGCATTCCCTGATGAAGAGATCTTAGCCACCATGATGGAAGAGTTACCATGGTATGCAGATTTTGCAAACTTCGTGGTAAGTAATGTGATGCCTACGAATCTATCATTTCATCAAAAGAGGAAGTTCATGCATGATGTGAGACACTACTTCTGGGATGAGCTATATTTGTTTAGACGATGCGCGGATGATGTTATCAGGCGATGCATATCCCATGTTGAGGTGCCGAATATATTGGAAGCATGTCACACTTCCCAAGTTGGGGGACATCACGTAGGTAATCGGACAACAAGGAAGGTATTACAAAGTGGCTATTATTGGCCTTTGATATTTAAAGATGCCTACGACTTTGTGAGAAGATGCGACCAATGTCAGAGACAAGGTGCGATTTTGAAACACCATGAGATGCCCATGTCAAAAATCCTTGAAGTAGAGCTCTTTGATGTATGGGGTATCGATTTTATGGGTCTATTCGTGAATTCGTTTGGAATAAAATATATCCTAGTTGCTGTAGATTATGTTTCAAAATGGGTCGAAGCAGTAGCATTGGTTGATAATGAAGGAAAACATGTTGGTGCATTCTTGAAGAAAAACATCTTCTCTCGTTTTGGGGTACCACGTACTATCATAAGCGATTGAGGATCTCACTTTTGCAACAAACTGTTCAAATCCGTGTTGGCAAAATATGGTGTCAAGCAACATAAGGTAGCCACGCCTTATCACCCACAAACTAGTGGACAGGTCGAGGTTTCCAATCGAGAGATCAAGCAAATCCTTGCTAAGACTATAAATGCTAATAGGAAAGATTGGTCTCGGAAGCTGGACGATGCACTATGGGCATATAGGACTGCATTCAAAATGCCAATTAGCATGTCCCCGTACCAACTAGTTTATGGGAAAGCTTGTCATTTACCCATTGAGCTCGAGCACAAAGCATTGTGGGCGTTGAAGCAACTGAATTTGAATTGGGATGATGCTATGAACTTGAGGTTGGAGCAGCTGAATGAGATGGATGAATTCCGTCTACATGCATATGAAAGATCAGACCTCTACAAGGAGTGGATGAAAAAGTATCATGATCAGCGGATTGTTCAATGAAACTTTCAAAAGGGTGATATGGTACTTCTTTTCAATTCCAGACTAAAGTTATTCCCAGGTAAGTTAAGGTCCAAATGGTCTGGTCCGTACAAGATTAGCCAAGTCCACTCGTCTGGAGTAGTTGAGCTAGAAGACAATAATGGTGTTGTCTTTAAGGTGAATGCCCAATGAGTAAAACCATATATCGGCCCCTTGACTCAATGAACTATATGGCCACCATCTATCTCGACGAAGTCTAAGTACTCGAGGTAACTATGTCGTGCCACGACAATAAATCAAGCACTAGATGGGAGGCAACCCATCGTGAATTTTTTGTTTCCTTTGCATTTCTTTTTACTAAATAAAAATCCAAAAAGAAGAGTCGAGCCGCGACTGAAACTAAGGCGCTTGATGGGAGGCAACCCATCGTTCTAATCATTTTTGTCGTTTTTGAGTAAATGTAGGTGCAAAAGGTGTAAAGGAGGAGATTGGTTTCAAATTTTGATTTGGAAGTATTGCATGTTGAAGGTGGTAAGTTAGGAATGAAAAAGCAAAAGGCTATGGGTGAGGTATTGCTTATGAAAATATAGGCAAAGAACAAGGCAAGGCCTATGTAAATCTAGGCCACGAACAAGGCAAGGCCTATGCTATGGCCTAAGCTCTCGGATTCTAGAGTGCTTTAGCATAGGCGCCGCCTATGCTCAACAATGCCATAGCATAGGCGCCGCCTATGCAAAAGCCTTTTGTCTCTGAATATCATATGCCATGGCATAGGCGCCGCCTATGCTCAACAATGCCATAGCATAGGCATCGCCTATGCTCAACAATGCTTTGCAAAAGGCACCGCCTATGCCAAGCATAGGCAAAGCATTAGACGCCGCCTATGGTCACTTTTGGTCTCCAAATCCAATTCCAAATGGGTCAAAACCTGACCCAAGCTTGTCCTATAAATAGAACCTTAGTCTTAAATCAATAACACATTGCAATTCACCCTAAAGCGCCGCCTACCTCTCCAAATTCTCCCAAAAATTTTCCTTCTGCTCTTTTACTTTGCAAGAACATCTTCCAAGGCCATCAACCAAGTAAGTACTTCTTTGTTCTTCTTTTATGTCCCGTAAGTACTACACTACTACATCTATAATGAATTGTTTAATCTTGAAGTAGTATTGATGATTTGAATATGGTTGATTTGTTGTGGTGAAACTAAGTGAGTGAAAAAATACGTAAGGATGCTCTTGACTTGTTTCCAACTTGTATTTGATTTTGATACATTGTCATACTTTTGCGGAATTGACATAGTCTAGAACATTGCATAACCTTGTATCCTAAAAGCTTGCTTGAATGACTTGTTTATTGCGATGAAAATCATGGTTAACTACAAACATAAAATGTTGTAATTATTCCAAGCCATAAATTGATACAATATCTATGTAGTAGTTTTATTCAAAGTGATGCATTATTCCAAAACATGAAAGCATTACCAAGATTACATGATCTACAATTGAGAAAGTATAGTTAAGATGATACGAAAAGTATGACTGCACTGATTATATTGTTGGAACATAACACCTAAACGTATATCGATGAAATCTGAGTAATCGACATCGTTCACTTCACTAGTTCGTACAAACAAACTAAGTGTGGGGTGGTGCCACTACTGCTTGTTTATTGATTTTATACACTGAGATGAAGCTAACATGACTATTATGTTAATCTCAGGTACAATGGCACCAAAAGCCAGACAAGGGAAAGAAAAAGCAACCACTTCACAAAAAGGCCAAAAAAGGGGACGAAAAGAGCAAGGAGAATCCTTCTCGCCGCAAATACCTCACCGCATGTTTGGAATTAAATGGGTCCTAGAGGAGGAAGGAAAGGAGTGGTATAGGAACAATAAAGAGAAAAAATATGTTCATGTGGAGTTGATACACAAGGAAAGCCTAGCAAAGAAAGAACCCCGTATGTTGGCTAAGATAATGGCGTTACATCTTGATTTCATCTTCCGAGATATGGGAGAGTGCAATCTTGATTTAACACGTGAATTCTATGTCAACTGGTCACCGAAAACTACAGGGAGTGAAGTAAAGATTCGGGGCCAGGTTCTGCAACTAAATGCGGAGTTCTTCAACTCCTTTTTAGGCTTGCCATCTGTTGATCCATCACCACTCAAGGAGCTGTATAACAGACCGCCGTACAGGGCCATTAGACACACATTGTGCGGAACAAGATCTATGGCACGATGGAGCAGACACAAGGACACCGGTCGGCACAACACCTTCCCATATGCTTCCTTAAATAGGGAAGCTCGGATATGGATGCGAATAGTCAACTCTTGCCTGATTCCAGGGACACAGTACACAAAGATAACACGAGATAGAGTGTGCTTGGTGTACGCATTGATGAAGAATGTCCCTATCAACATTGGGGCAATTATTCGATCTACAATGCGAAAGTCCAGGCTACACAAGAGGTCCCACTTCAGCTTTGGCAATCTGTTGACCGCAATATTGAGGAAAGAAGACATCGAAGATGAACCGGCTGATCATAAACTTCCACACAACCCAAAGAAGGTTGACCTCACAAAGGTTAAAGATGTTGAAACCATGCATAGCGTCAACCTTACCACTGCGGAAAGGCATGCTCGGGATGAGAGTTTCTTTTGCCATCTTTATGGCATGACTCGGTTTACCATGATGAGCGGAGGTCGTGTTCCAACTGCTGCAGAGCTCCAACAGCTGGATTATGACTACCCAATGAATGAGCATGCAAGGCAAATATGTGGAGTAGGTGTGTTCTTTGAGGAACCTCTTGATGACGATGTGCCAACCGATGATGATCGTCGAATGCCAAACTCCGACGTGGAGGAGAACTCTGATGACGATGACTCTGATAATGATTCCGATGAAGGAGGTATGACCCCAGACATAGAGGAGGAGTCTGACTAACCAGGTTTTTCTTATTTATTTTCCACTGAGGATAGTGTGTCCTATCTAAGTGTGGGGTGCTGGTATTTGTATGTTATACCTCTTTATCTGCATTTGCATTTATTTATGTTTGTTTGTTTTGTTTTTTTAGTAGTTAAATTTTTTTAAAATTTTTAACTTTGCATGAAATTGTTCTGATAGGCAGCATGGTATTATGACAAGAGTCTGTGATAAAATCATTACTATTGAGACGTTTAGGCTCTAAGTGTGACTCACTGTGTGATATCTATGTGGTTTAATTCCTTCATACGTGGGTCAAGAGTCTATACTGCTTCCAATAAAGTCGACCATGTGCCTTGTGTGTGTGAGATGATAGTATATTCTATGTTTGTGGCTGATGCTAGAACTTGCCTAGTATGTATGTAAAGCGAAATAAAGAGTGTGAGTTTAGGAGATGATTTAGCCATTTCTTTGGAAACCTATGATTGTTTACCTTCATTTTATCTACCCATGGACATCATCCTAGATAACCCCCTTTGAGCCTTAAGCCTATTTTCTTTGACAGCCTCATATGTAAGCCCAATCCATTTTTTCAAGACCATAATTTGATCCAAATTCCTAAGTGCTTTAAATTGTAAAGTCATGTGACAAAATAAGAGGAAATTGTGTGGGAGTTGTGCCTTAAAGGGAATTGGTGCTTGAATTTGTTATGAAAATAATTGCTATCATAAGAGGTGTGTTATGAAAAGAAAAAGGAAAATAAAAATAAAAAGTTAATTTTGTTCAAAATTGAAAAACAAAAGAGGTGAGAAAGGGTGGTAGATTAAAAGAAAGTAGAAAAGTTGTTTGAAAGAAAGCATAAATGGCATAATGTGATGTATTAAAGCGCTTAGGAACATAGTCACTATTTCTGGCCAAAATAATCCTACCCGTCCCTTAGCCTACATTACAACCTGTAAAAGACCTATTTGATCCTAGGCTTAGCATTCTGATATTTAGTGGAACATTACACTAAGGGCAAGCCTATGGTCATCAGTTGCAACATATGAATTCTTTGTGAGAGTGAAAGCAAGGAGAATATTGTACCCATGTTTCTAAAAATGCAAAACTTGTGAGAGATTATGGGTAATATCTTGTGTGAGACACACATGGTTGATGAGTTTTGGGTAGTCGTGTATGATTCTTTGTGCCTTAGCTTGTGGATACAAATTAACCATCATCACGATTCTATATTGGAGGTTGAATTGTTTCTAGTAGTGATCAATAAAACTACTCTTTGTTAGTAATTGCTATGCCAGTCTTAATGAATATTTTGTGTTGTTACTGTGAAACCCTAAGTAGATGTCTAGAAGGACATGATATTTTGTTCGAGGACAAACAAAGCTTTAAGTGTGGCGTGTTGATGATAGGCGTATTTACACGCCTAAAGTGCTATAATTTACCCATAGTTTAGCTAAGTTTTGAAGACAAAATATATAATTCATGCACTTTTAGTCCTTTTTCCTGTAAGTGAGCTAACAAACGTGATTAGCACGTTCTCAGGTATAAATGATGAAGATTTCAGAATTTTATGGATAACTTGACGCCAAAGGAAGCTTCACGAAAGAAGGAGAGCAGAGCTTGGACGCCTAGGACTAAAAGTGATGCATGGGAAACCTGTCCCGGGCAAAAACAGCATTTCTCAAGACTTTGGGGATCGGGAGTAACTTATTAGGATTAGGATAATGATGCAGTAATTTATTAGGATTAGGATAAGTACGCAGTAGCCTAGTAGGAATAGGATATGGGTATTATAAATACCCTATTTTGCTGAAGCTTTTGAGGATTCTGATTATTCTAATTCATTCATCTACAACTCTAAACAATTTGCTTTCAATTAATTCTTATTTACTTTCTCTTCATCTATTCGACTTTTAATTTTCACAACAAGAGAAACACTACTTTGAAAGGAAATCATGCCATAAGCCCTACCAACATATACTTCACGTGAGATCTTTATATTGGTATGATGATAATGACTATTGTGATTTCCATTGTACTCATGAGTAGCTAAACCTCTCTGTTGGGGTTATGGAAGCCTTATGAGATACTATCTATTGCTATGAGTTTATGAATTCTTGACACGTATGTTGCTTATATCATTATTCTCTTCATCTTAATCTAAATTCTTGTGGTTGCAAACATATAGAATACGCCAGTATAGCATTAACTTGTTGGAAAGAAAAGTTATATGTCTGGAAAAGAGATAATGTCAAGGTTATAGGGCACCAACCCCTGTTAAAAATTTAGTGCCGTAACTGGATTAACCTCTTGGAGAATTTGTACCGTTAGATACGCTTTAAGCTTGAAAAAGTTAAAGTGAAATAATCCTTGATGGTCGAAAGACCCCTGGATTTACCATAGAATACAATTCTATATAAGCACATGCATGTCTGAATTCCGCATAACTCATAGTCAATAGATACGTATAACTCAGAAGGTGGACATAACCCCAGCTCTCAATTCTCATTGATCAAAACCAACCAAACAATCCGTTTTACTCTTCTATTTTCGGTTCTTACGTTATTATTTTGTTACTCACGCTACAATCCCCCCTCTTTACGAAACTTTCACCAAAAGACTAATAATTTTTGCTTACTTAGTGACCAAGTATTCTCTGTGAGATTCGACACCCAACCCAGTTGGGTTCTATATTTGACAACGACCGCTTACACTCTTACCAGAGCTGTAGTTTGAGTGTTATCAGTATGACTGACCGTTATAAGTCATACCAAACCTTTATGAGTAGTACCCACGTCTCGTACCCAAGGCTTCCCCCCTTGGACCCAACACTGTCCCAGATATGACATACCCAAACCCAAGTCATATTCAAGTGTACAACTAGTACCCATAAACTGTACCCCCAGCAGAATAAAATCCAGGAGGTTTAAATACTAACCGCCATATTAGTCCTGGGTATGACTCATACCCTAGCTTATGGCTCATGGTGAGCTACTCATGCTCAGATCCAACTTAACTTACCAAGTATAATATTAAACTAAGGTAAACCTAAACAAAATGATCTATATCCAACCATATAACTCATACCATTCAAGTCGTACCCATTCCAGTAACCAAAATCCATCCCACCAACCAATATTGGTCAGCATACAACAGGACCATACCATTCATATCCCAATATATAGCTCATACCTATGAGTCATTGTAACACCCCAATTTGCTGAACCAGAATGCTACACGGTGCTCATGACCCCGAGGGACCACAAGCTAACCCATGACTGATATCTGTACCTGTATACTGCAAATCATGATATAATAATACAGAATACATGGAACTGTAAGGCTATAAGGTTTAACTGAATACAATCATATGGGCGAAAATACCCAAAACAACTAAATCTGAAAGCCTCTAAACTTTCTGAATAAGGAGTTGAAGGAACATGAATCCAACTAAGTCCGTAAAACTGAACTGAAGAATGAATAAATAAATTAGATCATATTGTCCTTCAATCAATGAGGAATCACTGTGTCTCTATGAATGGAACGCTACTGCTACTGCTGGGATGGAGCTCGTGTCTCGGAACCTACGGTGTAACATGAAAAGAAAGCACCATAGCGCAAATGCATCAGTACAACTGGAGTACTGAGTATACGAGGAAGGTAGGCTGAACATAAAGGGTTTCATGCATGAACAACACAGACTGACTAATATGAACGTGGGAGTGCAAACACACATATATAGAAATTAGGACCATGAATTCGTGATAGCATGACCTGTAAGCTAATACATGGTTTACTGATAACTGTCATGACTGATACTGTAAATAATAACACAGATGACTATATCCGATAGTCCTGTATGTACTGAAATCTAAAAAATGCTCTGAGTTCTTTTACTGAGACTGTTACTAAAATTATGGGAGGTAGTGTTTAACCGACATTCCCCATGTCTGCTGTTATGGCTAAGCTGGGGTTCAATCTCTGCCCCAACTAGAGAAGTGTCAATACCGCACCACTGGTAATGACAGCTGTGAGTGACCCTTATCTGGCGGGTACTCAATGAGAATGTTGGGAACCCTAAACTAACGGGTTAAGCCACCTCATCAACCCTAAACTAAGGGTTAAGATGTTTCAACCTACGCTGGGTACGTAGTTCTGGAACACAAGGATTGCTACTAAGAATCACACCCTAAACTGGAGGGTGATTTTCCATCCTTGGGCTCACTCGGTGCTAACCTCTACTCCCATCTGGAGGGACTAGACATGAATAACTGACTAAGCATGACTTGATCTTACTGAATTCCGTTGACTGGCAGAATGTTACTGATATCTGATAACTGACTAAGATCATGAGGTTTCCCTAAGTCACATGACTGACTGAAGTCTATGGAATCATAGCTTGAGTTTAGATATCATGAAACATGACATGGATCTAGCCACACAACTATAGTTTTTGGGTACAAGTACCCCCAGACTCGATGGAAGAAAACTGACACACATGACTGACTTGATCATAAGAGTAGAGTCCATAATTTATAATATCATAAGTAGGGATCTCATACTATGCATGGTTATTAGCAATGTATTTCATGGAAAGGAATTCATATCACATGGAAGTACTTGCACAATCTTAATATCATGTTCATTGCATAATCATATTGGCAATACATACTAATAGCATGGAAGTTCATGTGGATTGCATGGTTATCATACATCTTGTTCATCAGTAGGATTTGCAAGTAAACATAGCATAATCGCCTGGAAATGACTTAGGCGGCGCCTAAGTGATCGCCTATGCTTGGGTTGGGTGGCGCCTAACTAATCTCCTATGCTTGGGTTAAGCGGCACCTAACCAATCACCTATGCTTACTGTCTCTCACGAAAATAGACATAACTTTTTGCTCGGGTATTGGATTAAGGCAAAATTGGTATCATTGGAAAGATAATTTGATTTTCTACAAATTGGTAGGTCTAAATCAGCCAAAATACCAAATTAATATCGAGTTATACTCGTTCAAAGATGACCCTTTTAAAAATGAACACTAAAACTTGATGGATTCAAAAACTCTTAGCTTGTATTACCTTAAGTGACTCATATGAACATGCTTAATGTATCATAAGCTATCATATCACTAGAATATTCATTGTAAGTCATGTACTCAAGTATGAATCGCATGATTAAAAATATGCAGGGTATTACAATATCTCCCCGTTGGGAACATTCGTGCTCAAATGAGAATTTACTGAGAAGGGATACAAGACAATAAAACCTGAGCTGAACATGAAGAACTGAAACTTGATCTTATGATTGGCATGCTAAACATACTAAACTCGTGCATATCTAATGCATGGACAACTGACACATGAATTCAGGACTGAGTAAAAAATGGTTAATAGGTACCAAGTTTATACTGGAAACATGAACATGAAACTTAAAAAGCTTAAGAAAAACTGTTACCTTGAGATTGATCTGAATTAGTAGGGAAGAGGTGAGGATACTTGGTACGCATATCTGCTTCTGCTTCCCAATTATTTCCCTCATAAGACTGATTTCACCAAAGAACCTTGACAAGAGGGACTTCTTTACTCCTCAATCTACGAGTCTGATAAGAGAGGCTGTTCTGAATGTCAATGCTCAGAATAGGGACAATAACTGCTGGGTCACCTATGCACTTCTTCAGCAAAGAGACATGAAAGACTGGATGGACTGAGGCTAGATCTGAAGGCAACTCAAGCTCATAAGCTACCTTGCCAAAATGACAAAGAATTCTGAAGGGGCCGATATACCGGGGACTGAGTTTCCCTTTCTTGCCGAACCTCTTCACTCTTTTCATTGGAGAGATCTTAAGATAGACATAGTCATTGACCTCAAACTCAAGATCCTTTCTACGAACATCTGTATAGGACTTCTGTCGGCTCTAAGCAGCCCAGAGTCTCTCTCTGATTAACTGAACTTTCTCTAAGGCGTCGAATACTAAGTCAGGACCTATGATTGAGGCCTCACTAACTTCGAACCCCAATCAGAGATCTACATCTCCTACCATAGAGATCTTCAAATGGAGCCATCTGAATACCAGAATGATAGCTCCTGTTGTATGGAAACTCAATCAAAGGCAAGTGGTCATCCCAACTTCCCTTGAAGTCAATCGCACACACCCTTAGCATATCTTAAAGAGTCTGGATGGTCCTCTTTGCTTGACCATATATCTGAGGATAAAATGCTGTGATGAGATGGACTTAGGTACTGAGACCCTTTTGGAATGCTTTCCAAAAGTGAGAAATGAACTGGGTACCTCTGTCTGAGATAATAGATAGTGGAACACCATGTAATCTGACTAACTCCCTGATATAGAGTTTGGCATAATCCTCGGTGGAATAAGAAGTACGAACAGTAAGGAAATGAGTTGACCTGGTCATTCTATCTATAATGACCCAAACTGAATCATGTTGATGACGAGTTCTAGGCAAACCTATCACGTAGTCCATGTTAACTTCTTCCCACTTCCAAGTAGGAATGGTGAACTCTTGCATGGAACCACTAGGTTTCTGATGCTCTATCTTAACCTGCTGATATGTAGAGCACTTAGCCATAAAATCTGCAACATGTCTCTTCATCCCACTCCACTAATAGATCTCCCTCATATCGCGGTACATCGTAGTGGCCCCTGGATGAATAGAGTATCGCACATCATGCACTTCTGTAAGAATTTTCTGCTTCAATTCATCTACACCTAGAACACATAGGCGACCCTGACAATGAAGAACACCATCTCCTCCTTGGGAGAAAACCTCGACTTTCTGATTCTGAACTGACTCTTTAATCTTGACAAGGCTAGGATCCCTATCTTCTTTCTCTTTTTCCTTGGAAACTAAAGATGACTCTGAACTACTATGAACACATACACCACCCTCTAAAGAATTGACTAAGCGAATGCCTAGTCTGGCAAGTTGATGGATCTGCTGAGCCATCTTTTTCTTACTATCCTTAATGTGAGAAATACTACCCATGGAGAGTCGACTGAGAGCATTGGCCACAACATTGGCCTTGCTCGGATGATAAAGAACACTTATGTCATAATTCTTCAAGATCTCTAACCACCTTCTCTGGCGAAGATTGAGATCTTTCTGGGAAAAGACATACTAGAGGCTTTTATGGTCTGTGAAGACATCTACATGAACTCCATAGAGATAATGCCTCCAAATCTTCAAGGCAAAAACTACCACTGCTAACTCAAGATCATGAGTAGGATAATTCTTCTCATGTGTCTTTAACTATCTGGAGGCGTAGTCTATGACCTTACCATGATGCATGAGGACACAACCTAAACCCACTCTAGATGCATCACAATAGACTACAAAACTGTCTAAACCATTTGGAATAGCTAGAACTAGAGTGGAGGTGAGTGGAGTCTTCAACCTTTGAAAGCTCTTCTCGCATGAATCTGACCACTAAAACTTAATCTTCTTCTAAGTCAATCTGGACATAGGAGATGCAATAGAAGAAAATCCCTTGACAAACCATCTGTAATAGCCAATCAAATCCAAGAAACTCCTAATATCTAATGGAGATACGGGTCTGGGCCAGTTTTTTACTGCCTTGGTTTTCTGAGGATCTACTCTAATTCTATCACCGGAAACAATATGTACAAGGAATGCTATTGATCTTAGCCAAACTTCGCACTTGTTAAACTTAGCGAATAATTGGTGATCCCTGAGAGTCTGAAGAACAATCCTGAGATGGTCTGCATGATCACGCTCTGTGCAAGAATAGACCAGAATATCATCTATGAAGACTGAATAACATGTCCAAGTACTACTTGAACACACGGTTCATAAAATCCATAAAAGTTGCACGGGCATTGGTAAGAACAAATGACATGACTCAAAATTCGAAGTGACCTTACCGAGTACAGAAAACTGTCTTTGAAATGTCATATTCTCTAACTCTGAGCTGATGATAGCCTGATCTGAGTTCTATCTTGGAGAAGTAACTGGCACCCTGAAGTTGGTCGAATAGATCATCAATCCTGGGAAGAGGATATCTATTCTTGACCGTGACCTTGTTGAGTTGACGATAATCAATACACATCTTGAGAGAACTGTCTTTTTTGCACACGAATAATACTGGCGCACCTCATGGGGAAACATTGGGTCTGATGAATCCCTTATCTAAGAGAACCTTTAACTGATCTTTTAGTTTCTTGAGTTCTGTTGGTGCCATTCTGTATGGTGGAATACAAATAGGTTGAGTATCCGAAAGAAGGTCTATGCCAAAGTCTATTTCCCTTTCAGGAGAAATGCCTGGAAGATCTTTCGGAAAGATATCTGAGTATTCATTAACAACAGGGACTCTTTTAAGGCTGGGATATTCAGAACTAGAATCTTTAACATACACGAGATGATACACACACCCCTTACAAATCATTTTCCTTGCCCAAAGTTAGGATATAGGTTGACCCTTGAACTATCCTATTTCTGCAGTCGACTGTGGCATAGCAGGAATGAAGCCAATCCATGCCGAGAATGATATCAAAATCATTCATCTCTAACTCCACTAAATCTACTGACATGGATTTCTGAGATATCATAACCGGGTAGTTCCTATATACTTACCGAGCAATGATGGTTTTACCCACTGGGTAGAGACTGAGAAGGGCTCTGCTAGGACTTTGGGACTAATTTCAAAATCGCTTGCTATGTATGGAATAACAAAAGACAAAGATGCACCTGGGTCTAGCAAAGCATAAACATGAACATGGAAAATCTGTAATGTACCAGTAATGACATCTGGGGAATTTTTCTGATCCCGCCGGGACTGAAGAGAATAGAGTCTAGTTGGGTGTTGCCCACTGGTAGCACTGGAAATAGAACCCTGCTAGTTCGGGCAACTGGACTGAGCTATAGAATGATTTCGCTGACCCTGAAGACTTGATTGCAGACACTCCCTAATTCTGTGGCCTCGTTTACTACAACCAAAACAGATATCACTATTGGCTCTACAAATGCCCTTGTGGTTCTTACCATAAGTCTGACAAAGAGGATTCATTCGGGCACTGCTAACACTGCCCTGAGATTTAGAGCCTGGAACTTTGTCTCTATTGTCATCTCTGAACTTCGGCACTGGAGCGCTGGTAGAGGAAGGAGTTGGAATGCCTGACTTGGAGTGAAACTGTGAACGGTTTCCTCCATCTGACTTGGGGTGAGCAAAGGTGAAATTATCTGACCTTGCTCTCTTGTTCTGCCTCTCCCTAGTCTTAAAATTCTTCTCTTGTACTTACTGGGCATGGGTCATGATTCTGGCTAAGGTCATATCACCGATCAGCATCGCAAACCTACACTTATTTACCATGCTATTGTTGACCCCTGACACGAACTTGCTCATCTTAGCTCTATTGTCTGCAACCACATGAGGAGCATACCTAACTAGCTGAGTAAATCTAAGAGAATACTCCCTAACCATCATATTCCCCTGCTTGAGGTTGATGAACTCAAGAACTTTGTCTTCCCTCAGCTCTTGGGGAAAGAATCTGCCTAAGAAGGTCGTGACAAATTCTTCCCACTCGATAGGGCCTGTATCTTCTAACCTCTCAGACTTTTACTGTGTGTACCAATCATGAGCAATATCCTGTAACTGGTAGGTGGCTAACTCAGCACTCTCAACAGAAGTAGCACCCATGATGTCAATGAACTTCTTAACTTGGTTAATGAACTCCTGAGGGTCCTCATCAAACTTAGACCCATGGAAAGATGGAATGTTTATTCAGGTGTAGTCCCGAAGCCTAGCTGCTTTAGGAGTGGCCACTGGATTGGCTGGAATGACTGGTGGCCATTTATTCTGTGCAGCCATGGACTGAGCAAGTATGGTAAATACAGCTCTAAACTCCTCATGGGAAACATGTTCGCCCAAACGATCTTCGGGCTAAGAAGCTGGTTGGTTTCTTCTCTTTGGGACCATGGTCTGGAATAAGACAAGAATGGATTAGACTGAGAATTTAACTTGTGATTATGATCACTAGCATGACATAAATAATGAAGAAAGGCGATTGGTCCTAAAACATCTTATAGCCTCCCCCACTTAAATGTGGTGCGCAACACACCCATGTACAAGACTCTACTAGATGTGGCTTTCAGACTTCCTAGGAAACTATTGAACCATAGGCTCTGATACCAAGTTTGTAACACCCCGATTTGATGAAATGGAATGCTACACGGTGCTAATGACCCCAAGGGACCATAAGGTAACCCATGACTAATATTTGTACCTGTATACTGCAAATCATGATATAATAATGCGGAATACATGGAACTGTAAGGCCATAAGGTTCAACTGAATACAATCATGTGGGTAAAAATACCCAAAACAACTAAATCTGAAAGTAAATCTAAAGGCCTCTAAACTATTTGAATAAAGACTTGAAGGAACATATCTCCTACTAACTCCGTAAAACTGAACTAAAGAATAAATAAATGAATTAGATCATATTTTCCTCGAATCAATGAGGACACACTGTATCTCTGTGACTAGAACGCTACCGCTACTGCTGGGCTGGAGCTCGTGTCTCGGAACCTATGGTGTAACATGAAAAGAAAGCACCATAGCACAAATGTGTTAGTACAACTGGAGTAATGAGTATACGAGGAAGGTAGGCTGAAGATAAAGGGTTTCATACATGAACAACACTGACTAACTAATATGAACGTGGGAGTGAAAACACACATATATAGAAACTGGGACTATGAATACATGATAGCATGACCTGTAAGCTAATAAATGGTTTACTAATAACTGTCACGACTGGTACTGAAACTAATGACATAGAAGGTTGTATCTGACAGTCCTATATATACTGAAATCTGAAGAACGCTCTGAGTTTTTTTACTGAGACTGTTACTGAAACTAATAACATAGATGACTATATCCGACAGTCCTGTATATACAAAAATCTGAAGAATTCTCTAAGTTTTTTTACTGAGACTGTTACTGAAACTTTGGGAGGTAGTGTTTAACCGACATGCCCCATGTATGCCGTTATGGCTAAGCTAGGGTCTAATATCTGCCCCGACTGAAGGGGTGTCAATACCACGCCACTGGTAAGGATAGCTATGAGTGACCCTTATCTAGCGAGTACTCAATGAGAACGGTGGGAACCCTAAACAGATGGGTTAAGCCACCTCATCAACCCTAAGATTACAAGTTAAGATGTCTCAACCTACGCTGGCTACGTATTTCTGGAACACAAGGATTGCAACTAAGAATCACACCCTGAACTGGCGGGTGAGTTCCCATCCTTGGGTTCACTCGGTGCTAACCTCTACTCCCATATGGAGGGACTGGACATGAATAAATGACTAAGCATGACTTGATCTTATTGAATTTCATTGATTGGTGGAATGTTACTGCTATCTGACAACTCACTAAGATCATGAGGTTTTCCTGAGTCACATGACTGACTGAAGTCTATGGAATCATAGCTTGAGTTTGGATATCGTAAAACATGACATGGATCTATGCACGCAGCTATAGTTTTCGGGTACAAGTACCCCCAGACTTGATGGAAGGAAACTAACACACATGACTGACTTGATCATAAGAGTAGAGTCCATAATTTATAATATCATAAATAGGGATCTCATACAATGCATGGTCATCAATAATGTATTGCATGGAAAGGATTTCATATCACATGGAAGCACTTGCACAATCTTAATATCATGTTCATTGCATAATCATATTGGCAACACATACTAATAGCATGGAAGTTCATGTGGATTGCATAGTTATCATACATCTTGTTCATAAGTAGGATTTGCAAGTAAACATAGCATAATCTCATAAGAATAGTTCATGAGTATTCCAACAACATTTACAAGGCACATTAACAACATAAAAGTTATTGGAACGTAAGGGCATATCATGAATCCTTCACTTAGTCACAATTTAGCTATATTGCATGATTTCTAGTTCCTTAGGCATTTTATCAAACACCTTACGTGCACATCTTAAGCATAGGTGAATTCATCAAATTACACATCATGAACAACCAAATTTACATGTTTCCAACTCATATGATACCATGAATTCACCAAAACATATAAAAATTCAATCTTGGGAATCACCCAATACCAACAACATGATCATCAACACCCAACAATATAGAAATCATACTTTATAATGAAAAAGAGGAAAACAAACAAGCATCAACATGGGTATGATCATATCACCATAATCAACCAAGCTTTTGTATTTTAAAGATTGATTCTTGAACTCCACGAACGAAAGGAATCCGTGGACAAACACTACGCATACCTTAAAAGGAAGATTCTTGATAATTGACGGAGGAATTTCCTTGAAATCAGATCATCAAGCTTAATTATGCAACCCTAGTTGTTTTTCTCCTTTAGTTCTCTTGGATGATGAGATTTGAGATAAAAATAGGGTTGTAATATGTTTAGAAGCTATATATTTCATAGGGTTAAGTTTAGGGACGCGTAAGGAGTATTTAAAGACTTAATTACCTTTAAAATAACTCAAAACGGAGTGTTTTTGACACCTGGCATTGACTTAGGCAGAGCCCAAGTATCGCCTATGCTTGGGTTGGGCTGCGCCTAACCAGTCGCCTATGCTTGGGTTAGGCGGCGCCTAACCAATCGCCTATGCTTACTGTCTCTCACCAACATGGGCATAACTTTTTGCTCAGGTATTGGATTGAGGCGAAATTGGTATCGTTGGAAAGCTAATTTGATTTTATACAATTTGGTGGGTCTAAATCAGCCAAAAACCATATTAAGATCGAGTTATACTAGTTCAAAGATGACCCTTGCAAAATTGAAAACTAAAACTTGATGGATTCAAAAACTCTTAGCTTGTATTACATTAAGTGACTCATATGAACATGCTTAGTGCATCATAAGCTATCCTATCACTAGGATATTCATTGTAAGTCATGTACTCAATTATGAATCACAAGATTAAAAACATTTTTGGTATTACAGTCGTATTGGGTCCAGAGACCATAATTCAAGGAAATTTTCTAAGGTCCTGAAACCAGGGTGTTTCACTTTATGTCGTTGAACCATGGCTACTCCTCACAATGCACACAACACCAGCGATAATCTGTACTATGATCTGCACACTGCAGAAGTGTAGTATGAAAACAAAGAACATAGTAATCAGTAGGCAATTATTGATTGAGATTCAGATATAATGTAGATATATACAACATATAAATAGAAATAGAGTCTAAAAATAAATGTCCAGAAACCATATAATAAAGTTAGTAGGATAGTAAGGGCAAACTGTCCTACTCATTTCCAAGAACTTATCATAATAAGGCTAAGAAAGTATTAAGGATGAACTATCCAGACATACTCAGGAATCTCAGCACTATACTATATATCACCGACCAATATATAATAAAAATGGTGAAACAAGGATATCTAACGGTATGCAATACCCAGGAATGAATCTATAATCTGAATAAATAAAGGAAGGGAGGGATATATGGCATTACCATAGCTGCATATAAATAGATATATATATATATGTATGTATAAACAAGTGCAATTCAAGGTATAACTTAAGTCATCAGAGTAGCATCTTAAGACCTCATAAACATACCAGAAACTAGTGCTAGTGTACTCAGGGTTTCTAATACATATTGCTAATCATGAGTTAATCATGCATAATAATATAATCGCAAAATAAAATAGTCAGAATCAGATCTCAAATATCAATATAGGATCCTTAACAAAGGTGCCATAATTAGCCATAACAATGATCATAACCACAATAATAACAATAGTAATGACAACTCGAGTAACCGGCTAGTCAAGACAAACAATACCTAACTGAGCCTTTCACGACCCCCACCGCCCTAGGCTTAAAAGGTTCAATCAACATAAAACATACCACAAGCAACACTAATCACCCATACCTATGGAACCCTCTATAAGGATGATAGATATAGATGTATACTGGTGATAGGTAATATGCATGCAAAGATGAATGCAATAGAATCCATAATATCATAATCGATTTGAGTATCATAATGTATATTCGGACTTGAATCGGTAAGTATAATCAATATCATAATCATCATCATCATAACCACTATGATTAATATCATAATCATCATTATCATAACCATCACCACCATAACCATCATCATCATAATTGACCTCTGGCCTTGCCGGATATATAAGCATATCATCATAATCATCCTCCAGCCTTGCCAAATATATAAGCATATCATCATAATCATCCTCCATCCTTTTTGGGTATATAAGTATATCATCATAATCATCCTCTGGCCTTATCGAGTATATGAGCATATCATCAACACATATATAACATTAATCATATAATCTATCATCGGGTTTTACCCATAATTCATATCATCAATACCATCATCTTCATTTGTCTCATACTGAAGAGATATGTATATAGATATATAATAGGTGCATAGACTTAATCCATGGCAAGAAAGAGTGTAAATTCATAAATCCACTGCCTGGGTAAACTTCGGGACTAAATTATTATAAAAGTATAGAAAGGTTTGGAATCTCTCACGGCCAGATTAAATTGTAGTATCAAAATCATAGACCAAAATATTCCTCGGTCAAATCATTAAAAGATCATTTTCAATCATTTTACACATAGGTTATTCATTAAGATAGGCAATTATTGTTATGACGAAAGCCATTTTTAAGGTAAAAACCCCTATTTAGGAAAAATAATAATAATATTATATTTTAGTTGAAATTTTTTCATTTACCAATTTAATGATCATGAATATACCAAATCTGTATATCTCATCACTAGTATTCAGACAATGGAACCATAAGCATCAATATATCTATAAACTATAACGACATCCCTTATAAGGACAAACACTTCCTGGATGTCCAACTGATATCATAACATGGCCTTGGGCCCAATAATGTGTCCAAAATAATTACAACATCACAATCACGGCCCTAGGCCCACATACATATGTGAAACCCCTATTAACTATCATATTTATAAGCCATCTTGTATCAATAAGCATCATATCTATAAGGTGTAATGATAACGCTCAACTTACATATTAATTTAAGTGCAAGGTGATTGTCGCCAATATATTTACCCAACTTTGGAGTCAGGGTCGAATTCACAAGGAACAATATGAGTGGTGATCAAATTAATTTGAAATGATACTTACAAGTTAAATTCAAACAAATGGTACAAAAAGATAACATGAGGGAGGTGAGTTCCTACACTAATGTTTCTTTTTGGGATTTTTTAGTATAAATTTGAGGCTATGAATAATTAAAGTTTTAACAATTATGCACGGATCTTGGGATTATGCATTACTAAGGGAGTGATATGTGGGAGTTAGTTATCAACGTCGATTTAGTAAGTCAAATATGGGTAGGTTTGGTTATAGATTTTGAAGCTAGTCTCTCAACAAAACATCAAACTTTCACCCATTGATCCTCTAGAATACCTAATAGATGTGTTCAACAATTAGCAACCACAACTCAATTAAGGCATCCATATTTCTAGGATAACATCCAATGCATAGTCAACCTCACTTTCAACATTATTTCTAAGATAGTGAGAATATAGCAAACTTGCTCACGTAATTGTATCATTGCATTGTTCTCCATATCCCACTTTTGAGGATGATATAGATTCCTAAACTGCACCCAAAACCCTTCTTTCGAAGATAGCCTTAGGTTTTTTAGATCTTGGAGTTTTCACCCATCAAGTCCATGTAGGTATTTGGAGATTTTACCTATCAAATTCCAACCAAAATAGCATGTCAATAATAGAACCCATAAACAAAACTATCAAATAGATGCTAAAAATCACAACCCATACACACTTTAATCCCTATTCACACATAACCCTAAGAGGGAGATTTAGCTACACATAAGATAAATAAGCATAGATATACCTATAATCTCCATTGAAATAATTTGTGGTAGATCTAAGAGAATGTTACTTCAAACTTGGCTCCTCCACAATATCAACAATGAAAGTGAGCAAATCTTCCACTTGGAAAGTCTCCAATGTATTCTTCACCCAAAATTCATACAATACTTTCTTCTCCAAAAAAGGAGGTTAGAAAGTCTCAAGCTAAACCTAGAAAAATTGAGGATGAAGGAATGTGATTGATTGAATTAGAGTTTGACTCATCTTTTGATGGGCAAATTTAAGACAACTTCGTGCATTTAAAATTTTGCCTTTGGGTTGAAATCCCTCTAGGCCATAATCGTGGTGTTTTTAATGCAACCACGGTACAGTGATCAAAGGATATTCCACAAAATCACAAAACTTTGACCTGCTTGACTCGGTGCCATCATGGGCTGATGCCCGTGATCGAGATAACTGAGGCCACGTTCTGCTCCTGGTCATCAATTTCACTTTTTTGCTTTATTTTGTTCCTTTTTGTAGCTACAATCCACATCTTTTTATCTCATAACCTTTGTGCCTGCAAAATATGGATATTAGTGTATTCAATCACAATTATGTCTCAATTATCATTCAAAACAAGGTAAGGTTCACAAATGATTAGTGCAAATAAGTGGTAATATCACCACTCATCATTTATCATATCCATAGTCTATAAACTATATCTACGAGGCATATCATATCTATAGGCTATAAATCACATCTATGAAACATATCATATGTATAAGGCATATCATATCGATAGTTCATATATCGTAACTATGAGGCATATCACATCTATAAGGCATCTCATACCTATAGGCCATATATCATAACTATGAGTCATATCACATCTAATAGGTATCTTATATCTATAGGCCATATATCATAACCATGTTTATGCCTATATTATTAAGCATTTTGATGGACCACATCATAAATCAAGTACAAAAGCCATAACATAGCTAAGAATCATTAATCATAATCCGAGAAAAACTATAATTATTCACCAAGTCACAAAGTAACCTTATACTAAACTCTCAATAGTCTCAACTTTTTCTGACATGTGTAATTAAGTCCACAAGGGCAAACATAAGTCTTGGATTAAGGTGCACCAGAGAAACCCACTTTAAATCCTCGAATTTCATATATAGGCATATTCTACTCCAGACTAAGCTAAGGTATCTAAATTGACTTCTAGAGGGTACATAAGCCATAGTTATCCCTAAGATAGGAATTCCACCTAGAACATGAGAAATTAAGTCAACTCTACATTATTTAGGATTTCAACGTCACTAAATAGTCCACATACGGATATTCATACTAATCATTCTTCTAACACTTAAGCTACATCCTAAATCTAGCATAATTATTCTACAAGTTAGCTCAATATATAAAGAAAGAAATAGGATCCTAGAAGTGTAATAAGTATTTCACCTTATGGGTCAAATTACTCATCTAATCCCTAACCTCAATAATTAAGACTAGGTCATAGTATTCTACCCATAATCAATACTAACATTCACATTCAAATGCATTATATAAAATGCATCATCTTGTGAAGGAGAGTAGATAAAAATTTACCTTGAAGCTAAACGACAAATTCTTAAATCATCCATAAAACGTTTGTCTTTACTCCACGATCACAAAATGCCATTACGCGATCAAAATCATAATCTATGTGTCATTAGTAGTCAAATAGGATCCATATTGACATATAATAGGTCGGGTCAATTTTTGGGTCAAGAAAAAGCCCGTGGATCCCATAAATGGAACAAAAAATTGAACCTTTCATGAGGTTCATTGAAGGACAAGAAAGTTATGTTCAAAAGTTGAGCACAAACGGAGCACAAATTGGATCTCAAATTAGCCTTTAAGGTTTAAGAATTCAAAGCCCTAATTTCTAAAAATTTATCAAGAAATCAAAGGAATTTTACCATGAATTTGAAGGGAAACCATAGAATAATTGATAACCAAGCTCCCCAAATCATCTACAAGCTTCAATTCCAAGCTCTCTCAACTTCTAGGGTTTAGTTCTCTAAGAAATGGATGAGAAAAATGGCAAAAACAGGCTAAGAAAGGGTTATTTATACCAATTTTAGGTTCTCAAGAGTCGCTATCACTACTCGATAGTCACGATCGCGATACAGGGCCTTAGACTCAAAAGTCACGATCGCGATATTTACCTCTGTAATTGTAGTTCTGGCCGACTAGCAAGAGAGTCACCTTCATGACTTGATGTATCGTGATCGCGACACTTACTAATTCTACCAGATCGTGATCACGATCCAAAGCGTACGATCTCAGGTGCTCCAGATCACAGTTGAGACTTGGAATTCTCCAAGTCTCCGCCAAGCCCTCGGGATTTATCTTTAATCCCATATACATAAACAAACTATGTAACGATACCAAATTTGACATTTTGGACTCAATGGCATAGTCAAATTTCCATCTAAGCTCGTTTTGACAAAATATGGGTCACATACCTAATTTTTAATTTCTTAACTTTTCGACCAATAGGTCAAAATAAGCTTGGGTGTCTTGGAACCCAAATCAAGAGTCAATCTAGCCTAAAATTGACATTTCAAAGTTGATGGCGCTTTTAGAATTCTCATATGAGGTCATCTACTAGGAGTTTGGGTGATACGTATGTTTTTTAAATAGATATTTTCTATTATTACCTTGTGTTTGTCTTGTCTATGTTATTATCCTTTACTATCTAATGGTATGATATCCCTTGTTTTTGTATTATTTTATATATTTTTTTGTTATATTATTAGCTGTCTTGAGTCGGCGGTCTATCAAAAACAGCATCTCTATTTTATCTGAGGTAGTGGTATGGATTGCGTACACTTTACCCTTCCCATACTTTACTTGATGGGAATACACTGGGTATGTTGTTGTTGTTGTTGATTAGATAATTTTATGCTAAAAGTGTGAACATGTAAAATTAGATTAATTAATTATAGCAATATAGAAAAAAAAATTGATTGACATGTGAGGGCTATAATTTACATATTCACATTTTGACACCTTTTTAAAGTAAGTAAAAAAAATATAAGTTATTTTTTTTATTATTTTAATTTAAAACTCAATCCCGCCTTGAGTGAAATTTTGTTAATTACTTTGCCAGCATGTATGAGATAAAATAATAAAAGTAAATAAAATATAAATTTTACATTTAACCGGCGAATAAAAATTTAAAATAACAAATAATAAATGATAAATAACATCAACAAATAATAAATAGTATAGTCTTTTATTATTTGTTTGACTAATGAAGTCTGTCTCTATCAAATTTTTGGTCAAAGTTAAATGGGTCAGTTGCTTAGGAGAGTATATCTCTACTCTATCTCAAAATTTTTGGTAAAGAAAATCCCTATATCGAAGCTTGCGATTCCATTTTCTCTGTGAGTTTCTTCACAGATCACTTTAGTTGTTTTCATTGATGTAGATACTATTGTTTTTGGTTTCTTACTTCTGCAACTTACTTAGTTTATTATCTGTTATTTCAAGTGTTCTATTTATCTGCTACCTAGGTATTCTATTTTATGGTATGTGGTTTCATATGATAATTTTAGCAATCAACCTTATTCATTTTTTCCATATGGTTTTAAAATTTATGGGTCTATTCTAATTTTTTCTGCATTAAAGAGCTTTGTGAAAAGGTTGGAAAGGTTGTGGCGTTTGGGTTAAAGATTTTTTACCAACAAATTGAATCGTCCAGCTTCTATTTTATTGCTTATTTGTGTAATGGTATTGAATCGAAGGTTAAGTTTGTTTCTTTATACACTTATCTCTATGCAATGTTCAGGTCTGTTTTAGAGAAAAATCTCAAGTACATGCATGTTGAAAATCAGTAAAATGGATCATATTAGTCAAATGAATAGTTATGAGAATGAAAATTTGTACAGATAAGGGAAAAAAGTGATGGGGATTGAAGAACTGGAAGGAAACATTTTGAAATCTTCAAGCAATTCAAAAGCATTGGAAGATTCATCTAGAATAATAAAACACTGGATCTTCAAAAACATGTTATGTTTTTCAGTAAGTGTCCTGTGAAATGAGTAATAATCTGACCATTATATGATCACACCAGTGTTAGCTTAAGTGGTAAGGTATACATTTATTTGTTGTTAAGTATTTAGTGCTCCATTAGAAAGTTCTTCTGTTATATTTGAAATAGTTAATCATATAGAAATTTTAGCGGCTACAAGATTACTTTAGTTTTAGTATTGGCTAAACGTTAGTGTTTTGAATGCTGAAAAATACAAAATATTGGAAGAACATTGAAGGATCTAGGCATTATTGTTGCTTTTATATGGCTGTATTTTAATCCATGAAGCTGATATATTTTGATGGAATAGCGAAAAGCAAAGACATGGAGTGGAAATTTATTTCTACCCTTACAATTAAAGCGTCTCTCCGTTTGTGTTTTAGTTGAGTATGTAGAAGTCTATTGGAAAGTTATTATTTTGTGTCTGAAATGTCAGCAGCCGAAGGACTATTTTTTAAGTTTTAGTTTTTGGTAACCATTTTTTTGTTGAGGTGGTAAGTATTTCGAGGTGCACTAGAGACTACGATTAATAAACTAAAAAAGAAATACAGAAAGGGCATTGAAAGATATATTCACTATTGTTGTATTTATGCTTGTATATTATTATACATGATTTTTTAGTTGTATTATATGAGTTTAGGTGCTCTATTATATTTGTTGGATATGTAGTGGATATTGAATTCTATCCTTACAGCTAAGCCAACTTCCCTTATCCATATGAGCTAGAATCCCTATGGATAGCCTGCTAAGAGCATCAACAACTACATTAGCTTTACCTAGATGGTAGTGAAGTTTCATGGTATACTCCTTGATAAGATAAGGCCATATTCTTTGCCTGAGGTTAAGTTCTTTCTAATAAACACATACTATAGGCTTTTATGATCTGAGAAGATATCCATATGCACCCCATACAAATAGTGCTACTAGATATTCAATGCAAACACCATGGATAACAATTCCAAATTATAAGTAGGATAGTTCCTCTCATGCACCTTCAACTTCCTAGAAGCATAGGCTATCACCTTTCCATTCTACATCAAAACACATCCAAGTCCCACCCCAGACGCATCACAGTAAACCACAAACCCTTTAATATCTTTCGGCAAAGTCAACACTAGAACTGAAGTTAGCTTATCTATCAGTTTCTCAAAACTTCCCTAATAAGCATCCAACCAAGAGAACTTTACCTTCTTCTGAGTCAACTTTGTTAATGGGGAAGCTATAGAAGAGGAACTCGCTACAAACCTCCTGTAGTAGCTAGCCAAACCCAAGAAGCATTGAATATTGATTGGAGTCATGGGTCTAGTACTTCTTTACTAATGCAACCTTTTATGGATCTACTATGATCCCTACACGAGAAATAATATGACCCAAAAAAGTGACAGCATTCAACCAGAATTCATATTTTGAAAACTTGGCATACAATTATTGCTTCTTTAAGGTCTATAACACAATACAGAGGTAATTGGCATGATTCACCTCACTCTTAGAGTACACCAAGTTTTCATCTATAAACATAATAACAAACAGATCAAAAAACTAACAAAAGACCCTATTCATCAAATCCATAAATGTCGTCAGGGCATTGGTCAACCTAAAAGACATAACCAGAAACTCAAAGTGACCATATCGGGTATGGAAAGAAGTCATAGAGATATCCACCTTCCTAATCTTAAGCTGAAGATACCCAGACCGAAGATCAATCTTAGAGAAGAATTTGGCGCCCTATAACTGATCAAACAAGTTATCTATCCTTGGAAGAGGATACTTGTTCTTAACCATTACTATATTCAATTGTCGATAGTCATTACACATCTGAAGGGAACCATTCTTCTTACATACGAATAACATCGATGCACCCCACAGAGACACACTAGGATGGATGAAACCCTTATCCAAAAGATCCTTTAGTTGTTACTTAGGCTCCTTCAACATAGTCAGAGTTATTATATAAGGGAGAATAGAAATAAAACGAGTGTCCAAAACAAGATCAATCCCAAACTCAATATCTCTATCAGGGGGACACCATGAAAAACCTCAAGAAATTCATTCACCATCAAAACAGAATACAAAGAAGGACCTTCTGAGTTAGAATCTTTAACTCAGACTAGATGATAGGGATACACCTTGGAGACTAATCTCTAAGCTCTAAGATATGATATAAACTTCCCTTTAGGAGCTAGGGAACCATTCTCGCATTCAATAACTGGCTAAACAGGGAACCTCAAGACAACCTTATGGGTCCAACAGTCTAAGGAATTGTAACACAAGTGTAACCAATCCATACCTATAATAACATCAAAATCCACTATATCTAATTCATATAAATCCACCAAAGTTTCCTTACTACCAATAGATACCACACACCCTCTATAGACTCTTTTAGCAATCACAGGGTCACCAACAGGGTAGAAATAGGAAAAAATTTGAAACAACCTCGGGACCAAAAGCAAAATACATAGCCACAAATAGGGTCATAAAAGAGAGAGTGGACCCTGGATAAATTAAAAAAAATCACATCATGAGAGAAAAGTTTCAACACACCAATCATAACATCTTGTGATGCCTCATATTTTTGTCGAGTAGTAAGAGCATAAAGATGGTTTTGACTAGTACCAAAACTAGATGATGCAACCTTTTGTGCCAAGCTGATGATGAAGCAGCTGGAACCTTATTCGCCCCCGAAGCAACCTCACCAATCAGTCAGTTTCTAAGTATATGTCTTGGCTGACCATATTTGAAGCACTTTTCCCTCCCCTCATTAAAAAACCCCTGCTGCAGTCGACCACAAAACCTACAAGGAGAATATAATTAAGCCGACTGTGCCCCACTAGCCTAAGATTAGGCACCCTGATCCCTAAAGTTATCACCAACCTACTGACGCTTGTCTCCCAATGTCTTTGAGTAGGGGGCATTAGCTGTGAAGAAGGAACAAAAACTCCCCCACTTCTTCTTTGGCCACTTACAACCATCCCTACCACTTTGATGTAGGCCACCACCCTACTTAGAGAACCTAAACTTCTTACCCTGCCTTTTCCCTATCTCAGCCTGCTTTTTCTTATCCTTCTCCACCTGTTGTATATGAACAACCAACCTAGAGATATTCATGTCCATGATCAGCAAGGAAATCTTATTCTCAAGGATCAACTCATGAGATAGTCCTAACGTAAAATTTCTCATCCTAGCCCTTATATCTGACACCATCTTTGGAGTATACTGAGACAACTAGTGAAACTTTAAGGCATACTCCTTGATCAATATTTTCCCTTATTTTAGTTTAACAAATTTCTCCACTTTTACGTCTCTCAACTCTTGAAGAAAAAAGAGGTCCAAAAATGCATTAGAGAAAGTCTCAAACAAAGATAACTCCTCAATATCACCCCCTCACCCTATCCCATTCCTTATACTATTGGTACGCTACATCCTTCAGTTGGTAGGCAGCAAACTCCACCCCTTCCACATTTATGGCATGCATAATCCTAAAAAATTTTCCCGTCTCATCCAGAAAACCCAAAGTATCCTCCTCTACCTTAACACCAGTGAAAGTTTGAGGACTCAACCTCATAAACTGGCCAACCCTTGTGGCCTTAGGAGATAGAGCAGCATATGCACCACACTCAACCTGAGAAGATACCAACTGAGCAATCATATGAATCAACTAAAGAAACTCAACATTCGTCATGTTGGCTTAAGGAGACTTAAGAGGAATAGAGGGAACCGATAGAACTCTAGAAAAAATCAAGAACTCGACCCCTAGATCGAGTATGGATCCCATGAGTAGAACATGTCCCATCAGCATCGTCCCCAGTTATGATAGAGGAGTTTCTATGAACTTTAGATCATCGAGGCATGATCTGAAAAGTGAACAAATAGAGATTAGAGAAGAATTTGGTACCTTAGAGTCTACAGGTTGAAAATAGAGCATAAGAAAGAGAAACATTCCTAAATGCCTTATACCCTCTCCTTTATGAGTGTGGTGCACTATACACCCTAAAAAGAGACTCTATTCGGCATGGCTTTGTGGACCCCTAATTGACCATGAACCTAGTGCTCTAATACTAACTTGACATAACTTGAACCAAGGCCTAGTCATGCCGGGTGCCTCAAGCCCAATCGAGACCAGAGACCACCCCTAATAGCCCACCATAACCGCCTTACATCCCATACAGATGAGTTCCAATGTATATATATAATCCAAAACAAAATAGAATAATCATAGATAAAATATAGTGAACTGGTGTCATCCATATACCAATACCAATGCCAAGGCTAACACCGATACTAACATCGCCAATACCAACCTATAGTAGTTCCAAAAGGCCTCTATTTGAAAGTAAAATAATATCCAGTTGGGACATGCTCCCGGCCATAGACAAAACCAAAGTCAATGAAATGACTAAAGTGTGTAATGAAAACCATAACATGAAATAGAGCCTTCCAGATTATGGAAACTCACCACTTCAATCCAACATAAGCTGATCCCAAATCCAATCACTGAGCAGAAGGAGTAGAATGGCTAGTTCTTGCATCGCATGGGGATAAGCCCAAAGATAGATTAGTGGGTGAATGCTAGCATGCACTCAGGATAAGGATAAAATAGTGTCAACCTTTAAAATCAAGTAAATAACCATATGCATTCGCATCCACACATATATATATACAAACCATGCCTAGAAAGAGAACCAGGTTTAGAATGTCTTTAAGACTATTAACCTAGGTATGTAAAGCTTAACTATCCTAGAACCACCCATGGGATATATGGGTCTAGTGTTACCCCCTGAACGTGCCCTAATATGTATAGCCACACGAACCAAAGATACCATAGGGGTAGGGGATTATCATGTACCCTTTGCCCTTTATGATACATATATACGAGTGTAACTTAGGGGATTCCCGTATACCCCATAAGTATATGGTCTCCATGACCAATCCTCAATCAGTAAATATGAGTGTTCGTCCATTGGAGTCACACCTTTAAGGTTAGCTATCACACCCCGCCATTATTTCCTAATTAAAACCATTAGCATATAATCAAACCACCAATTCCACATATTATTAACCAAGGCTATAAGAAGTGGTATCATCATACCAACTATATTTTGCAAGCAGTGTCCTAAGCCAACCATTTTAAAGAAAAGGGATTCCCATGTACCCATAGATTTTGTTATTATTAAGTTTACTTAGGGAATTCCTATGTACCCCACAAGTAGTTTATTATTATGTTTGCTACGGGGATTCCCTTGTACCCTACAACGATTCCAATTAAACCAAACCATAACCACCAAGACCTTACTATTTAACCATGTGAAACTATCCAATCCAATTTAAGTTCCATTATCAAGTTATATCGTGCAATAGTTTTATTAAAATTCTAACTATGTAATAAAAGAATTCTCATAGGCATTTTAACAAATATATTGCGGCATATAGTTTCCAAAACTAAAACCAAGTATCAACTAACCATTCCCATGCAACCACATGTTCAACCCACCAATAAAATATGAAAAAACCATAATTAAGACATGGGAAAACCATAACCAATGATTATAACCAAAACCCCCAATATATAATTCAAAACCCAAAACCATACTACAATTATGCCATGAAAACCATATAATAAATCATGCCTTTAGTTGAAATAACAATGATGGAGGAGTAACATGCCTTGGATTATAAAGAAGACGGAGAGAAATCACCCTTTAGAGCCTTAATTGACCACCTTGTAGGAAACCCTAACCTTTGCTTAACCCAAGATCTTGAGAGAGTTTATAGAGAGTTTTTGAGTGTTTAAGATTAGAATAATAGGGTAAATAAAGTCCTAATCGTGTTTTAGTTCGTAGGGTCATAAGAGGTTAAGAGGAAAAATGTCCAGATACCCCCAACTTAAACTGTGTAAAATTCCTATAGAAGGGTACGACCACACACCCTCTAATCGTATCATTCCATATGAGTGGTACCCGCTACTCGTACACTAGGCCTCACCTTGAACCCTAACACTGCCTAATATATAAACACCAAGGCCAAATTGTATCAAACTATACGACAAGTACCCTAGAACCATACCTTAGAAAGAACAAAATCACCCAGCTAGACATAGGGCATCATACGATTGGCATCCTACCTGGCCATAACCAAATATGATCTAAAAGATAATATGATTAATCCAAAAATAAAATATGATAGAACAACCAACAATATCGTCAATTGATATCATCCCCAATACCAATACCAATGCTAAGGCTAACACCGACATCGATCCCGTGTATTCCAACCAATAGCAGTACCATAAAGCCTCTAACCAACAGAGTAAGAGTATCCGATTGGAACATGCCCCCAACCATGGCTAAAATCAATATCCAAAATAAAATCAAAGTGTCTAAAAATATCCATAATATGAAATGGAGCCTTTCGAAAGGATAAAAGCTCACCACTTCAGTCCAAATACTGATCCCTGAGTCAATCACTATATAGGAGGTGTAAAACAGTCGGTTCCTGCATAGCATGGGTATAAAACCTCCAGTAGATGGGTTAGCGAATGAATGCTAGCATGATCTTAAGATAAGGATAAAATAATGCCATATATAAAACTAAGTAAAACCATTCATATGCATACAACTATACATATATAGATATAAATATCCATGTCGGGAAATGAAACCGTGTTTAGCATGCCATTAAAACCTTTACTTGGGCTATATAACTTTGCAGTCCTATACCACCCATATGCTATATGGGTTCAGCTTCCCCTGCTGAAAGCGCCCCAGTGCATGAAGTCGCATGATTAGGGAAGAAAACCTGTGATGACTAGTACATCCCCCAAATATAAAGTGTGGCATTATGCATACGGTCACCGAGACCAAACCTCACATCGGTAAATATGAGATTCCAGTTTTGGTCCTCCTGGGACCTCCACCTTTTATGGCTTTGCTACACTCCCTGCCATAATTGCCCAATTAAAACCATTACCGAGCAACGAACTAATTCATTAACCATTTACTAACCAAGGCTATTAGTAGTGGTATCGTCATGACAATTATACTTGCAAGTTTTGTCCATAGCCAACCATATATAAGTTTAAGGGATTCTATGTACCCTTCATGATTTCCAATTAACCAAAACCATGGCTTTCATGGCCTTTCCAATCCATTTAGAACCATTTCAACCATTCATATCATTTAGCGTTCCATTACCAAGTTTAAACCATGCATAAGTTCCATTAAGAAACCAATACTATAGTAGAAACATTGTTAATGGCATTTCATCAAACACATTGGGGGCATAGTATTTCCAAAACTAAAGTCCATTACCAAAGAACCATTCTCATGCAACCAATTATCTAAAACTACCATAAATGCATATAAAAGCATAATTAAAATATGGGAAAACCATAACCAAGCATTTATAACCATAACCCTAAAATCATTTTTGAAAACCCAAAATCATACAACATACAAATCATAAAAATATTGTATAACATCATGCCTTTAATTGGAACTAATAATGAGGGAAGAAAACATGCCATAATTGATAAAGTAGGTGGAGAGAAACCACCAACAAAATCCCCAAAATTAGTCCTCTAGTTAAAACCCTAGCTTCCTTGCCCAAAAGCTTTTGAGAGAATTATAGAGTATTTAAGAAGTGTTTCTAAGCGTTATTGAATTGAATAATAGGATAAATAAGGGTAAATAACCTCCCAAGTAGGTTAGAAGTCATGGGACCTTATTAGGATAAGTGAAAAAATGTCCAGAATAACCCCACTTAAGTTGTACAAAATACCATCCTAGGTGTACGACTAGCCCTCACGAGTCGTACCCTCCAATATAATTGGTACCCTCCACTTGTATCCTAGCCTCAAACCTTGGATCCCACACTTTCCATCATACGACTCATCCAACTAGGTCATATTCGAAGCATACGATTCATACCTTTCATCTATGCCTCTAGAAGATTAAACCCAAGGAAGATTTAGACACTGTCCACTATACGAATCCATTGAATGACTCGTACCCTAGCTTACGGCTTATGATGAGCCACTCGTACTTAGATCTAACCTAAGTAACCATGTCTTTGATTAAGTTAAGACTAGACAATCTGTACCCACCATTACGACTCATACTCCTAAGTCGTATCCATGCCAGTAACTAAAATCCATTCTACTAACCAACACTGGTCAGTATATGAAAGGGCCATAACATTCGTACCCTAGAATACAGCTCATATCCTCGAGTCAAATTGGTCCTAAGATCAGAATTGCAGGAAATTTTCTGAGGGTCAAAATCCAAGGTGTTTTAATGAATTCATTTAATCATTTAGACCATAACTCATAAGATTTGATTAGTTTTATTAAATTTATTGTTTAAATAGTCACTCAATCATGAAATTATACAATAAAGTTTTCTAACTTCAGATTTTAACTTCTTTTTCAGTCTTCACAACTGAAATCTTAAGTATTACTGGTACCAAATAGGTATGTTTAAATCTCTTAATTTCTACCACAAGTGGATAAACTCAAACTTAAACATGGATGACTTCAGTCAGGTGGTGTGCCATGTACATCTAGATTTTGGTTGCCTCCACCAGCTTCATCGCACGGTATAGCATGTACAGGTGAATTTTTCTTGCCTATACCAACATCATATCGCCAACTGCATGAACAAACTTTTTGTATTTTGATGTAACTGACAGTCAACATCTACCATGCCAAACCTACATATTGATAGTTTTTCTATGTAAATAGGTCATAAAAATAATGGATTTTTATGTAAATAGTTTTTCTACAAAATATTTACATTTAATTATTTATGATATTTCTTCCAACGACAAAAATAATCTAATTCAGGTTTATCATTAAACTGTGCTTGCACAGATTCCCCCATCTAGGTAGATACTAGAACCTCATAAAATCAATTCTAATTAGGAGAAATAGTGTTACCTATTTGGAGAATGATTTTAAATAAGAAAAACAAAAAGGCCTACTTAACTAAAAATTACATATGATGACTCCATGTTAGCTGACTTTATTTTTTGCTTCTAATAAGGAAAGTATTTCAAAAAAATAGTCTTTTGACAACAAGTTCCTTTTTGCTCCTCTACCGCTCAAATATTTTTACACTTTTCATGTTTATTTGTCTCTCAACTTCTATCTTTTTTTTTTGCTCGTTTTCATTTTTTATTGATTTTTATTTTTTCTTTTCTCTTGTCAAACATTATTATTTTTCATTTCTCTTTTTTTTAAAAAAAATCCCTTGTCTCAATCTTTATGTTTTCTATTTTTTTTCTTTTGTCGTTCTTTCTCCTTTCTTCTTTTCTCATTTTTCTCAAGCTTTATTTTTTTATTCTTCTCTTTTTTCCTAATATTTATCTTTTCCTTCTGTTTTTTTCAATCTTTATTTTCTTCTTCTTTATTTTCTTCTCTTTTTTTTCCTTAACTTCTATTATTTTTTACTAATGAACAGAAAATTGGATAAACCGCAAAGAGAATTTTCTTTCTTTGACATCAAAGTAAACTTAAGGGAGTGAATTTTTGTTTGAAGTCCATTGTGATAAGTCTTGCCTCTAAGGCAAGAGTTATATAATATTTCATAAATTAATACAACATGGTAGTGTCAATTATTACATGTAAGGCGTAACTTGTTATTTGAAAATTCTTGGGCTAAGTCTTGCCTTTATGGCAACAGTTATAGAACATCTCATACATTAAGTATTTTTTAAAGTCTTTGGGTTAAGTCTTGCCTCTAAGGAAAGACTTATAACGAAACTCATAAATCTAAACACAATGTGGTAGTGTCAACTCATGTCCATGGAGCATAACTTGTTGTTTGAAAGTCCTTGATTTAGGTATTACGTTTAAGACATAAGTTATGAAACATCTCATAAATCAAAACACATTATGGTAATGTCAACTCTCTTTCCTATTGGGTGTAACTTATTATTTGAAAGTCCTTGGGTTAAGTCTTTTATCTAAGGCAAAAATTATAAAACAACTCATAAATTAAGACACAATGTGATAGTATCAATCTTTCCCATAGAGCGCACCTTGCTTATTGAAATACCCTGGGCTAGGTCTTGCCCCTAAGACAAGAGTTATAGAACATTTTATAAATCTAGACATAATATGGTAGTGTCATCTCTTGCCCATGGGTCATATCTTACTGTAATTTGAAAGCATTTGGGCTAAGTCCTACCTCTAAGATAAGAGTTATTGAACATCTTATAAATTAAGACATAATGTGGTAGTGTCAATTTTTTTCTATGAGTCATTACTTGTTGTTTGAAAGTCCTTGGGCTAAGTTTTACCTGTAAGGCAAGAGTTATAGAGTATCTCATAAATCAAAACATAATGTGGTAGTGTCAGCTCTTACCCATAGGGTGTAACTTATTGGTTGATGGTCCTTGTGTTAAGTCTTGTCTTTAAGACAAGAGTTGTAGAACATCTTATAAATCAAGATATAATATGAGAGGGTAAACTTTTACCCATGGTGCATAACTTGTTCCTTTGGCAGGCTAAGTCTTGCTTCTAAGACAAGACTTATAGATATATCAAACCACGATATGATAGTATCAACTCTTATCCATGAAGTGTAACTTATTGTTTGAAAAGAATTAAAGAAAGGGAAAGATAAGAAAAAAAAAAGAAAAGAGAAAAATAAGGGTTGAGGAAAAAGAAAACATTAAGAAAAAATAAAAAATAAAGGATGATAATTTTTTTAAAAAAAAAATTAAAATTCAAAGAATATAAAAAAGAGAAAAAATAAGAAAAAATAAAAGTTGAGAGGAGAAAAGGAAAAAATAAAAAATAAAGGTTAAGATAAAAGAAAAAATGAAGAAAAAGAGAAAAGAAAAAACAAAGGTTGAGAAAAATTAAAGAAAAGCAAAAAATAATAAAATAATAAAAACTGAGAGGAAAAAAAGTGAAGGTTGAGAATTTTTCTGTAAGAAAAAAAGAAGAAAAAAATAAAAAAAGAAAAAAAATATATGTTGAAATGCAAATAAAATAAAGAGGTACTTTAAAATATTATTTGTAGAACATACAGAAAAGCAAAGCCACTAAAGGATATTTATGTAGTTTACAGATGCAATATCCTTAGAGTATTAAAATTGGTTTAAAAATACCCTCTGTTAACCTATTGGGCTAGAAATACCATTCAAATATTGAAATTGGTTCAAAAATACCCTTCCATCCACCTTTATGACTTAAAAATACCCATGCAACTAACGATTTTTTTTTAAATCATAATTAATTATTCAGAAAAAGGTCAAAAAAACCCTTCAAGTATTGAAATTGATTAAAAAACATCTTATATTCACCTTTATGGCTCAAAAATAACCTTTCAACTAATGATTTTTTTAAATCATAATTAAAATTATTATTAAATACGTGCCAACTTTCAATTGGTTGGAACTAAATTAATTAGAATGTTAATGTAACGACCCTCCAAATTTATCTTATAAATTTATCCTATTTTTAACTCATCTCATAATTTTTAGATATTATTTTATAGTAATGGGCCAAATAGATATTTTCTAGAATAAATTTTAAGTAGGAAGGGTTGACAATATAATAATAATTATATCAATAAAGATCAAAAGTTAAGAGAAAGAGGGATATGGAAATGACGGTTTTCACCACTACAGAGAAATTCAGACGCAGACGTAAAGGAATTCTCAATAATTTAAGGTTTAGTTAATTTTTTCAAAATTATTAATGGTTGTTTGCCTATGTCTGCGCGTAAGTGGCATAGCGGCAGTGAATTTGACTTTAGATTAGTCTTGGTTGTTAAAGTTAAGAATTGAAAAAAATCCAGGTAGTGAATCATTCTTTAATAAAGACAAAATAAAGGCTTAGGTTGAGATAAATCATTGGCAGTACAGAAGAGAAGGTTAATTTCTTAAGTGTCAATAATTGGTCAATATCTGTTGTTGCCAATAGGATCGTCCATAGGTGGAATAATGTTGCTGCCAATATTTCTTGGATTCATTTAGATAGTGGAAAATTTATTAGATTAATTATATTTTGGGTAATTATGAGCTAATCATTGGCATCCTACAGAAAGATGGTAAATGTTATGTTATTATGCAGACCCCTAGGTTACAATTAACTATAAAGATATTTATTTTTTGTAATCTGCTCCATAATTTGGAATTAGAAATATTGAACTTTAGGTTTAAGACTTTTAGAGTAAAAATTTATAAATGAGTGTCTTTAGATTCGTACTCTTATATAGATTATATATTTGAATAGATTTTGACCATTCAGAGACTTTACGGAAGGGTAAGATTGTTAATTGACGTTTGGGTCTTCTCTCGAGGCAAGTTGAGACTTTTCTTAGACTCTTTTACAAAGTGCTTATTTGTTAGTTATGTGTAATCGGAGTAATGAGAAATGGGGGTCCCGTATGTGACGAGCATCTATGAGGGTACCGTTGTTGTGTGACGGGATAAAATAAGTTAATTGTATGATTTGAATTGTGTTTCCCTATTTACTAGTTTGATGGACTAATTGTTATGGTAAATAAATTATTGAAAAAGCTAGCTAATGAGAATACTCTCACTTGTATATTTGAGTTGACATTGAAATTAATGTTTGATCTGGTTTAATACATGAAGCGATTTACTTGACTTTATTGATGATTTGGGGTCGGAGTTGCACGCCTGCACACCAATGCATTGCATTTTATATGGGATTAGAGTGCATGCCTGCACAATATTATATATATTTATTAGGATCGGAGTGCACGCCTGCATAGTATATTTATTAAGATCGGAGTGCACTCCTGCATAGTATATTCATTGAGATCGGAGTGCACGCTTGCAAAATATAATAATTGGGATTGAAGTGCATGCCTGCACGATATAATTATTGGGATCGGAGTGCATTCCTGCATAATATATTCATTGCGATCGGAGTACATGCCTACACAGTATATGCATTTGTATTGCATTGCATTGATTCATTTAGTTCAGATTGGTTAAGTTGTATTTGTTGACCGTGTACTTATTGTATATGTTTTTCTTGTTTCACTGGATTGAGAACTTCGTGGATTATGTTTTGATATCATTATAACTATTAAACTTGAGTTTTGAGTTATATTGGAGTCACTTTCCTGACTGTAGGTTGTGTGTTTATTTTAGATGTGGCATCAATCATCACTTTAAATTAGGGTTGGTCGATGATACTTGCTGAGTACACGTGGTTTCGTACTTACTCTTGCTTTTTCTGACCCTTATGTGTAGGTATAGATCGGATGACCTCTGGATATTCACTTCCATGGTTTCTTCTTCGCTAGCATTATTGGAGATTTGAGGTAGTTACTATTGTCTTTAAAGACTATAGAAATCTTCTTCAGCCCTATCTTTATGCATTTTTTGCATTTTGGGATACTTAAACTCTTTTTGTTTTTGTATTTAGTGGCTTGTATTAGTGACTTCCAAACTTGGGATTATCTATGTATTAAATTTACTAGCCTATTAATCTACTTAAGAGATTATTCGGGATTGGTTATTTTCTTATTGTCTTCCGCTTATGTGAGTTTAGATGTTACTCTTGAAATTGGGTATCTGGCTTACCTATCACAAAGGATGGGATAGGTGCCATTATGGTCCCGAATTTGGGCCATGACAGAGGGTATTAGCGCCCCAGGTTCATTGGTCTCACAAATACAAGCCAAGTTTAGTAGATTCAAACGGATCGGTGTGGAGACGTCCATTACGTATCTTTGAGAGGTTATAGGACTTTAGGAAATATTCATTTTATTCTCTCTATTATTGTGAAATATTGATCTTTTAACTTTAAAAGATGAAATTCTTATCTTATTCTCTCACAGATGGTGAGGACTCGTGCACCTCGAGATTGTGGTTAGGTGCCCCCACTAGCCCTTGAGCTGATTGCTCAAGAGAGGATACCTAGATGGGGTAGGAGATGTAGTAGGGGAAGAGGTCGTGGTAGAGAGAGTGCTCGAGGAGCTGCTTAAATTCTTGGTAGAGTAGGGTCTCTCGAGGTTAAGTTTGAGGCAGGTGATGATGGTGTTCAGGTTCCAGTTGATGATGTGGGCCCAAGTCAGGCGCTACCACAGTTTGTTGCTGCATCACTTCTTCAAAATACCTTGGATAAAATGTTGGGTATTTTGGAGCCAATAGTTCAGGGAGGTAGATCACTAGATACTCTGTAGGGTTCACATGTTAGGGTAGGGGCACAGAACCCAGATCAACAACATCTATTAGGGTCCAGTAGTTGAGCCAGCATCGAGGTATAATGGTATGCCTTTACCATGGATAGGAGCTACTGTTGGAGTTATGGCAGTTATGTCTAATGAGCAGCAGCAGTAATTTGAGAGGTTTAGAAATATGGACCCACCGTAGTTTTAGAGTGAATTGTGTGAGGATGCCTACTGGTTTCTGGTCAGTTTCCACGAGAGACTTCAGAGTATAGGATTGGTTGACTCCCACAGGGTTACTTATACTGCATTACAGATGTGTGGTCCTGCCAAGTAGAGGTAGCACTCTTATATTTACACCAGACTAGTAGGTTCTCCACCAATGACTTGGGCTATATTTGCACAGTCCTTCCTTAATAGATTCATTCCTCGTAGCTTGAGGGAGGAGCGAAGGTATCGTTTTGAGAATTTGATACAAGAGGGCATTTCTTTGGCTGAGTATGTGAGACTATTTTATACCTTAGCCCATTATGCTATGGTGATCTTTCTAGATAAGGATAATATAGTTAGGATGTTTATGAGAGGTTTGACACTTAGGATAAGAGAGACTATGTTTGCTATAGCCCAATCAGAGGGTTCTTTTCAGAGGGTGGTTGAATCAAAAAAAGGAGTTTAAGTTGATACGTCATGAGGAGATAGGGATCTGAGGGATAAGAGGTCCCGCACTTCAGGTCAATTTAGTAGTACCTCATCTGAAGGTAGAGTTTTTTCAGAAGAGATTTTTGCCCTCAGTATGGTAGGCCAGTTCAGGAAGCGATGCAGACAAAAGAGGGTGGATATTCAGGTTGGAGTTCTTATAGTTTGGGACAGGATTCATAGGGTTTATCACAGTAGTTTTCAGGCTGTAGTGATCATATCGGATATTCAAGTCCTTCTCAGCAGTTGATGACTCCTAAGTCTTGTTATGAGTATAGTAGTTTGGATCATCTTTAGAGAGATTATCCAGTATACAGGCAGAGGTATCCACAACAGAGTTACCAGGCCACTATTAGAGCAGCAGCACCCTAGTTAGGGGTAGAGCCAGATCTCAGGAAGGTAGAGGTACACTACTAGCTGGTAGGAGAGGTGATAGAGGAGTGACTCAGGCGATAAATAATAGATCTCATTGTTATTCCTTTCTAGGAAAGCACAAGGCAGAGTCTTCTGATGCAGCCATTGCAGGTATCATCTCTATTTGTCATTGACCTGCTTTGGTATTATTTAATCCTAGTTCTACTTTCTCCTATATGCTTGCATACTTTGCTTCCATCTTTGATGTGATTTGTGAGTCCATGGTTGTGCCTATTTATGTTTCTACTCCAGTAGGTGATTCCTTAGTGGTGGATCGGGTATGCCAATCCTGTATTGTTTTTTTGGGGGGCGTGATACCTGGGTAGATTTGATTATCCTGGATATAGTTAACTTTGACATAATTTTAGGCATGGATTGGCTTTCTTCTTATCATGCCATATTAGACTGTCATGCCAAGACACTTATTTTAGCTATGCCTGATTGCATGAGATTAGAGTAGAGCGATGTTCGGAGTTTGTATCATAAGAAGGTGATTTCATTCATTCAAGCTCAGCGGTTAGTTAAGAAGGGTTGTCCATCATATTTGGCTTATGTTTGTGATACTGGTACCGAGGCACCTTCTTTAGAGTCAATGAAGGTGGTTAGAGAGTTCATAGATGTATTTCCTACTAATCTTCCAGGTATTCCTCCTAATTGAGATATTAATTTTGGTATTGATTTGGAGCTGAGCACTAAGCCTATTTCTGTTCCTCCAAAAAGGATAGTGCCAGCTAAGCTAAAAAAATTGAAAGACCAGCTTCATGACTTATTAAGTAAGGGGTTTATTCAACCAAGAGCATCACCTTGGGGTGCTTCGGTGTTATTTGTGAAGAAAAAAGATTGGTCTATGAGAATGTGCATTGATTATCGATAGTTGAACAAAATGACAATCAAGAATAAGTATCCTCTACCGCCTATTGATGACTTATTTGATCAGTTTTAGGGTGCTTCTGTATTTTTGAAGATTGACTTGGGATCGGGGTATCATCAGTGAAAGATTCGAGCTTCAGACACTCCTAAGACTGTTTTTTAGACTAGATACAGCCACTATGAGTTTTTATTTATATCCTTTGGGTTGACTAATGCCCCTACAGCATTTATGGAGTTGATGAATAGGGTGTTTCGGTCTTATCTTAATTCATTTGTGATTGTGTTCATTGATGACATTTTAGTGTATTCTAAGAACGAGGCAGATTATGCAAAACATTAGAGGATTGTACTCCAGAGATTGAGGGACTAAAAGTTATATACAGTTTTTAAAGTGTGAATTTTGGCTCAGTTCTATGGCATTCTTGGGACACGTAGTGTCCAAAGATAGTATTATGGTCAATCCGGCCAAGGTTGAGGCAATAGGGAATTGGTCACAACCTACTTTACCTTCAGATATTCAAAGTTTTATTGGGTTGGCAAGCTATTATAGGTGATTTATGTAGGGTTTCTCTTCTATTACAACTCCTATGACTAGATTGACTTAGATGAATATAGCTTTTTAGTGGTCAGATAAGTGCGAGGAGAGATTTCAAAAGCTCAAGACTTTATTAACTTCAGCACCTATTTTGACCCTACCTATTAAAGGTGAGGGCTTCACTGTGTTTTATGATGCTTTCGATATTGATTTGGGTGGTGTGTTGATGCAGAAAAATAAGGTGATAACATATGCTTCGAGGCAGTTGAAGCCACATGAGATAAATTATCCTACTCATGATTTAGAGTTACTAGCGATTGTGTTTGCATTGAAGTTGTGGAGGAACTATTTGTATGGAGTTTATTGTGAGGAGTATACCGATACACTGATCATCACAGTCTTTAGTATATCTTCAAACAGAAAGAGTTGAATTTAAAGCAGCGTAGATAGATGGAGTTATTGAAAGATTATGATACGACTATCCTGTATCATCTGAGCAAGGCCAATATAGTGGCAGATGCCTTGATTAGGAAGGTCGTTAGCATGGGTAGTCTTGCATTATTAAGTATGGAGGAGCGACCATTAGCCAGGGAGGTTCAACAGTTGGCTAACAGTTTTATATGTCTTGATATTTTTGAGTCAAGTACAATTTTGGCATATGTAGAAGAGAGGTCCTTGTTAATAGAGAAGATTTAAAATCATTAGTTTGAGGATGAAAAGTTGTGTATTATTAGGGATAAGGTGAAGCGAGGTGACGCTAAGAAGGCAATTTTAGACCAGGAGGGTGTTTGGATGATTAAGGGGTGGATTTGTGTTCCTAGAGTGTGAATTTGACTAGATCTATTAAAAGAGGCCCACTGTTTGTGTTATTCCATTTATCTAGGTGTGGTGAAGATGTATTATGACCTTAAAAAATATTACTAGAGGTGTGGGAGGAAGAGATATATTGCAAAGTTTATGGCTAAGTGTTTAAATTGCCAGCAGGTAAAATATGAACACAGGAGGCCAGGTGGTTTGCTTCAGAGAATGCCTATTTCCAAGTGGAAGTGGGAGCATATCACTATGGATTTTGTAGTTGGGTTGCCTCAGACCTTAGGAAAGTTTGATTCAGTTTGGGTGATTGTGGACAGGTTAACCAAATCAACCCATGTGCCTGTGAAAACGATCTATAATTCAGAGAAATTAGCAAAAATTTACATTTATGAGATAGTTCGATTGCATAGCATGCCTATCTCCATCATTTTGGATAGAGGTACTCAATTCACTTCAAACTTTTGGCGTACTTTGCAGTAGGAGTTGGGTACTCAGTTGGATTTAAGTACAACATTATATCCCCAAACAAATGGCCAGTCAAAGCGGGCTATTCAGGTGTTGGAGGATATGTTACAGGCTTGTATGACGGATTTTGGGGGTCACTGGGATCAGTTTTTTCCCTTAGTGGAGTTTTCTTATAATAATAACTACCATTATAGTATTCAGATGGCTTTGTTCGAGGCTTTGTATGGTAGAAAATGTAGGTCCCCAATTGGATGGTTTGATTCTTTTAAGGTTAGACCTTGGGGTACTGATTTATTGAGAGATTCCATGGACCGAGTGAGATTGATCCAAGATCAGCTCTTAGCATCTCAGAGTAGATAAAAGAGTTATGTTGACAAGAGAGACCGAGACATGGAGTTCATGCAGTGTGATCGAGATTTGTTGAAGGTATCACCCATGAAGGGTGTGATGAGGTTTGAGAAGAAATAAAAGCTTAGTTTGAGGTTTACTGGCCCTTTGAGATTCTTCAGCATATTGGTCCAGTTGCTTATGAGATGGCTTTGCCACCGGGTCTTTGAACCGTACATCCAGTTTTTCATGTTTCTATTTTGAAGAGGTACCATCCAGATGATTCATGTGTGATTTAGTAGGACTCAGTGAGTTTGGATCAGAATCTGGCATTCAAGAAGGAGCCTATAACTATCTTGGATAGGCAGGTTAGAAAGTTAAGATCCAAGGAAATAGCCTCTGTGAAGGTGCAGTGGAGGCATCGTCTTGTTGCTGAATCCACTTGGGAGATTGAGTTCAACATGCGGAGGAGATATCCACATTTCTTTAATAATGTAGGTACTTTCTTTCAATTTACATTCGAGGATGAACGTTTGTTTTAGTGGTGGATAATGTAACAACTCTATAAATTTATTTTATAAATTTATCATATTGTTAACCCATATCATAATTTTTACACATTATTTTATAGTAATGGGCCAAATTAATATTTTCTTAACTCTTGAGACCTATGTATAAGAATAAATTTTAAGTAGGAAGGGTTGACAATATAATAATAATTATATCAATAAAGATCAGAAGTTAAGAGAAAGAGGGTTATGGAAGTGACAGTTTTCACCACTATAGAGAAATTCATACGCAGACATAAAGGAATTCTCCATAATTTCAGGTTCAGGTTAGTCTTTTCGAAATTATTAATGGTTGTTTGCCTATGTCTGCGCGTAAGTGGCATAGCAGTAGTGAATTTGACTTTAGATTAATGTTGGTTGTTAAAGTTAAGAATTGAAAAAATCCAGGTAGTGAACTCATTCTTTAATAAAGACAAAATAAAGGCTTAGGTTGAGATAAATCATTGGCAGTATGGAAGAGAAGGTTAATTTCTTAAGTGTCAATAATTGGCCAATGTTTGTTGCTGCGAATAGGATCGTCCATAGGTGGAATAATGTTACTGCCAATGTTTCTTGGATTCATTTAGTTAGTGAAAAACTTAGTATATTAATTATATTTTGGGTAATTATGAGCTAATCATTGGCATCCTACAGAAAGATGGTAATGTTATGTTATTATGCAGACTCCTAGGTTATAGTTAACTATAAATATATTTATTTTTCGTAATCTGCTCCATAATTTGGAATTAGAAAAATTGAATTTTAGGTTTAAGACTTTTAGAGTGAATTTATAAATGAGTGTCTTTAGATTTGTACTCTTATATAGATTATATGTTTGAATAGATTTTGACCCTTCAGAGACTTTACGGAAGGGCAAGTTTGTTAATTGACGTTTGGACCTTCTCTCGAGGCAAGTTGAGACTTTTCTTAGACTTTTTTTCGAAGTGCTTATTTGTTAGTTATGTGTAATGGGAGTAATGAAAAATGGGGGTCCCGTATAGGTCATTGTGACGAGTATTTATGGGGGTATCAGTGTTGTGTGAGGGAATAAAATAAGTTAATTGTATGTTTTGAACTATGTTTCCCTATTTTCTAGCTCGGTGGACTGGTTGTTATATAATGAACATAATTCTTTTCTATTTATTTCCCATTTTATTTTTGTCTCGTTGAACGTACCTGAGTAGTATCTACAATGGTGTTCTATTTTTTCTGCTTCATATCTATATTTAAGTACTCCTCCGTAACTATATTCACTGGGATCAGCTTCTACTTTCGCATATCTTTAAAATTTCTACGTGATCCTAACATAATAAATATTTATAAGAGTAGTTAGGTATATGTGGTATATAACTTATTCTATCCGTATAATTTTCTCCATATGTTTTTTCTAATATAATTTTTCTTATATCTGCAACATCTATATCTCTAAGTACATACAAAATAAGTATCTTGAATTTATCTACCATGACATCAGATATATTATCATTCATTATCATAAAATTGCTTTTTTCAAAATATTCCCTTCAACCATGTACATCATAAAATATAGTCATCTCAGATTACTATATACTAGATTATTCTTACATAACATGTTCTTCGGTCACTATTAGCATGGTAATTCAGATACTTTTTTCCTTAAACAGCGCCTCGACTTTGGTTACTCCCCGCCACGGCTTCTTGCCTCATTGGTTTCACCTTTAGGATGGCATAGTTCCTAGGGATTTTTCTCCGTTTCCACTTTGCTAATAAACTTCTTAACATATTATTTTTTGAATAATTCTACTATAAAGTAACTAATATGAATTTATTTTATCATATCATGATTGTCGGGAATTATGAATTTAGCTATTCATAATCATAAATAGATATACCTGTTCTGGTAGCTTTGATATTTTTGAGGTTTGTTGTTCCATATATTTAATTAACTGGGCTAAATATTTTTGAACGGAATGGAGAGAGGTTTTTTGGCTAATGTAAGAAGGTTTGCCCTCTGCAATGCCTTCCTTCTCTTATTTATAGAATGAAAGTATACAAATTTTTACATCCGTCTAAAAAACTATTCAATAAAATACTAAAAAACTAAAAAACTAAAAAGACTTAAAAGTCTTTTCTCCTACCTACCTATAAGACTTTCAAACTTTACATTAACTTATCATTAAATACTCTAGTCTTATCTTTCCAGCTGTCGTCCTTATCTTCTTTTATTCTAGATGAACTGCTGAGACGTCATTATCTCCTCCATTACATTTTGAACATTTGTGGTCTGGGTATTTGTGTCCAATAGTCTTGCAATATCTGGTCAATAATTCTTCTGAAATAAATTTTTCTTTGATAGCTCTGGCGATAGGTTCTGTTTCTGGTTTAAGCAACGTGATAATCCATTGCCTAATAGTTTCCATATCTGTTTCTCGTAACTCTTTTGAATTTGAATATATTAATACATGATTTCTTGAATAGTAGCTCCATATAGGATTTTGGTTGCAATATGTATTTGCTAGCTCTTGTAAAATTGTAGATAGTCCGATAATTCTTTTGTTCGCATAAAACTTTGGTATCTCGATTCTGGGTATCTCTGGCTGTGAACTTATATCTTGTGGTATAATCATATCTCGTGTCATTCCTATCTTTACAACTTGTATAGGTTTTTTAACTTCATCAAATAGTATCTCTGCTGGTGCCGTGTAAATTTTTATAAAAAATAAAGTACCTTTGGTTATTCTTTTAAAAGTGGTAAATGTTTCGTATATCTCTGGTATAGTGGATATCTCAGTTCTGTCTGTGGTATATACGGTGCTAAGTAGTCCATATTCGTAGCAAGTCTTAACTAAGCTTGGTCTGGTTTTAGGTAAGGCAATTAGCTTATTGTATCCGGTCAATTTCTGGGTTATATAGTTTGTATCTGGTTCTTGGATATTTGTAGCTTTGGGGTTGCTATTTCAGAAAGTTTGTATGTTGTAGATATTTTCTATATATGTGTGGGCTGTGTAGTTATATGTCTTTTTGTCTTGGTTTAGGCTATCTCGGTATGTGGTAACTTGTGGGGGTATAAACATGAGGTCTTTTGATGTATTTGGTGTATATGGTTTGTCAAATAGCTTGTTTAGGTTCATATTTTTTCTAACTCCTTTGCTTGTACCTGCAGAAGTAGATTGATAAACGTTATGGGTTTTATGGAGTATCCCAACGTCTCCTTCTAGCTCTGGAATTTTATTGTCTTCCGATCGACATAGCTCTGCGCATTGCTGAGTTAGCTGATTCATAGCTATAGACTTCAGTTTATCTTCACTAGTCTTTAGCTTTAGCGTTTCTATCTCAGTACCCATCTTTACTATCTCAGTACCCATACTGTCCACTTTCAATGAAAGCGTAGTCAGGGCGTTGAGTATCTTTTCATGTATATTTTCTTCTATCATTACAGTTTGTGTAGCTTTGTCTTGATATGTAATCTGCAATAACATTTTTGTTAGTACTGATTACTTCTATTACAAATGTAAAATTTAATATGTTTAAAACTAGTCTCCGAATCTCTTTTGTTGTAACTGAATTTTGTATTTTCTTGGTTAGCCACCAGCGTACCAGTGTATTATCTGTTCGCACAATAAATTTTTTATATACAATATATGGCTCAAATGCTAATAAACATTTATATAATGAACATAATTCTTTTCTATTTATTTCCCATTTTATTTCTGTCTCGTTGAACGTACCTGAGTAGTATCTACAATGGTGTTCTATTTTTTCTGCTTCATATCTATATTTAAGTACTCCTCCGTAACTATATTCACTGGCATCTGCTTCTACTATGTATATAAATTTTTTATTTTCATCCGGAAATTGTAATTTTGGTAATTCCTTGCAAAGTAATTTTATTTTTTGAACTTGTTTTTTATCTTCTTCATCATAGTTATATTCTATTTCCTTTTTTAATTTTTTCTGTAGTGGTTTTAGGTTTTCTGCTAATTTTGGAATATATTCTCTTACTTGGTTTACTAATCCTAAAAATGATTGTAATTTCTTTTTTGTATCTAATTCTTCTTTCGAATTTATTATTTTTTGTACTATATGTTGTTGCATTTTTACTCCACTTTTATCTATTTGTATTCCTAAAAATTCTATCTGATTTTTCATAATTTCGGCTTTCTTTTCACTTAGACTTATTCCTGATTTTTCTATTATATCCGTAAATTGTTCTAATAACTTTATATGTTCTTCTTTAGTTTTTGTATATAATAATATATCATCTATGTATACTATGCAATTAGGTAATTGTTCAAAATAATTATCCATAAAATGTTGATATCTACCTGGTGCATTTTTATATCCAAATGGTAATACATTCCACTCATAAAATCCTTGTGGTACCGTAAATGCGGTTAATTCTTTAGACTCTTCTTCTAACTTTAGATGGTAAAATCCTGATTTACAATCAAATTTGCTAAAATAATTATATCCTTGGATTTGTCTTATTTTTAATATCTTATTTGGTATCGGATAATTATATGTTATAGTTTTTGCATTTAAATTTCTATAATCAATAACCATTCTACTTTTTCCTCTTTTTTGTTCACTATGTTTATTTACTATAAATGCTGGACTATTATGTTTGCTATTACTTTTTTGTATATATTGTTTTTCTAATAATTCATCTATATGCATTTTAAATTCTTTTAAATCGTCAAAATTATATGTTAATGGTTTTTGGGTTATTATACTATTTTTGTCTATTAATTCAATTTTTATGGTAGTTTTATGTTTTTCCCATCCTTTTAACGGATCTTCACTATATAATTGTTCTAATTTTTTCTTAACTATTTCTATCTTATTTATTGAAAATATAGTTATTTCTGTTTTATTTATCGAAAATACTACTAATTCTATTGTATCTTCAGCGTTTTTTATATTTTCTAACCTTTGTGTAATTTTTTTCACTTCCTTTTATCCAATCAGTTTTCTTTCTTATTTTATTATTAACTCTTTTTGCTCTTACTTTTTGTTTACATGGTGTTGTGAACCACCAATCGTTTTTAGTTATTATATGTGGGTATAGTTTTTCTAAAAATGGCATTCCTAAAAGTATATCTTTTGATGTTAGTTCATAATTATAAATTTCTTCTATTGTTAGTATCTTATCCCATATTTGTGCTTTTACATTCCCAGCATTATAAGTAATTAAGCTTCCTTCATTATTAAATCCTTTAACTACTATTGGTATTTTTAATTTATCCCATTTACTTTCTCGTAAGCAATTATATCTACATAAATTAGCTTCTGCTCCTGTATCTATCATAGGCGTATAATATCTACTGTAATATCCTTCCACTACTATCTTCATTAATACATATATTTTCATTTTATGTTAAGGCTCTTTTTAAGAATAATCTTTCCCTATTATATGTTATGGCTAATTGTGTATGTTCTATATTATATGGTTTTACTTGTTCTAACCATTTTGTTCCTAATATTATATCTGTGTTTTGCATTTCTTCTTTTACTTCAAATTCTATTTTTATTTTTCTAATTCCTCCTATTATTATTTCTTTTTCTGCTATATCTTTACTATTTATTAAACTTCTCAGTAGATCTGGGCATATATCATTATCAGTTTTTATTTCTTCATTTTTTACTAAACATTTTGCTATATAATTTTCTTCTTGTCCTGTGTTTAATAGTATTAAATATTCTTTTTCATTTATTTTTCCTGTTATGTAATATTGATTTAGATTACTTATTGAATTTGTTTCATAACTCGTTCTTTTTTATGAGCTTGATGATTCTGGTTTTTCATTAGCTATTCTTTTTGTTGTACTTATTCTATCATTTACTATTTCTAAATTTTCTTCTATATCTATGTCTCTATAGCTATAATCATTATAATCTATTGTTTTTACAATTTGTTCAAATGGGCTATCTATTTGTATCTTGTTAATCTTATTTTTTCCTGTTATTTTATGTTTTGTTGTTAATACATATAAATTTTTACATCTCGCTGTAAATATTTTACTTCCTGGGGTTAATTCTATACCTGATATCTTCCAATATAATACTAGTGATTTATCTATATTTCTATCTGTTACTGCTACTGAATAATTTGCACTTATTATAAATTAAAATTTTTGGTATATTAAGTTTCCTTTTACGGCAGTTATTATGCTTTTTTCTATAGGTTTTATAATTCTATCATCTGCTAAATATAATTCTATCGGTGTATCTATTCCTTCTCTAAAACATGCTTTTATTAATATTTCTGTACCTCCGAGGTGTACGTATTTTATTGGATCTCCTTTACTTTTTATATCATTTATTTCTTTATTAATTATTCTTTTTGTTACAAGTGGTATACTAGCTTTTCCTTTTGCATATCTACAGTCTATTACATGTTCTTTTTGGCATACTACATAATATTCATCTTTTTACCTACTAAAAATAATTTTTATTGTTGATATTTTAAATATTTTTTCTACACTTAAATCTAACTCTTTTCCTTTTATTTCATCAAATATATTACTGTCAAATATTATTTTTTGTTCTATTCCTTCGTCATTTAAATATTCTTCCTTTGTTATTATTTTTATATCTTCTTCAGTCATTCAATTCATCTATTTCACTATCTGTTTCAGTATCTGTTTCGTTTTCTGAAATTTCATATATACTATCTCCACTTTCTAATTCATAATCTATATAATCTATTTGCATATATTCTGTATTTTCTATTTTTATTTTTGATATTTGTTTATTTATTGGATTTTTGGGTAATTTACAATCTCTAGCTAAATGTCCTAACTTTCCACAATTATAACATGTACATTCTTTTATAGATTTTTTCTTCCTATATGATCTTTTATTTTTGTAATTCTTTACATAATATCTTTTTCTTGGTTTCTTATATTTATATTTTGATTTTTTATATTTCTTATATTTCTTATGTGTTTTTCTTTTCTTATAATATCTTTCTTCGCATCCAAATTGTGGTGCTATTTTATTTTTGCAACATGCTAAATTTCTTATTAATGTTTTTTCCATTTTTAATTCTTCTCTATATTTTTCACATAAGTTTCTATACCATTGTTGTAAAAAATTTATTCTAGCTCCTAAAGTATCTACTATTTTTGCTTCTTCCCAACTTTTTATTATTTTTGAACTAAATGGTTCGGGTAATTTATTATAATATAATTTTCTTATTACTTTACTTTCTTCTATACTATATGTTCCTTTATAATAATATTCTCTAAATGCGCAAGTATATTCGTCTATATAACACATATTACATATTGTTAATTTTATCATTAAATTTCTATTTGTATCTTTTTCTTCATCTTGTTCTTCTTCTAATGTTGTCATACTACCAAATTCATCTTTTATAGCTGTTTCATATTTTTTCAATAATTCTATAGGTGTTAGTTTAGTTGTTGTTGATGATGTTCCTTCCATAGGTTTATTAGCTCTTAATACTTTTTTACTATTTTCAGTTAAATTTGTAAACCATAATTTTACTGATCCTATTAGTGTTTTTTCTATATATTCTGGTGCATCTGTTATGTTTATATTATTGTCTAATAATTGTTTTGTCATATATCCTATCCATAATTGTATTATTTTTTCTGTATCTCTTACACAGTCTAGATCTAAAAAGTTATAATTTTTATTAACTATTTGTTTTGGTGTCCATTTGTCATATTCATTATATCTTTTAAATTTATTTTTATAATATATAGGTTTTCTTATTTCTGTTGTCTTAGGTATTATATTTTCATCTTCTTTTTTGTCAAGAGTATTTATTTCTGTGTTATTATTTTCTAAGTTTTCTTCATTAATTTTTTCTTGTTTTTTGTTAATTTCTAAATCTTTTATATTTGTTAATATTTCCGTATATGTTTCACTATCTTCTGAATCATAATTATCTGTCTCTTCTACCTCTATATTATTTATTTCTAATTTTTCTTTAAATTGATTTATCTCGTTTATTAATTTTTGTTCTTTATCTTTTTCTTCTTTTTCTTTTTGTCTTTGTTCGTATAAATCTTTTAACATTTGTAGTTCTTTTTCTAATTCAGCAATTCTACTATTTTTAGTTTCTTCTATTTTTCGTATTTCTTCCGTAGTTTGTTGTTTAATTTTTTCTATTTCCTTTTTTCTATCTATTTCTTCATTTTCTTTTTCTATTCTTACCATTGCTGTTAATTTATCTTCTAATTTTAATTCTTCTTGTTCTAACATTAGGTATAAATGTTCTCCTATTTTTTTATACCTTCTTCCTAGATTAGAAAATACTATTTTTATTTTTGATCCTTCGTGATTTTCATATATTTTTTCATCTATTATAAATTCTTCTTTATTCATTTTATTGTGAATAGTTCATGTTGATATATATATTCTAAAGTATCTATTTGGGACTCTAATTTTGATATTTCATCTTTTTGTGTTACTCCCCGCCACGGCTTCTTGCCTCATTGGTTTCACCTTTAGGATGGCATAGTTCCTAGGGATTTTTCTCCGTTTCCACTTTGCTAATAAACTTCTTAACATATTATTTTTCGAATAATTCTACTATAAAGTAACTAATATGAATTTATTTTATCATATCATGATTGTCGGGAATTATGAATTTAGCTATTCATAATCATAAATAGATATACCTGTTCCGGTAGCTTTGATATTTCTGAGGTTTGTTGTTCCATAGTTTTTCCATTGCAGTGTATATATTTAATTAACTGGGCTAAATATTTTTGAACGGAATGGAGAGAGTTTTTTGGCTAATGTAAGAAGGTTTGCCCTCTGCAATGCCTTCCTTCTCTTATTTATAGAATGAAAGTATACAAATTTTTTACATCCGTCTAAAAAACTATTCAATAAAATACTAAAAAACTAAAAGACTTAAAAGTCTTTTCTCCTACCTACCTATACGACTTTCAAACTTTACATTAACTTCTCATTAAATGCTACTAACTAATGGTAAGTTTACGTAAACAACTTTGTACAAATAAGTCTTCCGTCTATTTTGTCATATCTGTTGTATCTCCATTATTGCTCTGGTCTTATCTTTCCAGCTGTCGTCCTTATCTTCTTTTATTCTAGCTGCACTGCTGAGACGTCATTATCTCCTCCATTACATTTTGAACATTTGTGGTCTGGGTATTTGTGTCCAATAGTCTTGCAATATCTGGTCAATAATTCTTCTGAAATAAATTTTTCTTTGATAGCTCTGGCGATAGGTTCTGTTTCTGGTTTAAGCAACGTGATAATCCATTGCCTAATAGTTTCCATATCTGTTTCTTGTAACTCTTTTGAATTTGAATATATTAATACATGATTTCTTGAATAGTAGCTCCATATAGGATTTTGGTTGCAATATGTATTTGCTAGCTCTTGTAAAATTGTAGATAGTCCGATAATTCTTTTGTTCGCATAAAACTTTGGTATCTCGATTCTGGGTATCTCTGGATGTGAACTTATATCTTGTGGTATAATCATATCTCGTGTCATTCCTATCTTTACAACTTGTATAGGTTTTTTAACTTCATCAAATAGTATCTCTGCTGGTGCCGTGTAAATTTTTATAAAAAATAAAGTACCTTTGGTTATTCTTTTAAAAGTGGTAAATGCTTCGTATATCTCTGGTATAGTGGATATCTCAGTTCCGTCTGTGGTATATACGTTGCTAAGTAGTCCATATTCGTAGCAAGTCTTAACTAAGCTTGGTCTGGTTTAGGTAAGGCAATTAGCTTATTGTATCCGGTCAATTTCTGGGTTATATAGTTTGTATCTGGTTCTTGGATATTTGTAGCTTTGGGGTTGCTATTTAAGAAAGTTTGTACATTGTAGATATTTTTTATATATGTGCGGGCTGTGTAGTTATATGTCTTTTTGTCTTGGTTTAGACTATCTCGGTATGTGGTAACTTGTGGGGGTATAAACATGGGGTCTTTTGATGTATTTGGTGTATATGGTTTGTCAAATAGCTTGTTTAGGTTCATATTTTTTCTAACTCCTTTGCTTGTACCTGCAGAAGTAGATTGATAAACGTTATGGGTTTTATGGAGTATCCCAACGTCTCCTTCTAGCTCTGGAATTTTATTGTCTTCCGATCGACATAGCTCTGCGCATTGCTGAGTTAGCTGATTCATAGGTATAGACTTCAGTTTATCTTCACTAGTCTTTAGCTTTAGCGTTTCTATCTCAGTACCCATCTTTACTATCTCAGTACCCATACTGTCCACTTTCAATGAAAGCGTAGTCAGGGCGTTGAGTATCTTTTCATGTATATTTTCTTCTATCATTACAGTTTGTGTAGCTTTGTCTTGATATGTAATCTGCAATAACATTTTTGTTAGTACTGATTACTTCTATTACAAATGTAAAATTTAATATGTTTAAAACTAGTCTCCGAATCTCTTTTGTTGTAACTGAATTTTGTATTTTCTTGGTTAGCCACCAGCGTACCAGTGTATTATCTGTTCGCACAATAAATTTTTTATATACAATATATGGCTCAAATGCTAATAAACATTTATATAATGAACATAATTCTTTTCTATTTATTTCCCATTTTATTTCTGTCTCGTTGAACGTACCTGAGTAGTATCTACAATGGTGTTCTATTTTTTCTGCTTCATATCTATATTTAAGTACTCCTCCGTAACTATATTCACTGGCATCTGCTTCTACTATGTATATAAATTTTTTATTTTCATCCGGAAATTGTAATTTTGGTAATTCCTTGCAAAGTAATTTTATTTTTTGAACTTGTTTTTTATCTTCTTCATCATAGTTATATTCTATTTCCTTTTTTAATTTTTTCTGTAGTGGTTTTAGGTTTTCTGCTAATTTTGGAATATATTCTCTTACTTGGTTTACTAATCCTAAAAATGATTGTAATTTCTTTTTTGTATCTAATTCTTCTTTCGAATTTATTATTTTTTGTACTATATGTTGTTGCATTTTTACTCCACTTTTATCTATTTGTATTCCTAAAAATTCTATCTGATTTTTCATAATTTCGGCTTTCTTTTCACTTAGACTTATTCCTGATTTTTCTATTATATCCGTAAATTGTTCTAATAACTTTATATGTTCTTCTTTAGTTTTTGTATATAATAATATATCATCTATGTATACTATGCAATTAGGTAATTGTTTAAAATAATTATCCATAAAATGTTGATATCTACCTGGTGCATTTTTATATCCAAATGGTAATACATTCCACTCATAAAATCCTTGTGGTACCGTAAATGCGGTTAATTCTTTAGACTCTTCTTCTAACTTTAGATGGTAAAATCCTGATTTACAATCAAATTTGCTAAAATAATTATATCCTTGGATTTGTCTTATTTTTAATATCTTATTTGGTATCGGATAATTATATGTTATAGTTTTTGCATTTAAATTTCTATAATCAATAACCATCCTACTTTTTCCTCTTTTTTGTTCACTATGTTTATTTACTATAAATGCTGGACTATTATGTTTGCTATTACTTTTTTGTATATATTGTTTTTCTAATAATTCATCTATATGCATTTTAAATTCTTTTAAATCGTCAAAATTATATGTTAATGATTTTTGGGTTATTATACTATTTTTATCTATTAATTCAATTTTTATGTTAGTTTTATGTTTTTCCCATCCTTTTAACGGATCTTCACTATATAATTGTTCTAATTTTTTCTTAACTATTTCTATCTTATTTATTGAAAATATAGTTATTTCTGTTTTATTTATCGAAAATACTACCATTTCTATTGTATCTTCAGTGGTTTTTATATTTTCTAACTTTTGTGTAATTTTTTTCACTTCCTTTTATCCAATCAGTTTTCTTTCTTATTTTATTATTAACTCTTTTTGCTCTTACTTTTTGTTTACATGGTGTTGTGAACCACCAATCATTTCTAGTTATTATATGTGGGTATAGTTTTTCTAAAAATGGCATTCCTAAAAGTATATCTTTTGACGTTAGTTCATAATTATAAATTTCTTCTATTGTTAGTATCTTATCCCATATTTGTGCTTTTACATTCCTAGCTTTATAGGTAATTAAGCTTCCTTCATTATTAAATCTTTTAACTACTATTGGTATTTTTAATTTATCCCATTTACTTTCTGGTAAGCAATTATATCTACATAAATTAGCTTCTGCTCCTGTATCTATCATAGGCGTATAATATCTACTGTAATATCCTTCCACTACTATCTTCATTAATACATATATTTTCATTTTATGTTAAGGCTCTTTTTAAGAATAATCTTTCCCTATTATATGTTATGGCTAATTGTGTATGTTCTATATTATATGGTTTACTTGTTCTAACCATTTTAATCCTAATATTATATCTGCTTTTTGCATTTCTTCTTTTACTTCAAATTCTATTTTTATTTTTCTAATTCCTACTATTATTTTTTTTTTCCTGCTATATCTTTACTATTTATTAAACTTCTCGGTAGATCTGGGCATATATCATTATCAGTTTTTATTTCTTCATTTTTTACTAAACATTTTGCTATATAATTTTCTTCTTGTCCTGTGTTTAATAGTATTAAATATTCTTTTTCATTTATTTTTCCTGTTATATAATCTTGATTTAGATTACTTATTGAATTTGTTTCATAACTCGTTCTTTTTTATGAGCTTGATGATTCTGGTTTTTCATTAGCTATTCTTTTTGTTGTACTTATTCTATCATTTACTATTTCTAAATTTTCTTCTATATCTATGTCTCTATAGCTATAATCATTATAATCTATTGTTTTTACAATTTGTTCAAATGGGCTATCTATTTGTATCTTGTTAATCTTATTTTTTCCTGTTATTTTATGTTTTGTTGTTAATACATATAAATTTTTACATCTTGCTGTAAATATTTTACTTCCTGGGGTTAATTCTATACCTGATATCTTCCAATATAATACTAGTGATTTATCTATATTTCTATCTGTTACTGCTACTGAATAATTTGCACTTATTATAAATTAAAATTTTTGGTATATTAAGTTTCCTTTTACGGCAGTTATTATGCTCTTTTCTATAGGTTTTATAATTCTATCATCTGCTAAATATAATTCTATCGGTGTATCTATTCCTTCTCTAAAACATGCTTTTATTAATATTTCTGTACCTCCGAGGTGTACGTATTTTATTGGATCTCCTTTACTTTTTATATCATTTATTTCTTTATTAATTATTCTTTTTGTTACAAGTGGTATACTAGCTTTTACTTTTGCATATCTACAGTCTATTACATGTTCTTTTTGACATACTACATAATATTCATCTTTTTTCCTACTAAAAATAATTTTTATTGTTGGTATTTTAAATATTTTTTCTACACTTAAATCTAACTCTTTTTCTTTTATTTCATCAAATATATTACTATCAAATATTATTTTTTGTTCCGTTCCTTCATCATTTAAATATTCTTCCTTTGTTATTATTTTTATATCTTCTTCAGTCATTCAATTCATCTATTTCACTATCTGTTTCAGTATCTGTTTCGTTTTCTGAAATTTCATATATACTATCTTCACTTTCTAATTCATAATCTATATAATCTATCTGCATATATTCTGTATTTTCTATTTTTATCTCGAATATTTGTTTATTTTTTGGATTTTTAGGTAATTTACAATCTCTAGCTAAATGTCCTAATTTTCCACAATTATAACATGTACATTCTTTTATAGATTTTTTCTTCCTATATGGTCTTTTATTTTTGTAATTCTTTACATAATATCTTTTTCTTGGTTTCTTATATTTATATTTTGATTTTTTATATTTCTTATATTTCTTATGTCTTTTTCTTTTCTTATAATATCTTTCTTCGCATCCAAATTGTGGTGCTATTTTATTTTTGCAACATGCTAAATTTCTTATTAATGTTTTTTTAATTTTTAATTCTTCTCTATATTTTTCACATAAGTTTCTATATCATTGTTGTAAAAATTTTATTCTAGCTCCTAAAGTATCTACTATTTTTGCTTCTTCCCAACTTTTTATTATTTTTGAACTAAATGGTTCGGGTAATTTATTATAATATAATTTTCTTATTACTTTACTTTCTTCTATACTATATGTTCCTTTATAATAATATTCTCTAAATGCGCAAGTATATTCGTCTATATAACACATATTACATATTGTTAATTTTATCATTAAATTTCTATTTGTATCTTTTTCTTCATCTTGTTCTTCTTCTAATGTTGTCATACTACCAAATTCATCTTTTATAGCTGTTTCATATTTTTTCAATAATTCTATAGGTGTTAGTTTAGTTGTTGTTGATGATGTTCCTTCCATAGGTTTATTAGCTCTTAATACTTTTTTACTATTTTCAGTTAAATTTGTAAACCATAATTTTACTGATCCTATTAGTGTTTTTTCTATATATTCTGGTGCATCTGTTATGTTTATATTATTGTCTAATAATTATTTTGTCATATATCCTATCCATAATTGTATTATTTTTTCTGTATCTCTTACACAGTCTAGATCTAAAAAGTTATAATTTTTATTAACTATTTGTTTTGGTGTCCATTTGTCATATTCATTATATCTTTTAAATTTATTTTTATAATATATGGGTTTTCTTATTTCTGTTGTCTTAGGTATTATATTTTCATCTTCTTTTCTGTCAAGAGTATTTATTTCTGTGTTATTATTTTCTAAGTTTTCTTCATTAATTTTTTCTTGTTTTTTGTTAATTTCTAAATCTTTTATATTTGTTAATATTTCCGTATATGTTTCACTATCTTCTGAATCATAATTATCTGTCTCTTCTACCTCTATATTATTTATTTCTAATTTTTCTTTAAATTGATTTATCTCGTTTATTAATTTTTGTTCTTTATCTTTTTCTTCTTTTTCTTTTTGTCTTTGTTCGTATAAATCTTTTAACATTTGTAGTTCTTTTTCTAATTCAGCAATTCTACTATTTTTAGTTTCTTCTATTTTTCGTATTTCTTTCGTAGTTTGTTGTTTAATTTTTTCTATTTCCTTTTTTCTATCTATTTCTTCATTTTCTTTTTCTATTCTTACCATTGCTGTTAATTTATCTTCTAATTTTAATTCTTCTTGTTCTAACATTAGGTATAAATGTTCTCCTATTTTTTTATACCTTCTTACTAGATTAGAAAATACTATTTTTATTTTTGATCCTTCGTGATTTTCATATATTTTTTCATCTATTATAAATTCTTCTTTATTCATTTTATTGTGAATAGTTCATGTTGATATATATATATTCTAAACTATCTATTTGGAACTCTAATTTTGATATTTCATCTTTTTCTGTATTTATTGAATTTTTACTAACTAAAGATTCTTTAATTTTTCTAAAAGCTTCTCTATTTTTAAATGGTCTTCTCATAATTAATTTAATAAATAACTAAATTTAATCTAACTAATTCTAACACGTATCTCACTTCGAGAACTTTGTGGATTATGTTATGATATCATTATGACTGTTGAACTTGACTTTTGAGTTAGATTGGGGTGGCTTTCCTAAGTGTAGGTTATGTGTTTGTTTAAGATGATTGACGTGGTGTCACTCGTCACCACTTTGAATTAGGGTCGGTCGACGATATTTGCTAAGTACACGTGGTTTCATACTCACTCTTGTTTTTTATGCACCTTACGTGCAGGTACAGATCAAACGACCTATGAATATTGACTCCCATGGTTTCTTCTTTGCTTGCATCATTCGCATTTCGGAATACTCAAACTCTCTTTGCTTTTGTATTTAGTGGCTTGTATTAGTGACTTCCATACCTGGGATTATCTACGTTTTAAATTTACTAGACTATTAATCTACTTAAGAGATTACTTGGGATTGGTTATATTCTTATTGTCTTCCGCTTATGTGAGTTTGGATGTTGTTCTTAAAATTGGGTATTTGGCTTACCTATTACGGAGGATGGGATAGGTGCCATCACGGTCCCAAATTTGGACCGTGACAGTTAAATATAATCCAGACCCAAATCAAACTACCCAACCCAACAGGGGTGGACCCACCTTGAGCTAAGGGGTGTCAAGCGACACCCCTTCATCGAAAAGTTTTACTATATGGACATATATTAATACTATGCACAAAGGGGTGTACTTAAGAAATGACTCTATATATCGAAGCATCCTCTTGGCACATTGGTTGCGCAGTCAATTATTTACTTGTTCGTTGAGAGTTCGAACCTCAACCTATGTCTTTTTTGCAAGATTTTCTTATTTTTTGCTAAAAAATTCTCAAAATGGAGGTTAAGTGGTGTTGAACTCAAAACCTCTCCTAGCTTATAACTATCTTAACCAATTGATCAACACTATCTTGTTACTTCCTCCATTTCATTTTACGTGACACATTTAATTTGTATCAAAAAAACACTACTACATTCTTTCCTAAATAGTAGTCACTAATTTTATTTATATACATCAAATTGTCTTGCCACCACTGGTAGTGCATTCCCTGTGTGAGACCACTTCACTCCACACAGTTTAGACCATTCACCGATCAAAATTATGATTAATTTTGTAGGGTTTGGATCAGATAGTTTTAGTTGAGTCTAAATTCGGCTTAACATTTTAATTAATTTAGTTTCGATCAATAGAAAATTGTCACACATTTAATAAAATTTTTAATTATGATTTGAAAAATCATCAGTTGGAAGGGTATTTTCGAGCCATAAAAGTGGATGAAAAGGTATTTTTGAACCGATTTCAACACTTGAAAAGTATTTCTAGTGCTTTTCCGAATCTTTAGTTATGATTTAAAAATCGTTAGCTGCAATGATATTTTTGAATTATAAAGGTGGATGGAGGGATATTTTTAAATATGTCTCAATTGAAGGGTATTAGTGACACAATAAATTAATTGACAATATTTTTAAACCAATATTAATACTTGAAGGTACTTGTGACCCTTTTCCTTAAATATAATAATATTTGTCCTCCTCATTCCACCTATCTCACCTTAGGCTAAGTCCTCTTATCCTTTTATTTATCAGATTCCACTAAAGAACCTCTCTTCTCTCTCCTTGTTCTTATTCATTTTCTTTTAATCCCACTTTCCAAGATAAACATTCGCCAGTGGATGGAGTTTTTGCTTCATTGACCATTTTATATATGCCATGGTGTGTAATTAGATGAGTGACAACTTGACTCCCTTATAGTATATGAATTGATAATAGAAACATGTCTTGCCTATTGCCTCAATTCAAGTGCTTGCCTGATACTTTTGCCCTTAGCTTCAAAACTCATCAACATTCTGCCCCTCAAATTTGTAAGTCTCTTCCTATCCATCAACACACTTTAAATATATACAAGAACTCACTTGCCTTTTCAATCTAATGCATTCTTTAGCTAGTTATATTTCTGTTCAATGAGGAATGTCTCTGAATTTGACAAATTTTTCTTGCCAATTCATATCTCTATGCAACTGAGGTGAACAATGTTTTAGTTTTTGAAAAAAAAAATAATCAAAAAGGAAATTTCTGTAATGTAAAAAATGCAATAAAAACGGATGTTGTTGACATTGGATCTTGATTATAGGAACATGACCTTCGAATTCATCTTTTGCGCCATAAGTTGGATATATCATTGCGTTAGGGTAGGAGGACAAACACCATATAATTGTTATCTTGAATTTTTTTTCATTTTGGTTGAATTGGAATTCTACTAAGGAAATCTATTGATGTTATTTAGGAAATGCTAGACTCTATCTCACTATTCCAACTGAACTTGATATAACTTGGACTATCTGTTGTGCTAGTTGTATTTTCAGAAGACATAGCCTTTTTGCTCAACTATTTCTTTTATTGTTTTCCTCAAATTGCCTCTCTAAGTGAGGTTGAGATGGTTCAGACATGTGCTTGGCGATGGAGGATTCAGGAGACGTAGGTAGGACAAAGAAGTATTTGGGTTTAAGGTGATTAGACAGGACATGACACAATTCTAGTTCACCGAAGACATGACCTTAGATAGGAGGTTGTGGAGGACAAGAATTAGGGTAGTAGGTTAGCACATAGTAGAGCATTGTGTAGCTAATCCTTCCATTATAGTAATTGTAGTATTATTCTTGTAGTTTCTTGTTCTTCAGGTTTTGTTACTATTTGTTGTTTTTTGTACTTCAATTATCATATAATTTTGTTGTAGTTGTTGTCTTACTGATTAGCATGCTTTGTTATGCTTACACATCCAATTAATTCTTTTTCTGGATTGCTTTGGTGTGTTTTTCCTTGAGCCGAGGGTTTATTGGCAACAACCTCTCTACCTCGGAGGTAAGGTATTGTCTTTATACACGTACCTTCCCCAAACCCCACTTTCTGGTACTGCATTAGGTAAGAAATTGTTTCTCCTCTCTAAGCTTGATTTATGATCATGAACAATTAGCTTTTGCTACAGTGTGAGTTTTCCAAGATGACTTATTTTTGGTGATTTACTACATGAAACCAGCTTTCTTTTTACTAATTTTAGTTTTACCCATGGACCTCTAAGTAGCTTGAGTGGCTTAAATTTGCTTAATTCTCTATTACATATTGGTGCCTTACTTGGTTGGGAAGTTGTTAATTTTCTGTATCATATGGACATAGAACTCCGTGGTTACAATCATTCTTTCTGAAATGCAGTAAAAGGTAGAGATCCTTTTCAATTGCGGACTCAGTGCGTCTTATCAACAACATCAACAGTGGCAGCTACAGTGCTTGATATTGAAAAGCTACAATTACCATCTATCGAAGTTCTTTCAAATTCAATTGCGGCAGACAGAGCATGGAAGCCACCATCAGAAACTGCCACAACCACAGTAGTAGATATACAGAAGCTAAAGTTGCAGTCTTTTGAGGCTCATTCTGATTCAGTTGCTCCAGAGAGTCCATGGAGATACAGCGAAGGAGTTTCTCTGTCCAATGAGGTAGGACTTAATGAATAGCATTGAAGCATGTAATTCATAGCCCATAAATGTATAGAGCTCTTTCTGATTAAATCTTAAATGCTGAGAAATTGAATTGTGTTTTTATCTGTGAGAAGAGAATGATATAAGTTTTAGGTGGACTCAAAAAAAGAAAGGGAGTACTGAGTAGTTCTTTTTCTTTTAAACTTGAGCAACTTTTAGGTCATAAGTGGAACCAGGGTATATATTGTCTTTGGCCACAGAATCAAATTTTCAAGCCATTAAAATTACTTTAGCACCATGGCATCAAATACTGGTTCCTATGCTATTTCTAATGGATCTTAGTTGGCCTCTTTATTGATTGATAATATACCTGGTGCGTATGTGAAAAGGTTGTTACATGTAAATTGCTAATTCAGTACATCTGCAGGTGAACACTAAAGCTGCTTTAGCTACTGAAAATCTTCTCACGGGTGAAGAAGCTGTAATAGCTGCTGCTGCTGCTGAAGCAGTTGCTTTGGCAAAAGCCGCAGTAAAGGTTGCAAAAGATGCTGCCATGTTAGTCGGCCATCACAACTCAAAATACTCAGATAACACTGTGGCAGGTACTCCATCCACAGCTGGGATTACCCTGCTTGACAGGGTTCGTCTGGTTCAACCTTGCGAAACAGGAAGAAACAACATTGTTGGGGAGCTAAAGGTACGTGAGATGAGATGGAGTGGAAGTAATTCATCGGGGAACTCACTTATGGATTCTGAAGACCTGGAACGAACACATGATGAACTGGAACTTCTTCAAGCAGAGCTTTTAGATCGCATAGCTGTTAGATCTAAGCGTCAAATTGAACGGAAGGCTAGAAGAGCTAGAGCAGCAGAGAGGGCTGCAGCCAATGTTGTGTCAGTGAAGTCTGGTTCCACAGGCAGAAAAAAGCGTGCTACAGTACAAGATGTTGATTATTCTGATCCATTGCATTACTTGAGAGGAACAAGTACTTCAAGGCTGCTCACTGCATCTGAAGAACATAAGTTATCAGATGGAATACAGGTGCTAAATTTTTCTAACATGAGCAACATACATTTGCCTTTTGAGATTTTGTACAAGCATATTCTTTTTTTGCTGCAATAACAAACACTTTGCACCAGCATTTACCTTCTCTTTTCATCCAAAGTAAATTATAGGTGCAGTGACAGATATAGTTGTATGTTATAGTGTATTCCTCTGGTCAAGTCTTTTTTCTATTTTGTCTGTTTCGCTTTTAGTGGAAAGGATTCTCCTCTTAGCTATTTCTCTTCCTTTTTTTTAAAACCCATCCCTAGGAGCTCCCACCCCTTTTGCTCCCTTGGCGACTCGAAGTCACAATCTTCGGGTTGGAAATGAGGGGTGCTTGCCATATGTGCAGCTCTCTCTTGTCATTTCTCTTCTTCTTTTTCTACTTCTCATTTTCTCTTCCTAGTAACACGGCGTTGAAATTGCTGGTTGATCAAAGTTTAAATACTCATATAGGAAATGCTCTGGTTATCTTTCGTCTTTCATTTTCTTAAATTGTTAAAAAGATGTTTTAGAAAACAGTGAAGAGTCTACTACCCATATATATCTTTACACTGACTTATCTTTGGCTCAAACCTAATGTTGTTTCTTAGATCTGAATCTGAAAAACTACGTTTAGGTGCATGAGTGGTCTGTGATCTTCTGTCATGTTTACCCTGACTTGGATGTAGATTTCCCATCTGGCCGTGTAAATATTACATGAAAGTCATTCTACTAGTACACATCATTTCAATTGATACTTCTTGTCTTAGTGAAATTATCTGTTTCCATGAACAATTAGGAGCTTTTGGTAGAATATTGCAAAAGTTGCTCCACGGTCTTGTTGGTTTATGGCTTCAAATGAAGGATCTAGTAGCCAGCTCTCAACAAATTGCTGTCATATCATTATATCTTCCGTTCAATTTTTGTTCTGAAGTTTATGTTTATATTTATTTGTCCTTGTCAAAAAATAAAGTTTATTTTGCTGAGGTGTTTACTTTTTTGCTTTTCCTTGAAAATAGTGTCTGTATTTGTTCTTTTAACAATTTGTGATCACAAAATAACAGGACCTATTGAAGTTGGAAAGGCTTCAGGACGAGCTTGCAGAGCGGTGTGGGGAGCAGCCCACTTTTGGCCAATGGGCTGCTGCAGCTGGAGTAGATCATAAGACCCTACGGAAGTGTATAAACTATGGCATTCTTTGTAAAGATAAAATGATTAAGAGCAACATAAGGCTTGTTATCTCCATTGCCAAAAATTATCAAGGAGCAGGAATGAATCTTCAAGATTTGGTTCAGGTATATATGGTGCACTTACATGTGATCACGAGACTGCATCTCTTTGAGGCATTAAAACCATTAGATACTTAATGTGCAGACTGTGGGGTTCAGCCCCATAAATGCTATGGCCAATTTTTCAAATTATGGCAAGTTTTTTCCAACTTTTTGGTAGAGGAGAAATCAGCTCACATATCTCCTTAGTTGCAATTTCAAAATTTGCAACTCCTATTATGTCATCAATGACATACGTGTGCTCTATCTTTCTCTATAAATTGAGAATTTCGGCTCATTGGAAACATACACCAAACAGAGAGAAAAACAATATATCGAGAGCAGTGAGATATTCCATAACTGTGATAAAAATTAGTCTGTGAAGGAAAATTAGAGTGAGCAATATTTTAGTAAGGTGAGAGTCAAAAAAAGGTTATTTCTTTTGAGTGTGTAGTAGTTACTTTGGGTATTGTACTTGTGATTACGGTGTAAAATTCTTTACTATAGTAATATGAGTTGCGCCTCTTGGTCCGTGGTTTTTTCCTTATTTAAGAGGGTTTCTACGTAAAATCCTTGGTGTCATTATTTTTTGTTTATTTTTCTATTATTTTGCGACAAATACTTTTGTTGTTATTTCGCATTTACCCAACAAACTGGTATCAGAGCCCACGGTTTGTAATATATGTATTTTTTGGGTAAAAAATGGAAGCCAATATAAGTAGAACGGTTACTTTAAATGGCGTTAATTATGCCATTCTACTCTATGTTGAAAAATTTTATCAACCGATCTTTGATACTATAAAACCTGAAAATAAAATTGATGAAGAATGGAACCTGTTGCACAGACAGGTTTGAGGTTTTATCAAGCGGTGGGTTGGCGATAATGTGTTGAACCATATTTCTGGGGGACACATGCTTGGTCCCTATAGGAGCATCTTGAAAGTTTGTAAGCTCGAAAGAATGGAAATAATAAGATGTTCTTGATAAAATAAATGTTGGGGTTAAAATATCATGATGGTTTTTCGATGACAAATCACTTGTGTAGCTTTTAAGGGATCATGAACCAGTTATTTGCTATGGGCATTAAGTTTGATGAAGAAATTCAAGGCTTGCTTCTACTTAGTTCCCTACCAGACTCTTGGAAAATATTTAGAACTTCAGTATCAAATTCTGCTCCCAATGGCGTGATCTCTATGGATTTTGCCAAGAGCAACATTCTTAACGAAGAGATGAGATGAAAGTCTCAAGTTTCCTCTTCGTCTGATGTCTTGGTGACTGGCGCTAGGGGGAGAAGCAAGCATCGTGGTTCTCAAAATAGAGAACATTATGGATGCAAATCCAGAGGCAAATTTAAAGATATTGAGTGCTATCATTGTGGGTTAAAAGGGCACACAAAGAAATTTTGCTAAAAGTTGAAGAAGGAAAGCAGAGACAAAGAGGAAAAAAAAGAAGAAAATGATGAAAACTACATAGCCACCGTTACCACTGAAGATCTTGTTATTGTCCTTGATGCAAATCTAATAAATATTGTTTGTGATGAGTCAAGCTGGGTTGTGGATTCTGGTGCCACATCTCACTTGACATCAAAGAAGGATTTTTTCTCATCTTATACTCCAGGTGACTTTGGAACCTTGAGTATGGGCAATGAGACTGTATCTAAGGTGGTTGACATTGGTACAATTTGTTTGGAAACTAGTACTGGACCTAAACTAGTTTTAAACAATGTAAAACATGCACCTAATGTTCGCTTGCACTTGATTTCTGTTGGCGTGCTGTATGATGAGGGATATGTTAGTACCAATGGTGGTAGAAATGGAAACTCATTAAGGGTTCTTTGGTTGTGGCTCGTGGAGACAAATGTCATTGTATATACTGGACTACGACTTCTACTTGTGCCAACATGGTGAATTCAGTTGAAAGCTCTAGCTCGTCAACATTATGGCATAAGAGGCTTAGCCACATTAGCAAGAAAGGACTTAATGTTCTAGCCAAGAAGAAATTACTGTCATATTTTGAAAATGCAAATTAGAAAAATGTGAGCACTGCTTGGTTAGAAAACAAAATAGATTTTCTTTCAAGTCTCATCCTCCTTCAAGAAAGATAGAGTTGCTTGAGCTGGTGCATTCAGATTTATGTGGTCTAATGAAGACAAGGACTTTGGGTGGTGCACTTTACTTTGTCACTTTCATTAACGATACTCAAGGAAACTTTGTGTCTATGTCTTGAAGACTAAAAACTAAGTGTTGGGTGTCTTCAAGCAGTTTCAAGCTTTCATTGAAAGTAAAACAGGAAGAAAGCTGAAGTGTATTCGTACTGATAACAGTGGTGAATATTGTGGACCGTTTGATGAATACTGCAAACAACAAGGTATCAGACACCAGAAGACTCCTCCCAAAACTCCTCAGCTTAATGGTTTAGCAGAAAGGATGAACAAGACCTTGATGGAAAGAGTCAGATGTTTTCTTTTTGAAGCAAAATTGTCGAACCCCTTTTGGGGTGAGGCTTTATTGACGGCTGTACATGTTATTAACCTATCTTCTGCTATTTCTTTACAAAGTGATGTACCAAATAAAATTTGGTATGGGAAAGATGTTTCCTATGATCATTTGCAAGTACTTGGTTGCAAAGTTTTTCTACATGTGCCCAAAGATGAGAGGTCTATGTTAGATGCCAAGACAAGGCAATGCATCTTCATTGGTTATGACCTTGAGGAGTTTGGTTATAGACTATATGATCCAGTTGAGAAGAGGCTTGTAAGAAGTCGTGATATTGTTTTCATGGGGAATCAAACCATTGAAGATATTGACAAAGCAGAGAAGCTAGAATCTTCAAGTTTTGATGGTGTGGTTAGTCTTGATCAATTTCCTCCAAGTGTGCATGATGTTGGTGGGCTAGATAATCATGGTGACACCCAGAATCATGTTCAAAATCAGCATATTGATGTTGATAGTGACAACGATGTTGTTGACAATGCTCCAGTTCAAGAAGCAGTGGATGAGTCAAATGCTCCACTAAGAAGGTCTACAAGATAGATTATTCATTCTTCTCATTATTCTCCTATTGAGTATATGTTACTCACTGACAGGGGAGAATCTGAATGTTACGAGGAGACCATGGAAGATAAACACAATGATCAATGGATTGAAGTCATGCAAGATGAGATGAAATCTCTGTATGAGAACTACACTTATGAGTTGGTGAATTTGCTTAAGTGCATGAGAGCTTTGAAAAATAAGTGGGTCTTCAAAGTAAAGTTTGAAGAACACAGCTTGAAGCCTAGATACAAATCCGGATTGGTTGTCAAAGGTTTTGGTTAAAGGAAGGGTAATGACTTTGACGAAATATTTTCTCCTGTTGTCAAAATGACCTCCATTCGTACAGTTCTTGGTTTGGCTGCTAGTCTTGATTTAGAGATTGAGCAGATGGATGTGAAGATAACTTTTCTTCACGGTGACCTCGAAGAGGAGATTTATATGGAACAACCTGAGGGCTTCAAAGTAAAAGGTAAAGAAAACTATGTGCGCAAACATAAGAAGAGTCTTTATGGCTTGAAGCAAGCTCCTAGTCAGTGGTATAAGAAGTTTGAATCTGTCATGGGGGAGTAAGACTACAAAAAGACTTCTTCAGATCACTGTGTATTTGCACAAAGTTTTTCTGATGATGATTTTATCATCCTCTTGCTATATGTGGATGATATGTTGATTGTGGGCAAGAATGCTTCTAGAATTGACGAGTTGAAGAAACGGTTATGCAAGTCTTTTGCTATGAAAGACTTGGGTCATGCTAAGTAGATTTTGGGCATGAGAATTACTCGTCTCAAAAATGAAAGAAAACTTTACTTGTCATAGGAAAAGTACATTGAACGTGTACTGGAGCACTTCAACATGAAGAATGTTAAAGTTGTTAACACGCCCTTTGCTGGCCATATGAAGTTGAGTAAGAAAATGTGTCCTACAACAAAGGAGGAAAAAGAGAGCATCGCTAAAATTTCATATTCCTCCATTATCGGAAGTTTAATATATGCAATGATGTGTACCAGACCCGATATTGCTCACGCTGTTGGTGTTGTCACCTGGTTCCTTGAAAATCTAGGAAAGGAGCACTGGGAAGCAGTCAAATGGATATTGAGGTACCTAAGAGAAACCTCAGGAGATTGTTTGTGTTTTGGAGGATCTGATCCAATCTTAAGGGGCTATATAGATGCTGATATGACGGGTGATCTTGATAACAAAAAATCCACTACTGGTTTTTTGTTTACATTTTCAGGGGTAGTTATATCATGGCAGTCGAAGTTGCAGAAGTGCGTCGCACTATCTACAACTGAAGCTGAGTGTATTGCAGCTACTGAAGCTGAGTATATTGCAGCTACTGAAGCTGGCAAGGAAATGATATGGCTCAAACGGTTCCTTCAAAAATTTGGATTGCATCAAATGGAGTACATTGTCTATTGTGACAGTCAAAGTGCAATAGACTTGAGCAAGAACTCCATGTACCGTGCAAGAGCAAAACACAGAGATGTGAGGTACCATTGGATTCATGAACAAGTGAAGAACGAATCGTTCCATGTTAAGACGATTCATACGAGAGAAAATCCTGCGGATATGATGACGAAGCTTCTACCAAAAGACAAGTTCGAACTGTGCAAAGAACTTATCGGCATGAGATCTCTCTAAAAAGACGAGAATACCTCCTTCAGATTCATGAGACTGGAGGGAGAGATTTGTGGGATCTAGCCCCATAAATGCTATGGCCAATTTTTCAAATTACGGTAAGTTTTTTCCAACTTTTTGGTAGAGGAGAAATCAACTCACATATCTCCTTAGTTGCAATGTCAAAATTTGCAACTCCTATGTCATCAATGACATACATGTGCTCTATCTTTCTCTATACATTGAGAGCTTCGGCTCATTGGTAACATACACCAAACATAAAGAAAAACAATAGTAGAGAGCAGTGAGGTATTCCATAATCTGTAATAAAAAATAGCCTGTGAAGGAAAAATTAGAGTGAACGATATTTTAGTAAGGTGAGAGTCAAAAGAGGGTTAATTCTTTTGAGTGTGTAATAGTCACTTTGAATATTGTACTTGTGACTACGGGGTAAAATTCCTTACTATAGTAATATCAGTTGTTTCTCTTGGTCGTGTTTTTTTCCTTATTTAAAAGGGTTTCACATAAAATCTTTGGTATCATTATTTTTTATTTATTTTTCTATTATTTTGCCACAAATACTTTTATTAGTATTCCGCATTTACCCAACACAAACCTGTGCTTATACTCGAAAATTGATTTACAGGAAGGATGTCGGGGCCTTGTAAGGGGTGCTGAAAAGTTTGATGCTTCAAAGGGTTTTAAGTTCTCAACATATGCGCATTGGTGGATTAAACAGGCTGTTAGGAAGTCCCTTTCTGATCAGTCCAGGACAATTCGGTTGCCAGTATGCCTTCCTACTCTAACAAATGTTTTTTTAATTTTCCAATTTCAAGTTGACACTCCTACTCCTACTACTGATGACGGGACATCAATGTACAAATGTATATTATATAAACGTCTTAGTTGACTTTCCTTATCAAATTCTTATCATTCTTTTAATATTAACAAGGGCAGTTTCACTTGGTCGAGGCAACTTATAAAGTCAAGGAAGCAAGAAAGCAATTATATAGTGAAAATGGTAGACACCCTGACGAGGAGGAAATTGCTGAAGCAACAGGATTGTCAATGAAGAGACTCTCTGCTGTGATGCTAACTCCTAAAGCTCCAAGATCACTTGACCAGAAGATCGGGTTCAACCAAAATCTCAGACCTTCGGTTTGTCCTGGAATTTTTCTTTTTTTGTTTTTACGTTCTTGGTGTTCCTGGAAAAACTTTCTTCTCGCATATTTGGTCTTACGTGTCCAATCCAGCATTTCTTGAGTTAATTTCACGCGCGTTAACTGGACTACATTCACTATAATAGTAGAGCCACGAAACTGTCCTTTGTTACATTAAATTAACTGAACTTTCCACAATATAGCAATGTAGTCATAGAACTATCTTTGTCAGATTAAAATCACTAAACTTACCAACTATAACTAAAAAAATAATTAAATTTACCAACTATAACGACAAAACTTACCATCAAGGTGACTTTACTGTTATAGTGAGTTAAATGTTGGGGCTTTACTTTTATAATGGGTGAAGTTCAGTTGATCTAATGGGACAAAAATCATCTTGTGACTACTGTTATAGTGGATAAAATCAGTTATTTCAACATAATAAAACAGTTTTATGACTTTATTGTTATAGTGGTTAAATTCAATGACCATATGTGAAATTAACCCAACAAGTGCTTCTTACCACATCAAATTCTTTGGCTCTTGCTTCTCGTGCTGACTTATGTTGGTTTTTTTTTTTTCCCCACATGGTGTTCAGGAAGTGATTGCAGATCCTGAAGCCGAAACATCAGAAGAGACGATGATTAAGCATTTCATGAAACAGGACCTACAGAAGGTCTTAGACACCTTGAATCCAAGGGAAAGGCAGGTCATTCGGTGGCGATTTGGATTGGAGGATGGAAGGATGAAGACATTGCATGAGATAGGAGAATTAATGGGCGTAAGCCGGGAGAGAATCAGGCAAATTGAGTCCAGTGCGTTCCGTAAGTTGAAGAACAAGAAAAGAACAAGACATTTGCAGCAATATATAACAGCTTGAGGTCTCCAAAGTTAGAATTCACTTTCTAGCCCGTCGAGTCTTTATTGTTTTATAGGAAATTTGAGGCTCAGGTAAAAGTTGGTTCTTCTAGTTTTTGATTTAGTTATTCTTTTTTGGTTCAGAACTTTGCCAGCGTTATTGTGCATAATACAAAATTTTGGCTCAAATGATTGAAACATGAAATTTCTGTTCCTCATGGAAGTAAACATTTTCTTCCGACATTATATGCATCATCAATTATTTCGGATTGAAGATTGTGGTTCTTTAAGCGAAGTAAATGAAGCACATTCCCTCAACACCCTCCACCCCTCCGGGCTATTAAAGGGAAGAAGCATGTTCTTGTAATTTTCTAAAACAAAAGTTTTTGGTAACCCAAAAGATTCAAATATTAATATTTCAACTAAAAGGTCCAATTTGTAGGCAGTTAATATATCACAAATGTATCCATGCCATTACAAGGTTTTGGTTAAAATACTATGTTTTTGCCAACACGTCTACTTTTTACAAGGGAAGACGGTCAAAGTTCTCTTTGAATGTGAAACGGTCCAGTTTTTTCCTTGAACTTTGTGAATTGCGTAGATTTTGTTTTTCTTAGCCAGCATCTATCATTGATCTAAAAGATCACCATCATAGGAATTGATTCTTTCTAATCTTAGCAATAGTGAAGACCATGTTACTTCACCACCTCTACAACCTGACAATACTCGCAGAAAGAACACACAAAGCCACTCATTCAAACAATCTCTACACACCGATCTTTACCACTTTCCCCGTCATTATTTTATCTTGCCCCCACCCTCAATCATTATAACAGCATCTTGTCCATCATAATATTGTTGATAATGATTTAGAAGCTAAATGTTATGCACCTAAGTTTGTTTATCATTTAGGATGATCTGAGGTTTGAGTGTGCACGGGAGATAAGAGATCTTATTGTTAGAGGTTCTGGTGGTCGAAGAATACGATGTTAGTGTAATCATTTACAATTTATTGGATTTAAATTTGTAAAATAATTTGGATTATAACAATTCAAAATTTATTAGTCCAAACAAATAATGTGGTTTCATATAATTGAATTAACATTTCAAGTCCAATAAATACAAATTTGATTAAATTCCAATTCTTGTTGAGCTAGTCAATCTATTTGGGCTACAAATGATAAACCACTTTGTTAAACCCAAGATGTCATCTTATTCTAAAGGCCCAATTTGGTGTCACGTGTTAAAATGATGAAGTATCCCTAGTCAATCCAAGGACTATGAAAATGTGGTACAAGTTGACATGTTATTACCAATGAAATATGGTCATGTCTCTTGATTGATCGAAAAGAGTTTGTATTTATCGTAACTCTTCTTTCCTTAAACTATAAATAGGGCTATCCCTAATTCAAAAGCTATCCCTAATTCAAAAGAGGAATCAAGAACTCTAAAAAGTAGCTGGAGAGAGCTCGTGAATCAAACACCTTAAATTTCTCTACAAGCTACAAATTCAAGCATTAAGCACTCAAGTTCAAATACAACTCAAACTAAAGATTCCAGATTAAGCTCAAAGGCCCTTAAATTCAACCTCAAGTCAAGATCAAGATCACCAATTCAAGATCAAGCTCAAAATTCCTTGAATTCAAGTAGAAGTCATGATCAAGACAACCGAATTCAAGATCAAGCTCAAAAGCTCTTGAATTTAAATACATGTCAAGTTTAAGTCCGTCAAATTCAAGATCAAGCTCAAATTTCTTGAATTTATATTCGAAAAGAAGAATAAAAGAATTTATAACTATTGTAACACTCACATATTTATAATCAAATACGATTGTTTGCAATATTTTTTTCCTACTATTATTTTCTCGACTCAAATTTTATTGACTACAAATTCTGACATGCCAAGTGGGACAATCTCTACCTCTCATCTCTTCATTTAAAAGTCGAAGAACATCAAAATTAATTAAATAAAGATCAACTTCAAATACAATACTACTACAACTACTCACTCCAAAAGAGAATTGAAAAAGCCATGATGATTATTGGTCAAATCAAAAGGAATTTGGCTCAACTTGATCTTCCACAAGAATGTCATCGCAAGCCCAACAAATTCATTCAAGAAGATGATGTCTTAAACGCTCGATATGCAATTAATTATTCCTAGTGCAAAATCTATTCAGATAGAGATTCATATCATTCTTCGTCCTCCACGATAGAAGTAGAAGCTATAATGGTTGATGCTCTCACCATAGAAGAACAACTTGCAAGCTTGACCAAAATCGTTGAAGTCTTGATAACTAACGTGCAAGAACAAAATGCTTGTAATGACCCTCTAGGTAATTTCTTGCACTACCATACCTTTTTGACATTTAGAGATTTTTCATAGCTGTCCCAAGTTATTTATGACTTGTTGGAGCTGACAATTTAGTCATGAGGAAGTTCCTTATGTTTTTAGACCCCCATTTCAAAGTCTTCACTGTTAAGAATTGGTTATCAGGCCTAAACTTGAGGTAAACAGACCTGTGTGTTAATTCTGGCAGTTCCATTAGCTTTGAAATATTGATTTAGAATAGGGGAGCATTGGTTCAAGTTCCAAGGTTTCCTTACTCATTTTGGACTATTGTGTAAAATTTGATTAAAATGATCCTTGGATATGGGATCCATATTTCATCAAAACAACATGAATGGAAGTTTTGATAGCACCGTTGAGTCTAAAATGTTAAATTTGGTAGGGTAATAATGTGTTGTGAATTTACGACACTTGAAACACTTAGCATGATGAATATCTACAAGTACGAGGGTGGCTTTTTGTAGATATGATGAGTTTTTACATGATTGTAGGATAAATATGCACGAAAAAAAAAGTGCTAAAAAAGAACTTAAAAAGGATCAAATAAAGGAAAGAACAACCATGGGATTTGACCACGATCATACAATGGCTATTGTACCAAGAACCAAAGGGTTGGTTCTTAGAAGTCAATCAGACGGAAGGGTTACACAATCATGGTTTGATGCCACAACTGTACCAAGTGGTTGTAGGAGTACGACTAAATTTCAATCTGTACAAGTCAAGTAGAATTAAGATCAGACGATAGCATCCCACGATCATAATTTAGAGGCACGATTGTACATGAGGCCATGGGAAGGAACTCTAGATTTGCATGTTTCAGAAGTTAAAGTGTAGAATGATTAGATGACAACATTATACGGTCGTATATTGATGCAACAAAGCCATACTGAGAACTGTACCATCCAAGAACTGAAGATGATAAAGTTCATGGGCTAAGTACAAGCACCAACGGACGATCATGGGTTCTTACTACGATCGTACCTTTCAATCATTCGAGGTCACCAATCTAGATTTTCTATTTCATTTAGGATAGAATTTATTTTGTCTATAAATACTCTTATAATGTTATTTGTATGAGGTTACACTACTTTACATTTTACAATATTATATTGTGAGATTCTAAGGGATATTCTTGAAATTTTACGAGCATTCTTTCTAGGGTTTTAATTCAAGTTGAGTGTTTGGGGTTTAATTCTGACTATAATTTCATAATCATGTTTTCATCTATGAATTTGTCTTATGTTCTTGCAATTATGAGTAGTTAACTACCTCAACTATAATGGTGGGATCGTGAGGAATTGACAAAACCGTGTTAAGTGCGAAGTAATTCTAGACTAATGTGCTTTATATTGGTATTTCCTTTGTTATGATTGTTTTTCTAACGGTTGCAAATGTTAGGAACTCGCCGGTATTCTAAGCTTACTTGAGAGAACGGTTGAGATTAGGAAAAAAAATAACAACAGAGATTCAAAACTATCAACCTTCATCTAATAAATTGAGCTATTACAAAAATAGTTAATCTGAGATAAAAAATAAGGTTAGCAGTGAGACACTAGGAGATCTAGAGGAGAAGAGTGAAATTTGTATTTTCAAGGTCAAAAGATGTTTAGATGAACCTATCATGTTAGATTTTACATGCAACACATCAAAATATTTTACTAGCACGAGCAATATTTGCAATTATGAAATCATGGGGATCATAATCCTAGTGCTTTCTCATATTGGTTACAAATCCAGCAACCAACAATTATTACTATTGCTCTCTTATTTCACAAAATCCCCCATTTTTACTTATTTTCCAATTACCTAGACAAACACTTAATAGAATTTTGACCTATTTCCTATGATATCGACCTCAACCTTGTTGGATTCTGTATTTAATTCAACGATCGTTTTATACTTTTTGGGAGGTATAATTTTGGTGACATCAAATTTTAATGTCGTTGCTGGGGAAAACAATTATGGAGTTGATTAATTGTGTTTTCTGGGATATTGGTTTTGTTTGCTAATTTTACTTTTACATTATTTCTAGGGCACACTAGTGTATGCCTAATACTCAGAGTTAAGTCAGTTTTGTGATTCCATTTGATCCAAAAATTGAGATAACTCTGAGACAAAATTAAAGGATAGACAGAAAAGAAGTTCATGATCAAGGAGCCCTGCTCGTGGGGCTTCATGATGACCTAATAGTTTTGAATAAGCCATTACAATAACATGATGTTCAGGAAACTGCAACATAAGTCATTACTCGATTAATGGTTGAGGAAAATGCTAGGAAAGCAAATTTCCATTAGGCAATGAGGGAAGTGAGAGATACATAAAAGAGAGGATTATTTAGCTATACCTTGATGCGAGGGACATATTGAGAAGAAAAAGGAGACAACAGTCTCTCCATTAATATTTGCCTACTTATAAGGATCTAGAGGAAAACTTGGGTTATGTAGCACCAATTGAAATAGGTATAATCATTCTACTAGAATTGCCTCAAGTTACAAAGTTCTATATCATGAGTGCGATGATCTAGCTAATAAATTTGAAGGGGGTATTTGTTGGCTTGCTTACTAATAATGTAAACATGCATATCATGAACTTTTTAGAGATATGAACATCATATAATCTACATGGAGTGAGTCAGAAGGCTATTCGATAGAGTTTATTTCCATTCTCATTGACTCAAAAAGCTACTCTATGGGTTGGGAAATTGCCTCGTGGACCTATTATGACTTGGAATGAGTTGATGACTCAATTTTGGACAGACTTTTTCCATTCTCCAGAATGTTGTAATTACAAGATGTGATATATAACTTTCGACAATTACATTCAAAGGCATTATATAAGATATGTTTGAGGTTCAAGAAGAAGCTACAAAATGTACCAAATCACAGGATTACTGGTATAAACTTGTTAGAGATTTTCTATAGAGCCTTGACACTAAGGTTACATAGACACTATCACTGGTGGGGACTTCAGGAGTCTACGATGGGAGCATGCTTCTGAGTTCATAGTTTGAATTATGAAAACCAACCGAGGGTGGCTTAGTTAGGAAATAGACAGATCATCTGGTACTTATGCAATTGGAGCCTTCATAGAGTAGCAGGTATAAAATAAAAGAGTATTTTATGAGTCGACATAGTTGAGGAATGAGGTTGGGTTGCTAACTAAGAAATTTATAGAAGGTGAAGTATAGAAGGTCAATGTAGTGGTTTCATGATGTAAGACTTCTAGGTATGGAAGTTTAGATTTTGAGAAAGAGTCTAAATATCTTAACATTGAGGTGACATATTTTCGATCCAAGGACCTAGAGTCTAATAAAGACAATAGGAACTATAGGGAAGGAAATTAAGGTTGAAACTACTATGAAGATAACTACAATACATCTAGGTATAGAGATAGGAGTAGTAACTGAGATGGTGACTGGAAGCAGAAAGATAGTTATAAAGACAAGAGCGAGCTTTATGTTCCATCCGGGAGCTATGATGCGGCGTATGGAAATTCAAGGATGGAATGTTTTCTTGCAAAACTTGTTAAGGGGATGGAGAGACAAGAGAATTTCCTTAAGAATATTTGAAACACCTAGAATTTGGAACCTTAGAAGATTTCCCCAAGATTTGAGGTTCTAGGTTGAGTACGAGTTGAGCATACCAATTATATGCTAGGGTACGACTCATACCCTCTCCTCTCATGTAGAGATCAGTTTAGGTTGATAAAACACTGACCAAGATATGGTTTGGTACCTCCCAATTCGTATGTTAGGGTACGACTCATACAAAGCCTAGTCGTATGGATGTTGACTTTAACCTCATGGACACTGTCTTGGGTACGGTTTAGGGTACCAATCGTAACCTTGGATATAAGTCATGCTTGGTTATTCATACCTTAGAAATTTTAGGAGCCTAACGTATGAGTTAGGGTACCACTCATACCCTAGGATATGGTTAGTCAAGGGAGTCATACCCTCCTAGGAGTTTATTTTAAAGCTTTTAGCTGAGGATATTTTGGATATTTCCCACACTTAAAACCTTATAAAACATGACTTATAACCTCATTAGGACCTTTATTATTCACATATATAAGATAAAAAAAATCCCAAAACACTCTCAAAAACTTCTCTACCAAGATTGGGGCTAGGGTTTATAAAAGATGCCATCTAGAGACTTGAAGACCAAGAATCCATCCGTGAATTATCTGGTATAAGGCATGTATCTCTTTCTTCATTGTTATTTCAAAAATATCATGTGTTTTAACATTGACTTTGATTCGTAAATGGTGGTTTTGAAATGCAAGTATTGAGGGCTTTTAATTCAAATTATGGGTATTGTTCACTCTTGATTTAAATGATGTTTTTATATCTTTTTGGTGATGGTTTGCATATGTGGGTACTTGTTGATTGTGGTTTAATGCATGGGTCATGGGTAACCTTAAAATTAATGGATTGTACATTGGTTTTGGTCTTGTTAAAGGGGTACCCACAAGGTGTTTATAAAAATGTCTAAAGGAAATCTCTAGTCATATGTTAATGGTGTTTTGAACTAAGAAAATGTCTAAATGAGTATGAATGGTTTACAAATAGTTTTATAAAGGCCTTGTTGGATATGAAATGGTTTAAATGTAAACCTTGGTGGTTCATTTAATTAAAATTGGTTCGAGTCCCTAAACCTTAGGTTAATGAGTGTCTTTGTTGGACGATAGGCTAGAGCCCCAAAAGTCATATAAATAGTTGATTGATAGAGGTAATGACATATGTATACTTGCAAGTAGTGTTAGAATAACGATACTAACGAAATGAATTCGGTAAGAAAATGACTAAATGACTAATTGTGTGTGAATGGTTTTGATTTGGGCTTTATAGCGGGATTTTAGCCAAGTCGTAGAAGGTGGAGGTCCCAGGGGGGGACCAAAGATGGAAACTCATAATTTGACTGTGTGAGGTTTGGTCATGATGACCGTGTGCATGATGTCACACTTATGTTCTTGGAGTTGTTCTAGTGATCTCATATTTTTCTTTGAATCCTGCAGAAAACACGCACTGGGGCTCTTTTAGCAGGTGGCGGTGACCCCATATAGCCCATGGGTCAAATTCTAATTGTCAAGGCTACACATCCTAGGTTAATGATTTCAAAACTCATGCTAAACCCAACCTCCTTTCCCGGCATGATTATATATATGTGTGTGCGTGTATTGCATTGGTTATGTGCATTAGTTGATTGGTCTTGGATTGTTGGCTTTATTTTATCCTTATCATTAATTTACAAGCTAGCGTTCGCCCGCTAACTATCTTTGACCTATATCCCCATATGATATAGGGATCGAAGCTTCTTCTTCTTGTCCTGTGCAGTGATCAGGTCTTCGAGTAGTTTAAGTGTTGACATAGAAGTGGTGAGATTCCTTATTTTGAAAGGCACATATTTCATGGCCTCCTTATGTTATATCGTAGATTTATTTTTGGACTTGGTTTGGCTATTATTGGGGGCTTGTCTCGATATATTATTGACTTCAAATTTTATAGAGGCTTGTGGATGACTGTGGACTTGGGTAGGTTGAATGTCGATATTAATGAATGGCTAGATTTTCTTATGTATGATTGTTAGTCTTGTTTTTGGTATTTTATTATTGTTCGGAGTTAATATGACACTTGTGGATTGATGTGATGGTTAGGTGGGGGTTAATGGGCAATCTCAGGTACTGTTGCTCTTGAGATGCCCCTACGACGGGGCCTAAATTTGGGTCGTGTCAAGATTAGGGCGACATTATAGATGAGCCAAAAAGTTGAATCTCATGCAACCGTAATAAAATAGCTTGAGCAACAATTTGATCATATGTACGCCGAACTGAACCAACATCAATCGACCACACTTTCGACAAACACCATTTAGAATCCTAAGAATAATAGCAATTGCATAGCCATTACTAATCAGAATGGTTAGGCTACTACTTATCTGACATGATCCAAACCAGGGCCTAGTCATGTCGAGTATCTCATGTCCAATCAGGACTGGAGACTACCCCCAATACCCCACTGTTAACCATACTACACCCTATGTTGGATGAATTCTGAACATATAACAAGATAAAACAATAATAATCTCAAGACAATAAAGTAAGTCTATAACCATAACCAAATAGCCACAGCCAAATATCAACCCAATACCAATCCCAATGCCAATACCAATGCTAATACTAATACTGACACCACCCACGCCCATAGTAGTTTAATAAAGCCTCTAACTGGAATCAAAGAACATCTGGTCGGGACATGCCCCCACTATTGCCAAAACCAAAACCAATGAACTAACAATAATGAAAAGAAGTCCATAACATGAAATGGAGCCTTCCGGAGTATGGAAGCTCACCACTTTAATCTGACTCAAAGATGTCCATGAATCCAAGTTACTGAGTAGAAGAAATGATAGTAAGGCTGGCACCTGCATCACGTGGGGATACAATACTCAAAGATGGTTAGCGGAGTAAACACTAGAAAGTACTCAGGGATAAAGATAAAATAATGCCATCATTCAAAGCCAAATCAAATAACCATATGCAATCACATGCATACATATATATGTATCGTGTCGGGATAGGGAACAAAGTTTAGCATGCATTTAAATCCTTAATCTGGGTTGTATAGCTTGGCCATCCTAAAATCACCCACGGGTTATATGGGTTAGTTACCCTTGCGGAAAGGGCCCTAGTGCATGTTAGGCACACGATCGGAGAGAAGAATCTGAGATGACTACTACATCTTAAGAATATAAAATGTGACCTCATGCACACAGTCACCAAGACCACCCTCACATCGGCAAATGTGAGTTTCCAGTGTCGATCCCCTTGGGACCCCCATCTTCAATGGCTTTCTTACTCAACCCCCTTTAAGCCTATGTTAAATTATTTACACATTCCCAACTATTTACCAAGGAGTCTTTTAATTAGGTAACGATTGGTATCATCATATCTAAATTAGAGCTTGCAAGTCTGTTAACTTATGCCATGTAAACCTTTAGACCAAATTTGACTCCATCATTTTCAATTAACTAAAACCATTTATAATCAAACCAAGGCCTTTCCAAAAACATATGAAACCAATCAAAACCAATTCATGTTTCTTTAACCATTTATGCAATGCAAAGATTCCAAGAATAGTCAAACTATGTGACAAAATCATTCTCATTGACAATTTCACAAATAGGTTGAGGAGATGCCATTATCAAAGCTAAAATCATAAAATTTGAGTCTCAACCATGACCCCTTAATTAAATCACCATTCCCATGCACCCACATGTGGAAAACCATGATTAAAATATGAAAATCATAATTAAATTAAGAGGAGCATAAATCAACCATGAACATCCAAAAACCCCAACCTTTATTTCAAAACCATAACAATACCATGAAAACCATATATTAAAACATATGCATTTTGTAAAATAACAACGAGGGAAGAGTAACATTCCTGAATTAAAAAGATTCACAGAGAGAAATTGATCCTTAAGCCCGTAGCTAACCACTTTGGATAAACCCTAGCCCATTTTGCTTGAGAGGATTTTTAGAGAGTAAAGTGAATATTTTATCTTGTAAAGTGTGGAATGAATAACCAAAAAGTGTTATAGGGAAGTGGGGTATTAAGGGTTTTAAATGGGAAATGTCCAAAGTACCCTTAACTTAAAACTATAAAAAGATCGCAGATGGTTATGAGTCGGCCCCTGTGACTTGTGAACACAATATATGACTCATGCCCTTGAGTCATCACCAAGACAGCGAGTTGGACACCCATACACTGTCCACCCTATGACTATATGACCCCACTCGTTACTAACCCATATGACTTGTATGGTTTATTTGTATCCAAGATAGAATCCAAAGGATTGGACATGGGAAAACATACGACTCAACCCTACCACTTGTAAGATATCCTCACGGCTCATAGTGAGCCACTCCTACTCAGAACTAAGTCAAGTCATTAAGTTTCTGATTTGGTTAAGGATTATCCTAACGACCTTTCACTAATCTTAACTACCCGTACCACAAAGTCGTTACCAAGATCGAAAACCCAACCACCACCCACAGGTCACCTAACGACTAGGGTCACCTGACCGGTACCTATACCATACGAGTCATATGGTTAAGTCGTCAACAGGATAATGAGATCAAAGATCAAAAAATTTCCAAGTGCCAAAACCAGGGTGTTTCAATTATTCCCCACTTGGATCATTCGTCCTCGAATGATGGGACAAGGCAGTGACTAGCATGATTTAACCCCCAAAGATCTCTACTCTTACCTTTAAGATAGAAAATAGAATACTAATGAAATCACAATCTACTTTTAACAAAGACAAAAAATAAAGAAGTCAAGATCAACGCATACTTTAAGCAAGATTTTCTAAAATGGGGAATATGAATGGATACTTGGACTTCTTATCCTCTTTAGCTTCCCAAGTAGAATCTTTCACCTTGTGGTTCCTCCATTGAACCTTTATCAAAGCTATGTTCTTGGTCCACAATCGATGAACCTGACAATCCAACATTTCAACATGGACCTCCTCATAAGATTGCGAATCCAAAATATCAATATACTTGATAGGCACAATTTGTGATGGATCACCCACACACTTTCTCAACATAGAAACATGGAATACCATATGAATGGAGCTCAAACTAGAAGACAACTCAAACTCATATGCAACATTGCCAACCCTTCTTAAAACTAAGTACGGACCAACATACTGGGGACTAAGCTTCCCCGTCATCCCAAAATGTAGCAATCCTTTTATGGGAGACACCTTTAAAATAATCTATCCCCAACCTCAAACTCTAACTTTCTACGCTTCACATTCATATAAAACTTCTGGCGACTTTGGGAAGCTTTAAGCCTATCCCGAATCACCTTTACCTTCCCCATGGATTGGTGAACCAAATCAAAGCCAAACATCTCTACCTCACCAACCTTGAACCACCCAATAAGAGACCTATACTTTCTACCATAAAAGGCCTCAAACAAAGCCATCCTAATGCAAGAGTGGTAGCTATTATTATAGGCAAACTCTATAAGTGTAAAATGCTCAACCCTACTACCACCATAGTTAATTACATAAGCTGTAAGCATATCTTCCAAAGTTTGAGTAGTTTTTTCTTCTTGCCCATCCGACTGTAGGTGGAAAGCCATACTAAGACTCACCTTGGTCCCTAATCCTTTATGAAACGACCACTAATAGTGAGAGAAAAACCGCATACCATGATTTGAGATGATAGAAATAGGCACCCCATACAAATTCACAATCTTATGGAGGTACAACCTTACATAATCCTCTGCTAAAAAATTTGTCCTCACCGATAAAAAAAGACCAGACTTTGTCATACTATCAACGATGACCTAAACTGAATAAAATTAATTTTGAGACCGAGGAAGACCAGTAATGAAATCCATGTTGATCACTTCCCACTTTTACACAGACAACTCAATTTCTTGATATAACCCTTCGGGCCTCATGTGCTCAACTTTCACTTTTTCACACTCCATGCATTTAGCCGCAAAACTAGACACATCCCATTTTATATTGTTCCACTAATATATCTCCTTAAGGTCATGATATATTCTTGTCAAGCCAGGATAAATAGCATAGCGTGACTAATGCACCTCAGTCAAGATCCTCTCTCGCAATCCACCACATCTACAACACACAATCTCTATTGGTACCACAAGGTACCATCACCACTGAACTTAAAAGCTATTACCTTCTGCCAACATACATCACCCTTGATCCTCATCAAGATAGAATCTAACACTTGCTTCTCCTTTACCTCAGCACCTAGGGTTAACTTCGCCACCTACTTAACAAACACCACCATTCTCAGAGTCTAAGAGAAGAACTCCAAGGTTAGCCAAATGATGAACATCTTTCACTAATTCTTGCTTTCCCTCATTCACATAATCTAGAATACCTATGGACAACCTGCTAAGAGAATTAACAAGCACGTTAGCTTTACCTGGATGGTAGTGAAGACTTATGTCATAATCCTTGAGCAGCTTAAGCTATCTACTTTGCCTGAGGTTCATCTCTTTTTGAGTAAAAACATACTGCAGGCTCTTATGGTGTAAAATGATATCCACATACACTCCATAAAAATAGTGACGCCATATTTTCAACATGAACAACATAACCAACAGATCTAAGTCATGAGTTGAATAATTCTTCTCATGCACCTTCAACTATCTAGAGGCATAAGCTATCACCTTGCCATGCTGCATTAACACATAACTGAGCCCCACATGGGATGAATTACAATAGACCACAAATCCATTAGTTCCTTTGGGAAAAGTCAAGACTAGTGCCAAAGTCAGCTTATTCTTCATCTTTTCAAAACTAGCCTCACATGCATCAGACCATATGAACTTTACCTTTTTCTGCGTAATCTTAGTCTACGAGGCAAATATAGTGGAAAATTTTTTTGCAAACCTCCTATAGTAACCAGCTAAAACCAAGAATCTCTAGATATTGATTGGAGTCGTGGGTCCTGCAGGTTGGGAGGAAGCAGGAGTTTGCGTCCACCTCTATTGATTGCAAACATGTGAACCAACTTTACATATTTATTATCAGTTTTAAGTTTTGCTTTTCCAAACTACTACTCTTAGATCCGTCCTTAGTTCTTATTTCCAAAGTTTACAATTCAAATCTGGTACATATTAGTGTCATAGTTTTAAATTTATTATCAGAGTCAGAGTTTTCTACTTTTTATATTCTACATTTTATATATAATCGAGTCATAGTTATTTTTCGTGGATTTTTGAACAAATATTTATTGAGTATTGTCCATAGAACTTTAGGAAAAATACATCGAGTCTTAATAATCCAAAAATGCAAAAATATGTCTTTATCTATGGCTTTTTCTACTTTGTTTGATCCATACAGGTTCCTTCCACAGCTAGCCATGTCCCCAACCCCTCACAAGACTTTGTCATGCAAATATGACAATCTTTGTGAAGTAGAGGTGCTATAGCCTGAACAAGATAAATAATTCACATATATACCTTTACGTAACCCTTACTCTTCCTTTGTCACATTTAAGGAATGAACAAGAGAGAAGAACAAGCATCTACTCAGCATGACAGACTTATCTGCCAGTTGGAACTCAAGCTCCAATCTATGCAGTATGATATATGTCCGCCAGGCACTTTGATGTCTTATTTATTCGACCAACAGTAGAAGGAAATGGCTTCTCTAAAAGAATAAATCAAGCAGCTGAGACACGGTGGGTTTCAACCCCATAGAACCCATAATTCACTACCAAAGCCAACCTTGTTCCCCGTGTCGCCACATACATACTCTCTGCAAAAAACGAGCCACATCTTTTCTACTCCTACTTCAAGCTCCCATATGCCAATATTCCCAGATTCTCAAGAAGAAAAGAAGTTTGATATTGCCAAGCATGTATGGGATAAGGAAGATTCCATCGCTGCCAAGAGAAAAGCCGATAAAACCCAAAAGCAATCCAAGAGAAAAATAGAATCTGACATAGACAAAGAGACCATGATGATCTCGGACCATGATATTACCTTCCTTAATGATGATCTGATAATTCATAAGCCCAAAGTCCCATTCAAAGATAAAGAATAGAATGCCTTGCTGGAAGATGGACTTCTCAATCACAAGTGGTTGCCATCCCATCCTGATCCATATCAGCTTGTCCCAAATCTGTATGGCTTGAACATTGATGATGATGTCATTCGAGGTCCATAAGCTACAACATTCCTTGATCCAGTTGAAGAATCTCTGAGGTGTAACGAATAGATCCAAGATGTTGATCCCATTAATCCTACTTCAAGTGAAGGAGAGTCTTTTGATGTAGAGGCATACTCCGACACCAGGGATAACTTTTTAGCCAATGGATATATAAAGGATAGAAAAGAGTCTATCAACTCACGAGAATATGTTAAAGACACTCTTGAATCCTTAATTGAATCCCCGGAAGAAGACTATTCACTAATATATATGAACCATTCCAAGGAACTAGAGGTCTCTGAGGTTGTCGACGACAAAGATGGGATGATGGATAATCCAATCCTAGAAAGATGTCCAAATCCAAGTACACCGATAAGAAAGAGCATGGGAATCATATTTCACACCTTTACCCTCTATGACATCAAGATTTCTACCTGACCCTCGCAGATTCAGGACTTATACAATTAGATGACGATGAAGAATCTAGCTAAGCGAGAAAAATACCTGATCCTCTAGGAGTTCATATCTAGATTCTTTAACATACTCAAAAACTGGTCAAACATTCTTGGGATTACAAAAAAGAACACCTATCTGACATCCCATGACTTTGCCTTCAATATCAGGATCCTGCACGAGGTATTCTGCGGAGACGCAGGCCATAGACAAAAGAAGCTCCAGCGATAGCTTTTTGAGATGAAGTTCCTATCGTTTGATAGAAACGTCATTGATATCCACTTCTAGAATATGGCGAAGATATACTTTGAGTTGGGTGGGGATCGCAGCCTGAAGCAAGCCTTAGTATCATCATTGCTAATGATGCTAGCAAACTACACGACAACGGTTGTTGAGGAGAAGTTCAAATCCATAACCATCCCACAGATAGGCTACATTCGGTAGGTCATCTCCCAGGTACTAGACAACATATACATAAAGAGGACTGTACTGAAGTTGATCGTTAAGGATAATCCATCCCCAACTGAGCCCACATTAAAGACGACCTCATTACCAAGTCTGACTGCTCCTGCTCTCACTACAAAATGGGATTGAAAAGACAACTGCTGTTCAGGAGGTTCAAACTTCCAAGGCCTCCCGATGATAGGAGTAGAGTTATCTGGCGAACAAGATATTTTAGATGATAGAGCCTAGCCATCTACAAGAAGAAAGATGATGGCTTCTTCATTTGCAGAAAGCCTGGCCACTTCGCCAGAAATTATCCCCAAGCCAGGAAGTCGAAGGACTCCATCCACCTTTTTGAAGAGATAACTGATCATTCAGGAATCTATCTCATCACAAAGGATGACCTTGAATCGGTCTTCACGCTAGAAGAAGAATCGATGGAGTACACCATCTTCACCATTAACATATATGAAGATTCATTCGACATCTATACCGATAATCTCTACCTGATATCCAGCAATGGAAAATACATCCAGCACCAAGCCAGCCAAATCCTCATGCTCAACACGGAAGGAATACTATCTTAGAACTAGCAGATTTCCCTCTAGATCTGTTCAACCAATATATGGATCCCTTCGATCCATCTATCCTTTGAGAAAAAAGGACCTTTTACGAGCTTTAATATTTTAGAAGGTATGGTAGATCTATCTTGAAGTCATTCAGAGTACACCTGGAATATCCTTCTGTATGTATTCATCGTACTATACAATGACTTCCTAGAAGAACTCATGTGGCTATTCTGGTATCTGTGCCACCAACACTACATTCTCATGGAGTTCAAGTGTGATACCTTTAGGCATTTAATTAAATCCAACCTGCTTTGAAGAGAATTATGTTATGGTTCAAGCCACAATAATACTAAATTTGATGCTTCAAGGATTATTATAATGAGATGGTCTTCATGCTGCATCACTCTGTAGAAATTCAGGCAACGACGTCCAAACTCAATTGGAAATTTCATTTCTCTAGAAATTTCCCATATCCATACTCTCTCTGGAAGATGAATATTGTGAGGCCCAGTGATTTATTTTCCAGCAGAACAGATGTATTTCGAAGGAAATCTGGCTGAAGAAATGGGGAAAATGGAATTTTATAGATGACGGTTATCCCCACTGGGTGAAGTCCGGTGAGCAGTAAAAGAATATCAGTCGTCGTACGAGATCATGAGAGACACAGTTACCGGCTCCATCAAAAGCTTACGGCTGAAATCTCCTTAATAGGAATGCATAGATTCACCATTCATAAGGAGTTACTTCACTAGGTTGATGAAGAGAAGCTTGGAAGGCCAAAAATGCCTCACACAGAAGCACGAAGTAGATTGGTAGATGAAAGAAGGATATGAGAGCTCATCGCCATCGACACTATCTAATACTGCTTGAAATATTACGTCAGATGAAATGTGCAAGAAAGTTACCCTCTTCAGTAGGTTACCCTCTCCAGTGAGTTACCTTTTCGAGTGAATTACCCTTTTCTCCAAGAAAACCTTGTCAAATGGGTTACCCTCACCAGTGGGTTACCCTTTCCAGCAGGTTACCCTCATCTCCAAGAAAACCCTCCTTAGTGGGTTACCCTTTCAGATGGGTTTTGAACCTGCTGACTCAGCTACTTCGAATACAAGGAGCTTATCCACCTGCTTGCAAGATGCCTGTAAAACTGCTGATGCACCTGCTTGCAAGCTGCCGACTCACCTGCTTGTACATACTATCATATGCCAACAATATAGTTTGATTAGTTTTTATTTGTCTCCCCACATGTTAGTAAGGCCCAGTGTTAATAAAGATAAGGCTCATCTAGTCATAACAGATAATGCTTATCCCTTTCAAAAGGATAAGACTTATCCAGTCATAACGGATAATGCCTATCCCTTAGCTTAGCTACTAGGATAGGATTTTATTATTATTTTTTATGTTTATCCATAGTCTAGATTATCTTGTAAGATTCATTATCCTATAAAAGGAAGCCTAGGCCTTTTGTTTAGTGGCATCATTTTCTCTACCTAATAACCTCTTGTATAGTTTCTCTCTGCTATCAATGAAAATGTTTGTTGGCTAAACTCTCTTTCTCTTTCTTTCTCTCTTCCAAAAGGATGGGTAATTCGATCATTTAGGTAAAAGTAGGGGGTAAGGAAATACTACGGCGAAGTGCTATCTTGTTGCGACGACAATAATGGCACCCCAAAGCTACTTTCCATGTTTATGAAATAAAGTTGGATTTGTACACATGATATAGATGTCTAAGTACTTTCCATGTAAAATGAAGATGGCTTTGTCTATACGACATAGATGTATAATTCCTTTCTATGTATATGAAAATAAATAGGCCTAGTCTATGCCATGACTTTCCAAATTGATTCAATATCTGAGAAAGAACATGCATATCTGGGATCTACCTTAGTACAACTTTTGTTTCATGGCTGCTAGAGGGCAGCAGGCCAGGGAGAGCCACCGTAAGACCCATTTTTAGGCATATACAAAATAGTCTTGTACTAATGAGACAAGGAATTTCATATGTTCTAAGTCTGGCAAAGTCAAGCCGTCCTATCTTTGGGTTGCGAATGATTTGTTGCGAAGGAAAACTATCCTTGATGTGTAGCTTGCGGTTCCAAAGGCTAGCCATCCCATTAAGGGTTTTGAAGTCTTTGTAGCTAAAAAGCAAACCGTCTATACAGATGCATATCTCAGTCGTAAGAAAGCTATGACATATCGATTAAAAGCTTTGATTTTGTATGGCATGCCACCTATATGGATGTGAATCGCCTATCATTTTGAAAGGTTAGTCTCTGTGTCTGTGGTGTTGATGAAATCTTTGACTTGTTAAGCTACACCGCCTCCATGGTATTAAAACCTGTTGGAACATTAATCTCTGTGTTTGTGGTGTTTGACAAAAGCTTTGATTTCATATGGCATACCGCCTACATGGTCATGAAACTGGAGTTCATGTTGGAAAGCTCGTGGTGTGTTGCCTGGCCGCCTGGCTGCTCTCTCTGGCATTCGCCCATGCCCCTCTGCCTCCCCATCTATTTAGACACTTCTTAACTTCTATACCTTTTTGTGGATCCACTATGACCCCTTTATTAGAAATAACATGACCTAAAAAAGTGACAATGTTCAACCAAAATTCACATTTTGAAAATTTGGCATACAACTGCTACTCCTTTATGGTCTGCAATATAATATGGAGGTGATCTACATGATCCACTTCACTCTTAGAGTACAAAGAATATCGTCTATGAGCATAATGATGAACAAATCCAAAAACTAATAAAAGAATCTAATCATCATGTCTATGAATGGTGTCGGGGCATTCATCAACCCAAAAGACATAACCAGGAACTCAAAATGCACATACCGTGTATGGAAGACAACCTTAAAAATATCCATTTCCCTAATCTTTAGCTGATGATACCCAGACCAAAGATCAATCTTAGAGAAAAACTTAGCAACCTAAAACTGATCAAAAAAATCATCTATCCTTGGAAGAGGTTTCTTATTTTTTTCCATCATATTTTTCAACTATCGATAATCAATACACATCCGAAGGGAACCATCCTTCTTACACACAAATAACACTGGTGCACCCCATAGAGACGCACTAGGAGGATGAAACCCTTGCCTAAAAGATCCTTTAGTTAATTCTTAAGATCCTTTAACTTGAATGAAGGCATTCTATATAGAGTAATAGGAATTGGACGAGTGTTTAGAATAAGATCAATCCTAAAATCAATCTCCCTATTAGGAGGAACACCAGAAAGGTCATAAGGGAAGACCTCAGGAAATTCATCACCACTATAATAAAATATAAAGAAGTACCCTTTGATTTAGAGACTTTAACCCAGACCAGACGATAGAGAAACCCTTAGAAATTAATCTCTAGGCTCTAAGATATGGTATGAACCTCCCCGTAGGAGCTATGAACCACTTCCACTCAATAACCAGATAATTAGGAAATTTAAAGATGACTTTACAGGTCCGACAGTCTAGAGAAGCATATAATGAGTGCAACCAAGTGAAACCAATCCATCCCCAATATGACATAAAAATCAACCATGTCTAATTCAAATAGAGCCACCAAAGTATTCTAAAAACCCAACCCCTATAGATTCTTCTAGCCAGCATAGAGTTACCCACTGGGGTAGAAATAAAAAAGGGGTCTGAAATACACTCGGGACCAAAACCAAAATGCACAACCACAAATGGGTCACATATGATAGAGTGGACCCCAAGTTACGTAAATACTACACATCATGTGAAAAGAGTTTCAACATACCAATAACGATATCAGGAAATGCCTCAAACTCTGACGGGTTGTGATAGCATATAGTCCATTATGACCAGCACCAAAACTGTAATACCCGAAAAATCTAAATCCAATATTAGAGCCATGTACCAAGCTCATGCGTAGTACATCATGGTTATTTTATAGTTTTATGAGTAGGTTATATGTATATTAAGGCTTCAAATAACTCCCATCTATCAGATGAATCAAAAAATTCCTCACCAAACGAATTCTTAAGAAAGATATTTCCATAGTCATATTCAAATGAGAATATCTCTCATTATACTTGGAATTTTTAAGATAATGACCTATCAACAAATAGATAATTGAATTAGATTTCCAGCGATACCAATTTCTCCAAAATAAAATATCGAAGCAAAGAGTTATTCCTTTTTACTCCAACATGTCAGACTGAAAACTGTGTGACAACATTCGTGGTAGCTTACCATATTTGTGATGCCCTACCACGAAGGTCGTTAGCCTTAGGCAGAAACCAGCTGCTGTGTGACGATATTTGTGGTAGCTTACCAGATTTGTCACGACCTACCACAAAGGCCGTCAGACTTACGCATAAACTATCAATTCCAGCTCCTGTGTGATGACATTTTTTATGGCATACCACACTTTTGACGCCTTGTCACAAATGTCATCAGCTTTGATTTTCAGCAACTGGGAATTTATTTTAGTAAGGGTATTTTGGTCTTTTTCCTTCACTTCTCATGACTTATAACCCTTAAGGAGCGTATTATCTTCCATTCTCTTTAGTTAAACATCTCAAAAGCTCTCTTATACACTCTCAACCACAAGATTAGGGTTTTCTCTCAAGATCAAAACTCTCAAGAACAAGACCTAGGGTTTTCATAGAAGAGTCTATTTCAAGGAAATTTTGCCGTCAATCTTCATGAATTCTTAATCTAAGGTGTGCGTAGTGTTCATCCATGGGTCTCTTTGATCCATGGATCTCAAGAATTATGTTTTAAATTATAAATTGTGATTTTCTTATTTTTTTATAACTATATTCATGTTAATGATTGTTGTTTGGATTCAAGGTTGTGTCTTGATGTGTTTTTAATGAATCATGTGAATAGGTTGTTGAAAACCCATGAATTCGGGTGGTTCAAGATTTCTAAATTTGTTAAGCACACCTATGCTCAATATTATGCATGCAGGGTGTTTGATAAAATACTTAGTATGCTAGAAATTCATGTTTACATGGTTCCATGATATCTAAATGACATGTCCATGTTAGTTATATACTTCAATGTGAATTCCATGCTATTGATGTATTGCTATTGTTGTGGTATGAAGCGTGTATGATAATGGAGATATATTATATGTACATGAAATATATCCATGCTCTCCCTACCAAGCTTAAGATGTTATAGACTATATGAAGTATAATATCCCCTACTTATGACAATGTGAATTGTGGACTCCAATCTTATGATCAAGTCAGTCATGTTTTATCATTTTCCTTCCATCATGTCCTGGGGGTATTCCTACCCAAAAATATAGCTGTGTGCCTAGAGCCATGTCATGTTATCACGATACTCTCAGTCAAGCCATGATCTATAGAATTCAGTCCATCATGTGACTTAGGAAAATCCTGTAACCCCAGTAATCTCAGTAGTTCAGTAATCTCAGTGATCTCAGTACTCAGTAATATCTATAACCTTAATATTAAAAGTGAATCTTAGTAATTTAACTACTCTCAACCAGTCCTCAGAACTCAGTACATTTCGTCAGTCATCGAAATCCAGTTGACTTAGTTTAGCTTTGCTAAATAATTCTACTAGTATCAGTCTAGTTGATCAGTATCAGTTTAGCTAATCAGTTCAGTTCAGTTATTCATTTCAACCCAGTTATTTAGTTCAGTGTCTTTCAGATGGGAGTAGGATTCAGCATCAAGTGAGCCTAGGTATGGGGACTTACCCACTAGAATAGGATTGAGATCCCTAATTTCCAGAACTACGTTGCCAGTGTAGGTATGAGATGTCTCCTATTAGATAGGACTGAAATACTTAGGGGTCACCCGTTAGCACATTTATATATATAGGACTGATCCCAGGAGTCACCCACTAATTAGGAATGACTCCACAACAGATGTCTTTACTGGTGGCATAGTATTGACACCATTCTAGTCAGGGCAGAGATTGAAGCCTAGTTAGCTTAGCTTGGGGGATGTCAGTTAGATGAACATATCCCATAGTTTTAGTTTCAGATTTAGGACTTTCAAATACAGTCAATTCAGTTTAGTAGTACAAATTTAGCACTGTCAGATATAGTCAATGCAGTTCAGTAGTACAGATTTAGTACTGTTAGATACAACCAATGCTTATTAATTGTAAAGAGACTTTAAGATCACCCATTAGCTAGGATTGATCTCAACTATGATTAATCAGTATTAGAATAATTAAATTTAAAGATCACCCGCTAGATAGGACTGATCTCAGACTAAGTCAAATCATCCTTATTATCAATATACTCATGATCACCCACTAGATAGGACTTATCTCAGATTCAGTTACTCTAAGTAGAATGAAACTCAGATAGTTCCATTAGAACTTAGATTGTTAGATACAATCTCTCAATATCTGTTACATCAGTTCGGCTGATCATCACACTTAGATTAGTTATATCAGTTTTTTGAACTCATATATCAGTCGTATTAGTTATCAGAATTCATGATATCAGTCTTCAGCTTCCGAACTATCAAACACAGTCAACCAGACCAGTTCTTCATAATTTGAACTGTTAGAAATAGTTATTTATGTATTCAGTATCTCAGTATCAGTACACTCATATTGTCAGTATTCAGACTCAATAGTCAGTATCTCCGTGAGTTTAGTTACATTAATGTATGTATGTATTCTCACTTTTATATTAGTCATCATTGTTCATGCATATAACCCTTTGCATTTAGCCTACCTCACTCGTATACTCAGGACATTCAGACATACTGATGTATTTGTGCTATGGTGCTTTCTCTTATGTTACACCATAGGTTCAGAGGTCCGAGCTCCAGATCAGCAGTAGCATTCCAATGTTCAGAGTTGGTAGTGAGTCATTCTTATTCAAGGATTATATGATTATTTCTATATTTAATATTCAGTTGCTAGTGGAGTTAGTTGGAGACATGTTCCTTCAACTCCTTATTCAGTTCAGTTAGAGGCTTTCAGACTAGATGTCAGATTAGATATTCAGATCTCATTATTTTCAATATTTATGACTTGTTTTGGCATTATTATACCTTTTTCAGATATTTTATTATCAGATGTTTATTTAGATTTGAACCTTATGGTCATTCAGTACATGTTTTTGCATTTTCATGTTATATTATCCAGTGTAAAGGTATAAATATTAGTCATGGGTTAGCTTGTGGTCCTTCGGGGTCATGAGCACCATGTAGCATTCCAGTTTAGAAAAATCGAGGTGTTACAAACTTGGTATCTGATAACGCTCAATCTACAGCTCTCGTGGGAGTGTAAAGCGGTCGTTAGCAAATATAGAACCCAACCTGGGTTGGGTGTCGATCCCACAGGGAATAGCTTGGCCAACAAGTAAGCAAAATTACTAAACTTTTGGTGCAAGTCTCGTAAAAGGGGGGATTGTAATGTGTAACAAAAATAATAAAGTAAAAGCTGAAAATAGCAAACTAAAGAGAGAAAGATTGTTACGTAAGTTGTAAACAATGAGAATTGAAGCGTTGGGGTTATGTCCACCTTCTGAGGTATACGTCTCTATCGGCTATGAGTGTGTAGAGTCTTGACATGCAATTGCTTATAGAGAATTGTAGTCGATGGTAAATCCAAGCGTCTCTCGACCTGAACAAGGACTATTTCACTTTAACTCTCTCGAGCTTAAAGCGTGTCTAACGGTACAAATTCTCCAAGAGGTTAGTCCAGTTACGGCACTAGCTTTTTAATAGGAAAGGGTGTCCTACTACCTTGACATTATCTCTTTTCCAGACAAATAACCTTTCTCTCGAACAAGTTAAATGTTAGACTGGCGTTATTCTATGCGTCTGCAGCCACAAGAATTTTTATTAAGATGAAGAGAATAATGATATAAGCAATATACGTGTCTCGAACTCACAAACTCAAAGCAATAGATAGTATCTCATTCGGCTTCCATAACCCCAACAGAGAAGTTTAGTTACCCATGAGTGCGAAAGAGATCACGATTTGCATTGTTATTGTTGAGTAATGGCGTGTGGATTAGGTGATAGGCGTGTGGCGTGATTCCTTAGCAAGTAACGATTCTCTTGTTGTGGAATTTAAGAATAGAATTAATGGAAAGATTAGAAGAGTTGTAATTGAGAAGTAGAATGTGTCTCTCTACTAAGGGAGGACTTGCCTCTCCACTAAGGGAGGACTTGCCTCTCCACTAAGGGAGGACTTGCTTAAAATCTCTAGCATGATAGGGTATTTATAATACTCCTATCCTACTCCTACTATGCTAATGAAATAAATAACCAAATCCTACTAAACTAAGGAAATACTTAACCCATTTGTACTAGGTTAATGTAACATTCTCCTAATCCAAATAAACTAATGAAATACATAACCCAATTGTACTAGGTTAATGTATCATTGTCAAAATCCAGCTTTGTGTCTGTAAGTCCCCAAAGTCTTCTGAAATGCTGTTATAGCCCGGGACAGATTTTCCATGCAGCAGTTTTGGTCCTTGGGCGTGTAGACTTTCTTCCCTTCCTTTGTGAGCTTTCTTTTGCGTCAAGTAAGCCATAAAATGCTGTATTTTGCATCATTTATACCTGAAACTTTACTAATCATGTTCGTTAGCTCATTTATAGGAAAAAGGACTAAAAGTGCATGAAATATAAAATTTGTTCTCAAAACTAGGCTAAAATATGGGCAAAATATATTGATATAGGCGTGTAAATTCGCCTATCATCAACACCCCACACTTGCAGCCTTGTTCGTCCTCGAACAAAATATCATGTCCTTCTAAGCATCAACTTAGGTTTTTTACAGCAACAACACAAAACATTCTTCAAGACAAGCACAACAACTATCAACAAAGAGTAGTTTTCCAATCATTAGTAGAAACAATTTAACCTCAAGTATAGACTCGTGATGGTGATCAACTCGCATGCAAATGTTAAAGTGCATAGAATCATATACGACTATCCAAAACTCATCAACCATGTGTGTCTCACAATATATTACCCATAATCACTCACAAGTATAGCATATTTTTCAAACATGGGTATCAAAATGTCCTTGCTCTCTCACTCACAAAGAATTCATATGTAGCAACTGATGACCATAGGCTTGCCCTTAGTGTACTACTCCACTAAATGTCAGAATGTTAAGATTAGGATCAAGTAGGTCTTTTGATGGTTGTAATGTAGGCTAAGGGACGGGTAGGACTATTTTGGCCAGGAATAGTGACTAAGCTCCTAAGCGCTTTAATACATCACATTGTATCATTGACACTTTTTTCTTTCAACCTTTCTACTTTTTTATTCTTCCACCCTTGTTCTCATCTTTTGTTTTTCAATTTTAAGCACAACTCACTTTTCAGCTTTCTTTTCCTTTTTCTTTTCACAACATACCTCTTATGATAGCACTTTCTTTTTCATAACACATTCAAGCACCATTACAATTTAAAGCATCATACTCACCCAATTTCCTCTTATGTTGTCACATGACTTTTTCACTTTAAAGCACTTAGGAATTTGGATCAAATTACGGTCTTGAAAAAAATGGATTAGGCTTACATACAAGGTTGTCAAGGAAATAGGCTAAAGGATCAAAAGGGTTTAACTAGGGATGATGTCCATGGGTAGGTAAAACAAAGGTAAACATGTATAGGTTGCCAAAGAAATGCCTAAATCATCTCCTAAACTCACACTCCTTATTTTCGCTTTGCATACATACCAGGCAAGTTCTAGCATCAGCCACAAACATAGAAGATACTATTAATCTCACACACACAAGGCACATGGTCGACTTGATTGGAAGTAATATAGACTCTCGACCCAACAAGTGAAGGAATTGAACCACAAAATATCACATAATGAGTCACAACTAGAGTCTAAATGTCTCAATAGTCACAATTGTAGCACATACTCTTGTTATAATCTCATGCTGCCTATCAAAATAATTTCATACAAAGCTAGAAAGATTTTACTCCTAAAAAAACTTAAAAAAAATGTCAAACGAAAAAAAACAAAAAAAACTAACTCAAATAAACAAAGTAAACAAACAAACATAGGTGCAAACAGAGAAGTATAGCATGCGATACCACCACCCCACACTTAGTCGCGACACTGTCCTCAGTGGAAAATAAATACAAGGAACCTGGTTGGTCGGACTTATCCTCTATGTCTGGGGTCATACCCCTTGCATTGGAATCATCATCAGAGTCTTCATCCTCAGAAGTTTCTCATAAGTATCCCACTTAATTCCAAGCGTGAGTCGCTCTTTTCTTGCTCTTTTGGGAAGTGGTAGCCTTTTCTTTGCCTTGTCTTGCTTTGAGTGCCATTGTACCTGAGACTTGAAATAGTGTTAATGGTAGCACAATCTCAATGGATACAATCTATACATAAGCAGTAGGGGTACCACCCCACACTTAGTTTTGTTGATACAAATCAGTGAAGTGAAAGTGGTCGATTACTTAGACTTCATCGACATATGTTTTAGGATTATATTCTGACAAGAAACTCAGCAATGCATCACTTACTTGCAGCCATTGGACTACTTTCATGGTAGATATAGCAACACTACTACATAGGGGTAACCACATGGTATAGTTTCTATCAATAAACTCAACCTCCTATGTCGGTAGGTAGTTATAAGTCTTATTCCGATGAACGGGATATTCTAACATGTAAGTATTCAAGTGACAAGATTATGCAATGTTCATTACTATAGCAATTCCGTAAGTAGTATAACAATGCATCAAAATCAAATTCAAGTCGGAAATAAGTTAAGAGCATCCTAACGTACATGTTCACTCACATGATTTTGTATCAACAATCCAAACACATGAACATCACCAACAATCTTATGCGATTTAGCAATTCATAAAAGACATAGCAACGTAGTACTTACGAGAAATAAATGAAGAATAAGAGAGTACTTACTTTCTTGAAGCTTGTGGAGATGGTTTTGTGAATTGGAAGAGCAAAAGAAGAAGATTTTAAGAGGATTTGGATGTATATGCGGTGCCCTTAGGTCAATTTTTAGTGTGGTTGTGTTGTAAAACTAAGTCCCCTTTATATAGGAAGAGTATGGGTCGGGTTATGACCCATTTACAATCGGTTTTGGAGACAAAATTCCCACATATGCGGCGCATAATGCTTAGCATAGACATGACATATGCGGCGCATTGTCTATAGCATAATGGGACATATGCGCCGCATAGTCTATGGCATTTGTAGACATATGCGCCGCATAGTCTATGGCATATTAGATACTGAGACCAAATGCCATAGCATAGGCGGCGCATAGTCAAAAGCATAACTAGGAATAGGCGGCGCATTTGTATAGCACACTAGATTCCGAGACCTTAGGCTATAGGATAGGTTGTGCATCGTTCGTGGCCTAGTTGTACCAAAGCCTAGCCTTCCTCGATGCCTATTTTGGCGTGAGAAATGCTCAATCCATACCCTTATGCATCCTTATACCTAACTTACCACCTTTACCATTCAATACATCCAAATCATCATTTGAAACCAATCTCCTCGTTGAATACCTCTTGCACCTATATTTGCTCAAAACCAAACGAAAACGATTAGTACGATGGGTTGCCTCCCACCAAGCGCCTTCGTTTTGGTCGTGGAACGACTCTTATTTTTGGATTTTTCATTTATCAAAACAAAACAAGTACTAGAATGAAAGAAAGACAAAACGATAAACGATAAAACAATGGGTTGCCTCCCATCTAGCGCTTTATTTATTGTCGTGGCTCGACATAGTTACCTCGAGTACTCAAACTTCATCGAGGTAAGTGATGGATCATTTTCTGAAAGGATTTAGACGACAATGAGGCTTACCTGTGGGCATGCGATCTTTTTTGAGATGGCTCCTACGTTTCTCCGGAGAGTCACCAATTATATCATCAATAGTCCAACCCATAGCTCTCTTGTACCTCATCAGAGCAGAGATGAGAGCCTCCACGTGCTGTTCACTTAAATTATCCACCACACTTATCGGAAGTATACTTCCACTTTCCAAGAACACATACCTTAGATAATCGGGAAGCTCATGCGATTCTAGCATTGGTGGCTCGTCAATGGGAGTCTTCGCTGTTGGTTGATTCTTGAGATCACAATCTGGTTGCTTAGGAGTATAAGGCTCTATTTCTGTTAGAGCACTCATAAGTTCTTCATAACCTTCATTATCTTCATGCTCAAATTTCAGTGGCACAGCAGACAATGGCTCAACAGTAGGCTGTTTCTCTATAGATAATTCTTTCGTATCCTCATGATGAACATATAACTCATTCATATCGTTGGGCTGCTTCATTGTTTTGCATATATCAAACTGTACCACTTCGTCATTAATTCAAAACAAAAGCTCATTATCTTTCATGTCAATAAGCACACTTCCAGTTGCAAGGAAGGGACGTCCCAAGATGATGGGAACTTCAGGATCCTCCTTACAATCCAGAATAACGAAGTCTGCAGGAAAGATGAATGAAGAAACTTTCACCAACACATCATTCAAGATACCCACAGGTCGTTTTACCGACCTATCAGCCATCACGAGCCTCATATTAGTTGGTGTAGGGTCTCCCAACCCCAACTTTCTGTAGATAGATAGTGGCATCAAATTGATGCTAGCTCCCAAATCGCACAATGCCTTAGCAAAATCCAACGATCCAATTGTGCAAGGAATAGTGAAAGCTCCAGGATCTGCCTTCTTTTGAACTAGCGATCTTGTAGCGATTGCACTACAATGATGAACATTATCCGCCAAGTCATAACTTGCTGCCCGCTTCTTTGTCAAGAGATCCTTCATAAATTTTGCATACCCAGGCATTTGTTCAAGTGCCTCCACCAATGGAACATTAATGGTGAGCTGCTTTAACATATTCATGAATTTGCTGAACTTTGTGTCATCCGCCACCTTCTTCAATCTTTGGGGAAAAGGTGGTGGTGGGTATGGAAGTGTTCTCTCCACGGTTTTTTTCTCCTCTTGCTTCTGTTTTTCCACTTTTTCAGGCTGCACGTCACTAGGTGAAATGTCCCTGACGTTGGGAGTAGTTGTTGCGGCTTCTTCTCCTTTTGTAACGTCACTAGGTGTAATGTCCATGTCCGCAACTTCGTCAACCACTTGCTTGCCTTTTGCTGAAGTTTCCAGCACCTTACCACTTCTGGTAGTGATGGCCATGCATGACCCATCATTCTTTGGGTTTTGCACAGTATCGCTTGGTAAGGTGCCAGCCTTTCTTTGATTGAATGCTGCTGAAAGTTGGCTCAATTGCTGCTCTATTTGCTTGATAGAAGTGGAATGAGAATCAACTAGTTGCTTCATGGAGGACAAATCATCAATCGCCTCCTTAACTCCTGCGCTCGTTTCTTCCACTCCTTTAAATAACTTAGCCATCATGTCTTCCATACTTCCAGAATTAGATATGGTGGTATCACGTCTGCCAGGGGGAACGTACAAACCACTATTTTCATTCTTGTTCTTCCAACTACCTTGGTCTTTGTTTCTAGATTTATCATAAAAGTTCCGACCTTGGTTTCCTTGGGTATTCCCTCGGAAACCCCCCGGATTGTTCAAGTAGTTGGCCTCCTCTTCTGAATCAGATTCGTCTCTTCCTTTTTGTGCTACAACTTTCACTTTTTCGGTCTTCCCTGATAATAAGTGCTTTGTCAGAAGATCCAATTGTGTTTTCATGTGCGTCATGTCTTGCTCACGTTCTTCTTCTCTTCTTCGTTGGTCTGCAGTCATGCCAATAGATAAAGTAGGGCTTGCTACCTCAGAATCCCTGGTATGCCAAGCTCTACTTTGTTTCGTCATACGATCTAGCATATTGCTTGCTTGACCAAAGGTGAGGTCAATAAAAGATCCTCCAGCCGCATTATCAACCACTGGCTTAGTCACCGAATTCAAAGCTCTGTATAATATCTCCATCAAGTGGTCATTGGTCCTATGGTGATTTGGGCACCGCATAAGCTTCGTCTTGAACCTCTCCCATGTTTCATGGAGGGCTTCAGTTGGAAGCTGCCGAAAATTGCTGATTTCATCTCTTAATTGTGCTCTTTTGGATGGCGGAAAGAATCTTTCTAGGAAAGTGTCTTTCAATTGCCTCCAATTTGTAATAGAATCAGGAGTCAGCCCATTCAACCATAGAGTTGCCTCCCCAGACAGAGACAATGGAAATAAGCGCAGTCGAATTGCATTCTGTCCAACGCCAGGATTGTCGAATGACTTGCATGTAGAAATAAAGTTGATCAGATGCATATTCGGATCATCACCTGCTAGTCCACCAAATAATCCCTTGAGTTGCAAAAGCTGAATCATGGTGCTAGTGATATTAAACTTTGCTCCGGGTGCCAATGGCGGAAGAATAATAGCTCCGGTGGCACCAGGTCCGTCCAGATCGTCCTCATCGTCATCAAACGGTATTTGCATAGCTCGGCGTTCAGGCCTAAACCTAGCTTGACGATCTCTTCTCTGCATGGGTGCCGCCATCTCAGTGGTACGCCGTGGGTTTAGTAGCTCCTCATCGCCCAGGTCCTCATTGTCAGGATTTGTTGCTCGCCTACGGGTATCAATATTCTGTTGATGCACTTGAGCAGCCATCCTTTCAATTTCACGTTGTGCCTCCGTTGATGCACTAAATAATCCTAAAAAAAAAACAAAAACAACAACTAAAAGTAAAAGTACAAGAATCTTTGACCAAAGGGTCTAGTAATTATCACGAACTTGATTGACACTCGTATTCCCCGGCAACGGTGCCACTTTTTGATAACGCTCAATCTACAGCTCTCGTGGGAGTGTAAAACGGTCGTTAGCAAATATAGAACCCAACCTGGGTTGGGTGTCGATCCCACAGGGAATAGCTTGGCCAACAAGTAAGCAAAATTACTAAACTTTTGGTGCAAGTCTCGTAAAAGGGGGGATTGTAATGTGTAACAAAAATAATAAAGTAAAAGCTGAAAATAGCAAACTAAAGAGAGAAAGATTGTTACGTAAGTTGTAAACAATGAGAATTGAAGCATTGGGGTTATGTCCACCTTCTGAGGTATACGTCTCTATCGGCTATGAGTGTGTAGAGTCTTGACATGCAATTGCTTATAGAGAATTGTAGTCGATGGTAAATCCAAGCGTCTCTCGACCTGAACAAGGACTATTTCACTTTAACTCTCTCGAGCTTAAAGCGTGTCTAACGGTACGAATTCTCCAAGAGGTTAGTCCAGTTACGGCACTAGCTTTTTAATAGGAAAGGGTGTCCTACTACCTTGACATTATCTCTTTTCCAGACAAATAACCTTTCTCTCGAACAAGTTAAATGTTAGACTGGCGTTATTCTATGCGTCTGCAGCCACAAGAATTTGTATTAAGATGAAGAGAATAATGATATAAGCAATATACGTGTCTCGAACTCATAAACTCACAGCAATAGATAGTATCTCATTCGGCTTCCATAACCCCAACAGAGAAGTTTAGTTACCCATGAGTGCGAAGGAGATCACGATTTGCATTGTTATTGTTGAGTAATGGCGTGTGGATTAGGTGATAGGCATGTGGCGTGATTCCTTAGCAAGTAACGATTCTCTTGTTGTGGAATTTAAGAATAGAATTAATGGAAAGATTAGAAGAGTTGTAATTGAGAAGTAGAATGTGTCTCTCCACTAAGGGAGGACTTGCCTCTCCACTAAGGGAGGACTTGCCTCTCCACTAAGGGAGGACTTGCTTAAAATCTCTAGCATGATAGGGTATTTATAATACTCCTATCCTACTCCTACTATGCTAATGAAATAAATAACCAAATCCTACTAAACTAAGGAAATATTAACCCATTTGTACTAGGTTAATGTAACATTCTCCTAATCCAAATAAACTAATGAAATACATAACCCAATTGTACTAGGTTAATGTATCATTGTCAAAATCCAGCTTTGTGTCTGGAAGTCCCCAAAGTCTTCTGAAATGCTGTTTTTTGGCCCGGGACAGATTTTCCATGCAGCAGTTTTGGTCCTTGGGCGTGTAGACTTTCTTCCCTTCCTTTGTGAGCTTTCTTTTGCGTCAAGTAAGCCATAAAATGCTGTATTTTGCATCATTTATACCTAAAACTTTACTAATCATGTTCGTTAGCTCATTTATAGGGAAAAGGACTAAAAGTGCATGAAATATATAATTTGTTCTCAAAACTAGGCTAAAATATGGGCAAAATATATTGATATAGGCGTGTAAATTCGCCTATAATCAGTATCAGAGCTTAAGGTTCAATCGAGTCCTAGGAAGTCTGAAATCCCATCTAGTAGAGTCTTGTACATGCGTGTGTTTTGAACCACACTTATATGCAAGAGGCTAAGAGATGTTTTAGGAACAGTTTCCTTTCTTTCAGTATTCATGTCGTGCCAGTGTGCATAATCTCAGTCTAATCCATTTCTCCCTTTTTTCTACAGACATGCCTCCTAAAAGAATAAATGGGAATCAATCAGCCCCTCAGCCTGAAGACCCTTTGGGCAATCATGTTTCTCATACGGAGTTTAGGGCCGTATTCACCACTCTTTCTCAGTCAGTCGCTGCCCAAAATAAATGACCAGCTATCATTCTAGACAACCCAGTGGCCAATTCAGCTGTTGCTAGAATTCAGGACTTCACCCGAATAAATCCTCCTTCCTTCATAGGGTAAAAGTCAGATGATGACCCGCAGGAATTCCAAGATCTGATTCAGAGAGTGAAAGATGTTATAGGGGTTACTACTATTTAGAGTGTCAGCCGCATATTAATTATAGGATGTCGCTCATAAAGTTTAGATGATGCAGGCCCTATAGAGTGGCAGATTTTTCCTCTGCTTTCCTTGTTAGATTTTTTCTGCTAGAGCTTAGAGAGGCAAGGTACTAGAGTTCATCAACCTTAGGTAGGGAGTATGACGGTAAAAGAGTATTCTCTCAAGTTTACTTAATTAGCCAGATATGCCCCTCATGTAGTTGTAAATGGTAGAGCTAAGATAAGTAAGTTCATGTCAGGGGTGAATGATAGTGTGGTAAACGAGTGCAGATCTGCTATGTTGAATAGTGATATAACTTTAGCCATAGTTACGACATATGCTCAGCAAATAGAGGAGCAGAAGATTAGGACGAGACAAAGACAGAGTAAGAGAGCAAGGACAGGTAGTTTTAGCTTTCTCAGCCTAAGTCACAAGGTGGTAACCATTCTCAGCATACTTAGACATTTTCAGTCCCAGCTCTATCCTCAGCTAGTGTACCAGCACCTACGTCTAGAAATAACCGTTATGATGGAGTGCCAAGCTCTGAGGCCCAGGGTAGTGAAAATAGAGGTCTTACTTATCTGCTTTGTAAAGAGTGTGGTAAGAATCATCTAGGTGCATGTATGGCAGGCAGTGATGTATGCTTAGGGTGTGGAAAACCAGGCCACTGGATGCGAGAGTGCCGAGTTCTAGCACAGAAGGGTAAGGAGTTACGTCAGTAAGGTACAAATAGTGGTCAGCGTTAGAATAGACTTTATGCACTCCAGACCCGTCCTAATCCAGAAAGTTTCCCTGACTTAAATTCAGGTATTTTACTAGTCTTTCATGTTCATTGTATGCATTGTTAGATATTTTTCTCTCATTCGAGCATATGTTTCAGTATATGTTAGCTAGTAAAGCTAGCAAGTCAATTTAGCAATCGAGCAGTCAGATTTTTATAGCTTGTTTTATCATCCCTACATCTATTCATGCCATCTAAAATCTCAGATAAAGTAACTATTTCAAGGTAGAACCTCCTAGTAGTTGCAAGTTCAGTTCATCTCATGTATCAAGCATTAGTTTCAGACTTCCAAAGTTTAGTTATAATCTAGTTCGTAAATGTCCTATGCATCACCCAGTATATCCGTGAGGTAAGCGTTCTTAGAGGGACATAGCATCCCACAGGGGAAATACCCCACTTTCTCTTATCGCTCTTATGCCTTAGATCCTTCAATTTCCCCTTGCATAATGAATTCAATCTAGAATAGAGGGTACTCATAAGTTGATCCTCAAGTTAGAACTCAGCTGTAAGTCAAGTATTCAGAGGTTTCAGTTCAGTTCATGATGTTCAGTCCATATGTCATGTAGCATACTCAGTCATGTTCTCATGTTTCAGTTCAATCTTATTGTCTTTATCATTACATGTTCAGTCGCATGTTCGTGAGTCAGTTCGGTCATGTATTCATGCATCAGATGTGCATGGTTAGCTTATCAGTACTTTCAGTCATTCATTTATGTATCATATCAGTCATATAATCCTACATCAGATATACATAGATTCAACTTATCAGTTAAGCATCAGATATGCATTCTCAGTTTGAGAAACTCAGTTTATCAAAACACTCAGTCCAACATTAATAAATCAGCTACCCATGCATCAGATATGCATATACAGTATGATATGGCCAATTTTCAGTCATGTCAACCATGAAATCATGATTAGTCATTCATGCTATATATGAGTCATTTTATATTTTCTCCCCTCTCAAGCAGTCATCATTCGAGGATAAATATTTCCAAGGGGGAGATATTGTAATACCCTGAAAAATCAAAAACCAATGTTAGAGACATGTACCAAGCTCATGCATAGTACATCATGGTTTTTTTATAGTTTTATGAGTAGGTTAGATGTATATTAAGGCTTCAAATAACTCCCAACTATCAGACGAATCAAAACATTCCTCACCGATCAAATTCTTGAGAAAGATATCACCATAGTCAGATTCAAATAAGAATATCTCTCATTATACTTGTAATTTTTGTGTTCATGACCTACCAATAGATATATAATTGAATTAGCTTTCCAACGATACCAATTTTGCCTAAATACGATATTGGAGCAAATAGTTATTCCTATTTTCCTCCAGCATGTCAAGCTGGAAACTATGTGACGACATTCGTGGTAGCTTACCACGTTTGTGACGCCCTACCACGATGGTCATCAGCCTTAGGCATAATCAGCTCCCGTGTGATGACATTCGTGGTAGCTTACCACATTTGTGATGCCCTACTACGAAGGTCGTTAGACTTAGGCAGAAACCATCAATTCCAGCTTCTGTGTGATGATATTTTTGACGGCTTACCATACTTTTGATGCCTTGTCACAAATGTCGCCAGCTATGATGTTCAGCAACTGGGAATTTATTTTAGTAAGGGTATTTTGATCTTTTTCCTTCACTTCTCATGACTTATAACCCTTAAGGAGCGTATTATCTTCCATTCTCTTTAGTTAAACATCTCAAAAAGCTCTCTCATACACTCTCAACCACAAGATTAGGGTTTACTCTCAAGATCAAAACTCTCAAGAACAAGCCCTAGGGTTTTCATAGAAGAGTCTATTACAAGAAAATTTCACCATCAATCATCTAGAATTCTTAATCTAAGGTACGTGTAGTGTTCATCTATTGGTCCCTTTCATCCATGGAGCTCAAGAATCATGTTTTAAATAATAAATTGTGATTTCCTTGTTGTTTTATGACTCTATTCATTTTAATGATTGTTATTTGGCTTCAAGGTTGTGTCTTGATGTGTTGTTCATGAATCATGTGAATAGGTTAGTTGGAAACCCATGAATTTGGGTGGTTCAAGATTTCTAAATTTGTTAAGTACACCTATGCTCAATATTATGCATGCAACGTGTTTTATAAAATGATTAGGATGCTAGAAATTCACGTTTACATGATTCCATGATATCTAAATGACCATGTTAGCTATATACTTCAATATAAATTCCATGCTATTGATGTGTTGCTATTGTTGTGGTATGAAGCATGTATGATAATGAAGATATACTATATGTACATGAAATATATCCATACACTCCCTACAATGCTTATGATGTTGAAGAACTACATGAAGTATAATATCCCCTACTTATGACAATGTGAATTGTGGACTCCAATCTTATGATCAAGTCAGTCATGTTGTGTCAGTTTCTTTGCATCAAGTCTTGGGGGTATTCGTACCCAAAATTATAGTTGTGTGCCTAGAGCCATGTTATGTTATCACGATACTCTCAGTCAAGCCATGATCTATAGAATTCAGTCAGTCATGTGACTCAGGATCCAGTAACCCCAGTAATCTCAGTAGTTCAGTAATCTCAATGTTCTCAGTACTCAGTAATATTTGTAACCTTAGTATTCAAAGTCAATCTCATTAATTTTAGTACTCTCAACCAGTCCTCAAAACTCAGTACATTCCGTCAGTCATCGAAATCCAGTAAACTTAGTTTAGCTTTGCTAAACAATTCCACGAGTATCAGTCTAGTTAATCAGTATCAGTTTAGCTAATCAGTTTAGTTCAATTATTCAGTTCAACCAAGCTATTTAGTTCAGGGTCTTTCAGATGGGAGTAGGATTCAACATCGAGTGAGCCTAGGGATGGGGACTCACCCACTAGAATAGGACTGAGATCCCTAGAAGTAATCCCTAAGTTCCAAAACTACGTTGCCAGCATAGGTACGAGATGTCACCTGTTAGATAGGACTGAAATATTTAGGGATGACCTGTTAGCACATTTATATGTATAGGACTGATCCCAGGAGTCACCTTCTAGATTAGGACTGACTCCATAGTAAATGTCTTTACTAGTGGCACGGTATTGACACCATTCCAATCAGGGTAGAGATTAGACCCCAGTTAGCTTAGCCTGGGGTATGTTGGTTAGATAAAAACATCCCACAGTTTTAGTTACAGATTCAGGATTGTCAGATACAGTCAATTCTGTTCAGTAGTATAAATTTAGTACTATCAAATACAGTCAGTGCAGTTCTATAGTATAGATTCAGTACTGTTAGACACAGTCAATGCTTATCAATTGTAAATAGACTTCAAGATCACCCATTAGCTAGGACTGATCTCAACTATGATTAATCAATGTCAGAATCATTAGATTTAAAGATCACTCGCTAGATAGGACTGATCTCAGAATAAGTCAAAACATCTTTATTATCAGTATACTCATGATCACCCGCTAGATAGGATTGATCTTAGATTCAGTTACTCCAAGTAGAATGGAACTCAGACAGTTCCATCAAAACTTAGATTGTTAGATACAGTCGCTCAGTATCAGTTACATCGGTTAGGCCGATCATCACAGTTATATCAGTTATATCAGTTTTTTGAACTCATGTATCAATCATATCAGTTATCGGAATTCATGATATTAGTATTCAGCTTCAAGACTATCAGAAATAGTCAACCAGACCAGTTCTTCATAATTTGAACTGTCAGAAATAGTTTTTCATCTATTCAGTATCTCAATATCAATACACTCATGTTGTCTATATTCAGACTTAGTAGTCAGTATCTCCACGAGTTCAGTTACAGTTATGTATGTATGTATTTATTCTCACATTCATATTAGTCAGCATTATTTATGCATATAACCCTTTGTATTTAGCCTACCTCACTCGTATACTCAGTACATTCAGACGTACTGACACATTTGTGCTATGGTGATTTCTCTTATGTTACACCATAGGTTCAGAGGCACGAGATACAAATCAGCAGTAGCATTCTAGTGTTCAGAGTTGGTAGTGAGTCCTTCTCATTCGAGGACGATATGATTATTGCTATATTTACTATTCAGTCGCTTGATGGAGTTAGTTGGAGACATATTCCTTCGACTCCCTATTCAGTTTAGTTAGAGGCTTTCAGACAAGATGTTAGTTTAGATATTCAGATCTCATTATTTTTAGTATTTATGACTTGTTTTGGCATTGTTATACCTTTTTCAGACATTTTGTTATCAGATATTAATTCAGATTTGAACCTTATGGCCATTTAGTACATGTTTCCGCATTTTCATGTTATATTATGTAGTGTACAGGTATAGATATCACTCATGTGTTAGCTTGTGGTCCTTTGGGTTCATGAGCACCGTGAAGCATTTCGGTTTAGAAATTGGGGTGTTATAAAAACCAGGTAGTGCATCTTTTGGTATTAGATCTCATAAAGAGGGAATAGGAACCTTGTTTTTCCCAAAGTCAACTTTACCAACAAGACTGTTTTTAAGCATATGCCCTGATTGACAATAGTTAAAGAACTTATCCTTTCCTTCATCATAGTAACCCCGATGTGATCAACCACAAAATATATAGGAAGGATAGGATGGAGCTGACTGGGCTCCACTGGCCTAAAATTGGGAACCCTGAGCCCTATAATTATCGCCATTAAGAAATCATCTGTCACCCGACAACTTTGGGTAGGGAGAACTAGCAATTGAGTAAGATATAGAATTGCCCCACTTCTTCTTGGACAACATTCTAACATCCTTGCCATTCTGCTGTTTGCCACTGTAATACCATGTAGTTTTTCCTAGCTAATTTCATCTCAAGAATGTCTAGTATTACATTCTAAATTGAATGATGGTTATTCCATGCAGAATTTTCAAGATTCTCCCAAATTCGATAAGCTTTCCATCGATATAAGATTAACCCAAATTCGATAATTAGGTCAGAAGTTACGACAATTTTAAGTTCCCATCATAAAATAGCAGTATATTAGTCAGTGGCACACAACGCCACAAGAGGAAATCGAATTTGGAAAATTCCAATATGGTCCGCGATTATGGCGTATCGCGCCAGGGCACAAATTTAGAATTGTCCATTTTCCAGTGTCTCAGAGCGATTTCCTCCGCGTCACACCAAAGTTCTAGGTCTCGAAGAAATTGGCAACGTGATGGCCCCGCATCGTGCTATCCCTCAATTTACCAATTGTCAAAATCTAGTGACACGACGCGATAGTGCCGCATCACGCTAAAGGTCCAGTTCGGGAAATTTTTACAATTTTAAAAGACACATCCAAGGGTTAAAAAGGTTAATTTCCTACCCTTATTTAAACCCAATATGATGTGATTTAGCTATTCTTCACCCAAAATATACTAGTTTCTCTTAAGAACAAGTGAGGGTTTCTATTGGGGATTCAAATTCAAGAAGGTTTCACTGTCAATCCTCATAAAATCATGAACTAAGGAATGCATAGTGTTTATTCATGAACACCTTTTGTCCATGAAGCCCAAGAATCCCTTTTTCTAAATTTAAGTTTATGGATTTTCTGATGAATTTCATGTTTGGGCTGCTCTTGTTCATGTGGATAATGAGAAATTGAATTCTACACCATGTTGGGTGATAAATTCTCTGTGGGTTAAATTATTTTAGATATAGATTCATGCAAACCTATTACTAAACCCTTGAATGATGAAAATAAAATTGAACCATAATTTTTATCTATTGTACAATGATGTTTACATGTACTATGCCTACAATATGTTTGATTAAATGCCTAAATGAAGGAAAAGTGCCTAAATAGAATGATACCATGAAATCCCCATGTATGTACAAGTTTATGACTATCACACGTTTGATGAAATACTTCTATAAATGTGGTATGTACTATGGTGTTAGTTATATGTTCAAGTAAGTTATGCTTGGTCAGTTTTCTTCCATCGGTTCCTTGGGGTACTTGTGCCCAAAACATTAGCTAGGTCCCTTTAGCCAATATTATGTTTTCACGTTACTCTTAGTCAAGCTATGAATTCTTAGACTTCAGATAGTCTTATGACTTAGGAAATCTCCATGATCTCATGAAATCAGTCAGTTGTCAGATATCAATAGTATTCCATCAGTCAATGAAATGCAGTAATTCAACCCATGTTCTATTCAGTAAATCATGTTCAGAGTCTATTCAGATGGGAGTAGGAATTAGCACCGAGTGAACCCAAGGATGGAAACGCACACTATTAAATGAGGGTGTGATTCTTAGAAGTCATCCTTGCATTCCGTAACTATATAACTAGCATAGGTTGAGACATTAACTCTATCAGATGAGGGTCGTCCACAACTTATACTTACCAGTGGGTCGGTATTAACACCCTTCTAATTGGGGTTATATATTAGACCCTAACTCTGCCATAATGGTGTATTAGGGGTATGTTGGTTAGATAAGTACTTCCCATAGTTTCATGTTATAGAATTAGGACTGTTAGATATAGTTAATTAGTATTAGTATTAGAACTCAGATTGTTCTTCAAATTTTAGGACTGTTAGATGCAATCAACTCAGATACAGTATGGAACTCAGATAGTTCCTTCAGATTTAGGATTGTCAGATACAATCACTCATGTTATTAGTCATTTTCAGATTTAGTAATCATGTTATCACAGTATTAGTGTCAGTTGCTGTCTAAAGCTTGTATTCTCATTCAAATCATGTTCAGTATTGAACCTTATGGCCTTTCAATGCATGTTTCCATATTATTATATCATATTATGCAGTGTATAGGTACAAATATAAGTCATGGGTTAGCTTGTGGTCCTTCAGGGTTATAAGCATCGTATAGCATTTCGAGCACCAGGCTTGGGGCATTACAAACTTTGTATCAGAGCCTAAGGTTCAATAGAGTCCTAGGAAGTCTGAAGGCCGCATCTAGTAGAGTCTTGTACATGGGTGTGTTGCGTGCTACATTTATGTGTAAGAGGCTATAAGATGTTTTTGAAATAGTTTCCCTTCTTTCGGTATTTATGTCATGCCGGTGAGCATTATCTCAATTCAATCTCTCAGTCTAATCTATTTCTTCCTTTCTTCTACAGAATATGCCTCCTAAAAAAAGAAATGAAAATCAGTCAGCCCCTTAGCCCGAAGATTCTTAGGGTGATCATGTTTCTTATATGGAATTCAAGGTTGCATTCACTACTCTTGCTCAGTTTGTTGCCGCTCAAAATGAATGACCATCAGTCATTCTGGATAATGCAATGGCCAATTTAGTTGCAGTTTGGATTTGAGACTTCACCCGAATGAATCCTCCATCCTTTATTGGGTTTAAGGTAGATGAGGACCCTCAGGAATTCATTGATTAGGTTCAGAAGGTGACAGACATCATGGGGGTAACTACTGTTTAGAGTGTTGAGCTAGCTACATATCAGTTGCAGGATATGGCTCAAACTTAGTTTAAACAGTGGAAGTCAGAGAGTTCAGATGATGCAGGTCCTATAGAGTGGGAGAAGTTTGTCACTGTATTCTTAGATAGATTCTTTCCCCAAGAGCTTAGAGAGGCTAAGGTGCTAGAATTCATCAACCTTAGGTAGGGAAATATGACGGTGAAAGAGTATTCTTTTAAGTTTACTCAGTTATCCAGATATGCCCCTTATGTGGTTGTAGACAGTAGAGCCAAGATGAGTAAGTTTGCTTTAGGGGTAAATGATAGTATGGTAAATAAGTGCAGATCTGCCATGCTAAATAGTGACATGAGTTTTGCAAGGCTTATAACTCATGCTCAACAGATAGAGGAGCAGACGATTAAGCAAAGGGAGAAGTAGAATACGAGAGTAAGACAGGTAGTTTCAACTTTATTCATCCTAAAACAAATGGAGGAAACTATTACCATTTTCGTCCTACGTCATGAGTTCCGTCCCCTTCTTCAGCCAGTGCACCAGTTCCTAAGTTTAGGGAGGGTAACAGAGATAGAACGCCAGGCTCTAGGTCTCAGGGTAGTGTTAGAAATGCCTGAACTAATCTCCTTTTTTTGACTTGTGGTAAGAACCATAAGGGTACTTGCAGAGCTGGTTGCGATGTCTGTTTTGATTGTGGAAAGATACGCCACAGAGTCAGAGATTGCCCTCAGTCAGGTTATCAAAGTCATCTCCACTCTTCAGCTCACTCTGGTCACCCATATCAATAGGGTGCGACCACCAGTGCTACTAGTGGGCAGCGCCCAAATCATCTCTATGCTCTTCAATCCTGATAGGATCAGGAAAATTTTCCCGATGTAGTTACTGGTACGTTATAGATCTTTCATGTGAATGTTTACACTTTGCTAGATCCAGGAGCTTCTTTGTCTTTTGTTACTCCCTATATAGAAGGTGATTTCAGAATAATTCTCGAAATCCTAGCATAACCCTTTTCAGTCTCCACCCCACTGGGTAAAACCATCATAGCTCGGTGATTATACAGGAACTGCTCGGTTATGATCTTTTAGAAAGTCACTTCCACAGACTTAGTCGAATTAGATATGACTGATTTTGATGTCATTCTAGGGATGGATTAGCTTTATTCCTGCTATGCCACAGTCGATTATAGAAACACAATAGTCCAGTTTTAGTTTTCGAGTAAACCCATCCTTGAGTGGAAGGGTAGTACTTCAGCGTTCAAAGGTCATCTTGTTTCCTACCTTCGGGAACAAAAATAATATCTAAAATATATGTCTATCATCTTGTTCGATTTAAGGACACTAGTTCCAAAACTCCCAGCCTTGAATTATTTCCAATTGTAGGTGAATATTCAGATGTCTTTCCCGAAGATTTTCTAGGAATTCCTCCCAAAAGGGAAATAGACTTCGGCATTGATCTTCTTTTAGATACTTAGCCTTTATCTATTCCACCATACAGAATGGCACCAACAGAAATCAGAGAACTGAAAGAACAATTGAAGGATCTCATAGATGAGGGATTCATCAGGCACAACATTTGCCCATGGGGCACTCCAGTATTATTTGTGCGCAAGAAAGACGGTTTTCTTAGGATATGAGTAGACTACCATTAACTCAATAAGGCCATGATTAAGAATAAGTACCCTTTTCCTAGAATCGATTAGTTGTTTGATCAACTTCAGGGTGCCAGTTATTTCTCTAAGATAGACCTTAGATCCGGATATCATCAGCTCAGAGTTAGAGAATATGACATTCTAAAAATAGTTTTTCATACTCGGTATGGTTATTTAGAATTTGTAGTTATGTTATTAGGTCTTACCAACGCCCAAGCATCTTTTACAGACTTGATGAACCGTGTGTTCTAGCAGTACTTGGATATGTATGTCATAGTCTTCATAAATGATATTCTAGTCTATTCCGACAGTGAGTGTGATCATGTAGACCATCTCAGAATAGTACTTTATAATATCAGAGATCATCAGCTATTCGCCAAATTTATTAAGTGTGAATTTTGGCTAAGGTCAGTAGCATTCCTTGGTCATATCATTTTCGATGATGGCATTAGAGTGGTCCTCAGAAGACCGAAGCTGTAAGAAATAAGACTCGCCCTATCTTTCCACCATATATCAGGAGTTTCTTGGGTTTGGCCAGCTATTACAGATGGTTTGTTGAGGGATTTTCTTATATTGCATCCCCTATGTTCAGATTAACTCAGAAAAAGTCAAGTTTCAGTGGTCAGATCCTTGTAAGAAGAGTTTTCAGGAATTGAAGACTTGACTTACCTCAACTCTAGTATTAGATCTTCCAGATAGTCCAGATGGTTTCATAGTGTATTATAATACATCCAAAGTAGGTTTGGGTTGTGTCCTCATGCAGGATGGTAAGATCATAGCCTACTCCTCCAGACAACTTAAGCCCATGAGAAGAATTATCCTACTCATGATCTTGAGCTAGCAGTCGTAGTATTTGCCTTGAAGATTTGGAGGCATTATCTATACAGTGTTCATGTATATGTGTTCACAGATTATAAGAGCCTTTAGTATGTCTTTTCTTAGAAAGATCTCAATCTTCATCAGAGAAGGTGGTTAGAGCTCTTGAAAGATTATGACATGTGTGTCCTTTATCATTTGGTCAAGGCCAACATAGTGGCCGACTCTCTTAGTAGACTATCCATGGGTAGTGTTTCTCATGTTGAGGACAGTAAAAAGAAGTTAGCTCAGGAATTCTAGCTCAGGAAGTCCATCAGCTTGCCAGACTAGGCATTTGATTAGTCGGTACAGAAGAGGGTGATCTATGTGTTCAGTCCCCATTATGTTGGTCCTTTTAAGATTCTCAATATCTTTGGCAAGGTAGCCTATGAGCTTGAATTGCCTTTAGATCTAGGCTCAGTTCATCCAGTCTTTCATGTCTCTTTGCTCAAGAAGTGCATAGGTGACCCATCAGTTGTAGTCCCTATTCAGAGCATTGATGTTCAGAACACTCTCTCTTATGAAGAGATTCCAGACAAAATCTTTGACTATCAAACTCGTAGATTGAGGAACAAAAAAGTCCCTCTAGTTAAGGTTCTTTGGTGAAATCAGTCTGCCGAGGAAGCTACTTGGAAGGCAGAGGTAGACATGCGTACCAAGTATCCTCACCTCTTCTTCTCCAACTTAGATTAAGCTCAAGGTAATAGTTAGCCTTAAGCTTACTCAGTTTCATGTTCAGTGTTCATCATAAACTTGGTATACAGTTTCATGCTCATGTTCCCATTATAAACTTGGTATCAAGTACCATTGCATATTCAGTCATGCACTCATATATCAGTTTAGTTATGTAATTATTCATCAGACATGCATTCTTATTGTGAGAAACTTAGTTCTGCAGAATACTCAGTCATGCATTCATGAATCAGTTACACATGCATCAGATATGCATGTTCAGTCTTATATGTCAGCTTGTCAGTCATGCCAGTCATGAGATCAGGTTCGAATTATTCATGTTCAGTATGTACGTCAGTTGTCTTTTCTCCCCTCTCAGTCAGTCTCATTCAAGGATGAATGTTCTCAAGGGGGAGATATTATAATAGCCCATACTTTTTCCTAGCTAATTTCATCTCAAGAATGTTAAGTATTAGCTTCAAAATTTAATGATGGTTATTCTCTGAGGAATTTTAAAGATTTTCACTTTTTGGCATTTGGGAAATTTAATAAGATTTTCATTGATATAAGATTCGCCCAAATCCGATAACCAGATCAGAACTTACGACTATTTCAAGTTCCTGTCATAAAAGAATACCATATTAGTCAGTGGCGCGCTATGCCACAAGAGGAAATTACATTTGGAAAATTCCAGTACGGGCCCATGATTATGGTGCGTCGCGCCAGGGCCTAAATTCAGAATACTCCATTTTTCAGAGTCTTAGAGCGATTTCCCTCGTATCCCGCCAAAGTTCCAGATCATAAAGGAAGTGCAACGTGATAGCCTCGCATCGCGCCATCCCTTAATTTTTCCTATTGTCAAAATCCAGTAACAAGGATATATAGAGTTGCGTCATACTAAAGGTCTTGTTCAAGAATTTTTTACAATTTTAAATGACGCATCAAGGGTTAAAAGGGTCAATTTCCTACCCCTATTTAAACCTAATAACACGTGATTTAGCTATTCTTCACCCAAAATATACTAGTTTATCTCAAGTATCTCTCAAGAACAAGCTAGGGTTTCTATTAGGAATTCAAATTCAAGAAGGTTTCACCACAATCCTCACGAAATCACAAACTAAGGTATGCATAGTGTTCATTCATAGACTCCTTTCATCCATAAAGCCCAAGAATCCCTTTTTCTAAATTCAAGTTTATGGATTTTCTTATGAATTTCATGATTGGGCTGCTCTTGTTCATGTGGATAGTTAGAAATTGAATTCTACTCCATGTTGGGTGATAAATTTTATGTGGGTTAAATTATTATAGATATAGATTCATGCAAACCTATGACTAAACCCTTGAATGGTGAAATTTGAATTTAACCATAATGTTTATTTATTGTACAATGATGTTTACATTTAATATGCTGACAATTTGTTTGATTAAATTCCTAAATGAAGGAAAAGTGCCTAAATAGCATGGTACCATCAAACCCCCATGTATGTACAAGTTTATGCCTATCACACGTTTGATGAAATGCTTCTATAAATGTGGTATGGACTATGGTGTTAGTTATTGCAACGACCTGAAACCATCTCCCGGGATGTCACACGATGCTTAAGGTTACAAGTATCCCCAAGCTAACCTCTAGAGCCAGTTTCTACCAATATCACTCAATTCAAGAAGAAATAGACTCAACACTCGCATAGTCATATCACATGAAAGGAAATACGGGAAAGATACTCGGTCCATATGACCACAATACAGAGAAACCTCAATAAAACCACAATACCGAACCCTCTACCCATCACAACTATGATAATAGTATGACAAAACCTCTATGAATCAAAAACTAGAGAGCTATTGGGACAGGTCCCCAACTGACTCAAAATGAACTAAAGATAAAACATAGTCTCTCAAATACAGAAAATATCTGAAGTTCGATCCTCGAACCATGAGGACTCACCACTGTAGAAAACATAGGCAAGGTCCTCGAAGAATCATAGATGAGGCTGGGACTGAGCACCTGAACCTACATTATAAGACAATGTAGCACATAGACATATATGTGAATCAGTACTTTGGAATGTATTGAGTGTGCGGGGGTGAATGCATATGTATAAAAATTGTACCGATCTTCTTCAATCAAATCATGTATGCAAAATGAGACGACTCAAATGGCTTGAACAAGTATAAAATATAAAGATCATAAATAATATAGAATAAGGTATGCAATACAAATCTCGTGAGTCATTGCTTTGTAAACTTAAAATCAGAAATCTTCTCTTATTCTCAATACCCAAAGGCTAATGGACTTTGAACAATACTTTCAACTCATACATATGTCTCATGGAGAGTAAAACCTCTTCGATGCTCAACATTTCATAATTATTTAGAACTCATATACTTGGAATTCGGAATCAGATGACTTGGAAACATATTTGAAGCATTTCATTCACCTAAGGAAAATATCTCATTTCAATCGTTAGTAAAATCATTCTATCTCAAATGGAAAAGTATTCTAGCTCAAGGAAATAACTTATCTCAAAGCTTTATGAAAATTACTATATCAAGGGAAGATACTTTCATTTAGGGAAATAACCTATCTTAATGAAGCACATTAATTAGGGAACAACTTTGTAGTTCCACCATTTAGGAAAATAACTCATAGGAAGGGAAAATAAGTATCAAATTTCAAAGTTTAAAAGGGCAAGGGAGGTTCTCGTAACCGACATAAACCATGTGATCTACATGGAGTCCAATATTTTGTCCTCCGAAGGAGGAGACCCCACGTTGGGTAGGAGTTTCATACTCTTACTAGGGAGTATAACTTAGGTCTAGTGATCACTAAATGAAACTCAGCCTCGGGCTTAATCATAATTATCATAAACTTGGCATCAGGACCAACCTACGGTGGCATGTAGTTTTGGGGTAAGAAACCGTAGTGGCTTACCCGGTTGGTGCAATGTACTACTCTTTTTAGATTATCTGCGCTCATCTCATAAAAATATACTTTTAGAATAATCACATGGTTCATCATGAACCCAATAATCAAATCAATAATCTCATATGATAAAGTGGATTTCAATGCTTTCGGACCATTCGATCGTTCATTTCTCAATCATCTCAAAATACTCAAATCATGGGTGCTTATAGCACAAGAGTTCATAATTTACAAGTCTCAAATAGTGCTTACTAACCCATAGATCAATCTCAAGTTAAAGCTCATCAAAAGCATAATAAATAGCATATAGATTCATAAATCATGTGGAAATCTGGGAATTTCAGAAATTAATCTCAAAATATCAATATAGTCATGTGCTCCAATATCTCAAAATTGGAAATATTAGATTCTCAAAGAGTAAAATAATGGGGTTTATACCCACCTGTAAACATTCAAGAAAACATGTAGAAATCATGTCATTTAACTCTGAATTTGTGTGAAATATTAAGGTAATGCATTCAATAATAATGGGTGAAAACCCCCCAATTCAAATTCATGTAAAAACCCCATAGATTTCAGAAAAATCATGATGTAAATAAGCTTTTTGGTACAAAGGTGAAAGGGTTACCCTTGTTCAAAACCCTGTATACCTTGAATTAGAAGCTTTGGATGAACTCTCGCATTTAGAAATATATTCATACTCTTGAATGAGGGTTCTTAGGGCCCTTGACTTGGAACCTTAAATTTTGACTCAATTTAGCAAATCCATGTTGGATTCTTGAGATTCTTGGAAGAGGTTTTGGATACTTAGGGTTTTGATGAGAGAAAATTTGAGAAAAACCTCATAGGACGCTTACAAATGAATTTGATTTGGTGTTTTTACGGTTTTATAGGCTTGGAAAAAGTAAAGAATGCCCCTTTTAACATTTGTACAAAGCTGGAAAAATTGAACTGGGAACTCGATTTAAGGGGTCACCGCGACGCGCCACTTATCGCGGTGGCTTACTGGAAATTGGCAATATAGGAGTCACCGCGATGTAGAGACATCATATTTTCCTACTGGTTGGGACTTGGAACCTTAGCATGACGCACTAATATCACGGAGTTCGACTAGAAATTGAAAATTGTCAAATCGTCCCTCTCCACAGTGCGCCAAGCACTAAAATGACACAGTTTTACGACTAGGTCTTAAATTAGCCATATCTTCTTACCCGGGTATCGGATTTGGGCAAATCTTATATCGATGGAAAGCTTATCAAATTTCCCACATGATAAAAAGTCAAAATTCAGGAAATTCTATATGGTTAACATGGTACTCACTTAGGAGTTACTCCTACATCTTATAGGGCCGAAATTATGCATCATTCGACATGCTCTAAGGCTCAAACTATGAGAGAAATTTGTGGGGTCTTACAATATTTCCACCTTGGAAACATTCTTACTCAAATGTCTCTAGTTAGAAGAAGGAAATAGGAAAAATAGAGCACACATAGCTGAAACAATTTCTAAACGGCTCAAGACCTTTCTAAACTCATGACGGACAATGCAAGAACTCATACAAGGATAGATGCATAGCTGAAATTTAGACTAGAAGGTATGGATTAAGGAAGAATAGTACCTTCGGCTTGGTCTGAACCCGCGGAAAAGAGGTGTGGGTACTTGGCTCACATGTTTGCTTCTGCCTACCAAGTAGCACCCTCAATAAATTGGTTCCGCCATAACACCTTGACCAAGGGAACCTTTTTGTCCCTCAGCCTACGGACTTGAAAGTCTAGGATCTCAACAGGAATTTCATTGAAGGAAAGACTATCATGAATCTCAGCACTCTCTGAAGGATTAACCATAACAGAATCACCAATATGCTTCTTGATCATGGAGACATAAAAGATAGAATGAACGGCTAACAATTCTGAGAATAACTCAACCTCATAGGCCACTTTACCAGCATGGCTCAAGACTCGATACGGTCCAACATAATGGGGACTAAACTTTTCTTTCTTACAAAATCTCTTCACCCCTTTTATGGGTAAAATATTCAAGTACACCAAATCACCCACCTCAAACTTAAGATCTCTCCTCCTCACATCTACACAAGAATTTTGACAACTCTGAGAAGTGTTCAATCTTTCTCTAATCATCATAACTTTCTTGATATCTTCAAACACTATATCGAGCCCGCACGCGGCAGCTTTACCCACTTCAAACCAACCTATGGGTGACCTACACCTCCTACCATACAAGGCCTCGAATGGTGCCATCTCAATTCTAGCATGGAAACTATTATTGTAGGCAAACTCTATCAATGGAAAATGCTTATCCCAACTAATTTTAAAATCAAGAGTGTATTTCCTCAACATATTCTCTAGGGTATGAATGGCACTCCCAGCCTGACCAACTATCTATGGGTGAAACACAGAACTCAGAAGAACTTGGGTACCAAGACCCTACTGAAACACCCTCAAAAACTGGGAAGTAAATTAAGTACCCCTATCTGAAATGATAGACAAAGAAGCTTTATGCAGCCTGACCAACTCCTAGATATACAATCTAGCATAATCCTTAGTCATATAAGATGTGTGCATGGGTAAGAAATATGTGGAATTAGTCAAACTATCCACAACAACCCAAATAAAATCATGATGACGGCGCGAAAGAGACAACCCGATCACGAAGTCCATATTCACCATCTCCCATTTCCAAGTGGGTATACTAAACTCTTGCATCACACCACCCTGTCTTTGGTTCTCTACCTTAACCTGTTGTTGCGTTGCACACTTTGCTACAAAATCAGCTATGTCATTATTCATACCGTTCAACTAATAGATCTCCCACAAGTTGTGGTATATCTTGGTCGTACCGGGATGAATGCAATAACGTGCGCCATGCGCTTCAGCCATAATCCTCTGCCTTAATTCATCAACACACGGGACACATACCCTACCATGCAATCTCAACTCACCATCTCCTCCTTGGGAGAAAACCTCTATCTTTTTGTCCTTAATTGACCCCTTTAATTTGACCAAACTAGGGTCTCTATCTTACTTCTCCTTGACACGGCATTAGATTCATCATCAGCCGTAGACAAAACTTGAAGACAACTAGAGCTAAGCTGACGCTATCTGTTATAAGGCATCAGACCCTTGACATGGTCTCAGCCCCTTGACGTGGCATCATCCAGGGCGTCACCTATTCTGAGAATTTTATTAATTTTGTTATTTTATTTCATTAATTAGGATGAAGTATTTAAGGCATAGTTGATGTTTTTTCTAATTAATTTTGAATTGTCTTAAGTCAGGGTTATAAATAGCAACTATTAGGGTTTTATTGAGGGGAGGCCTGGAGAGGCCAGGAATCACTTTTCTTTCTCTAGTTTTTGGATCTCTTAACTTAGAATTCAATTTTCAATCCTTTGATTTACTTGTGAGAATTTCTTATTGTATTTAAAGGAGAATCAACTTTGGATTTCATCTTTTGTAAGTTTACTTACTTTAATTTATGAATTGAATCTTTGTCTTCTCTTTCTATCTTATGAGAAACTAAAACCCACAACTAGGGTTGTGGGATCTATGATTATTATTTCATTGATTTAATAGTTGGATTAGGGTTTGAGTGATTGTGGGAACATCTTAGAATTTTGTTGTTTTAACTTGAATCTATTGGTTACAAACATTAGGTTATGCCTTAGGTTTTATTTGCTTCTAACGGAGAAATAGACTAGAGGACGTAAATTATCAACAGGGACTCAGAAGCTACCAACCTTCTGTTTAATTATTGATACCATAACTAGATTAATCTACCTGAGATAACATACTTATAGAAATAGATATGTTATCTAAGTTAGAGAGAATTAGATAATAAATTGTTTGGTGAGGTCGAAAGATAAGTCAGATAGTATCATCGTCAGAGATATTCTGTTGTTCCTATATTCCACGAGAATTTTGAACAATTATTATTCAATGGAGATTAATAGTCATAGTTATCAAATCCCTAGTTTCTCTCTATCATTGATTCAAAATATTAAAATCTAAGTTTTTAGTTCCAAAATAAGTTGAAACGTTAATATTTGTTTGATTGATGAAAACCCCCGTTTTGTCTTTTCTTATTATTAGTTTGAATTTAACTTGTAGCTATCGTTTTAAACTAGTTTTATCGCCACTCACATTGTTCCTTGGGGTTTTGAACCCAACTCCGAAGTTGGGTAAATATATTGACAACGACCACCTTATACTTATTTGAGGTATAAGTTGAGCGTTATAAAAATGGCCCCGTTTCCAGGGAACAATTTAGCTTATTGAGTTAGTTTGAAATTTTAGCTTACTTGCTTGAATTCAAACTTGTAAATAATTATTTTTAGTTTTCTTTTATTTCTTGTGTTAGGTAGATTTTTATTATAATTTACTTATTCCTATGATATCTTAGAATGAACATGAGTTTGGTGGTTGGAAATCGTATCTTGATGATCCATGTCCATATTGGAGAGAGATGTGTGCACTATCTATAGCCTACTGGGAGTATAATTGTTCTTTATATGGTGGTCAAGATGGACATTGGAGTGATTGCCCAAATGCCCCTTCTCCCTATTGTGCTAACTAAGGTTCTAGTTATTCTTTTGAGTATGCAGGTCTTATGGTCAAGAAAAGGAAGAACGAAGCACTGGAAAAAGTGACATTAAAGATATGCTTCAACCAATGTTGGATCATACAGACACAACGAATGATACCATACATGACATACGTCAAGATATTAGGGCATTTAACGAGGGAAGAGAAATGATAGAAGAGATGGATATCGAGGTCAATCTTCCAAAACACTTTTCTACATTGTAGTTAGATGATATCTTGTCTGTGGAATTATTTAACATAATGGATGAGTGTGAAGATGAGGAGCAAGAACCCTATATCGATGTTGTGCTTGATGTTGAGCAGCCCTTGGAGATTTCCCAACCAACCGAACCAACTATGAGGGATGATGCCAAGATTAAGGAAATGGTGCTAGAGGCAAAAGAAGAAATTAAGCCAATCTCTTATGAAGAATCTATCCCAATTCAAAGTGAAAATGTTGAGAAGATGAATAAAAGTGAGTGTATAGAGGATAGTGTAAATTTTAACGTAGGATTTATTGGGCCTCACTCGAAGCATTTTTCCACATTATGTTTAGTTGATATCTTGTCTATGGAATCATCTGAACTAGTGGAAGGCTGTGAAGATGAGTAACAAGAATCCTATGTTCTTTATTTTACTCTTGATAAACAACATAGAAACACACCTCACTTTAAGGTCGAGTTTTTTTACCATGCATCATTTAATATTCAGCTTCTTAATCTTTTGAGTTTTTTTACCATGCACCATTCAATATTCGGCTTCTTAATCTTTGTACCACTGCCCTATGAGCAAGGCAAGAAGATGGACTCTAAGTTGGGGGTGAAATTCATATCCTCAAGGTGGAGGAAAAAGCTGAGTTAGTTCGTGCTGCGATATTAAACTAGGCGCTTCTTGGATGGAAACCCAAGGTATTTTTTTCTTTGTATTCGTATTATGTGATTGCCATCAGATCTTTGCACCCATGGTGCCACAGGTATTTTTCTAACTCTCTTGTTTTGATTTGATATGTTGGGAATAATGTATGATATTAAGTTGAGGGTGGGGCTACTTATGGGTGTTGATGTCCTACTGGGGTTTTTGTTGCCGTGCCTCTTTTCTACGGAGTCTTGTTCCTAGTAGAGCCGACATATTTAGGTGTATTATGTTTTTTTTATGATGTGTTGTGATTAATTGGGAGAAAAATAAGTATCTAGGATAGTTGACATATTTTTGTTGATTTTTGAGACTGATAAACACCTCTCCATTGGTCTGTTTTATAACTGTGTGATATACATTTATGTGTGACCACTGTGCATCTTGTTATGGCATTAGTACTAGTCACATGATATCCACTGCTAAATAATCATATGAACCGGATAGGTAGTATCTTGTGATGCACCTTTGTGCCAAGTGCGTGTGAGATACTACTTAGTTCCCTTTGTGTGTTAAATCCAGAACTTGCCCGGTTAGTCTTACTTTGGTTGAAAGATAGGGGTTAGGAAAAGATCATAGGCCGTTGTTGATGTTAGTCCACTTTTAGCCTAAATGACCTTCCCTGTTATGTATGATATCTCTTGATCCCTATTTTGAGCCTGAATTGACAATTTCTTTCTATGACACCTATCACCTTCCCATTTATATCATAATGAACCTGTTTTGGCCCTGGTCGTCCTTGGACACTGTGCACCTTAGCTTAGGCAAACAGCCTAAGTTGAGGGTGGCTATCATAGTGGTGTGTGATGTAAAATAAGTATGAGGAAATGTAGAATAAAAGAAAAAAATAAAAAGTAGGGTGCTGTGGAAAAAGAATAAGAAAAGAATAGTTGTGAAAAAAATGAATAAGAAGAAATGCACCTATCCTCAATATGTGTGATCAAAAGAAGAGAAGAATTGAGAATAATAAGTGAGTCCCTAAAAATGAAGGTAGTGCCAAGGAGGCTTAGTCACTCTAAATTCCATTAAATATCATACCATCCCTTAGCCAACATTACAAGCCGAAGAAAAGACCTATAGTGATCCTAACTTACCTGTTTGGACACCTTGGTAATGAAAATAAGGGCAAGATTATGCTATTTGGCATACATTGACTGAAATTTCTTTCTAAGAATGAGTTCATATATGAGTGAGAAGGGAATTCTTTGTTGTAAGGGAACATCAGTTGCATTTCTAGATATTTACTTGTTTGGGTAGTGTAACTTGTACATATGCATGGTTATTGTTGCTGAATTGATGCCATATCTTGATTCCTTTGGGTCACATTGTTAATCTTCAATGATATGCACAATTGGATTTATAAGTAATTGAACGTGGAGAGTGGCATGAGTTTTGAGACAAACTTGATAATCAACTGTGATAGGTATCTTATGTGTCTCTTGGTTAAGCATCGCAGTATGGTGTTATGTAGTTGCTTGAGGACAAACAATTGTTTTAAGTTGAGGGTGTTGATGTGCTAGATTTTTGTAGCACATTTAGGACTTTTTAACTTGAAATAATGTAAGTTCTTAAGTAATTATTGGTGGTTTTGATGTTATTTCTTAAGATTTTGTAGGAAAGTCAAGATGCATGGAAATAAATAACAATGGAGCAGAAGAGCTGAAATCTGAGCAAAAAGAGCTAAAAACATGGCTGATGACAATCGTGATAAGTCATCAGCCTTGTGATAGGCTATCAACAATGGCATCAGCCTTAACCAGGGAGTTAAAGTCGGAGAAGCATTTCTGACGTTGTTGGTGATGTGGCGTCAAAGTTGTGATAAGGCGTCAAGAATGGCGTCAGCCTTAAGTAGAAAATCAGAAATAGGACAACACATCTGACGACGTTGGTGATACGCCGTCAGATCCTTGACACGGTGTCAGAGTCATCGTCAACCATAGACAGAACTTGAAGGCACCTGGAGCTAATCTGACGCCATCCGTGATAAGGCGTTAGACCCTTGATGTGGCGTCACCTATTTTGAGAATTTTATCAATTTTGTTATTTTATTTCCTTGATTAGGCTGAAGTATTTAAGGAATAGTTGAAGGTTTTTATACTTAATTTCGAATTTGTCTTAAATCAGGGTTATAAATAGCAAGTTTTAGGGTTTCATTGAGGGGAGGCCTGGAGAGGCCAGGAATCACTTTTCCTTCTCTAGTTTTCAGCTCTCTTAACTTAGAATTCAATTTTCAATCCTTTGATTTAGTTGTGGGAAATTCTTATTGTATTTGGAGGAGAATCAACTTTGGATTTCATCTTTTGTAAGTTTAATTACTTTAATTTAAGAATTCAATCTTTGTCTTCTCTTTCTATCTTATGAGCAACTAAAACCCACAACTAGGGTTGAGGGATCTATGATTATTATTTCTTTGATTTAATAGTTGGATTAGGGTTTGAGTGATTGTGGGAACGTCTTAAAATTCTATTGTTTTAACTTGAATCTATTGGTTGCAAACATTAGGTTATGCGTTAGGTTTTATTTTCTTCTATTGGGGAAATAGACAAGTGGACGTGAATTATGAATTAGGACTTGGAAGCTACCAATCTTCTGTTTAATGATTGATATCGTAACTGGATTAATCTACCTGAGATAACATCCTTATGGAAATAGATATGTTATCTAAGTTCGAGAGAATTCGATAATAAATTGTTTGGTGAGGTCGAAAGATAAGTCAGATAGTATCGTCGTCGGGGATATTCTATTGTTCCTATCTTCCAAGAGAATCTTGAACAATTATTATTCGATAGAGATTAATAGTCATAGTGATCACAACCCTAGTTTCTCTATATCATTGATTCGAAATATTGAAATCTAAGTTTTTAGTTCTAAATTAAGTTGAAACATTAGTATTTGTTTGATTGATAAAAACCCCCATTTTGTCTTTTCTTATTATTTGTTTGAATTTAACTTGTAGCTATCGTTTCAAACTAGTTTAATCGACACTCACATTGTTCCCTTTGGATTCGACGAGAGGCCAAGAATCACTTTTCTTTCTCTAGTTTTCAGCTCTCTTAACTTAGAATTCAATTTTCAACCCTTTGATTTAGTTGTGGGAATTTCTTACTGTATTTGGAGGAGAATCAACTTTGTATTTCATATTTTGTAAGTTTAATTACTTTAATTTATAAATTCAATCTTTGTCTTCTCTTTCTATCTTATGAGCAACTAAAACCCACAACTAGGGTCGTGGGATCTATGATTATTATTTCATTGATTTAATAGTTGGATTAGGGTTTGAGTGATTGTGGGAACGTCTTGAAATTCTGTTGTTTTAACTTGAATCTATTGGTTGCAATCATTAGGTTATGCCTTAGGTTTTATTTTCTTTGAACGAAGAAATAGACTAGAGAACGTGAATTATCAACAGGGACTCGGAAGCTACCAACCTTTTGTTTAATGATTGATGCCATAACTGGATTAATCTACCTGAGATAACATCCTTATGGAAATAGATATGTTATCTAAGTTCTAGAGAATTAGATAATAAATTGTCTGATGAGGTCGAAACATAAGTCAGATAGTATCGTCGTCGGGGATATTCTATTGTTCCTATCTTCCACGAGAATCTTGAACAATTATTATTCAATGGAGATTAATAGTCCTAGTGATCACAAACTTAGTTTCTCTCTATCATTTATTCTAAATATTGAAATCTAAGTTTTGAGTTCAAAAATAAGTTGCAACGTTAGTATTTGTTTGATTGATAAAACCCCCCATTTTGTCTTTTCTTATTATTTGTTTGAATTTAACTTGTAGCTATCATTTTGAACTAGTTTAATCGCCACTCACATTGTTCCATGTGGATTTGACCCCGACTTCAAAGTTGGGTAAATATATTGACAATGATTGCCTTGCACTTATTTGAGGTGTAAAGATAATGTCTCCAGATTTTCAAAGCAAAGACCACAACAGCTAACTCAGGATCATGGGCCGGTAGTTCTTTTCATGTGGCTTCAACTATCTTGAGGCATACCAACTCTAGAGGCATCACAATACACCACGAAACCATCAGTACCATCAGGCAAAGTCAACACAGGGGCTGAAGTGAGTCAAGTCTTCAACTCCTGAAAACTCTTCTCACAGGAATCAAACCACATGAATTTAACTTTCTTTTGGGTCAACCGGGTCATAGGAGATGCAATGGAAGAGAAACCCTCAACAAAACGACGATAATAGCCTGCTAGACCCAAGAAACTCCTAATGTCGGACAGAGAGATAGGTCTAGGCCAATTTTTTACAGCTTCTGTCTTTAGGGGATCGACTCTAATACCTTCAGCCAAAAAAATGACCCAGAAAGGATACAGACGTTAGCCAGAATTCACACATACTCAATTTGGCGAACAACTGGTGATCTCTAAGAGTTTGCAAGACAATTCTAAGATGATTCGCATGGTTATTCTCATCACAGGAGTACACAAGGATATCATCTATAAATATAATAACAAACATATCAAGGAACTACTTAAACAATCAATTCATGAGGTCCATGAAGGCTGATGGGGCATTGGTTAGCCCAAAAGACATGACTAGAAACTCAAAGTCACTATAGCGGTTTTGGAAGGCCGTTTTGGAATATCATATTCCCTTACCTTAAGTTGATGATATCCAAATCTAAGGTCTATCTTGGAGAAATAACTTGCACCTTGCAACTGATCAAACATGTCATCAATTCTTATAAGAGGACACTTATTTTTGACTATGAACTTGTTCAGTTGACGGTAATCAATGCACATACACAAAATTTGTCCTTCTTCCGCACAAACAACATAGGTGCGCCCCAAGGAGAAATACTGGGTCTAATGAAACATTTATCTAAGAGATCTTTGAGTTGCTCCTTCACTCCTTAAGCTTTGCGGGTGCCATATGGTATGGAGAAATAGAAATAGGTCAAGTGTCAGGAAGAAGGTCAATTTCAAATGCTATCTCTCTATTGGGAGGTACCCCTGGGAGATATTTCAAAAAGACATCTGGAAACTCACTAACAATATCGACTGACTGAATAGTTGAAACCTTGGACTGAGTGTCTTTGACTCTAACTAGGTGGTAAATGCAACCTTTGGATATTAGTTTTCTGGCTTTAATATAGAAGATAAAATGAATCTTGGGAGATACCGAACTCCCGAACCACTCAATCACTGGCTCATTAGGAAAATGGAACTTGACCACACGGGTACGACAATCTATAGACGCGTTGAGAGAATGAAGTCAATCCATACCCAGAATAAGGTCAAAATCTACTATGTTCTATCAAATCTGCAAGTATGACTGTATGAAGAACAGTAATAGGGAAACCTTTATACACTTGTTTAGCAATGATTGACTCTTCGACTGGAGTAAAAACTAGGAAAGGCTCAGGAATCTTTTTGGGACTCATTTTGAAATTCACAGCTACAAGTGGGGTCACATAAGAACAATTTATCTCGAGGTCCAATAACACATAAATATCAAGACAAAATACACAGAGCATACCAGTAACAACATCAGGAGAGTCCTCATGCTCCCGATAGGGTGGCAAGGCAAAGAACCTGTTCTAGCGCTGACCGCCAACGGTGCTAGAAGAAGCGCCCTGAGTAGGGGCGGGACGGAGTACCAAAGCTGGTGCACTAGCAACCTGTGCCTAAGGTCGGGCGTCTCTGTTCCCCTGTCTAGCATGGAGAAAATATCTAAGTTTGTGGCCCTTCTTTCCACAACCAAAACAACCTCTCACATCCCCGAAACACTCTCTAAAATAATTCCTACCATATTTAGCACAAGGAGGATAATGGGGCCGGTTACCAACACTGTTCTACGACCCAGACATGAAAGACCTTCTCCCTTACTCCGGCATACCCCTAGGCATGGGAGACCTAGCTGATGAAGGCACTGGAATAGACGATAATCTCTAAAACTGGGTGCGGTTCCCTCCATAGAACCTAGGTTAGCTAAACTCATGATACTCTGATCTAGACCTCTTGCTGTCCCTCATTCTATCTCTTTTTCTAAGCTTATCCATCTTTATCTATTGGGCATGCATCATCAACCTAGCCAAATCCATATCCTTATGCAACATCGCAGCCCTACACTCCTTCAGTACCATCCCAGAAACACCGATCATAAACTTACTCATACTAGCCCGAGTGTTGGAAATTAAATCAGGAGCATACTTGGCAAACTGATTGAACTTCAAATAGTACTCCTTAACAGTCAAGGAGCCCTACCTCAAGTTCATGAACTCCTCAATCTTTGCCTCCCTTATATCAAGCGGAAAGAATTGGTCCAAGAATGCATCTTGAAACTCTTGCCAAGTCATAGGAGCGGCATTCAACCCTCTACCCTTCCGCGATGAAACAACCCAATTATAAACATTGTCATTCAGTCTATAGGACACAAACTCAAAACTTTCTTCTTTCGAAACATACATCACATCAATGATCTTTCTCACCTTCTCAAAGTACAACTGAGGGTCTTCATCAACCTTCAACCCATAGAACTCAGGCGGGTTCATCTGCATAAAGTTGCGAATCCTAGCCACGGCTGCATCACCTAATTGTTGATTTGTAAATGGGGCCTGGTTATTTGCCCAAACATTTATGGTGACCGCTTAGGCTAACTGCCAAAAGGCCACCTTAAATTTAGCATGGGACACCGTCTCATTTAAAGGATCAATAGGTGGGGGTTGCTCATCATTGTTCCCGTAGACAGTTTCTCTTTGAAAAGGCATTTTCTAGAAATAGAAGAGCACAGACATTAGATAAGAGGGATAACTGTAGGCACGATAGAATTTGAAAGAAGAAATAACTTTTTCCTAAAATGTCTCATAGCCTCTTGCTCATAGATACGGAGAGCTACACACTGATGATCAAGAATCTACTCAATGTGGCTTGTCAGACTCACTAGGACTACTTAGAAATCTTAGGCTCTGATACTAAGTTTGTAATGACCCAAAATCGTCTCCTGGGATGTCACACGGTGCTTAAGGCTACAAGTAGCCCCAAGCTAACCCTTAGAGCTGGTTTCTACTAATAACACATAATTCAAGATGAAATAGACTCAACACTCGCATAGTTACATCACATGAATGAAAATATGAGAAAGATACTTGGTCCATATGACCACAATACAGAGAAACCTCAACAAAACCACAATACCAAACCCTCAACAGATCAGAAGTATGATACTAGTCTAACAAAACCTCTATGAAATGAAAACTAGAGAGCCGTTGGGGTAGGTCCCCAACTGACTCAAAATGAAATGAAGATAGAACATAGTGTCTTAAATACAAAAAATATCTGAAGATCGATCCTCGAACCATGAGGACTCACCACTATAGAAAACATAGGAAAGGTATTTGAAGAATCACCGATGAGGCTGGGACTGAGCACCTGAACCTACATTATAAGACAATGTAGCACATAGAATATATGTAAATCAGTACTTTGGAATGTACTGAGTATGCAGGGGTGAATGCATATGTATAAAAATAGTATCGATATTCGTCAATCAAATCATGTATGAAAAATGAGACGACTCACATGGCTTGAACAAGTATAAAATATAAAGCTCATAAATCATATAGAATGAGACATGCAACACAAATCTCATGAGTCATTGCTCTTGAACCTTAAAATCATAAATCTTCTCTTATTTTGAATACCCAAAGGCTAAGGGACTTTGAGCAATGCTTTCAACTCATGCATATGTCTCATGGAGAGTAAAACCTCTTCAATGTTCAATATTTCATAATTATTTAGAACTCATGTACTTTGAATTCAGAATCATATGACTTGGAAACATATTTGAAGCCATTTCATTCACCTTAGAAAAATATCTCATTTCAACCTTTAGGAAAATCATTCTATCTTAAATGGAAAAGTATTCTAGCTCAAGGAAATAACTTATCTCAAAGCTTTATGAAAAGTACTATATCAAGGGAAGATACTTTCATTTAGGGAAATAACCTACCTCAAGAAAGCACTTTAATTATTTAAAAACTTTGCAATTCCACCATTTAGGAAAATAACTCATAGGAAGGGAAAATCAGTATCAAATTTTGAAGTTTAAAGGGCAAGGGAGGTTCTCATAACCGGCATAAACCATTCAAGCTACATGTAGTCCAACGTTTTGTCCTCATAAGAAGGAGACCCCATGTTGGAGAGGAGCGTCATACTCTTGCCAGGGAGCATAACCTAGGTCTAGTGATCACTAAATGAAACTCAGCCTCGGGCCCAATCATAATAATCATAAACTCGGCCTCAGGCCCAGCCTAAGGTGGCACGTAGTTTTGGACTAAGAAATCATAGTGGCTTACCCACTCGGTACTAAGTACTACTCCCTTTAGATTATTTGCGCTCATCTCATAAAAACTCACTTTTAGAATAATCTCATGGTTCACCACGAACCCAATAATCAAATCAATAATCTCACATGATGAAGTGAATTTCAAAGCTTTCGGACCATTAGGTCAATTCATTTCTCAATCATCTCAAAATACTCAAATCATGGGTGCTTATAGCACAAGAGTTCATAATTTCACAAGTCTCAAATAGGGATTACTAACCCATAGATCAATCTCAAGTTAAAGCTCATCAAAAGCATAATATATAGCATATAGATTCATAAATCATGTTTAAATCCGGGAATTTCAACAATTAATCTCAAAATCTCAATATAGTCATATGCTTCAATATCTCAAAATTGGAAATATTAGCTTCTCAAGGAGTAAAATAATGGGGTTTATACCCAGCTGTAAACATTTAAGAAAATATGTAGAAATCATACCATTTAACTCTCAATTTATGGGAAATATCAAGGTAATGCATTCAATAATAATGGGCGAAAACCCCCAATTCAAATTCATGTAAAACCCCCATAGATTTCAGCAAAATCATGATGTAAATAAGCCTTTGGGGTACAAGGGTGAAAGGGCTACCCTTGTTCAAAACCCCGTATACCTTGAATTAGAAGCTTTGGATGAACTCTTGCTTTTGGAAATCTATTCGTACTCTTGAATGAGGGTTCTTGAGGCCCTTGACTTGGGAACCTTGAATATTGACTCAATTTAGAAAATCCATGGTGGATTATTTAGATTTTTGGAAGAGGTTTTGGATACTTAGGGTTTTTAATGAGAGAAAACTTGAGAAAAACCTCATAGATTGCTTGCAAATGACTTTGATTTGGTGTTTCCACGGTTTTATAGGCTTGAAAAAGTCTAAAATACCCCTTTTAACACCTGTATAAAGCTGGAAAAATTGAACTGGGAACCCAATTTAAGGGGTCACCGCGACGCGCCACTTATCGTGGTGGCTCACTGGAAATTGGCAATATGGGAGTCATCGCGACGCGGAGTCATCGCATTTTCCCACTTGTTGGGACCTGGAACCTTAGCGCGACACACCAATATCATGAAGTTCCACTAGAATTTGACAATTGTCAAATCGACCCTCTCCGCAATGTGCCAAGCACTAAAATGATATAGTTTTACGACTAGGTCTTAAATTAGCCATAACTTCTTACCCGGGTTTCAGATTTGGGCGAATCTTATATTGACTGAAAGTTTTTCAAATTTCCCACATCATAAAAAGTCAAAATTTGGGTAATTTGATATGGTTAACATGATACTAACTTAGGAGTCACTCATAAATTTTTTAGGGCCAGAATTACACTTCATTCGACATGTTCTAAGGCTCAAACTATGAGGGAACTTTGTGGGGTCTTATATTTATATGTTCAAGTAAGTTATGCTTAGTCTTTTTCCTTCCAATGAGTCTTGGGGATACTTGTATCCAAAACATTAGCTGTGTGCCTAGAGACAATGTCATATTTTCATGCTGCTCTCATTTAAGCTATGAATCCTTAGACTTCAGACAGTCTTATGAATTAAGAAATCTCCATGATCTCATAAACTCAGTAAGTTTTCAGATATCAGTAGTATTCCATCAGTTAACGAAATTCAGTAATTCAGCCCATGTTCAGTTCAGTAAATCATGTTTAAAGTCTATTTAGATGGGAGAAGGAATTAACACCGAGTGAACCCAAGGATGGGAACACACACTATCAGATGAGTGTGTGCTTCTTAGAAGTCATCCTTGCATTCCAAAACTATGTACCCAGCATAGGTTGAGACATCAATACTATCCGATGAGGGATGATGAGGTGGATAAACACTGTTAGATTTGGGCCCTACCGTTCTTGTATAGGGGACACTATCAGATGAGGGTCACCCACAGCTTGTCCTTACTAGTGGGACAGTATTAACACCCTTCCAATTGGGGTTATATATTGGACCCCAACTCAGCCATAATGGCATATCATGGTATGTCGGTTAGATAACTACTTTCCATAGTTTCATGTTACAGAATTAGGACTGTCAGATATAGTCAATCAGTCTCAGTAATAGAACTTAGATAGTTCTTCAGATTTCAGGAGTGTCAGATACAGTCAACTAAGATATAGTATGGAAATCGGATAGTTCCATCAGATTTAGGACTATCAGATACAACCACTCATATTATCAGTTATATTCAAATTCAGTAATCAAGTTATCATAGTATTAGTGTCAGTTGTTATGTCTCATGTATATATTCTCACGCTCTTGATAGTAAGTCAGTTATTATTATTGTTCATGCATATGAACCCCATGCATTCAGCCTACCTCACATACATACCAGTACATTTAAAGTACTGTCGTATTTATGCTATGGTGTTTTATACCATAGGTTCAGAGACACGAGCTCCAGAGCAACAATAGATTCCAGATATCCACAGTCAGAGTTAGAAGTGAGTCCTCATATTTTGAGGAAACGATTATTTCCTTATTATCTCATTAATCAATTTAATAGTTGGAGTTAGTTGGGGATATGTCCTATCAACTCCTTACTCAGACAGTTCAATCAACTAAAAGCTTTCTAGACTATCATGTTTCAGACTTCAGTATGTTTAGTTTTGTTTTGGGTATTCTATTACCCCACACAGATATTATATCATTTAGATCATGTTCAGTATTGAACCTTATGGACTTTCAGTGCATGTTTCCATATTATTATTTCATATTATGCAGTGTACAGGTATAAATATCAGTTATGTGTTAGCTTGTGGTCCTTCGGGGTCATCAGCATCGTGTAGCATTCCGAGCACCAGGCTCGGGGCATTACTGCCACCACCCTGCTCAGAATATATAAACTTCTTGCACGACCTTCCCCTATCTTCGCCTGCTTTTTCTTCTCTTCCTCGACTTACTGTATGTACATAACTAACCTGGAGATATCCTTGTCCTTATTTAACAAGGCAACCTTACTCTAAAAAAACAAGTCTTGAGACAACCTAAAAGCAAACTTTCTCATTATAAAAACCAACTCCCAAGCATACTGAGACAAAGGGGTAAAACTTCAAGGCATACTATTTGACTGACATCTTGTCTTGCTTCATGTTAACAAAAGCTTTTGCCTTCGCCACTCTTATCTCCTAAGAAAAAAATCAATTTAGAAAAGCACTAGAGAAATCATCCCATAGGGCTGACTTATCATTGTCAACCCTAGACTTTTCGCATTCCTCATATATTGGTAGTCTACATCTTTCAATTGGTAGGCAAAAAATTCCATACCCTCCATAGTAGTAGCATGCATTACGTGGAAGATATTTTCTATTTCATAAACAAAACCTATAGGATCCTCCTCGACCTTAACTCCAATAAAGGTTGGAGAGTTCAACCTCATACACTGGCCAACCCTTGTGGCCTTAGAAGATGGAGTAAAAGAAGCACTACGCTCGATATGAGAAGCTACTAGTTGTGCCAACATATGACAAACTGATGAAACTTACCATTCTTCACATTAGCCTAAGGATCTCAAGAAGGATTGGAGGGGAATGATGGAACTCCAGGAGGGAAATCAGGAACTGGACCCCTAGATCGAGTCTGGACCTCATAAGTAAGATAGGTACCATAAAAATTGTCCTAGGGTAGGACAAAGGAGTTTTGGTAAACTTTAGATTGTCTGGGAGGCATTATCTAAAAATTGAACAAACGGGTACTAGAGAAAATATTAGGACCTTAGACTTTATATCTCAAAAACAAAACACAAGAAAAAGAAACATCCCTAAATGCCCCGTATCCTCTCCCGTTTGAGTGTGGTACACTGCACACCCTTAAAAGAGACTCTACTTGATACAGTTTTATCGGACACCTAGTTGACTAAGAACGTAGGACCTTGATACCTATCTGACATAACCCAAACCATGGCCTAGTTGTGTCAAGTATCTCAAGTCTAACTAGGACCGTAGACCACCCCCAATACCCCACCGTTAACCACACTACAGCTAATGTAGAATGAATTCCAAACATATAATAAGAGAAAATAATAATAATCAAAAGACAATAAAGTAAGTCTATAACCATAACCAAATAGCCACAACCAACTATCCAACCAATACTAATCCTAATGACAATACAATTACCAAAGTAGTCTGACAAAGCCTCTAACCAGAATCAAAGAATATCCAATTGGGACATGCACCCAACCATAGCCAAAATAGAAAACCAATGAAATAACAATAAGGAAAAGAAGTCCATAGCATTAAATGGAGATTTTTGGAGTATAAAAGCTCACCACTTCAATCTGACTCAAAGCTATCCCTAAATCCAAGTCACCGAGTAGGAAAATGGTAGTATGGACAGCTCCTGCATTGCGTGGGTAAACACTAGTATGTACTCAGGGATAAAGATAAATAATGCTATCACTGAAAAAAATCCAATAATCATATGCAATCATATGTATAAATATAAATATATCATACCGAGATAGGGAATAAGGTTTATCATGCATTTAAATCCTTAACCTAGGTTATGTATCTTGGTCTTCCTAAAACCGCCCACAGGCTATATGGGTTCAGCTCCCCCTACTAAAAGGCCCCAATGCTCTTTAGCTGTATGACTGGAGAAAAGAACTTGAGATGACTAGTACATCTCAAAAATATAAAGTGTGACCTCATGCACATGGCCACGAAGACTACCCTCACATTGGTAAATATAAGTTTCTAGTGTCGTTTCCTCGGGAGCCCCACATTCCATGACTTTGATACTCAATCTCCTTTAAGACTATATTAAATCATTTACACATTCCCATTCATTTACCAAGGAGTCTTTTAATTAGGCATTAACCATTGGTATAGTCATATCATAATTAGAGCTTGCACGTTTATTACATTATGCTATGTAAACCATTATATCAAATTTGACTCCATCGTTTCCAATAAACCAAAACCATTTATAATTAAACTGCCACCAAGGCCTTTCCAAAATCATATGAACCAACCAATTCATGTTTCTTTAACCATTTATGCAATACAAAGATTTCAAGAATAGTCAAATTATCTGACAAAATAATTCTCATTGACAATTTGACAAACAGGTTGAGGACATGCCATTATCAAAGCAAAAATCATCAAATTTGGGGATCAACAATGGCCTCTCAAATAAATCACCATTCCTATGCACCCACTAATGGAAAACCATAATTAAAATATGAAAAACCATAATTAAATCATGAGGATTATAAATCAACCATGAACATCCAAAACCCATAACCTTTATTTCAAAAGCATAACAATTCCATGAAAATCATACATTAAAACATATGTATTTAGTAAAATAACAATGATGGAAGAGTAACGTGCTTGAATTATAAAAATTCACGGAGAGAAATTGATCCTTAATTCTTTAGATAACCACTTCGGAGAAACCATAACCAATTTTACTTGAGAGGATTTTGAGAGAGTAAAGAGGATATTTTATCTTGTGAAGTGTGGAATGAATGACCAAAAAGTATTATAGGGATGTGGGGTCTTAAGTATTTTAAATAAAAAATATCCAAAGTTCCCCCAACTTAAAATTGTAAAAAGATTGCAGGTGGTTATGAGTTAGCCCTTAAGACTCGTGACCACAAAGTTTGATTTGCGCCCTTGAGTCGTCACCAAGATAGTAAGTTGGACACCCATACACTATCCACCCTACGACTCCATGACCCTACTTGTTACCAAATTATATGACTCGTATGGTCTAGTCATATCCAAGATAAAATCTAAATAATTGGACACTAGAAAACATATGACTCAGACCTACCACTCGTAACTTATCCTCAAGGATCTTAGTAAGCCGCTTGTAATCAGAGCCATGTCAAGTCACTAAGTTTTTTATTTAGTTAAAGATTTTTCTACCAACCCATAACCAACCCTAATGAACCATCACCAACCCTAACAACCCATACTAAAAAGTCATTACCAAGATAAAATACCCAACCATCACCTACTTATCACCTAACAACTAGGCTGAACCATACCCACACCATAAGACTCATATGGTTAAGTCATCAACAGGATAGTGAGCTCAAAGATCAAGAAATTTCCAATGGCTAACACCTAGGGTGCTTCACTATCCACCTATGTCTATGGTTCATGGTTAGAGGGACAACCCCATAATCATTGATGATGTGGATGAGAATGAAGTAGAGAATGAGAATGCATCCTCTAGTTGCCAAAAAAGGGACCAAATATAAAAAAGCGAAAGGTAATAAGGTTACATCAATGATGAGACCTATTCTATGACCTCCTTTTCCCCCCAATGATTGAAAAATAGCTGAAGTTCAAAAATATCAAAAGTTTATTTCGATGATAAATGGTTGTTGATAAATATCCCTCTTGTGGAGTCTTTAGAGAAAATGCCAGCTATATGAACTTTATGAAGGACTTGGTAACAAAAAAGAGAAATATAAGTTTTGAGCCTGTAGACAACATGTACCATTCTAGTGAAATCAAATTTTTCTCCTTAGTTGAGTAAAAGGAAGTCTCAGAAGCTTTTACTATTCCTTGTACTATTAGGTATTCAAATTTTCCAGGGGCCTTATGTGACTTAGGTGATAGCATTAACCTGATTCCTTTAGTCATTTACACGAACTTGGGGTTGGGGTCAACTAAATTGAAATCTATGAGACTTTTGATGGAAGATTGCATAGTGAAGAAGCTGGTGGGAATCTTATGTGAAGTGTTGGTGCAAGTAGCATCTTTTATATTTTTGACTTACTTTGTTATTCTTAACTGTGAGGTTGATTTTGAGGTTCCCATTATATTGGGAAGGTCTTTTCTAGTGACTGGATAAGTATTAGTTAATACAGAGATTATGTAAATAAAGTTTTGGTTGGATAATGAGTAGGTCAATTTTAGTGTATGCTAGACCATAAAGTATCCTAAGGACATGGATATGATCTCTGAGATAGACATAATAAATAAGGATGAGTTAGTAGTTCCTTTTGAGGAATGACTAGGTGTTGAGGTACCTGTAGCAGTAATAATGAATTTTGACAATGACGATATTGATAAATATGATGAGATGGTGACTGCACTTATTTATCGGGGTTCATGCACTTATGCACCAAAGAAGCTTGATCTTGATTTGAATAATAGTGTGACCCTACCAGCAAAATTGTCATTTGAGGATAAAACACCCAAGTGTTGGTCCTTTGAAAATTTTGAGTTCTGAGCTTACTACCCTAATTACAACTCTTCTTTTGAGTCGTAGAGAGTCATTATGGGTCATAGTACCCAGTTGTAAAGTGTCGAATGCTATTTTTATAAGTCACTATTTTGACTATGACTACCATGTTATGATTTGTAAGGACTCTAAATGACTCATATAGTCCTGTTCGTAAGAAAACCTATGTAATGCCCAAAGTATTTTGTCTTGAGTATGACTAGGATGTAATGAGTCGTATGAACTTGTTATGAGTCGTAAGGTCGTTTTCGTAACCAGAACAATGTTGGTGATCCGAGACACTATCCTGACTAGGGGTGGCAAATGGGCGAATCAGATTGAATTTGGATGGATGGAACTTAAACGGATTGGATGCAATCCACCCATATATTATATGGGTAAATATGGATTGAGTAAAAATGGTTGCTACCTATTTTAACTCTTAAAGATAAAAATTTAGAACTTCTATATGTATATCAATTTGACCTTTTTATCCATTACCCACCCTCCTACCCCCTGCACCCCTCCTTCCCATACCCCCTCTAAAAAATAATATTTTTTAAAAAAAGTTAACCCCACCCTTCCAAAGCACCCTCAAACCTCCTACCCCCAACTCCCCACCTTAAAAAATAGTAGGAACCTACTGAAATAACTTAGTTTTTAGGAAAATGAAAGTGTTTGTAGCATAACTTTTAAAATTACAATTCATATCTTCTTTGTCTTTTTTCTCCATTTCTTTTTATTTTTAGATTCTTTTTCCTTTCTCTTCTATCTGTAGCCACAACTTTTTTTCATTTTTCTCTCTTATATCTCTAGCCTCTACCTTCCTTTCCTTTTGTCTATTTTTTTCTTTCTACTTTCCTTTTTTTGCATTTTTTAATTTTTTTTAAATTTTTTCTTTCTCATTTTTTTCTTTTTTGGTTGTATTTTATATTTTATATTTTTTCATATTTTCGAAGAACATGGCTAAGTTGAGTACAAATCATCGACGATGACGGAAATAACATAACCACTCATTGTATTTGTATTCACCATCTTTTTTTCTTTTTTCTTTTCTCATTTTTCATTTTTTTATTTTTTTTGTATTTTGTTTTCTTTCTTTTTCTTCAATTCTTTCTTTACGCTTTCTTTTCTCTATTCTATCTCTAACTTCTACTTCTCTTTCTTCTTCTTTTTCCTTTTCTGGTTTTTTGTCTATTTTTATTTTTCTTTTTTTTCATTTTTAATTTTTATGATAATGAAAATACCATAATCACATATTGATTTATATTGTCCCAACATTTATAATTTTGTATTCGTTAATACAATTGTATTTGTTTTTATTTTGTATACTTCAAACATGTATTTTTATTTTATAGTTTGCGCCATCATATATATATTTTATATAATTCGCAGTTGTATTTTAAATAACTATTTTGTCTTTGTAATTTATCATTGAATGCACATTATATTTGTATTTTGTGGTTTCATTTTTCTTGTATTTGTATTTGTATTCTATTTTCATTGACAAACATGTATTTTTAAAGAACTATTTCATATTTGTATTTGTAAGTTGATCGTACATTATAATTGTATTTATAATTGTTTTTATTTTATTTGTTTGTATTTGCATTCGTAGTTGACAGTATCATTTGTATTTTTAAACAATTTAAAAAAAATAGTTATTTTTCTTTCTACGAACACTTGTATTTATATTTATTGATACAAATTATATTTTATTGATATAAATTGAACAGTACAAATAAAATGATAAATTATGCAAATACAATTGCTAAATTATATAAATAAAAATGTTATATTTTTATTAAATGATACGTATTTATACAACTTGAACCATACACATACAATTGATACTTGTTTATATACGAATTTAAATGATAAATTTGATATACAAATGGTTACGATATATTTCCATTGAATGATACATTGTATATTTATGCATTTTATATACATTGTATATTTATATATTGTATATTTATATATTTTAGTCTCAAGCAAATACAATTAATTCATATACTTATTTGTATATAAACACAAATGATAAATTGTACATATTCATGACTAAACTATTCAAATATAAATCATAAATTTATTTGAAATATATAGTATGATACAAATAAATATAAAGTATAAAAATATGTAAAATATAAAATGCAATAACAATAGAAAAGATGAGAAGGAATACAAAAAAGAAGAAAAATGATGAAAAAAGGGAAAACAAGAATACAAAAAAAAAAAAGAAATAAAAATGAAAAAGAAAAAATTAGATGAAAAAATGAGAAAGAAAAAAAGATAAAATATAAGAAACGAGTAAAAAATGAAAAGCGAAAAAAAATAAAAAGAAAAAAATGAAAAAGAAAAAAATTTAAATTAAAGGAAAAAAGAAACAAAAAAATTAGAAAAGAAAAAAAAGAAAGAGAAATAAAAGAGAGAAAATAAAGGAGAGAGACTATGAATTGTATTTAATAGGTAATATATGCTATGAATTGTAATTAATTGAAACTTAGGCTAAATGAAATAATTAGAATCTTGTGTTTGCTAATCCATGTAAGTCTCAAATAAATATAATTAATCCATATATTTATTTATATATAAATACAAATGATAAATTGTATAATTCATGACTAAACTATTTAAATACAAATAATAAATTTATTTGAAATATATACAACAACAATAACAACAACAACAATCCCAGTGTATTTCCACAATGTGGGGTCTGGGGAGGGTAAAATGTACACAGTCCATACTGCTACCTCCGAAGAAGTAGAGAGGCTGTTTCCGATAGACCCCCAGCTCAAGATAAAAAAAGGTAAAAAAAAGGGTAATTTGAAATATATAGTATGATATAAATAAATATAAAGTATAAAAAATATTGAAAATATAAAATGCAAGGACAATAGAAAAGATGAGAAGAAATACAAAGAAGAATAAAAATGAGAAAAATGATGAAACATGAATGAAAAAGGAGAAATTAAAAATAAAAAAAATGCAAAGAAGAAAGAAATAAAAACAAAACAAGAAAAAAAAGATGAACAAAATGAGAAAGAAAGAAAGAAAATATAAGAAACGAGTAAAAAATAAAAAGGAAAAAAAAACAAAAGCGAAGAAAATGAATAAGAAAAAAATTAAAGAAAAGATAAAAGAAAGAAAAAAAGAAAAAAACTGAAATTTTAACCATAGGTAGGTGATATCTGTTTTTAAATGGATACCTATATTTTACCCATTTTGTCCATATTTGTATGTGCTTTTAAAATGAGTTGAGGTCTAAATTTATCCAATTGAAATATGAGTGATCCAACTAAATCAATATGGGTTAAATGGACTCTTTTCACAAATATGGATTGAAATTGCCACCCTTAATCTAGACTATGATTGAGGGGAAATGAGTCCTAGGGTGACCCTTTGAGTTGTAAGGTCACCCGTAATGACTGACGGCTTATTTTTTTTTAGCTTTTAGTGAGGGTATTTTAGACCTTTCCCTCCTATTTCAATAATAACCCACGACCTATACACGTATTTGGGACCCTATTTTCATCCATTATACACATCTAATACACTCTCTTCTGTCTTAAATTCTCTCAAGCATCAATACTCAGGATTTTCAAGAACTGGGTCAAGTAGAGCTTCAAGGATTTAATTTTCTCCATAATCTTGGGTATTTCAGGCATGTGACTCTACCCTCAAACTTATTTTATCCAATGCATGACTTTACATAATTAATTATGTGGATTTGACATAAGGGTTTTGATATGGTTGAGGGATTTGACATAAATGATTCTTAAATTAATTTCCCTTGGTTTATTATTCATTACTCGTTATTTATTAAGGACTTGAACTTATGGGGTGCATAGGATTGGTCAATAATCAAAGGGGTTATGTTTTCCCAATTTTGATGAAATTTTATTTGACATATGATTTGGCAAATTTAGTTCCCTCAACCTAATTATGAAATTGATAATGATACATGGCTTTGTCGCATGTTTTGACTTGCTCACTAGAACAAATGCATTGGCATAAAAGGTTAATGAACCATAATATCATTTTATTGAACTTTGAGGATATGACCCTAGATAGGAAGATCTGGAGGACGCGAATTAGGGCAGAAGGATAGGGCCAGTTTGGGTCGCTAGTGTAGGGAATTACTTGGTGGGGTATTACTCTTGTTATGATACCTTGTTCCATGTTTTATTACGAATCTATTTGCTTTTCTCTGTTTTTATTATTTATGGGTGTCGTATTTATGTAATGACATCTTGTTCTATGCTTTAATATGTATTTGTGTAGTATCTCGTGTCTCGATCCGGGGGTCTATCGGAAATAACCTTTCTACTTCTTTAGAGGTAGAGCTATGGACTGCGTACATCTTACCCCTCCCAGACCCCATTATGTGGGAATACACTGGGTTTGTTGTTGTTGTTGAACTTTGGGGTATGTGAATCCCCCCTGTGAATGTTAATTGAACCTAAGGGGTCATGAATTTCCCTGGTATGATGGTTAATGAATTGTGGCATGATAATGAACTTGCAAGTGAGGTTGGTATAATCAATCAAATAAAATGGGAATATGTGTTAAATATTTTAAGTTGGCTTAAAAGTAGGTTGTGTAGCCCAGCTGTGAAAGTGGAGGTCCTAAGGGACCAATACCGGAATTGTGCTAGCCGGCGCAGGGGTCTAAATGACCGGGAGGTTTGAGTATCCCTTATTATTATTATATGATTGGGAAGTTTGAGTCCCCCATGTTATATAAATTAGTGCTTTAGTCACCTTTGATTTACTCTAGGAGGTTCTAATCCTGAATTAGGCATATGACATGCTATTTATTCCCTTATCCCTGAGTTACATGCTAGCTCTCTAACCGCTAACCATATCCAAACGTTGTATCCCTTTGTGATGAAGGTGCTAGAAATTCCTATACCTTTCCTATTAGTGATCAAGTGCTCGTGGGTAGTTTGTGAGTTGACTTACAGTAGTGAGCTTCTATCCTTCAAAAGATTTTATTTCATGTTTTGGTTTCTTATGTCTTAGACTAGGTTTCATACTTCTTGGGTATGGTCGGAGGCATTTCCCAACACTTTAGTAGGCCTTTAAATTCCGTTAGTTGTTATGATATGCTCTATCTAACATGAGGGCTAGAATGTGGAAATTTCCTTTTTGGCTGTCCCATGATTTGATTCTGGAGAGCTAGACTACCTTGTTGAATAAGGATATGGATATATCTAGACTTGTGGTGTATATGCAACAAGTTTAAGAGGGAAAGAAGAAGCAAGCTGAGATATGGAGAAAGACAGAGTAAGAGCTTTAGACAATTAGAGTAGGGTGGATGCAAGAAGAAGAGTGGCAGAGATGGTAGGAAATAGTCTCAAAGGAAGAATTGGGGAAGTCCTAACTCCTATTCGACGGCTAGTGCTCCTTACCCAAAGTCGTCTGATGATAGATGTTTTCATAGTAGTGATGGTTCTAGAGCACAGGGTGCCTAATCTCAGGACAGTGACGCCCAGTCAGCACCATCATATCCGTCTTATAGATTCTATGATTAGTTGAACCATGGTTAGTGTGAGAAGGAGGAATTGGTGCTTTAATTCTAGTCAGATTGGTCATATGCAATGGTATTGTCCTTTAAAGGTTGCTTCTAGGGCCAACAAGCTTCCTGTAGATACTTATTATCCCATTCACCAAACGGTGCCACTTATGTCTCTGGCACTGGTCGAAACCGCCTCTGTGCTATTACTACTCGTCAGGAGTTTGAGGCCTTTCTTGATATCATCACTGGTATGTTGAAACTCTTCTTTCATGATTCATATTACTTGATTTATTTAGGGTCTACTCTTTCTCATATGTCCCTATTTGTGGCTGTGCATTTTGATTTCAGCCCCATGTGTATTTCAGAACTCTTTTCTGTTTTTACATCTGTGGGTGACTTTCTGGTTGCTAGAATACTATATAGGGGTTGTGTGGTATCTGTTTATGGTAGGGAACTTTTTTGGATTTGATTGAATTAGCCATGGTGTATTTTGATTTCATCTTGGGGATGGATTGATTGCAGTCGAGCTACGCCTCTTTAGACTATCGGACTTGTAAGATCATTTTTGAATTTACGAATGAGCCGGTTATTGAGTGTGAAGGGGGTTCTCTAGTTCCTAAGGGGAGGTTCATATCATATCTTAAAGCCCATAAATTGATTTCCAAAGGGTGTCTTTATCATTTGGTTTGGGTTAAATATTCTAACTTAGACGGTCCTTCCTTTTGGAGGTCTTCCCTAATGATCATTCTGATATTCCTCTCGATGGGGATATTGATTTTGAGATTGATTTTCTTCTGAACACTCATCCTATCTCCATCCCTCTATATAGGATGGCTCCAGCTGAGTTGAAGGAGCTTAAGGAGCAGTTGAAAGATCTCTTTGATAAGGGTTTTGTTTTCCCTAGTGTATCTCTGTAGGGTGCTCCTATTATATTCGTGTGTAATAAGGATGGTTCCCTTCGGATGTGCATTTATTACCGGTAGTGGAATAAGGTGATAGTGAACAATAAGTAACCTCTTCCTAGGATAGATGACTTGTTTAACCAGCTTCAGGGTGCTATGTATTTCTGAAACACCCTGGGTTTCTGTCTCTTAGAAAATTTCCTAGATTTCTGGTCTTTGGACTGGGTACAACTAGGGGTAATGACTCGTACACTGGGATACGAGTGGTATGGGCTAGTCATATACTGGCCAGTGTTGGTTGGTAGTTTGGATTTGGTTTAGGGAATGGATACGACTTTGGTGGTGACACGACCCGATCGGGGGCTTTGTCATAACGGGCGTCCCAAGTCCGACCGGGACCGGAGACTACCCCCATTACCTAACCCAACCTCCAGCTGTCTTTCCTAAGTTGGATGAGTTTCAAACATATAACAAGATAGAGTAACTGGACAAGGACTGACTTTGGGATAGGTCTACTCCTAGACGAACCCTACCAAGTCATCCCGTCCACTTAACCATACCAACCAAACCAATACCGTACTAAGGGCCACAAACCAGGCCATAACCAAATGAGAACCAAAATATAATATTATTAATCCCAAAATAAAATACGATGGAACCAACAACAATATCGTCAATTGGTGTCATCCCTAATGACAATACCAATGCTCAGGCTGGCACGAATACCAACCCCACCTATTCCAACCCATAGTAGTACCATAAAAGCCTCAAACCAAAAGAATACAAAAATCCGGTTGACGCATGCCCCAACCGTAGGCAAAACCAATATCAATAAATAAGTCAAAGTATAAAATAACATCCATGAAATGTAGCCTTCTGAATAGATGAAAGCTCACCACTTCAATCCAAATGCTGACCCCGAAATCTGATTCTCTAAGCAGGAGGAGTGGAGCAGCTTATTCCTGCATTATGTGGTGATACAGCTCCCGAAGATGGGTTGGTGGGTGAATGCTAGCATGAACTCAGGATATGGAAAAGATAATGCCATTTACAAAACAAGGTAAAAACCATCCATATGCATACAACCATACATATATATATAATGATGTAGGGAAAGGGGACCGGGTTTAGCATGCCATTAAAACCTTTACTTGGGCTGTGTAGCTTTGCCATCCTAAACCACCCACGGGCTATATGGGCTCAGCTACCCTACTTAAAGGGCCCTAGTGTGTGAAGCCGTACGACCAGGGAAGAAACCCTGGGATGACTTGTACATCCCCAAAAATATATAGTGTGACATCATGCACACGGTCACTAGGAACAAACCTCACATTGGTAAATATGAGTTTCTTATTTAGACCTCCCCCGAGACCTCCACCTTCCACAACGTTTCTACACCTCCCTCCTTTAAGACCAATTAAAATAATTTTCCATCCAAACCATTATTACATGATTATTAACTGAGGCTATTAGTAGTGGCATCGTTATACCAACAATAACTTGCAAGTATTGTCCTTATCCAATCCTTAGGGTATTTCCATGTACCCCACATGATTTCCAATTAACCAAAACCATGGCCACCATGGCCTTTACAATCTATTTAAAACTATTTAAACCATTCATGTCATTAAGGGTTTCATTACCAAGTTTAAACCATGCATAGTTTTCATTGAAAAAACAACATTAAAGTGAAAACATTGTTACAAGCATTTTATCAAACACATTGGGGGCATAGTATTTTCCAAAACCAAAGTCCATTACCAAAGAACCATTCCCATGCAATCAATTATCCAAACCCTCCACTAATTCATATAAAAAAATAAATAAAACATGGGAAAACCATAACCAAGCATATATAAACAAAACCCCCAAATCATATTGCAAAATCCAAAATCATACAACATTCAAATCATAAAAACGTTGTATAAAACAATGCCTTTAGTTGGAACTAACAATGAGGGAAGAGAACATTCCTTAAACCAAGAAATGATGGAGACAAATCACCTAGACAATCCCCAATCTACTCCTTAAGATGAAATCATAGTTTCCTTTGCCCAAGAACTCTAGAGAGGATTTAAGTGTGTTTTCCATATGTTTAAGAATAGAATAATAGGGAAAATAACTTCCCAAGTGCAATATAATTCATGGGACCTTATTAGGATAAGCGGGGAAATATCCATATTGCCCTTACTTAAACTAAATTAAATTCCCATGATAGGGTACGACTGAACCTTACAAGTTGTACCCAACCTGTACGAGTGGTACCCCTTTCTCGTATCCTAGGCTTTCCCCCTTGGACCCAACACTGTCCAAGGTACAACACACCCAAACCTAAGTCGTATTCAAGTGTACGAATGGTACCCATAAACCTTACCCCTGGCAGAATAGAATCCAGGAGGTTTGAACACTAACTACCATATGAGTCCTGGGTACGAATCGTACCCTGGCTTACAGCTCATAGTGAGCCACTCATGCTCAAATCTAACTTAAGTAACCAAGTCTAAGGTTAAGCTAAGGAAAACCCAAACCAAACAATCCTTATCCAACCATTCCACTCATACCATTCAAGTCATACCCATTCTAGTGACCAAAATGCATCCCAACAACCAACACCGGTTAGCATACGATTGGACCATACCATTCATACCCCAACATACTACTCGTACCCATGAGTCATATTGGATCCAGAGACCAAAAATCTAGGAAATTTTCTAAGGTCCAAAAACCAGGGTGTTTCATTGTCCCCCACTAGGAACATTTGTCTCCGAATGATGGGCAAGGTATGGGTAACCACATGCACGAGTCATTTCCATAATCAAATATATTTCTAATCTTTAACAAAGTTTGAAAAAAAAGAGGCAAAGATATTAATATTTCCTTTGATAAACTCATAAAATAAAGATGTGTTGAAGACACATACCTTCCGCATGAATCCCAGGAGCAGAAAATAGATGCGGATACTTGGACTTCATGTTCTCCTCCACTTCCCATGTTGCATCTTCCACCTTATGGTTCCACCATAGAACCTTAACCAAAGACACATCCTTGGTTAGAAACCAATGAACCTATCCATCCAAGATCTCAACCGAGACCTCTTCATAAGACAGAGAGACCGAGACACCCAACCCCTCTAAAGGAATAATCGAAGAAGGATCACCAATATGCTTTCTCAACACAGAGGAATGAAATATTGGATGAATAGAGTTCAAATTAGAAGGCAACTCCAATTCATAAGCATCATTTCCAAACTCTCCGCAAAACCATATATGAACCAATATATTGGGGACTGAGCTTTCCCTTTTTGCCAAACCGCATTACTCCCTTCATGGGAGGTACCTTGAGGAATTCCTTATCCCTAGCCACAAACTCCAAGTCTCTATGCCTTACATTAGCATAGGAATTTTTGTGACTTTGGGTAGCCTTAAGCCTACTGAGAATCACCTTTACCTTTTTCCATAGCTTGATAGACCAAATTCGGACTAAACATATCCGCCCCACCAAGCTCGAACGAACCAATAGGAGATCTATACCTCCTACCATACAATACCTCAAAATAGGCCATACTTATACTAGAATAATAGCTATTATTGTAAGAGAACTCTTCTAAAGGTAGATGCTTAACCCAACTGCCACCATAATCAACCACACATGTCTGAAGCATATCCTCTAATGTAAGAATAGTTCTTTTTGCTTGTCCATCTATCTGAGGATGAAGAGCAGTACTCAGACTCACTTTAGTACCCAATCCCTTATGAAAAAAAACTAGTAATGAGATGAAAACTGCATACCATGATCAGAGATAATTGAAATAGATACCCCATGGTGCTTTACAATCTCCTAAAGATATTATTTTGCATAATCGTCCACTGAAAAGGTAGACTTCAGTGGCAAAAAGTGGGCAAACTTTGTCATCCTATCCACAGTGACCCAAATCAATTCATATAAATTCCGAGACTGAGGAAGACCGATAACGAAATCCATATTAATTACCTCCCATTTCCATTTGGGAAAAATAATATCTTGATAATAACCACCAGGCCTCATGTGCTCAAAATTAATTTGTTGACACACCAAACACTTGGCTATAAAATCAGCCATGTCCCTTTTCATACCATTCCACCAATACATCTCATTGAGATCATGATACATCTTTGTCTAGTTGGGATGTGCAACGTAGCATAATTTATATGCCCCAGCCAAGATCCTTTGCTGCAAACCGTCGACATCAGGAACACACAACCTTCCTTGATCTCGTAAAGTACCATATCCATTGATATCAAACACCATTACCTTCTACATACCCATATTACTCTTGATTTTCATCAAGATAGGATATAACACTTGTTTCTCCTTAATCTCTGCACCAAGAGACGACCGACCACTTTCTCTACCATCAACCCACAATCCTTGAAGTCTAAAAGATAAACTTTAAGATTTGCCAAGTAATATAAAAACCAATTCCTACTTCCTTCCGCTATATGAGCCAAACTTCTCATGGATAACCAGCTAAGAGCATTAACAACCATGTTAGCCTTACTTGGGTGATCGTGAAGACCAATGTCATAGTCTTTGAGAAACTCCAACCATCTTTTTTTCCTGAGATTTAGCTCCTTCTGAGTGAACACATACTGTAGACTCTTATGATCAGAAAAGATATCTATGTGCACTCCATACAGATAATGCCACTAGATTTTTAAAGCAAAAACTACCACCAACAGATCAAAATCATAAGTAGAATAATTTCTCTCATGCATCTTGAACTGCCAAGAAGTATAGGAAATAACCTTCCTATGCTGCATCAAGACACAACTAAGTCCCACCCTAGATGCACCACAATAAACCACAAACCCCTCACTGCGCTCAGGTAATGTCAAGATCAAAGCCGAAGTTAGATTATATTTCAACTTCTCAAAACTCCTCTCCCAAGAATTCAACAAAGAAAACATCACCTTTCTTTAGCCAACTTAGTCAAAGAAGTAGCTATCATAAAAAAGCTCTCCACAAACCGCTGATAATGCCTAGCCAAATCTAGAAAGCTCTGAATGTCAATTGGAGTCATGGGTCTAGGCCACCTTTTAACCACAACCACCTTTGGTGGATCTACCATGATCCCCCCCTAAAAATAATATGAATAAGAAAAGTCACAACGTTCAACCAAAACTCACACTTGGAGAACTTGGCATACAACTGTTGTTCCTTCAAGGTCTGCAATACCACATGGAGATGATTAGCATGATCTACATCACTTTTGGAATAAACCAGAATGTCATCGATAAATACAATGATGAAGATATCCAAGAACTGCTTAAAAACACCATTTATCATATCTATAAATACCGCCGGGGCATTAGTCAAATCAAATGACATCACTAAGAATTCAAAGTGCCCATATGGAGTACAAAAAACCATATTAGGGATATCCTCCTCCCTAATCTTAAGTTGATGATACCCAGACCAAAGATCTATATTATAAAATAACTTGGCACCTTCCAAATGATCAAATAAGTCATCTATCCTTGGAGAGAATACTTATTCTTGATCATTACCTTATTCAACTGTCAATAGTCAATGCACATCCAAAGAAAACCATCCTTCTTGCACAGTAATAACACCGGTGCACCCCACGGGGATATAGTAGGACGAATAAACCCTTATCCAAATGATCTTTAGTTGCTCCTTGAGTTCTGTCAAATCAGCTGGAGCCATTATATATGGAGGAATAGTAATTGGACGAGTGTCTAAAACTAGATCAATACCAAACTTGATTTTTTCTATCTAGAGGAATGCTAGGAAGATCATCCGAAAAGACCTCAAAAAACTCATTTACCACCAAAACTAACTGAAAAGAAGTACCTTTTGAGTTAGAATCTTTAACCCAGAGCAGATGATAAAGACAACCTTTAGAGATTAACCTTCAATCTTTAAGATAAGAAATAAACCTCCCCCCTTGGAGCTTAGGAACCACCCTCCTACTTTATATCTGATTCACTAATGGATCTAAAGACAACCTTACGGGTCTGACAATCCAAGAACACATAACAAGTGTAACCAATCTATTCCCAACATAACATCAAAATACACCATATCAAGTTCAAACAAATCAACAAGAGTCTGCCTACCACCAACAGATACCACACACACCCTATAGACTTTCTCAGCAATAATCAAGTCACCTACCAAGGTGGAATAGAAAAAGAATCCAAAATAACCTCAGGATCAAAATCAATACATATAACCACAAATAGGGTCACATAGGAAAGAGTGGAACCTAGATTAAGCAGACAATACACGTCATGAGAAAAGAGTTGTAATATACTAATAACGAATAATAGGTGATGCCTCAGATTCCTGTAGAGATGCAAGAACATCTAGCTATTCTGGCCAGTTCCATTACCGAAAGTAAGAGGTGACACCAAAGCTGCACTACTGGGCGTAGGAGAAGAAGATAAAGCACCCGGAGCTTTGACAGCTCTCAAAGCTCCCTTAACAACTGGATAATTCTTAAGCATATGGCCTAGCTGGCTACATTTAAAATACTTGTCCCTTCCTTCATCATAATAACCTCAATGATGACGACCATAGAACTAGCAAGGAGGTCATGAAGAAACTAATTGACCCCCCTCGCTTAGGATTGGGCACTCTGTGCCCATAAATTATCACCTCCTTTCTAACGCATATCCCTGACTGCCTCGGGTAAGGAGCGCTAGTAGAAGAGAAGGAACTAGAACTCTCGCACTTCTTCTTTGGCTATTTACCTCTATTTTGACCACCTCCCTGATCAGAAAACCTGCTCCTCTTTCCCTGTCTATCTTCGAACTCTGCCTATTTCCACTTTTCATTCTCCTCCCATTGTATTTGAATAGTAAACCTAGAAATATCCATAGCTTAGATCAGCAAAGCAATCTTACTTTCTAAGATCAAATATCGAGATAGCCCAGAAGCAGAATTTCTTATTCTCTTTCTTATATCAGTCACAAAATTAGGAGCATACCTCGACAATTGGTAGAACTTCAAGGAATATTCCTTGACAGACATTCTCTCATGCTTAAGATTCAAAAAATCCTCTATCTTCGCTTCCTTCAACTCTTGATAAAAGAAATAATCTAGAATATAACCAAAAAAAGCATCCTATAAGGATGACTACTCCACATCACTTCTATCCCTATTCCACTCTTCATCGTATTGGTACACAACATCGTTGAGCTAATAAGCTGCAAAGTTTAAACCTTCTACATTAGTAGCTTGCATCACCCTAGATATCTTCTCTATGTCATCGAAAAAACCCTGAGGATCCTCCTCCACCTTTACACTATAAAAAGTAAGAGATTCATGAAAAGACCCAACCAGGGGCCTTCTCATAATAGGCATCCCAAGTCCGACTAGGACTGGAGTCCAACTCTGTTACCTAAACCAACCTCCAATCGCCTACCCTTAGTTAGCTGAATTTTAAGCATATAACAAGATGTTGTAACAAACTACATAAAGACTCTAGGATAGGATCACAACCGTGACCGAACCAACCATCCCATACAAAACCAAAACAATACCAAAACTAGGGCCATAAACCAGGCCATAACCAAATAAGTTTCATAACATAATTTGATTAATGCCAAAATGAAATATGATGGGACAACCAAAAATATCATCACCCGATATTAGCCCTAATACTTATGCCAATCCTAAGGCTGAGACCAATACCAATCTCGCCGATTCAAACCAATAGCAGTACCACAAAGCCTCTAATCAAAAGAGTATAAATATCTGACTGGGACATGCCCCTAACCATAGACAAAACCAATATCCATAAAAAATTTAAAATGTCTAAAAATATTTATAACATTAATTGAAGCCTTCCGAAAAGAAGGAAGTCCACCACTTCAATCCAACAATTGTCCCCGAGTCAGTCACTATGTAAGAAGAGCAGAACGACCAGCTCCTGCATACCGTGGGTATACAGTCTCCTGAAGATAGGTTAGCGAGTGATCTCTAGCATGTACTAATGATAGGTATAAAATAATGCCATTTATAAAACCAAGTGAAACCATCCATATGCAAACACAACCATACATAATATATAACCATGCTAGGAAAGGAAATCGGGTTTAGCATGCCATTAAAATCTTTACTGAGGCTGTGTAGCTTTGTCATCCTAAAAAACCCATAGGATATATGGTTTCAATTCCCCCTGCTGAAAGGTCCCCAGTGCTTGAAGCCATACGAACAGAGAATAAAACCTAGGATGACTAGTACATCCCCTAAAATATAGTGTGACTTTATGCACACGATCACTTGGACCAAACCTCACATTGGTAAATATGAGTTTCCAATTTAGATCTCGTCGAGACCACTACTTTCCATGGCTTTGGTACATCTCTCTCCTTGAAGACCAATTAAGACTATTTTCCATCCAAACCATTAGTCCATTATTATTAACCAGGGCTATTAGTAGTGGTATCTTCATACCAATAATAACTTGCAAGTATTGTCCTTAGCCAATCCTCAGGGGATTTCCATGTACCCCACATAATTTCTAGTTAACCAAATCCATTGCGACCAAGGCCTTTCTAATCCATTTAAAACCATTTAAACCATTCATATCATTTAGCGTTCCATTATCAAGTTTAAACCATGGTTAAGTTCCATTGAAAAACCTATATTATACTCAAAACATTGTTAAAGGCATTTTATCAAACACATTGGGGGCATTGAATTTTCAAAACCAAAGTCCATTACCAAAGAACCATTCCCATGAAACCAATAATCCAAAACTACCATTAATGCATATAAAAAGATTATTAAAACATGGGAAAACCATAACCAGACATTTATAACCAAAACACCCAAATTATATTAGAAAACCCAAAATCATACAACATTCAAATCATAAAAACATTGTATACAACCATGTCTTTAGTTGGAACTAACTATGAGGGAATAGAACATGCCTTAATTGATAAAGAAGATAGTGAGAAACCACCAACAATATCTCCAAATTACTCCTCTAGTTGAAACCCTAGATATTTTCCTCAAAGCTCTTGAGAGAATTATAAAGTGTTTAAGATGAGTTTTTAAGTGTTAATAAATAGAATAATAGGGTAAATAACCTACCAATAGGAATATAAGGATTGGGTCTTTATTAGGATAAGTGGGGAACTATTCATATTGCCCCTTTTTAAGTTGCAAAAAAATTCTTTCACAGGGATATGACTAACCCTTACGAGTTGTATCCTTTCTGTACGAATGGTTCCCACCACTCGTACCCTTGGCCTCTCCCTTAGACCAAATACTGTCAAAGTTACAACTCATCCAACTCAAGTTGTATCCAAATATATGATCCATAACCTTCACCTGTATATCTATAAAAATCAAATCGTAAGAGGATTGAATACTATATACCATACGAGTCTTGGGTACAGTTCATACCCTGGCTTACGGCTCATGGTGAGCCACTCATACTCAGATCCAACCTATGTTACCAAGTCTAAGTTTAAGTCAAATAACCAAACGATCCGTAACCGACCATATGACACATACTATACAAGTCATACACTTTCCAGTTACCAAAATCCAGCCCATCAACAATCAGTGGTAAGCGTACGACCAGACCTTATCATTCATACCCCAACATACAGCTCGTACCCATGAGTCGTATTAATTCCAAATACTAGAATTTCAGGAAATTTTCTAAGGTACAGAAACCAGGGTGTTTCAGTCTCCCCCACTAGGAACATTCATCCTCGAGTAGTAGACAAGGTATGTGTAACCATACGTATGAGTCATTTGCATTATAAAATATATTTCTAATCTTTAAAAAAGTTTTAAAACAAAGAGGCAAAAATATTAATCTTTTCTTTAACAAACTAAAAAAACAATGATATGTTGAAGACACATACTGCAATACCCCGAAAAATCAAAACCAATATTAGAGCCATGTACTAAGCTCATGCATAGTATATCATGGTTATTTTATAGTTTTATGATTAGGTTAGATGTATATTAAGGCTTCAAATAACTCCCAGCTATCAGACGAATCAAAACATTCCGTACCAATTGAATTCTTTAGAAGGATATTGGTATAGTCAACTTTAAATGAGCATATCTCTCATTATACTTGGAATTTTTGAGGTAATGACCTATCAACAGATATATAATTGTATTATCTTTCAAGCTGTACCAATTTTTCCTAAATCTGATATTGGAGCAAGGAGTTATTCCTATTTTACTCCAACATGTCAGGCTGGAAACTGTATGACGACATTCGTGGTAGCTTACCACATTTGTGACACCCTACCATGAAGGTTGTTAGCCTTAGGCAGAAACCAACTCCTAAGTGACGACATTCGTGGTACCTTACCACATTTGTGATGCCCTACCACGAAGGTCATCATACTTAGGCAGAAACCATAAATTCCAGCTCCTGTGTGCTGATATTTTTGATGGATTACCATACTTTTGATGCCTTGTAACAAATGTCATCAGCTATGATTTTCAGCAACTACAAATTTATTTATAAGGGTATTTTGGACTTTTCCTTCACCTTTCATGACTTATAACCATAATGAGGCATAATTTTTCCCTTTTTTCTTCAGTTAAGCATCTTAAAAACCCTCTCTTATGCTCTCAGCCACAAGATTAGGGTTTCCATCAAACTCATCTCTCAAAAGTAAGATTCAAGCCTTTTTCTAAGATAATCAAGAATTAAGTTTTCCAATCCAAGAACTCTCCTGCAAATCATCAAGGTTTCCTATTTAAGGTATACCTAGTGTTCATCTATGGATCTAATCCATTCATAGAGCTTAAGAACCATGTTGTAAATACTATTTTATGAGCTTTTTATGGTGATATGAGCATGTACATGCTGATGATTGTTGTTAAAGTTTCAAGATGATATATAGCGGTGTTTTTATGGAATATATATGCTTGTTAGTTGAAAACTATGAACCTTAGATGGTGTAAAATGGTACAAGTTATGAAACAAACCTATGCCTTAAAGATTGCGTGCAAGGTATTCGATAAAATGCTTAGGATGCTAGAAATTCATGTTTATATGGTTCCATGATGTCTAAATTACAAGTCCGTGTTAGCTATATGCTTTAATATGAATTTCATGCTTTTCATGTGTTGCTATTGTTGTGGTATGAAGCTTATATGATAATGGAGATAAACAATATGCACATAAAATATAGCTATGCACTCCCTACCATGCTTAATATGTTGAGGAACTACATGATGTATAATATCCTCTATTTATGATAATGTGAATTGTAGACTACAATCTTATGATCAAGTTAGTCATGTTGTGTCGGTTTTCTTCCATCGAATCCTGGGGATATTCATACCCAAAAACTATACCTGTGTGCCTAGAGCCATGTCATATTATCACGATACTCTCAGTCAAGTTATGATCTATAGAATTCAATCAGTCATATTACTCAGGAAAATCCAGTAACCTCAGTAATCTCAGTAGTTCAGTAATCGCAATGATTTCAGTACTCAGTAATATCGTAACCTTAATATTCAAAGTCAATATCAGTAATTTCAGAACTCTCAACCAGTCCTCAGAACTCAGTACATTTCATCCGTCATAAGAATCTAGTAAACTTAGTTTAGCTCCGCTAAACAATACCACTATTTTCAGTTCAGTTAATCAGTATCAGTTTAGCAAATCAGTTCAATTAAGTTATTTAGTTCATCCCAGTTATTCAGTTTAGTTTCTTTCAGATGGGAGTAGGATGAAGCATCGAGCAAACCTAGGGATGGGGGCTGACCCGCTAGAATAGGACTGAGATCCCTAAAAGCAACCCCTAAGTTCCAGAACTACGTAGCCAGCGTAGGTACAAGATGCCACCCGTTAGATAGGACTGACATACTCAGGGGTCACCTGTTAGTACATTTATAGGTATAGGATTGATCCCAGGAGTCACCCGCTAGATTAGGATTGACTCCACAAGAGATATCTTTACTGGTGGTATGATACTGATACCCTTCCAGTCAGGGCAGAGATTGGACCCCAGTTAGCTTAGCTTGGGGCATATCGGTTAGATTAACACATCCCACAATTTCAGTTATAGATTCAGTACTGTTAGATACAGTCAATGCTTATCATTGTAATTATACTTCAAGATTACCCATTAGCTAGGACTGATCTAATCTATGATTAATCAGTATCAGAATCATTAGATTTAAAGATCACCCGCTAGATAGGACTGATATTAGACTAAGTCAAATCATCCTTATTATCAGTATACTCATGATCTCCCGCTCGATAGGACTGTTCTCAGAATTAGTTACTCCAAGTAGAACATAACTCAGATAGTTCCATCAGAACTTAAACTGTCAGATATAGTCACTCAGTATTAGTTACATCGATTAGGTCAATCATCATAGTTATATTAGTTATATCAATTTTCTGAACTCATGTATCAGTCATATCAGTTATCAGAATTCATGATATCAGTATTCAGCTTTAGGACTTTCGACATAGTCAATCAGACCAGTTATTTATTATTCAAACTGTCAGAAGTAGTCATTCATCTATTCAGGATCTCAGTATCCGTAGACTCATGTTGTCAGTATTCAGACTCAGTAGGCAGTATCTCCTCGAGTTCAGTTGTAGTTATGTATGCATGTATGTATTCTCACGTTCATATTAGTTAGCATTGTTCATGCATATAACCTTCTGCATTTAGCGTACCTCACTCGTATACTCAGTATATTCAAACGTGTAGCATTCCGATTTAAAAAATCGGGGTATTACATATACCTTCCACATGAATCCAAGGAGAAGAAAATAGATACAGATACTTGGACTTCATGTCCTCCTCCATTTCCCATATAACATTTTCCACCTTATGGATCCACAGAACCTTAATTGAAGACACATCCTTGGTTTACCACCGATGAACCTACCTATCTAAGATCTCAATCGGGACCTCTTCATAAGACAGAGAGTCCGAGATACCCAACCCCTCCAAAGAAACAATTAATAAAGGATCACCAAGACACTTCCTCAACATGGAGACATAAAATACCGGATGAATGGACTTCAAAGTAGAAAGAAACTCCAATTTTTAAGAACATTTCCAACCCTCTGCAAAACCACATAAGAACCAATATATCAGGTACTGAGCTTCCCCTTTTTGCAAAACCGCATTAATTTCTTCATTGGAGATACCTTTAGGAATACCTTATCCCCAACATCAAACTCTAAGTCTCTATGCCTTACATCCGTATAGGACTTTTTGTGACTTTGGGAAGACTTAAGCCTATCCCGAATAACCTTTACCTTTTCCATAGTCTGGAAGAACAAATCCAGACTGAAGATATCAACCTTAACAAGCTTGAACCAACTAATAGGAGATCTACACTACCTACTATACAATGCCTCAAAAGAGGCCATGCCAATACAATAATGATAGCTATTTTTATAAGAAAACTCAACCAAAGGTAGATACTTAACCCAACTGCCACCATAATCAACCACACATGCCTAAAGCATATCCTCTAATATCTAAATAGTTTTATCTGCATGCCCATTCATTTGAGGATAAAAAGTAGTACTCAGATTAACCTTAGTAGCTAATCCCTTCTGAAAAGACCGCCAGAAGTACGATGAGAACTACATAACTTGATCAGAGATAATTGAAATAGGTACTCCATGCAGCTTCACAATCTCTTAAAGATATAACTTTGCATAATCCTCCATTGAGAATGTAGTCCTCACTGGCAAGAATTGAGCAGAATTGTTATCCTATCCACGATGACCCAGATTGTAGTCCATATTGATTACCTCCCATTTCCTATCGGCAAAATAATCTCTTGATATAACCCATCAGGTCTCATGTGCTCAACTTTAACTTGTTGACACACCAAGTACTTGGCCACAAAATTAGCTACATCCCTTTTTATACCATTCCACCGATACATCTCCTTGAGATTATGATACAACTTTGTTGAGATAGGATGTACAACATATAGCGATTCATGTGACTCAACAAAAATCCTTTTCCTTAAACCATTGACATCAGGAATGTACAACCTCCCTTGTTACTATAATGCATAATCACCACTGATTTTAAACACCATTACCTTCTGCATACCCACATTACTCTTGATTTTCATCAAGATATGATCTAGCACTTGCTTCTCCTTATTCACTACACCAATAGACGATCAAACCACTTCCTATTCCATTGCCCACCAACCTCAGAAACTAAAAGATGAACTCCAAGATTTTCCAAGCTATGAATATCTTTCCCCAATTCCTGCTTTTCTTCCTCCACATGAGCCAAACTTCCCATGGATAACTTGCTAAGAGCATCAACAACCACGTTAGCCTTACCTGTATGATAGTGAAGACTCATATCATAGTCTTTGAGAAGCTCCAACCATCTCCTTTACCAGAGATTTAGTTCCTTCTGAGTGAACACATACTATAGACTCTTATGGTCATAAAATATGTCTATGTGCACTCCATATAGATAATTCCACCAGATTTTTAAGGCAAAAACCACCGCCAACAGCTACAAATCATTAGTAGGATAATTTCTCTCATGTACCTTCAACTGCCTGGAATTATAGGTGATTTCCTATGCTTCATCTAAACATAACCAAGTCCCACCCTAGATGCATCAAAATAAACCACAAACACCTCACTACCCTCATGTAATGTCAAAACTAGAGTCGAAGTTAGCTTATCTTTCAACTTCTTGAAACTCCCCTCATAAGCATCCGACTAAGAAAACTTTACCTTTTTCTGAGTCACCTGAGTCAAAGGAGTAGCTATCATTGAAAAGCACTCCACAAACCACTGATATACATGGCCAAACCCATAAACTTTAAATGTTGGTTGGAGTCATGGGTCTAGGCCACCTTTTAACCATAACCACCTTTTGCGGATCCATGATAAATCCCTTCGCTAGATATAATAGACCAAGAAAAGTCAAAGCATTCAACCAAAACTCATACTTAGAGAACTTGGCATACAAATGTTGTTCCTTTAAGGTTTGCAATACCACATAGAGGTGATTAGCATGATCCACCTTACTTTTGGAATTAACTAGAATGTCATCAATAAACACAATGATAAAGAGATCTAAGAACTACCTAAAAACCCTAATCATCAAGTTTATAAATGCTGTCGGGGAATTAGTCAATCCAAATGACATCACTAAGAATTAAAAGTACCCATACTGAGTAGGTAAATCCATTTTAGTGATATTATCTTCCCTAATCTTAAGATGATGATACCAAGACCAAAGACCAATCCTAGAAAAGAACTTGGCTCCTTTACACTAATCAAATAAATTATCTATCCTTGGAAGAGGATACTTGTTCTTAACCATTACCTTATTCAACTATTGATAGTAAATGCACATCTAAAGGAAACCATCTTTCTTATGCACGAACAACACCAGTGCATCCCACGGATATACACTATGAAAAATAAACCCCTTATCTAGAAGATCCTTAAGTTTCTCCTTGAGTTCCCTCAACTCAGTTGGAGCCATTCTCTAAGGAAAAATAGATATTAGACGAGTGTATGGAACTATGTTAATACAAAACTCTATTTCCCTATCTATAGGAACACCAAGAAGATCATCCAGAAAGACCTAAGGAAACATATTTACAATTGGAACTGAATCAAAAGATGGACATTCTGAGTTAAAATCTTTTAACCCGAACCAAGTAATAAAGACAATCGTTAGAGATTACCCTCCGATCTTTACAATGAAAAATAAACCTCTCCCTAAGAGCTAAGGAACCACCCTTCCAATCTATAACCGCTTCATCAAGGAACCTAAATACAATCATAAGGGTTCGAAATTCCAAGGATATGTAATAAGAGTGTAACTAATCCATACCCAAAATAATATCAAAATCCATCATATCAAGTTCAAACAAATCCACCAAAGTCTACCTACCACCAATAGATACCACATACCCCCATTGACTCTCTTAGCAATAATCGAGTAACCTATAGGGGTAGAAATAAAAAAAGGATCTGAAACAACCTCAGAATTAAAACTAATACGTACAATGACAAATGGATTCATATAGGAAAAAGTGGACCCTAAATCAAGTAGACATACACATCACGAGAAAAGAGTTGTAATGTACCAGTAACAACATCAGGTGATACCTCAGATTCCTTTTGCGATAGAAGAGCATACAACCTATTTTGGCTAGCGCTAGTACTGGAAGCAGGAGTACATACCAAAGCTGCACCACTAGGCTCAGGGGCAGAAAATGAAGCACTCAGATCTTTGACCTATCCTGAAACTCCCTTACGAACTAGACAATTCTTGAGCGTATGGCCACGCTAGATATATTTAAAATACTTGTCCTATCCTTCATCATAATATCCCTGATGAAGAGGACCACAAAATTAGTAAAAAGGGCATAAAAAAACTAACTGACTCCCACTCATCTGAGATTGGGCATCCTGTACCCAAAAATTATCATACCTTGTTGATGCCTATCACCCAACTGCCTCGGGTAAGGAGTGCTAGAAATAAAAAAGGAACTAAAACTTCCCTATTTCGTTTTTGGCCATTTACCTCCATCTCAACTACCTTGAGACTGAGCACCTCCTTGATTAGAAAAACTGCTCCTCTTTCCCTGTCTATCTCCAAATTTACCCTATTTCTTGTTCTCATCTGATACCTATTGCAAATAAAAATTCAACCTAGAAATATCCATAGCTTAGATCAGCAAAGCAGTCTTACTTTCCTATATCAAATCTCAAGATAGCCCAAAAGTGAACCTTCTTATCCTCGCTTTTATGTCAGCCACCAAATCAGGAGCATACCTTGATAGTTGATAAAATTTCAAGGCATATTCCTTGACATATATTCTCCCCTAGTTAAGATTCACCAACTTCTCCATCTTTGCTTCTCTCAGCTCTTGAGGTAAGACATAGTCAAAAAAAGATCTAGAAAAATCATCCCATAAGGATAAATCCTCCATATTCCCTCTATCCCTATCCCACTCTTTGTACCATTGGTACACAACATCCTTGAGCTAATAAGCTGCAAAGTTTACACCTTCCACATTAGTGGCCTGTATCACCCTGAATGTATTCTCTATTTTATCTAAGAAACCCTAAGGTTCCTCCTTCACCTTCACACCAGTAAAAGTAGAAGGATTCAATTTCATAAATTGGCCAACCTATATGGCCTCAGTAGATAACCCACCAGATGCATCCCTCTTAGCCTGAGCAGCAGCCAAGTGAAGAATAGTATGAATAGACTGACGAAATTCTGCATTAGTTACCTTACCTTGAGGAGGACTAGTAGAAATTGAAGGAACTCTAGAACTAGTAAGGATAGGACCCTGAGATCAAAGATGAATTTCGGATGTAGGACGTACCCTATCAACATTGTTCCCAAATAAAACTGAAGAGTTTCCTCGTGTTTTAGATCGTCAAGACATGATCTAAAAAGTGAACAACCAAGGATTTGAGAATAATTCTAGGACTTAGACTCCAACCTTGAAAATAGAATACCAAGAAAGTAAAACATTCCTAAATTCCTTGTAGTCTCTCTCTTATGAGTGTGGTGCACTGCACACCCTTAAAAGAGACTCTACTATACATGGCTTTGTGAACTCCCAATTAAGCATGAACCAAAAGCTCTAATACAAACTTGACACGACCTAATCGAGGGCCTTGTCGTAATGGGCATTGTAAGTCCAATCGAGACCAGAAACCAACCCCGTTACCCAACCCAACCTCCAACCACCTTTCCTGAGTTGGCTGAATTTCAAGCATTAAACAAGATAGTATAAAAGCTCACATGAAGACTCTAGGATAGGATCACAACCATGACCAACCCAACCAAGTCGAACCATCTCATACCAACTGACCAACCATACGAAACCAAACCAATACCAAAATAAGGGCCATAAACTAGGTCATAACCAAATATATTCCAAAACATAATTTGATTAATCCTAAAATGAAATACAATGGAACAATCAACAATATCATCAACTGATACTACCCCAATACCAATGCCAATTCTAATGTTGTCACCAATACCAATCCCACATATTCCAACCCATAGCAGTACCACAAAGCCTCTAACTAAAAGAGTAAGAATATTCAGTTGGGACATGCCCCCAACCATAGCCAAAATCAATGTTCATAAATTAATTAGAATGTGTAAGAATATGCATAACATGAAATGGAGCCTTCCAAAAAGATGAAATCTCGCCACTTTAATCCAATAACTATCTTCAAGTCAATCACTATGTAGGAGGAGTGTAATGATCGATTCCTTCATAGTGTGGGTATATAGGCACCCGTAGATGGGTAAGCAAGTGATCACTAGTATGAACTCAAGATAAGAACAAAATAATGTCATTTATAAAACCAAGTAAAACCATCCATATGCACACAATAATATATATATATATATATATATATATATATATATATATATATATATATATATATATATATATATATATATATATATGGAAAAGGGTCAAATTTATCCCTTTATTTCAAAAAAATGGCTAAATATACCCTTTGTTATATATTGGGGATAAATTTACCCTCGTTGTCATACTTTTTGGCCAAATTTACTCCTCTACTTTAAAAACTATCTCAGTATACTCGTGATCATAATTTGGGGTCAAATTTAGCCTCGATGTCATACTTTGGGGTCAAATTTACCCTCGTTGTTATGAAACTTTTCTCATGTACCCTTTCTTTAATAGAAAAATTTAAATCAATGCTAAAATTCCCATTCTTTATATATAAAACACACCCTAATCTAATTCGCTCGATCCAACTAGAGCCAAAAAAAAGGCATAAATAAATATACCCTCTTAAGTTATGTCGGTCCAATTTTTCCAAAGAGAATAAGCCACTATATATTTATCACTATATAGCTCATGAAAAATTGATCTGCATCAGTGTAAACACAAAGAAGTATATCACTCTTTTATTTCTTGGACCTGCATCAATGCTGAGCTCATGAAAAATAACACTAAATGATCAAATGAAGTAGATTAGGCCCACTGAGTATTTCTCTGAATGATTCAGTTAAGAGGTCTTCATATGTGTCAATCCTAACATCTCTTTATTCATATGTTTTTATATGCAATTTAGATCTGCATAATTTTTTCTCAGAAAATTTATTAATTGATTCTAGAATCTAGGTGCACAATTGCATATCAAATTTTAAAATTTGAGTATAATTAAATAGAAATAGATTTTATATTCGAGATTTTCTCTAGTTTCATTTATAAATAACCTACCAATGTTGCACGTTGAAAAAAAATATTTTTGTTTGTTAAAAAAATTTGACCAACAGAACTAAGGGAGGATATATTTGTTTAGGTATTTTTTTGGGTTGGATCAGGAGAATTAGATTAGGGTGTAATTATTTTTAAAAAATTGATCAACTTAATGTTGTTTTGGACTTTTCTATTAAAAGAAGGGTACAAGTGAAAAATTTCTTAACAAAGAGGGTAAATATGACCTCAAAGTATGACATCGAGGGTAAATTTGGCTTCAAAGTATGATGAAGGGTATATGTAGCCAATTTTCTAAAGTAGTGGGGTAAATTTGTTCCCAAAGTATGACAACATGGGTAAATTTGACCCCAAAATATGATGAAGGGTATATTTAGCAATTTTTTTATGTAGAGGGATAAATTGGACACTTTTCCCGTATATATATATAACAATGCCAGGAAAGGGAACTGGGTTTATCATGCCATTAAAACCTTTACCTGGGATGTGTAGCTTTGTCGTCATAAACCACCCACGGGCTATATAGGTTTAGCTTCCACTACTGAAAGGGCTCCAGTTCGTGGAGCCGCAATACCAGGGAAGAAAACCTGGGATGATTAGTACATCCCCCAAAATATAGTGTGACATCATGCACACGGTCACTTGAACCAAACCTCACATCGACAAATATGAGTTTCCAGTTTAGGTCCCCTTGGGACCGCCACCTTTTATGACTTTTCTACACCTTTCTTCTTTAAAACCAATTAAAACCATTTTTCATCAAAACCATTATTCCATTCTTATTAATTGACTCTATTAGTAGTAGTCTCACCATACCAACAATAACTTACAAGTATTATCCTTATCCAAACCTTATAGGATTCCATGTACCCCAAATAATTTCCAATTAAGAAAAACCATGTCCACTAAGGCATTTTTAATCCATTTAAAACATTTTAAACCATTCATACCATTTAGGGTTCCATTACCAAGTTTAAACCATGCATAAGTTCCATTGAAAAACCAATATTATAATGAAAACATTGTTAAAGGAATTTTATCAAACATATTGGGGCATAGTATTTCCAAAACCAAAGTTCATTACCAAAGAATTATTCCCATGAAACCAATTATCCTAAACCACCATTATACATATAAAAGCATAATTAAAACATGGGGAAACCATAACCAAACTCCCAAATCCTATTAGAAAACCCAAAATAATATAACATTTAAATCATAAAACCATTATATAAAACCATGCCTTTAGTTGGAACTAATAATGAAGGAAGAGTTCAAGCCTGAATTGACAAAGTAGAAACAGAGAAATCACCAACAAGATCCCCAAATTAGTCCTCAAGTTAAAACCTTAGCTTTCTTGCCCCAAAGCTCTTGTAAGAATTATAAAGTGTTTAGAAATAGTTTCTAAGTAGTAATGAATAGAATAATAGGGTAAATAACCTCCCAATAGGAATATAAGTCGTGGGTATTTATTAGGATAAGTGGTGAAATGTCCAAATTGCCCTTGTTTAAGTTCCACAAAAATCCCATCATAGGGATACGACTGACCCTTGTAAGTCGTATCCTCCTTGTACGTATGGTACCCACCACTCGTACCCTTGGCCTCCCCCTTAGACCCAACACTATCCAAGGTATGACTTATCCAATTCAAATAGTATACAAACATACGATCCGTAACCTTCACCCTTATCCCTAACAGAATAGAATCCTAAGAAGATTGAACACTATCCGTCATGTGAGTCCTAGGTAGGACTTGTACCTTGGCTTATGGCTTACGGTGAGCCACTCGTACTCAGATCCAACCTAGGTTACCAAGTCTAAGGTTAACTAAAGAAACCAAATGATTCGTATCCAACCATACGACTGGTACCATACAAGTCGTACCTATTCCAGTGACTAAAATCCATCCCACTAACCAACATAAGTCAAGATACGACTGGACCATATCATTCTTACCCTAACATACGACTCGTAACTATGAGTCACATTGGGTCCAGAGACCAAAATTCCTAGAAATTTTCTAAGGTCCAGAAACAAGAGTATTTCAATTTAGTTTCATAAACTAACCAACCCTTGTGGCCTCAGTAGACAACCCACCAGACGTATCCTACTCTGCCTGAGCATCAACTAATCGAGCAATAGTATGAATAGATGAGTGAATTTTTGCATTAGTCACCTCTCCTTGAGGAGAAGTATTAGAAACTGGAGAAACTCTAGATCTATTAGGGATAGGACCCTGAGATCGAAGATAGACTCCAGACATAGGATGTACCTCCATCAATATTATCCCCAAATGGGACTGAATAGTTTTCTTGTGTTGCAGATCATAGAGGCATGATCTAAAAAGTAAAAAACCAAGAATTAGAGAAGAATTTCAAGAGTTAGACTCCAAGCTTGAAAATAGACTACCAAGAAAGTAAAACATTCCTAAATGCATTACAGCCTCTCTCTTATGAGTGTGGTGTGCTACACTTCCTTAAAAGAGACTCTACCAGACATAACTTTGTCGACTCTCAATTGACCATGAACCTAAAGATCTGATACCAACTTGGCATGACCCGACCAGGGGCCTTATCATAATGGATGTCCTAAGTCTAAAATAGACTAGAGACCACCCCCGTTACCTAACCCAACCTTCAGCTATCTTCCCTGAGTTGACTAAATTTTGAACATATAGCAAGATAGCATAACTGGACAAGGACTGACATTGGGATAGGTTTACTCCTAGGACAACCCGACCAAGTTATCATATCTACCAAACCACCAAGCCAAAATAATACTGTAACAAGGTCCATAAATCAGGCTATAACCAAATGAGATCTAAAAAATAATATGATTAATCCCAAAATAAAATACGATGGAACAACTAATAATATCATCAAATGGTGTCAGCCCCAATACCAATACCAATGTTAAGGGTGACACTAATACCGACCCCGCCTATTCTAAATCGTAGCAGTACCATAAATACCCCTAACCAAATGAATACCAAATCCGATTGGGATATGCCCCTAACCATAGCGAAAACCAATATCCATAAATAAGATATAGTATGAAATAACATCTATGAAATGGAGCCTTCAAAATAGATAGAAGGTCACAACTTTAATCCAAATGCTTACCCCAAAGTTTGAATCACAAAGTAGGAGGAATGGAATAGCCGATTCCTACATTGCATGGGGATACAACGCCTGAAGATGGGTTAGCAGGTGAACACTAGCATGAACTCAGGATAAGGATAGTATAATGCTATTTATAAAACCAAGTAAAAACCATCCATATGTATAAAACCATATATATATATATATAACCATGTTGGGAAAGGGGACCATTTAGCATGCCTTTAAAAACTTTACTTGGGTTATGTTGATTCATCGTTCTAAACCACATAGGGCTATATGGGTTCAAGTCCCCTACTGAAAGGGCCGCAGTGCATGAAGCTACACGACCAGGAATGAAAAACTGAGATGACTAGTACATCCCCCAAAATATAAAGTGTGACATTATGCACACGGTCACTAGCACCAAACCTTACATTGGCAAATATGAGTTTCTAGTTTAGACCTCCCTAAACCTCCACCTTCCTTGTTTTGCTACATCTCTATTCTTGAAGCCCAATTAAGACTATTTTCCATCCAAACCATTATTCCATTATTATTAACCGAGGCTGTTAGTAGTGGTTTTATCATACCAGTAATAACTTGCAAGTATTGTCCATAGCCAATCCTTAGGGGATTTTCATGTACGCCACATAATTTACAGTTAACCAAAACCATGGCGACCAAGGCCTTTACAATCCATTTAAAACCATTTAAGCTATTCATATCATTTAGGGTTCTATTACCAAGTTTAAACCATGCATAGGTTCTATTGAAAAACCAATATTATAGTGAAAACATTATTAAAGTCACTTTATCAAAGACATTGGGGGCATAGTATTTTCCAAAACGAAAGTCCATTATTAAAGAACTATTCTCATGCAACCAATTATCCAAAAACACCATTAATGCATATAAAAGTACAACTAAAACATGGGAAATCCATAACCAAGCATTTATAACCAAAACGCTTAAATCATATTGGAAAACCCTAAATCATACAATATTCATATCATAAAAACAGAGTATAAAACCATGCCTTCATTTGAACCTAATAGTGAGGGAAGAGAACATGCCTTAAACTAAGATGATAATGGAGAGAAATCACCAAGACAAGCCCCAATGAATTTCTTAAGATGAAACCCTAGCTTACTTTGCCCAAGAACACTAAAGAGGATTTAAGGGTGTTTTTCACAAGTGTTTAAGAATAGAATAATTGGGAAAATAACCTCCAAAGTGAAATATAAGTTGTGGGACCTTATTAGATTAAGTGGTTAAATATATAGATTGTCCTCACTTAAACTATATTAAATTCCTGTCATAGGGTGCAACTAACCCTTACGAGTCGTACCCAACCTGTACGAGTGGTACCTACCTCTTATACCCTAGGATTTCCTCTTTGGATCCAACACTATCCAAGGTACGAAAAACCCAAACCCAAGTCATATTCAAGTGTGTGACTGGTACCTATAAATTGTACCACTAACAATATAAAATCTAGGAGGTTTAAACACTGACCACCACACGAGTCCAAGGTATGAATCATACCCTTGATTATGGATCATGGTGAGAAACTCATACTCAAATCTATCTTAAGTTACCAAGTCTAATATTAAGCTAAGAAAAACCCTAACCAAATAATCTGTATCCAACCATACGACTCGTACCATTCAAGTCGTACCCATTCGAGTGACCAAATTCCATCCCACTAGTAAACACTGGTCAGTATATGACTAGATCACACCATTCATACAAAAAAATAAATATTATACCCATGATTTATATTGGGTCCAGAGATCGAAATTCTAAGAAATTTTCTAAGGTCCAAAACCCAAGGTATTTCAGGTGTTTTGAGTTGTATCAGTGTATATGGGTTGTCTGTCTAATTCACTTAATCTTAGGCTTGGTAAATTAATTTTTATATTAGTATGAGTGGTTTACAAAGATACATAAGCCAGGGTACAAGTTGTACCATGGACTCGTATATTGGGCAGTGCTTAATCCCCTTTAGATTATATTCTTCCAGGGGTACGAGTCAGGGGTACTAGTCGTATACTAAGGTATGACTTTGGTTTAGGTGAGTCATACCATGGATAGTGTTGGGTATAATAGTGAGGCATACTGTATGAGTGGTAGGTACCGCTAGTAGGGGGAGGGTACAAGTCAAATAGGTCAGTCGTATCCTATGACAGGAATTTTATGTAGTTTAAGTGAGGGAAATCTTGACTTTTCTCAACTTAACCTAATAAGGTCTAATGAATTTTAAATCACCTAGAAGGTTATCTTCCCTATTATTCTATTCATTAAAACTTATAAAATACTCTTAAATCCTCTCTAAAGGTCTTGGGCAAGGAAAGCTAGGGTTTTATCTTAAGGATTAATTTAGGGCTTTTGTTGGTGATTTTACACCATCATCTTCTTTGTTTAAGTAATTTTATCTTCCTTTATTGTTAGTTCCAACTAAAGGCATGAATTTTGTGTAATGTCTTCATAGTTTTGGGTTTTAAAATATGATTTGGTTTTCTAAATTATAAATGCTTGGGTATTGTTTTCCCATCTTTTAATTATGCTTTTAGATGCTTTTGGATTGCATGGGAATGGTTGTTGGTAATTGTATTTGGGTTTGAAAATACTATGCCCCTAATATGTTTGATAAAATGCCTATAACAATGCTTTCACTATAATATCAGATTTTCAATGGAACTTATGCATGGTTTAAAATTGCTAAGGGAGCCTTAAATGATATAAATGGGTTTGGTGGTAATGGTTTGGTTAATTAAACACCCTTGTGGGGTACAAAGAAATCCCCTTACTAAATATTGTAATTGAACAACTTATGGGGTACATGGGATTCCCCCAAGCTAATGATAGAATACTTGTAGGGTACATGGGACTCCCCTAATATAACTCAAAAATATAATCTATGGTTATATGGGACTCTCTTGATCTCTAAAAGGTTTGGCTAGGGACCATACTTGCAAGTTATACTCCGTATGATGATACCACTACTAATAGCCTTGGTTAATAATAACTGAATAATGGTTTAGTTTGATATGGTTTTAATTGGGCAATAATGATAGGGTCTGATAGCTAACCGTGAAGTAGGGAGTTCAATGAATGAACACTGGAAACTCATATTTGCTGACAGGAGAGGTAGGGCATGACAAACCTTTTATAATACTATAAGGTATGCGAGAATCCCTTAAGTACATTGCAAATATGTATCATGGAGAGTGATAGTACTTAGGAATCCCTTATTATTATGGTATCTCTAGTTCATACGGCTACACACATCGTGACCCGATCAGGGGGTTACACTAGACCCATATAGCTGGTGGGTGAATAAGGATGGTTAAGCTAGACTTACCTAGGTTAATGTTTCCAAATACAGGCTCAACCCAATTTTCTTTCCCAGCATGATTATATATATGTATATGTATTGTTTATATGCATATGGATGGTTTACTTAGTTTTATTAAATGACATTATTTTATCCTTATCATGAGTTCATGCTAGTGGTCATATGCTATTTCATCTTTAGGCGATTTTATCCTTATGTGATGTAAGAACTGATAATTCTACTTCTCCTGCTTAGCAATCGTACTTTGGGATTAGCTATTTGATTGAAGTATTAAACTTCTATCATTCCGAAAAGCTCCATTTCATGGATGTTATTTCATACTTTGGTTTAATTATGGATATTAGTTTTGGCTATAGTTGGGAGCATTTCACAATTGAATTTTAGTATTTTTTTGGTTAGAGGATTTTATGGAACTACTATGGGTTGGTATGGGCGAGATTTGTATGGGTGTCAGCTTTGGTATTAGCATTGGTATTGGGACTGATACCATAGGATTAAATTTATTACTATTCCATTCTCTTTTATTTTGGGATTATATATATATATATAATTATTATGGAACTCATATGGTTATGGTTTGGATATGTTTATCAGTTGGTTTGGGGACTATTGGACTTATTTAGGCATTCGTGATTATAAACCTATCCTAGAGTCAGAATTTGGATAGTTATATGATATCTTGTTATATGTTCAAAATTAATCCACATCAGGGTATTCGCTGGATGGTTGGGTTGGGTATTTGGGGGTGGTCCCCAGTCCTAGATGTACTTGGGACGCCCATTATGACAAGGCCCCAGTTGGGCCGTGTCAATTTCTCTAAGATTGATGTCTATTCGGAAAATCATCAACTAAAGATTAGGGAGGATGATATTCCTAAGCTAAGTTCTGTATTCGTTATGGTTATTTCACATTCTTGGTGATGTCTTTTGGATTGACCAATGCCCCAACGACCTTTATAGATCTCATGAATTGGATATTCTGCCAGTTTCTAGATTTGTTCGTCATTGTGTTTATTGATGATATTATGGTTTATTCAAAGAGTAAATCATACTAATCATCTCCAGATTGTGTTGCAGACCCTAAAGTATCAACATTTGTATGCTAATTTTTCAAAGTGTGAATTCTGGATGACTGTTGTTACTTTTGTGGGTCAAGTTGCCTAGACCGATGACTCCAACCGATTTTCAGAGTTTCTTGGGGTTAGTCGATTATTATAGAAGGTTTGTGGAGGGCTTTTCATCCATTGTGGCTCTGCTGACTAAGTTTACCCAGAAGAAGGTAAAATTGTTGTGGTTTAATGCTTGTGAGTGGAGTTTTGAGAATCTCAAAGAAGGTTTAATTTTCTCTGATTTAAACTTTATCGAAGGGTACTAATGGTTTCATTGTCTATTATGATGCGTCCTTTCTAGGACTTGCTTGTGTCTTGATGCAACATGGTATAGTTATGGCATATACTTCTAGATAGTTAAAGATTCATGAAAAGAACTATCTGACTCATGATTTGGAGTTCTTGGTTGTGGTCTTTTCTTTGAAGATTTGGCATCACTATTTGTATTGAGTTTATGTTGACATCTTCTCGAACCATAAGAGTTTGCAGTATGTGTTCACCTAAAAGGAGTTGAACCTCAGGAAGAGGAGGTGGCTTGAGTTGCTCAAAGATAATGACACGAGTTTCTATTATTATCCAAGTAAAGCTTTTTTGATGCTCATAGAAGGTTGTCCATGGGAAGCTTATCTCATGTAGATGAGGAGAAGTGAGGACTGGTGAAGGATATTCATGTTTGGATAATCTTGAAGTTCATCTCTTGGACTTTGAAGATAGTGGTGTGATTGTAGAAGAGGTGGCAAAGTTATCTCTTAGTGCTGAGGTGAAGAAGAAATAGGTGTTGGACCATATGTAGGTCACCAAAAGGTGATGTCTTTTGTGATTGATGGTGATGGTATCTTAAGGTACAAAGGTGAAACATCCTGGGTTTTGACCCTTGGAAATTTCTTGAGTTTTGAACTCACTGTCCTAGTAGTGACATACCATCCAATCCATATGGTGTAGGTATGGGTTAGGTGAACCAAATTGTTAGGTCTCCTAGATGGTAGTTGGGGTTCTATTATGATTACGACTTAGTGGTACCAGTCATTAGGGGTGGTGATGGGTCGTTAGGATGATCCTTTATCAAATTAAAAACCTAGATGGGTCATTAGGATGATCCTTTATCAAATCAAAAGCTTAGTGACTTGAATTGGCTCTGAGTATGAGTGGCTCACTAAGAGCCATGAGTATAGGGTATGAGTGGTATAGTTGAATCATAAATTTTCCAGTTTCAATCACTTTGGAATCTATCTTGGGTACGACTAGGCCATATGAGTCATATAGTTTGGTAATGAGTAGGGTCAGAGAGTTGTATGGTGGGCAGTGTGTGGGTATCCAACTCATTGTATTGGTGATGACTCAAGGTTGCGAGTTGTATGTTGTGGTCACGAGTCACGGGGTTGACTTATAACCACCTGCGGTATCTTTACAGGTTTAAGGTTGGGATGTTTTGGGCATTTTTGTCTTCTAACTCCCTTTGAGGCCATGATTTAAAACACCTTTTGGGGATTTTTAAGCTATTATTTCCTATCAAACACTCTTAAAATCTCTCAAACGCTCTTTTCAAGCAAAATGCTAGGGTTTCTTTAAGGTATTCAATCAAGACTTCCAAGGGTGGTTTCTCTTCGTCTTCCTTAGTGTCTAAGGAATGTTACTCCTCCTTTATTGTTAGTTAGTAAGAACATGCATTTTAATGTATGATTTTCATGATATATTTATGGTTTGAAAAATGGTTGGGGTTTTTGGATGTTCATGGTTGAATATTGTTTCTCATGGTTTAATTATGTTTTCTTTCATGCTTCTAGCATGGTTTTGACATTGTGGTATGCATGTCAATGGTATATGGATTTCAAGGTATTATGGATTCCCCAAACTACTTGGTTATGGATTTGAAACTTATGTCCCATTAACCTATTTGTTAAAATGAAAATGAGAATGATTTTGTCATATTGTTTGACTACTCTTTCTATCTTTGCATTGCATAAATGGTAATGGAACCTGAATTGGTCTAGTTGATTTTAAATCGTTTGAAAAGGCCTTGGTGGCAATGGTTTTGGTTTAATTGGAAACTTTGGAGTCAATTTAGTTTAATGGTTTTGGTATCGCATAAAAGGATAGACTTGTAAGCTCTAATTTTTGTATGACGATACCAATGGTTAGTGGCTAAACAAAAGACTCCTTGGTAAATGGTTAGAATGTGTAATTGGTTTTAACATGAGCATAAAGAGGGTTATGTTAGCAAAGACATGGAAGATGGATGTCCCAGGGGTACCAATACTGGAAACTCATGTTTGCCGATGTGAGGTTTGGTAATGGTGACCATGTGCATGATGTCACACTTGATATTTTGGGAGATGTACTAGTCATCTCAGGTTTTTATCCAGTTCATATGGCTAACACAGACCATGTCCCTTTCAACAGGGAGAGATGAACCCATTTATACCATAAGTGGACATTTAGGATGGTAGAGCTATATAGCCCAGTTTAAGGTTTTAAATGCATGCTAAACCTATTTCCATATCTCGGCACGATATATCTGTATATGTGTCATTGCATATGGTTATTTGATTTGGTTTTGAATAATGGCATTATTTTATCTTTATCCCCGAGAGCATGTTAGCGTTTACTCCGCTAAGCTTCTTCAAGCATTGCATCCCCATGCGATATAGGAATCAACCATACTATTATTCCTTCTGCTTATTGACTTGTATTTGGGGACATCTTTGAGTTATATTGAAGTGGTGAGCTTCCATACAATGGAAGACTCCAATTAATGCTATGGACTTCTTTTCATTATTTTAGTTTATTGGATTTTGGTTTTGGCTATAGTCGGGGGCATGTCCCAACTGGATGTTACTTGGTTTTGGTTAAAGTCTTTGTTAAACTACTATGGGCAATGGCGATGTCGGTATCGGTGTCATCCTAGGAATTAGGGTTAGGACCGGTTGGATATTTGATTGAGGTTATTGGATTACAAATATAGACTTTATTTAATGTCATTGAATTATTGTTTTATCTTGTAATATGTTTGGAATTCATCCAACATAGGGTGTAGGGCGGTCTTGATTAGGTATTTGGGGTGGTCTCCGGTGCTGGTTGGACTTGAGATGCCCCACATGACTCGACCCTAGTTAGGTCGTGTCACAAGATAGGTTATGTGTTCCATATGTTGTTGGGTTGCAAGGATGAATTTTGGCAGAAGGTCATATGTCGCGTTATACAGTTCATCGTGGTTCAACAAAGATGTATCAAGATTTAGGAGAATTTTTTTAGTAGAATAACTTGAAGTGGGATGGGCAAGACGGGATAACCATTTAGACATTGGAGGATACGCTCAAATCTTGTGAGATTTACTTTGGAGGTAGTTGGGTTGATCACTTACCTCTAATATAATTTGCCTACAACAATAGCTATTACTCTAGCATTAGTATGACTCTGTTTGAGGCTTTGTATGGTAAGTGGTGTCGTTCTCCTATTGGGTGGTTTGAAGTTGGCGAGTCTGAGTTATTTGGTCTTGATTTGGCTCACCAATCCATGGAGAAGGTGAAGGTGATTTGATATAGGCTTAAGACTGCCCAAAGTTACCAAAAGACCTATGCGAATGTTAGACGAAGGGAGTTGGTGTTTAATATTGGTGGCAGGGTGTTCTTAAAGGTGTCGTCCTTGAAGGGAGTGATGCACTTTAGGAAGCAGGAGAAGCTTAGTACCTATTATGTTGGTCCGTATTTAGTTTTGAAGAGGGTTGGTAATGTTGCATATGAATTGGAGTTTCCCTCTAGATTGGGATCTATTCATCCAATATTCCATGCCTCGATGTTGAGAAAGTGCGTGGGTGATCCTTCATTGGTTGTTCTTTTTGAAGGAGTGGGCATTTCAGATTCCTTGTCTTATGAGGGATTTTAGGTAGAGATCTTTGATCGGCAAGTTTGTCTGTTATGGACTAAGGATGTGGCTTTGGTAAATGTTCTATGGAGGAACCATAAGGTTAAAGAGGCCACTCGGGAAGCTAAAGAGGACATGAAGTCCAAAAAGCCATTCCTATTCCCCATTCCAGAAAATCGTACTTAAGGTATGTGTGATTTTAAAATCTTTGTTTTCTGACTTTTTTAGAGGTATGTGTGGGTGTATTCATGTATTAAATTATGCTAAGGGATACCTTGTCTCATCATTCGGGTACGAATAATCCTAAGGAGGGGGGAGAATAAAACACCCTATGTTTTGGTCCCTAGAAAATTCGAAGTTTTGAGCTTACTGCCCTAACTCCGACTCTCTTTCCGATTCATATGGAGTCATTACGGGTCATAGGACCCAGTCATAACATATCCTATGATATTTTTCAAAGTCACTATTTTGAGACGACTGCTATGTTACAAGCGTAAGGACTCTAAACGACATGTATAGTCTTGTTTGTAAGGAAACTAGGGTGATGTCCAATGTATCCAGTCCTGAGTCCGACAAGGAAGTAATGAGTTGTATAAACTTGTTACGAGTCGTAAGGTCCTTTCAATAACTAGACAAGTGTTAATGGTTTGCTTCATTATCCAAGCTACAACTAAGGGGAAAGGAGTCGTAGGGTGACCCTATGAGTCGTAAAGTCACCTGTAATGACAGGCGGCTTATTTTCCATCTTTTAATAAGGGTATTTTAGACCTTTCCATATTATTCCAATAATAAAACTCAACCTATAAATATACTTAGGACCCTATTTTCATCCATAATACACATCAAATACACTCTCTTCTCTCTCAAATTCTCTTAAGCATCAATACTTAGGGTTTCCAAAAAGTAGGTCAAATAGAGCTTTAAGGGTTGAACTCTCTCCATAATCTTTGGTATTTTAGGCATATGACTTGACAATTCCCAAGTGCACAGACAAATGTACGTGGTCTACCAAGTAATATAGTAGACTGTAAGAAAGCCGAGTTATCAATCTCATAGAGATGAGATTTGGCAACTATTTGATTTCAGTTCACAATTTCGATTCACTTGATGTGAGGGTAACAAAAAGAGGGAATTGAGTTTGTATATTGTAAGTAAATTAAATAATTCGTAAAGTAAATATCTTGTAACAATCAATAGGAGCAAACCCAGGGTTGAAGTACTCTGAACAATTATTTTATGCTATTACAGTTCATTCGTTAACTTGCTTATTTTGGTTGTTGATTCATAGGGTAAATTGCATGATTATGGTTTCCCAACCTATAATCTATTACCTAAGTTGAACATTATACCTACATCGTTGAGCGGGGATGTTATAATTCATTTAAGTTCTCAACAAATATCATCCTACATTTGAATCAAGTAAGGTATCTAAGTACATCCCTGTCCTAGATACTAATTCAGGTTTATTATTTTAAAAATAATCAAGAACCATATTCTGCTTATTCTCATGTTCTATCACCCTATTCCCTCTCTCGAGTTCACAAGGTTGACAATGGTTGTATGCTAAGGGTTGCGAATACATAAAATAGTTAAAACTATAATAAACAAACAACCAATATTGATAGGCAAAGAAAACAAACTTAATCCATAGCAATAATAATCATGTTCTTGACTTCAACCCTGGAAAAGGAGTTTTTAGCCACTCATAGCCAAAATCAACATCCAATTAATTGTATGAATAATTAAAACCATCAAATAAAGCTAAATTAAAGAAATAAAAACCTAAAAGTAAGTTTTGGAAGCCTCCAATGTTGTTCCAAGTGATCTAGGGTTAAAAGATGTCCCAAAACGTGTTTTAAGATGTTATATTTATAGTATATAAGTCATAACCCCACTTGAATTAGGGTTCCACATTGTTTTCCTTCAGTTAAGAACTTTTATCCTAATTTTGATCATTGGCGCATCATGACACAATGTCAAATGGCATCCTAGGTACAACTGGGAACTTAACTACCGGTTTTGGTCATTAGCGCTAAGCGGTGCAATCGCGTTGAGACACTATTTTTGGACAATTGCGAATTAGGAAGGCTATGCAACGCTTTGTTTCACCATTTTGGGCCCTTTGTTTCACCATTTTGGGCCCTTCATGAATCCAATGGAATGCATCAAGCGCCAATTGGACAAACATAAACTCCTCACGCGCTCAAAACATTCCAGGGGTCCAAATTGGTGTCCAATTTTCATCTTGTGCTTCTGTGGTCATTTCTGAGCCCTTTTAAGGTTTTTACACATGATTTAAATCTTGTATATCCTTAATATAACATCATAATCCATTTAACAAGAATCCTATATCATTAAAAACAACAATTTAAAGCTCAAAAAAACACAACATCCTCAACAATGAACTAGAAAAATGAGCTAAGCATAGGCTTAATTCACATTGAGCTTTAACTTATTGTTTTGACTCTTTTCTTACTTCAATTGACCCTTGAACATTATAAATAAGTTTTTTTTACATATAAATAGATTATAAAAATATTATTAACTCATTAAAACACATTAGAACTTAACACAATAAAATAGAAAAACACCTAGCTCAAGCTAGTTACACTAGTTTTCTCGGTTGAAATCTAACTGCTCAAATTGAATTAAAACTCATGTGAAACCACAATTAAAAATTGTAAACACATACTTGGAAACATAAATTATCATTTATATCATGATCAACACATGTAGCATAAGAATCATCCTCAAAACAAGGCTAGAGTGCATAAATACACCCAACATCATAACTCTACCCTTAAACTCATTTTATATAATGCATTAATTCACATGGATAATTATGTGGATTTGAAATAAGGGTTTTGATATGGTTGAGGGCTTTGACATGAATTGTTCTTAAATTGATTTCCCCTGGTTTATTATGCATTATTCATGCCTTTTTAATAATTTTGAACTTGTGGGATGCATGTGATTGGTGAATAATCAAAGGGATTATGTTTTCCCTAATTGTAATGAATTTTTCTTTGACATATGGTTTTCAAAATTGAGTTCCCTCAACCTAAATGTGAAATTAAAAATGATACATGGCTTTGTCACATGTTTTGACTTGCTCACTTGAACTAATGCATTAGCATAAAAAGTTAATGAACCATGGTATGATTTTATTGAAATTTGGAGAATTTGAATCCCCTATGTGAAAGTGAATTGGACCTTAGGGGTCATAAATTTTCCCTGTGTCATGGTTAATGGGTTATGGCATGATAATAAACTTGCAAGTGGGGTTGGTATGATGATACCAATGGGATGCCTAAATGTATAATCGGTTTAATAAATTAGTAATATTTGTTAAATATTTTAAGTAGGATTAAAAATGAGTTGTGTAGCTAGGCCATGAAAGTGGAGGTCCCAAGGAGCCAACACCAAAATCCTTGCTAGCTGACGCAGGGGTATAAATGACCAGGAGGTTTGAGTCCCCCTTATTATTATTATATGATTGGGAGGTTAGATTCCCCATGTTATATAAATTGGTGCTTAAGTCACCTTTTATTTATGTAGGGATGTTCGAGTCCCCTATCAGTCATATGATATATGATTATCCTCTGGTTCGTGCATCTACATGCATTAGGGACCTTTTAACTTAGGGAGAGATGGGACCATATAACCAGTGGGTGCCTTGATTATGATTGTTATGCTACACAATCAAGGTTAAGATTTTAAAAATTTATGCTAAGCCTTGTTCATTACCTCGACATGTGAAATATATATATATATGTATGTATTTGAGTTTGATGATGTGCATAGGATTTGACTGGCTTTAAATTATTACTCATGGCATTAGTTACTCTCTTATCCCTGAGTTACATATTAGCGCTCCACTAATCCTCTCTGAATGTTGTATCCCCACTAAATACAGGCACCAAAACTTCTTCTACCTTTCCTGCATAGTGATAAAGTATTTATGGGTAGTTCATGATTTGACTTAAAATGGTGAGATTCCATCCTTCGAAAAACTTTATTTCATGTTTTGGTTTCTTATATGTTAGACTTTATTTTAGACTTATTGCTATGGTTGGGGTTTTGTCCCAACACTTTATTGGTATTTAGTTTTGCTTAAGGCATTATGGTTACTATGGACTTAGGTGTTGTGTTGATGGTGTTGATTATCGGAATCGGTTGGTGGTTATTGATATAACTTAGAATCCTTGAACTTATGAGACTCTATCTTTTTATATGTTTGGACTTTAGTCTATGCTAGTATATGTTATGCTCTGTTGACTAGGAAATGGGGGTGGTCTCCGGTCCTTGACCAACTTGAGATGCCCACCATGGCCAGACCCTGGTTGGGGTTGTGATAGAGGAGACTCTCATTTTGGATCTAAGGCCATTCCTTTTATCTGTTTTATATATTTTTAGGGGCCAACAATACTTTAATGGTTGTCATTTTAGTTGATTTATTAGAATTGCAAGTTGAGGCCTTAGTGTCTATTTTGTAGATATACAAATGGCCTATTAGATGGTTCATTATTGATATTATTAGAATTCCACTAGTAATTTCTACTCACAAAATTGAACTTGAGACAGATTGTATACCTAGAATTGAGCACAAATATAGACCTAATACTTTCATTCAAGAGGTTGTGAATAAAGAGATTATTAAGTAGTTGGATGCAAGTGTGGTCTATCCAATTGCTTACAACAAATGGGTGCGCCAGTCCATTGTGTGCCAAAGAATAATGGAATCATTGTGGTTTTCGATAAGAATAATAAGTTAATTCCTACGAGGTTAGTCATCAGATGGCGAGCTTAAATGGACTATAAAAAGCTAAATTCATGGATTGAGAAAGATTACTTTCTTATGCCTTTCATGGACCAGGTGGTAGACCGTCTTGTTAGTAAAGGATGATATTATATTCTAGGTGGGTATTTGGGATATAATCAGATTTATATCACTTTTACTTATTAGTATAGGATGTTTGTATTTAAGAGGATGCAATTTAGTCTATGTAATGCTCTTGCTAGTTTTTCAGCATTGTATGGTGCCTATCTTTTATGACATGGGAGAGGATACTATGGAGGTTTTCATGGATGAATTTTTATTTATGGGTTACTCATTTGATGATTATTTGTCACACTTCACCAATTTTTTAAGGAGTTGTAAAGAATGTAAATTGGTGCTGAATTGGGAAAAATGTCATTTCATGGTTAAAAAAGTAATATTACTTGGTTATAAAATTTCAAAGAAGGGGATTGAGGTCGAAAAGGTGAGGATTGAGGTGATTGAACAATTACCTCCACCAATTTATGTGAAGGGCATTCATATTTTGTGGGGCATACAAGTATCTATTAATAATTCATCAAGGTCTTCTAGAAAATTGTTTATCCATTGCGCAAGTTGTTGGAGAAGGATGTAAAATTCATTTTTTATGAAGCCTATCTAAAGGTATTCAAGTTTCTAAAAGAGAGGTTGATTTTATCCCTATCATTATCTTTGAATTGGACTTTGCTATTTGATGTTATGTGCAATGCTATTGGCATGGCACTAGGTGCAGTCCCAGGCCAAAGCTAAGAGAATATGTTAGAACCCATTTACTATGCTAGCAAAGCACTTAACCATGCTTAGAAGAATTACACTATAACTAAAAAGAGTTGCTTGCTGTTGTGTTTGCATTCGAGAGATTCAATCTTACTTTCTTATCACAAAAGTGATTGTACATAATGACCATGCATATCTTAGATACCTTATGATGAAGAAACATACAAATTGGAGGCTTATTAGATGGGTATTTGTGTTGCAGGAATTTGATTTTGAGGTCAAGGATCGAAAAAGGACTAAGAATAAAGTGGCCAACCATTTATCATGCCTTGAGAAGGAGACAACGCTGAATCTAGGGCTGGACTTGAAATTGATGATACTTTTCCATGATGAGTAGGTGTTGGCATTCTCATAAGACTTAATTCCTTTATTTGTATATTTTGCCAATTTTTGGCATTTGATCTAGTTTCAAAATATATGTCATTTCAACTGCAAAAGAGTTTCTTGTATGAGGTGATACAATTATTTTAGGCTTAGCCATACTTGTTTAGGGTTTGTGCAAATAGTGTGATTTAGATATATGTTCTTGAGGTTGAGATGATGAGTATCTTAGAGGTATGTCACTCGTTACAAGTTGGGGGTCATCATAGAGGTGCACAGACTGTGCATAAGATTTTGTAACATGATTCTATTGGCCCACAATTTATAAATGCTCATGACTATTATCGGGCAAGGGAGTATCTCATGCAGACATGAACTTCCAATGATGACTATCCTTGAGCTCGAGTTGTTTGATGTTTGGGGTATTGACTTTATAGGCCCCTTAGTGAGTTTACATGGAATGAAATACATCTTGGTAGATGCTGACTATGTTTTCAAATATGTGGAGGAAGTTGCATTACTAAATAATGAAGGTAGGAGTGTTAAAGTCTTTTGAAAAATAACATCTTTTCCGAATTTGGTACACCCCAGCTTCCATTAGTGATGGGGGCCCACATATTTGCAATGGACTCTTTATAACCCTGCTTGAAAAATATGTCATTAAACCCAAGGTGGAAAACGTTAGCACCCTCAAACAATGGGGGAAGGTGAGATCTCAATTCGAGAGAACAAGTCTATCTTGGTGAAACCTGTGAATGCCAATAGGACAGACTAGCTAAAAGGTTGAATGATTCATTGTGACATTATCAGACAATGTGTAAAACCTCTGTAAGTGCTATCCAAATCAGATTGTGTATGGCAAAGCATGCCACTTTCTTGTCAAACCTGAATATAAGGCATTGTAGGTAATAAAAAGGCTGAATTTGGAATGGTGTGATATAGTGATACTGATATTAGAACAGATGAATGAGATGTATGAATTCCATTTTCACTCTTAGGAGATCTCAACCTTGTAAAAGGAAAATATAAAGTAGTATTATGACCAAAAGATTGAATACAAAGAATTTCACCCACGAGACTTTTTGTTACTAGATAATTTAAGGCTTTGCCTATTTCCTAGAAAATTAAGGATCAAATAGTCAGTGTGTGAAACACTATATAGGAACTATAGAATAGATGAGGTCATGCAAGAAAGTTAACCTTGATGAAGTCTGAGCAGTCAACAAAATTGGGTCATGCTGCGATGTTAAATTAAGTGCTTCATTAGAGGAAACCTATGCTCTTGTTGGTGAAGTCTGAGTAATTATTAAATAAAGCACTTCTTAGAAGTTCATCCATGTTTTGTACTTTATATTTTATTGGGTAATAGTTCTTATTGCTGCATTGTTCCTAAAAAGAAGTTGTTGAATTAGGCTCGGAATTGAACCCATGAAAGGATTGCACAATCCTAGGCAAATCCATCGGTCCTGGATTCAGTCATCTAAGAACACTTGATCAAAGTCACATAGGATTAAAATCAAGGTGTTATCCGATGATGGGTCACCATGATCATACATACATGTTACGATTGTAGTGCCCATCATCTAATTAAACTCTTGTAGATTAGCTAATAAGGAAACAAAACTATGATTTTATGGAAGGATCATGGTCACATATCAAGATAGACCGTAAGACTCATAGGTTCCCAGTTAAGTTTCCATTAATACCTAACTGTGACGAGATAACATGATCATGGGTTGATACCATGATCGTATAAAGGTCCCATCTATGGATCTTACTTAAATAATGAAGACTCGATTCGACCTGACCTTTACGTGTTTTAAATATTTAAGCCCATATCAAGGACTTGATTCAATACCCTAATCAATTATAATCATTAAAACCACCAAAGCAGTGATTCCTAATTGATCCTAAGAGCAAATATCGAGCACATTACTTGAAATCCAAAGCTAATCCTCCCTTTTCTTATTCAATCGAAAGAGAGATAGTAAGACTTCTAGTTACACTTTTATTAATTGAGTTGTTAAGTCAATTTGGGTTATAGGAGTCATTACAATCATAGGGGAAATCTAAGGGGTCATTAGTGGTCTTAAGTAGTGTATAAAAAGAGTCAAACATATTAAGTATGATTTTTTGTAAGTGTAAGTATACTCCACAATACAACCTACGATTGTGGTATCCACTTATGGTCGTAGTTTGGGTCTTTAGGGGGATCATAGTTAAAATATTGTAAGTTCTCATCAAACGAGAGCATCAGTAATGCCTCAAGTCTGTACCCTAGATGCTACACGGTGCTCATAATCTCGAAGGACCATAAGATAACCCATGACTGATACCTTCTGTAATAACTTTGTAATAAATACTGTAATGATTGTTGAAATAGGTGAAAAAATATGCCATAAGGTTCAAATCTTTAAATAAATCTGAATGCGGTATCAAAATACCAAAAATAAATATAAGTACTGAAAAAATAAATAGTTGTCAGAAAATACTCTAGTCTGAAATACCTCTAACTGTCTGAACTATGGAGTTGATGGGACAAGCCCCCAACTAACTCCATTTACTAAAATAAAACTGGAGTGCTGTAAATAATAAGCATGTCCTTGAACTATGAGGACTCACCGCTACTCTGAAATCTTAGAATTTAAACTGCTAAGGGTGCTCTGGAGTCCGTGCGTCTAAACCTATGATATAAGACACTATAGCGCAAAGAAAAGCATATGTTAGTACTTTGAATGTACAGGTATGCTCAGTGGGGTAGGCTGAAATGCATGGGTTCATATGCATGCACAATAATAACTGGATAACATGAGTATGACTGAGAAAGAGTACATGTATGAATACATAGATTGTAATTGAGATCGTGTAAATACTAAATACAGAAGCGGACTACTGATAAGCAATATCTGAGTTTATGAATACTGTATTACTAATTATTTAAATGACTGTATCTAATAGTTCTAAATACTATACAACCATACTGAGTTCCGTACTAAGCTGAGTTACTATGTCTAATAGTCCTAACTCTGTAGAATTAAACTGAGTTCTATTTTGAGATGGAGATTGGATCTGAGACTGTGGGAGGTAACATCTAACGACATGCTCCTTCTCTAACTGATTTGGGGTCTAACCTGTAACCCCAGTTGGAAGGGTATCAATACCGTGCCATAGGTAAGGAAAAACTGTAAGTTAATCTTTTCTAGCAGGAAGCTCTTCCATCAACCCTTACTGATAGAAAAAACTCAAGCGAGATATAGCAACCCTAGTAATATCTGGTAGGAAGATATCTCAGCATACGGTGGCTACGTGGTTCTGGAACACAAAGATTGATTCTAAGGATCACACCCTCTAATAGCGGGTAAGTCCCCATCCTTGGGTTCACTTGGTGCTGAATCATACTCCCAACTGAAATAAACATTGGAATGAGTTCTAAACTGTACTAGGCTGGACTGATCTGTTACTGATATTACTGTTTAACTGAACTGAACCAAGTTCACTGAGTTCCGTTGACTGATGGAGTACTATTAAATTCTGTTAGCTAACTGTGTTTACCAAGGTCTGAACTGGATACTAAATTAGTCTGGACTAATATGGATTCTACTAATTTTTCCTAAGATCTATAACTGACTGAGAGTACTACTGATCGTGTCATGACTGATACTATTCTATGATTGACCATGGCTCTAGGTTACCAGCTAAATTATCGAATACAAATACCCCTAGGTATCGATAGAATAAATTAAGGGTTAGGGCACTACATGAAACATGTAAACTATGAACTTGATCATCATTCATTCGTTGGGCATTTTGACAAACACTTGCATGATATAACTTGCACATAAGCTAACTCGACATGATTTCATTCTGTTAATAGTTAACATAGACAATTTATCAAGCACTTGGTGATTGAACAATAAGGGAGCATCATAATAGTATTGAACAATAAGGGAGCATCATAATAGTATTGAACAATAAGGGAGCATCATAATAGTATTGAACAATAAGGGAGCATTTTAATTCATCTCTAATTTCACAAGTCAAGGTTTTATCATGGATTCAGATGAATCTACACACATAATGATCAATTTCACATAATATATATATATATATATATATATATATATATATAATCATGAATTAGCTACTTTATCCAAATAGCTATCATGGATACACTTTAATTTTAACCATGGAAAATCATAAAATCAATTACTTGAACTTCAAAAGAGATTCTTAGACTCCAAGGGTAGAAGGAACCCTTGTATGAAAACGTCACATACCTTGATGCTTGATTTTGAGAAGATTGATGGTAGAATTCTTGAAATTTGAATCTTGAATTGAAAATACTAAGGCTTGTTCTTGAGAGATTTTGAGAGAAAGTGAGTATATTTTTGGGAATTAAGGCTGAATTTTGTTTTTTTAGGGGCTGACGATTAGGGAAAAAGACCCAAATACCACCAAGAACATGGTCTTTTAATTACTGAAAACTGAGTTACCGCTGCGCGTATCAATGCGATGCATCAATGGCATCTACGCGATAGCCAACTCATAGCCCCATGTTCATATCGATTTACTGGAGTTGGATGCTGGTAGCTTGGGAAAATAGTAATCAATGTGATAGTCAATGCGACGTGCTAAGATCACGTTAATTCACTATTTTGGGATTCCAAAGGAGATTCCAAGGAAGTCCCAAAATTTCAAAACTTTTTTGGAGACGCTTACGGACATTTCTGATCATGAATCAACCTAAACATCAACATTTAATGGACGTAAAAATAGCAAAATAAGACTACCAACCTTTGTAGGCTAAAATGACACTATGTCTGAGTACTTAGCGAAAATATTCTAAGTCTGGGACCCCTTGACAAGCCTAAAGGACTGAATTAAGCTTAGGATTTTTGCGGGGTCTTACATTATATCCCCTTTAGGAACATTCATCCTCGAATGTGACTGCTGAGACTGAGAATACTAAGAGACTAACTTACTTACTGGACAGGAATATTTGGAACATGACTATACGACTGATATTACTAGTATTCTGAATTATTGTATTGAACATGCATATCTAATACATGAATATAGCTGAACATGATTCATGAATGCATGACTAGTATTACTGATAAATTGAATCTATATATAGAACATGCATATCTGATGCATGGATACATGGTAGAACTGGCTCATGAACGTATAACTGAATATGTAATGGTAACTGATACCAAGTTTGTAACTGAAATATGATCATGAAACTGAATGAGTTCAAGGAAACCTATTACTTAAACAAAAAAAATACCGATTAACTCAAGATCATTTTTAAAGTACGTATGAATGGGAACAAGAGAACATGACTGAGATTGGAACATGGTACATGAACTGAATATCGTGCACTGAACTGAGCCCCTTGAATATATGGCTCACGGTCGAGATTGGAACTTGAGGGTCAACTTACGAGTATCCACTACTCTAAATTGGATTATTTAAGTGAAAGGACTAGGAGTTTTAGGACATGAAAGATCGAGGTTATAGTATATCTCCCCCTTGGGATATTATGTCCCTCGAAGAATGCTGACTTGGCTAAGATACTGAGGAAAACTGTGGAGATGCACAAGGCACCTACAAACTGAATCATGACTGAATATCTAGGATCTGAAACTGAGACATAATACATGAACTGAGCTGAACATGAAACTACCTGGTTGGTCCATCTTATAATAGTTACATTCACAAGACATTCGGACAGGGCGACTATATGGAAAAGTGGAAAACACACCACACAAACTTGTCTGTGACTATATGGAAAAGTGGAAACCACACCACACAAACTTGTCTGTCTAACTACTAATACTAAATTACTGACTTTACGGACTAACTCATACTAAAAACTTATTGTCAACTATACTCTCCACCTTAGTATGACACTTCACTTGGGAAAACTAAAAAATATTCTCATGTGAGCTGCACACGAATGCATAAGTATACTAACTTATCTGATTAACTGGATGACTAATAGCTATATACTGGGCATGTAAGACTGAACTGTACTTAGTCTGAATAACTGGACCAAAACTGTAGAGTGTTTGTACATAAGGTAAGGACTGACTAGGTAACATGATATAACTGAGCATAAATTCATGAAAAAGAAAAGATGTATTATTTGAGAATGCATGACCAAGCGCATAACATGATTCTTAAATATTTTGTAAACTGAGGTACTAAAATACTAATAACTGAATAACTAATAACTGTATGCTATGTTCAAGCAAACTTAAAATTGAACTAAGTTACTGATCTACTTACTCGACTGAGACTGACACTATAACTAAGAATGTAACTAAAACTACAATTAATACGGTAACTAGGACTAAACATAATGTAAGGAATGAGTATAGAAGTTATGAGCTGCATGACCTGAGTTTGGAGTTCATGATTTCATGCAATATACTTCGTACTACTGAGTGAACTAGAGCTCCTCATACTAGGAACTAGAAACGAACACAAATCTGTGGAAAGTGTGTGAATATAAGTTATGTTCATGGAGCTGAGGCGTAAAGCATGCATAGGTATCGTGATGACTGAAGTATACACTCTGAACTAAGTTAAAGACAAGTTAGGAATCATTCTTACCCATTACTATTTTGCACATACTAATATTACTACTGAAATATGAAAGTCTGACTTTATGAGATATCATAACCAGACAGTTCCTATATACCCGGCAGGCTATGATAGACTGATCCACTGGGGTAGAGGTTGAGAAAGGCTTTATTGTTAATATCTATTCTGACCTTAAAGTTAACAGCTATGCAAGGAGTTACAAAGGATATAGAAGCTCCTGGATCTGATGAGACATAAACATGTAAATGGGAGGTCTATAATGTACCAGTGACAACATCAGGAGAACTTTCCCGATCTTGCTTGGAATAAAATGCATAAAGCCTATTTGGGCGCTACCCACTGGTGGAATAGGGATTGGCACCCTGCTGATTCGGGCAATCAAACTGAGATGAAGGATGATTATGCAGACTTCGTAGACCAGGCTTAGGATAGTCTCAAACTCTGTGACTTGACTCACTACATCTAAAATAGGCATCACTACTGGATCTACATATACTCTTATGATTCTTACCACATTCTTTGCAAAGAGGATTAGTACAAACACAACTTACACTACTCTGGGTTTTGGATCCTGGCGCTCTATTATGACTGTCATTCCTAAACCTTGGTACTGGTGTACTAGCTAAAGATAGAACTGGGGCTAAAAATTTCTGACTAAACTGAGAATGGTTACCACTCTCTGACCTTGGCTGGGCAAAACTAAAGCTACCCGTTCTGGCTTTCTTATTTCTATGTCCTTCTTCTTATGTTTCTATTCCTCAATCTACGGATCATGGACCATAAGCCTAGACATGTCCATCTCCCTAATCAACATTCCAGTCCTGCCCTACTTAACCACTCTACCCAATACCAAACACAAACTTGCTTATTCTGGATCTACTATCTGCTACTACATGGGGAACATACCTGGATAACTAAGTAAACTTGAGGGAATACTCTTTTACTCTCATATTGCCTTGCATAAGATTGATGAACTCTAACACCTTGGATTCTTTCATCTCTAAGGGTAAAAATCTATCTAAGAAGGCTATAGAAAAGAAGGTTGTAGCAAACTTTTCCCATTCTATGGTCTCTAAATATACACCCCTATCTACCTTTCCACTGTTTAAACAATGTATGGGCTATATCTTGTAGCTGATAGGCAGCTAACTTAGCACTCTTACTGGAAGTCACTCCCATGATATCTATGACTTTTTGAAGCTAATTGAGGACCTCTTGTAGATCCTCTTTAGTCTTAGAACCTGAGAATAAGGGAGGATTCATTCGGGTAATGTTCCATATCCTAGCAGCCATAGTATTAGACACTAGGTTGGCCGAAACCATAGCTGAACGTTTATTCTGGGCTATCATAGAATGAGATAGAGTGGTAAAGGCTATTTAAAACTCAACATGGGAGACATGCTCACCCAAAGGATATAGATGGACAGGTTAGGGGATTGATTGATCTCCCATTCCTCTTCCCTGATTCCTCTTTTGAGGTATATTCTGTAGATATAAGAAAATCTAGGATTTGAAAGAAAGTGTAATAGGAGCTCATGATCATTCACATGACATGAATACTGAAAGAAGGGAACCTTTTCCTAAAACATCTTGTAGCCTCTTGTCCATAAGTAGGCATCCAAAAAAACCCATGCACAAGACACTATTAGATGCAGGTTTTAAACTTCTTAGGACTTTGTTGAACATTAGTCTATGATATCAAGTTTGTAACCCTCGATTTTGTACCCTGGACGTTAAACGATGCTCATAATCCTGAAGGACCAAAATCTAACACATGACTAGAACCTGCTGCAATAACTATGTAATAAATACTGTATTGATTGTGGAAATAGGCGAAAACATATGTGAAATTTTTCAAATCTCTAAATAAATCTAAATGCGGTATCAAAATACCAGAATTGAATATAAGTACTAAAAAACTAAACAATTGTCAAAAAATACTCTAGTCTAAAAAAGCCTCTAACTGTCTGAACTATGGAGTTCATGGGATAAACCTCCAACTAACTTCATCTACTGAAATAAGACTGAAGTACTATAACTAATAAGAATCTTATCAAACTATAAGTACTCACCACTGATGATAGGCGAATTTACATGCCTATATCAATATATTTTGCCCATATTTTAGCCTAGTTTTGAGAACAAATTATATATTTCATGCACTTTTAGTCCTTTTTCCTGTAAATGAGCTAACGAACATGATTTGGAAAGTTTCAGGTATAAATGATGCAAAATACAGCATTTTATGGCTTACTTGACGCAAAAGAAAGCTCACAAAGGAAGGGAAGGAAGTCTACACGCCTAAGGACCAAAACTGCTGCATGGAAAATCTGTCCCGGGCTAAAACAACATTTCTGAAGACTTTGGGGACTTATAGATACAAAGCTGGATTTTGACAATGATACATTAACCTAGTACAATTGGGTTATGTATTTCATTAGTTTATTTGGATTAGGAGAATGTTACATTAACCTAGTACAAATGGGTTAAGTATTTCCTTAGTTTAGTAGGATTTGGTTATTTATTTCATTAGCATAGTAGGAGTAGGATAGGAGTATTATAAATACCCTATCATGCTAGAGATTTTTAATCAAGTCCTCCCTTAGTGGAGAGGCAAGTCCTCCCTTAGTGGAGAGACACATTCTACTTCTCAATTACAACTCTTCTAATCTTTCCATTAATTCTATTCTTAAATTCCACAACAAGAGAATCGTTACTTGCTAAGGAATCACGCCACACGCCTATCACCTAATCCACACGCCATTACTCAACAATAACAATGCAAATCGTGATCTCCTTCGCACTCATGGGTAACTAAACTTCTCTGTTGGGGTTATAGAAGCCGAATGAGATACTATCTATTGCTGTGAGTTTGTGAGTTCGAGACACGTATATTGCTTATATCATTATTCTCTTCATCTTAATGCAAATTCTTGTGGCTGCAAATGCATAGAATAACGCCAGTCTAACATTTAACTTGCTCGAGTGAAAGGTTATTTGTCTGGAAAAGAGATAATGTCAAGGTAGTAGGACACCCTTTCCTATTAAAAAGCTAGTGCCGTAACTGGACTAACCTCTTGGAGAATTCGTACCGTTAGACACGCTTTAAGCTCGAGAGAGTTAAAGTGAAATAGTCCTTGTTCAGGTCGAGAGACGCTTGGATTTACCATCGACTACAATTCTCTATAAGCAATTGCATGTCAAGACTCTACACACTCATAGCCAATAGAGACGTATACCTCAGAAGGTGGACATAACCCCAACGCTTCAATTCTCATTGTTTACAACTTACGTAACAATCTTTCTCTCTTTACTTTGCTATTTTTAGCTTTTACTTTATTGTTTTCGTTACACATTACAATCCCCCCTTTTACGAGACTTGCACCAAAAGTTTAGTAATTTTGCTTACTTATTGGCCAAGCTATTCCCTGTGGGATCGACACCCAACCCAGGTTGGGTTCTATATTTGCTAACGACCGCTTTACACTCCCACGAGAGCTGTAGATTGAGCGTTATCAAAAATTGGCGCCGTTGCCGGGGAATACGAGTGTCAATCAAGTTCGTGATAATTACTAGACCCTTTGGTCAAAGATTCTCGTACTTTTACTTTTAGTTTTTGTTTTTGTTTCTTGCAGGTTTTTACTTTAGTGAATACCCCATACTAGAAGTTCTGGTCAACCGTTATTACCAATCAATCCTGAACCACAACGAATTAGAAGAATGGAAGCACAAGCTGAAATTGACAGGATGGCTGCTCGACACTAGCAGGCGAGATTAGCTGCTCTTGCCGCTGCTCAAGTCCAACAACAAAACATGGATAATCCTGTGCGAGCAGCAAATCCTGACGATGAGGATTTAGGTGACGACGAGTTGATAAATGCAAGGCATGTCGCTGAAACGGCAACACCTACCAACAGAAGAGGACGACAAGCTCGGTATAGATATGATCGCCAACTGTTGCAACCAGCTTTCGACGATGATGATGATGATCTTGATGGTGCCGGAGCCGCTGGAGCTATAATTCCACCACCATTAGCGCCCGGAGCCAAGTTCAACATCACTAGCACCATGATTCAGTTATTGAAACTCAAGGGATTATTTGGTGGACTAGCAGGCGATGATCCGAATATGCATCTCATCAACTTTATTTATACATGCAAGTCTTTTGACAATCCTGGTGTTGGTCAAAATGCTATTCGATTACGCCTATTTCCATTGTCTCTGTCTGGGGAGGCAACACTATGGTTGAATGGGCTGACTCCTGATTCAATTACAAATTGGAGGCAATTGAGAGACGCTTTCCTAGAAAGATTCTTTCCACCATCCAAAAGAGCACAATTGAGAGATGAAATCAGCAACTTTCGTCAGCTTCCCTCTGAAGCTCTTCATGAAACATGGGAGAGGTTCAAGACAAAGCTAGCGAGATGCCCAAACCATCACATGACTAATGTTCACCTCATGGAGATCTTGTATAGAGCCTTGAATTCAATAACTAAACCAGTGGTGGACAACGCAGCTGGAGGTTCTTTCATGGACCTTACCTTTGGTCAAGCAAGCAATATGCTAGATCGCATGACAAAGCAAAGTAGAGCTTGGCATACCAGGGATTCTGAGGTAGCAAGCCCCACTTTATCTATTGGCATGTCTGCAGACCAAAGAAGAAGAGAAGAAGAACGTGAGCAAGACATGGTGCACATGAAAACACAATTGGATCTTCTGACAAAGCACTTATTATCAGGGAAGACCGAAAAAGTGAAAGCTGTAGTGCTAAAAGGAAGAGACGAATCTGATTCTGAAGAGGAGGCCAACTACTTGAACAATCAGGGGGGTTTCCGTGGGAATGCCCAAGGATACCAAGGTCGGAACTATTATGATAAATCTGGAAGCAAAGACCAAGGTAGTTGGAAGAAAAATAATGAAAAGAGTGGTTTGAACGTTCCCCCTGGTAAACGTGATACCACCACATCTAATTCTATGGAAGACATGATGGCTAAGTTATTCAAAGGAGTGGAAGCAACGAGCGCGGGAGTTAAGGAGGTGATTGATGATTTGTCCTCCATGAAGCAACTAGTTGATTCTCATTCCACTTCTATCAAGAAAATAGAGCAGCAGTTGAGCCAACTTTCAACAGCATTTAATCAAAGAAAGGCTGGCACCTTACCAAGCGATACTGTGCAAAACCCAAAGAATGATGGGTCATGCATGGCCATCACTACCAAAAGCGGTAAGGTGCCGGAAACTTCAGCAAAAGGAAAACAATTGGTTGACGAAGTTGCAGACATGGATGCTACACTTACTGACGTTACAAGAGGAGAAGAAGCCGCAATAACTACTCCCAACGTCAAGGACGTTTCACCTAGTGACATGCAGCCTGGAAAAGTGGAAAAACGGAAGCTAGAGGAGAAGAAAGCCATGGAGAGAACACTTCCATACCCACCACCACCTTTTCCCCAAAGATTGAAGAAGGTGGCCGATGACACTAAGTTCAGCAAATTTATGACCATGTTAAAGCAACTGACTATTAATGTTCCGTTGGTAGAGGCACTTGAACAAATGCCTGGGTATGCAAAGTTTATGAAAGATCTTTTGACTAAAAAGAGGGCAGCAAGTTATGAGCTGAAGGATGATGTGCATCATTGTAGTGCAATTGCTACCCGATCGATAGTTCAGAAGAAGGCCGACCCCGGAGCTTTCACTATTCCTTGCACCGTCGGATCTTTGAACTTTGCCAAAGCATTGTGTGACTTAGGATCCAGCATCAACTTGATACCATTATCGATCTACAAGAAGTTGGGGTTAGGAGATCCTACACCAACTAATATGAGGCTTGTTATGGCAGATAGGTCGGTAAAACGATCGGTTGGTATTCTATGCGATGTCTTGGTAAAGGTTTCTTCATTTATCTTTCCAGCAGACTTTGTCATCTTGGATTGTGAAGCAGATTCAGAGGTTCCCATAATCTTGGGACGCCCTTTCCTTGCTACGGGAAGTGTGCTCATAGATTTGAGAGCTAATGAGCTTTCATTCCGAATAAATGACGAAGTGGTTCGCTTTGATGTTTGCAAATCAATGAAGCAACCCAAAGATCTGAGTGTATTTTCTATGGCCGATGTTGTCTTTGATGATGAGAAAGAGTTACTTGCAGAAGAGCAAATTCTTGATGATCCTTTGGAGGTTTTGCTCATGAAAGGAGAGAATGATGATGCTGAAATTTCTGATGAAGATATTTGTGCCCTATCGGGATTAGGGACATATCGCTATACCCCCAAGAAGCTGGATCTTAACCTCAAAAATCGACCCACACCACCAGCTAAGCCATCTATTGAAGAACCACCCACGTTAGAATTGAAGGAGCTGCCAAGCCATTTGAAGTACACATTCTTAGGAAGCGGAAACACTCTTCCAGTCATTGTACCAGCCGAATTGGGTGAGCAACAAGTTGCAGCTCTTATTGCAATCTTACACAAGTATATTAGAGCTATTGGATGAAACATTGCGGATATTATTGGTATTCCACCTGGGATTTGCACACATAAAATTCAGCTTCAAGAAAAGTGCACACCCACCATTGAAAATCAAAGGCGATTAAACCCACCAATGCAAGAAGTGGTGAAGAAGGAGATTATCAAGTGGTTAGACGCAGGAGTTGTATATCCTATCTCTGATAGTACATGGGTAAGTCCTGTGCAATGTGTTCCCAAGAAAGGAGGTATGACGGTGGTCGCGAATGAAAAGAATGACCTTATTCCACTCAGGCCCATTACTGGATGGAGAGTATGCATGGACTACCGCAAGATGGATTCTTGGACGCTCAAGGATCACTTCCCCATGCCATTTATGGACCAAATGCTAGATCGATTAGCGGGGAAAGGATGGTTTTGCTTTTTGGATGGTTATTCAGGTTATAATCAGATTTGTATTGCACCTGAAGACCAAGAAAAGACAACGTTTACATGCCCATATGGTACGTTTGCCTTCAAACGCATGCCATTCGGGTTGTGTAATGCACCAGCCACCTTTCAACGTTGTATGATGTCTATTTTCTCTGATATGGTTGAAGACACTTTGGAGGTATTTATGGACGACTTTTCAGTTGTTGGTGAGTCTTTTGAAGCATGTTTGGCAAACTTGAGCATGGCATTGCAAAGATGTGTAGAGTTCAACCTTGTGCTGAATTGGGAGAAGTGCCACTTCATGGTAAAGGAAGGAATCGTTCTTGGGCACAAGATCTCCGATAGAGGAATAGAGGTTGATCGTGCAAAAATAGAGGTAATCGAGAAGCTACCACCTCCAATTTCGGTGAAGGGAGTTCGTAGTTTTCTTGGCCACCCCGGGTTTTATCGTAGATTCATCAAAGACTTCTCCAAAATTTCTAGTCCATTGTGCAAACTATTGGAGAAAGATGCAAAGATTGACTTTAATGACGATTGCTTAAAGGCATTCGAATTCCTTAAAGGAAAACTCATTGAAGCCCCTATCATGGTAGCACCAGATTGGACGCTCCCGTTCGAAGTCATGTGTGATGCTTGTGGTGTAGCCATTGGTGCTGTTCTTGGAAAAAGAAAGGAGAAACTATTTCATCCTATCTACTATGCGAGTAAGGTCCTAAATGAAGCCCAAAGGAACTACACTGTTACTGAACAAGAGCTCCTAGCGGTTGTGTATGCGTTTGAGAAGTTTTGCGCCTATCTATTGGGTACTAAGGTGATCGTTCATACAGACCATGCAGCTCTTAGGTACCTAATGACAAAGAAGGATGCAAAACCAAGGCTGATTCGGTGGGTGTTGCTGCTGCAAGAGTTTGATTTCGAAGTCAAAGATAGAAGACGTTGCGAGAACCAAGTGGCTGATCACCTATCTAGACTTGAGAGAGAGCAAGTGGCACAACCTGAAATTCAGATTGATGATGCATTCCCTGACGAGGAGATATTAGCAACAACAATGGAGAAATTACCATGGTATGCCGAGTTTGCAAATTTCGTGGTAAGTAATGTGCTACCCGCCAATTTATCTTACCACCAAAGGAGGAAGTTTATGCATGACGTTCAGCACTACTATTGGGATGAGCCTTATGTGTTTCGAAGATGCGCTGATGGTATCATTCGACGATGTATATCTCATGAAGAAGTGCATACTATATTGGTAGCATGCCACACCTCGCAAGTTGGAGGACATCATGCAGGCAATCGAATGGCGAGAAAAGTATTGCAAAGTGGATATTATTGGCCTTCGATATTCAGAGATGCATATGACTATGTGAAGAGGTGTGACCAATGCCAACGGCAAGGTGCTATTTCAAAACACCATGAAATGCCCATGTCCAAAATTCTTGAGGTAGAACTCTTTGATGTGTGGGGTATTGATTTCATGGGGCCATTCGTGAATTCGTTTGGAATGAAGTACATCTTGGTTGCTGTGGATTATGTGTCAAAATGGTTTGAAGCAGTAGCATTGGCCGATAGCGAAGGAAAGCGTGTTGTAGCGTTCTTAAAGAAGAATATCTTCTCTCGCTTTGGAGTACCTCGTACTATCATAAGTGATGGAGGATCTCACTTTTGCAACCAGCTATTCAAATCTGTATTGGCCAAGTATGGTGTCAAGCAACATAAGGTAGCTATGCTGTATCATCCCCAAACTAGTGGACAAGTAGAGGTTTCCAATCGTGAGATCAAGCAAATCCTTGCAAAGACGGTTAATGCGAATCGGAAGGATTGGTCTCGAAAGCTAGATGATGCACTATGGGCGTATAGAACCGCATTCAAGACACCCATTGGCATGTATCCTTATCAACTAGTTTATGGAAAGGCTTGTCATCTACCCATTGAACTTGAATACAAGGCATTGTGGGCATTGAAGCGATTGAACTTGAATTGGGAAGATGTGAAGAATCTGAGGTTGGAGCAGCTGAACGAACTAGATGAATTCCGGCTCCATGCATATGAACGATCCGATTTATACAAGGAGCGGATGAAGAAGTATCATGATCAGCGGATTATTTGACGAAATTTCCAAAAAGGTGACATGGTGCTACTCTTCAACTCCAGATTTAAGCTCTTCCCAGGTAAGTTAAAATCGAAATGGTCTGGTCCATTTAAAGTCATCCAAGTCTACTCGTCTGGAGTAGTCGAATTGGAAGACAATGAGGGTGTTATCTTCAAAGTGAATGGCCAACGTGTCAAGCCATATATCGGTCCTCTTGACTCGATGAATGACATGGCCATCACTTATCTCGACGAAGTCTAAGTACTCCAGATTACTAAGTCGAGCCACGACAATAAATAAGGTGCTAGATGGGAGGCAACCCATCGTTTTATCGTTTTGTCGTTTTAGTATTTTTTCTTTTTGATAAATGAAAATCCAAAAATATGAGTCGTGCCACAACCAAAACCACGACAATTGGTGGGAGGCAACCCATCGTACTAATCATTTTCATTTGATTTTGAGCAAAAATAGGTGCAAGAAGTATTCAACGAGGTGATCGATTTCAATTGACGATTTGGACGCATTGTATGGAAAAGTTGGTAAGTTAGGAATGGTGATGCATAAGGCTATGGATTGAGCCTTTTCCTCATCAAAATAGGCTTCGAGGAAGGCTAGGCCTTGGTAGAACTAGGCCACGAACGATGCACGACCTATCCTATAGCCTAAGGTCTCGGAATCTAGTGTGCTATACACTATGCGCCGCCTATTCCTAGGTATGCTTTTGACTATGCGCCGCCTATGCTATGGCATTTGGTCTCAGTATCTCATGTGCCATAGACTATGCGGCGTATATGTCTACAAATGCCATGGACTATGCGGCGCATATGTCCCATTATGCCATAGACAATGCGCCGCATATGTCATTGATATGCCGAGCATTATACGCCGCATATGTGGTTTTTTTTGTCTCCAAAACCGATTGTAAATGGGTCAAAACCCAACCTATTCTCTTCCTATATAAAGGGGACTTAGTTTGACAACACAACCACACTAAAAATTGACCTAAGGGCGCCGCATATACATCCAAATCCTCTCAAAATCTTCTTTTGCTCTTCCAATTCACAAAACCATCTCCACAAGCTTCAAGCAAGTAAGTACTCTCTTATTCTTCATTTATTTCTCGTAAGTACTACGTTGCTATGTCTATTATGAATTGCTACATCTTCAAAGATCATTGGTGATGTTAATGTGTTTGGATTGTTGATACACAACCATGTGAGTGAACATATACGTTAGGATAATCTTGACCGGTCTCCGACTTGAATTTGGTTTTAATAAGCATTGTTATACTATTTGCAGAATTGCCATGGCTATGAACATTGCTTAAGCTTGTTACTTGGATACTTACATGTTAGACTATCTCGTTCATCGGGATAAGACTTATAGTGCCTACCGACATAAGAGGTTGTGATTGTTGTAAGAATAACTATTCCATGTGGTAACCCCTATGTAGTAGTGTTGCTATATCTACCATGAAAGTAGTCCAATAGCTGCAAGTAAGTGATGCATTGCTGAGTTTCTTGTCAGAATATAATCCTAAAATGTATGTCGATGAAGTCTAAGTAATCGACCACTTTCACTTCACTGATTTGTATCAACAAAACTAAGTGTGGGGTGGTACCCCTACTGCTTGTGTATAGATTGTAACCATTGAGATTGTGCTACCATTAACACTATTTCTAGTCTCAGGTACAATGGCACCCAAAGCAAGACAAGGCAAAGAAAAGGCTACCACTTCACAAAAAGGCAAGAAAAGAGGCCAAAGAGAGCAAGGAGAACCCTCCTTGATGCAAACACCTCAACTCACTCTTGGAATTAAGTGGGATACTTATGAGGAACTTCTAAGGATGATGACTCTGATGATGATTCCGATGCAAGGGGTATGACCCCAGACATAGAGAATGAGTCCGACTAACCAGGTTCTTCTTATTTATTGTCCACTGAGGACAGTGTGCCCCGTCTAAGTGTGGGGTGATGGTATTTGCATGATATACTTCTCGATCCGCATTTGCATTTATTCATATTTGTTTGCTTAGTTTTTTTTAGTAGTAAATTTTTTTTAGCTTCGCATGAAATAATTCTAATAGGCAGCATGAGATTATAACAAGAGTATGTGCTACAATTATGACTATTGAGATGTTTAGGCTCTAGTTGTGACTCATTATGTGATATTATATGATTAAATTCCTTCACTTGTTGGGTCGAGAGTCTATATTACTTCCAATCAAGTCGACCATGTGCCTTGTGTGTGTGAGATAATAGTATATTCTATGTTTGTGGCTGATGCGAGAACTTGCCTGGTATGTATGCAAAGCGAAAATAAGGAGTGTAAGTTTAGGACATGATTTAGGCATTTCTTTGGCAACCTATATTTGTTTACCTTCAGTCTTACCTACCCATGGACATCATCCCTAGTTAAACCCTTTTGAGCCTTTAGCCTATTTCTTTGACAACCTTGTATGTAAGCCTAATCCATTTTTTTCAAGACCATAATTTGATCCAAATTCCTAAGTGCTTTAAAGTGAAAAAGTCATGTGACAACATAAGAGGAAATTGGGTGAGTATGATGCTTTAAATTGTAATGGTGCTTGAATGTGTTATGAAAAAGAAAGTGCTATCATAAGAGGTATGTTGTGAAAAGAAAAAGGAAAAGAAAGCTGAAAAGTGAGTTGTGCTTAAAATTGAAAAACAAAAGATGAGAACAAGGGTGGAAGAATAAAATAAAGAAAGGTTGAAAGAAAAAAGTGTCAATGATACAATGTGATGTATTAAAGTGCTTAGGAACTTAGTCACTATTTCTGGCCAAAATAGCTGATCCTACCCGTCCCTTAGCCTACATTACAACCATCAAAAGACCTACTTGATCCTAAGCTTAGCATTCTGACATTTAGTAGAGTACTACATTAAGGGCAAGCCTATGGTCATCAGTTGCTACATATGAATTCTTTGTGAGAGTGAGAGCAAGGACATTTTGATACCCATGTTTGAAAAATATGCTATATTTATGAGTAATCATGGGTACTATATTGTGAGACACACATGGTTGATGAGCTTTGGATAGTTGTATATGATTCTATGTACCTTAACATTTGCATGCGAGTTGATCACCATCACTAGTCTACGCTAGAGGTTAAACTGTTTCTACTTATAATCGGGAAGCTACTCTTTGTTGATAATTTTTGTGCTTTTCTTGAAGAATGTTTTGTGTTGTTGCTGTAAAAACCCTAAGTTGATGCTTAGAAGGACATGATATTTTGTTCGAGGACGAACAAAGCTGCCAGTGTGGGGTGTTGATGATAGGCGAATTTACACGCCTATATCAATATATTTTGCCCATATTTTAGCCTAGTTTTGAGAACAAATTATATATTTCATGCACTTTTAGTCCTTTTTCCTGTAAATGAGCTAACGAACATGATTAGGAAAGTTTCAGGTATAAATGATGCAAAATACAACATTTTATGGCTTACTTGACGCAAAAGAAAGCTCACAAAGGAAGGGAAGGAAGTCTACACGCCTAGGGACCAAAACTGCTGCATGGAAAATCTGTCCTGGGCTAAAACAACATTTCTGAAGACTTTGGGGACTTACAGATACAAATCTGGATTTTGACAATGATACATTAACCTAGTACAATTGGGTTATGTATTTCATTAGTTTATTTGGATTAGGAGAATGTTACATTAACCTAGTACAAATGGGTTAAGTATTTCCTTAGTTTAGTAGGATTTGGTTATTTATTTCATTAGCATAGTAGGAGTAGTATAGGAGTATTATAAATACCCTATCATGCTAGAGATTTTTAATCAAGTCCTCCCTTAGTGGAGAGGCAAGTCCTCCCTTAGTGGAGAGACACATTCTACTTCTCAATTACAACTCTTCTAATCTTTCCATTAATTCTATTCTTAAATTCCACAACAAGAGAATCGTTACTTGCTAAGGAATCACGCCACATGCCTATCACCTAATCCACACGCCATTACTCAACAATAATAATGCAAATCGTGATCTCCTTCGCACTCATGGGTAACTAAACTTCTCTGTTGGGGTTATGGAAGCCGAATAAGATACTATCTATTGCTGTGAGTTTGTGAGTTCGAGACACGTATATTGCCTATATCATTATTCTCTTCATCTTAATGCAAATTCTTGTGGCTGTAGACGCATAGAATAACGCCAGTCTAATATTTAACTTGTTCGAGAGAAAGGTTATTTGTCTGGAAAAGAGATAATGTCAAGGTAGTAGGACACCCTTTCCTATTAAAAAGCTAGTGCCGTAACTGGACTAACCTCTTGGAGAATTCGTACCGTTAGACACGCTTTAAGCTCGAGAGAGTTAAAGTGAAATAGTCCTTGTTCAGGTCGAGAGACGCTTGGATTTACCATCGACTACAATTCTCTATAAGCAATTGCATGTCAAGACTCTACACACTCATAGCCAATAGAGACGTATACCTCAGAAGGTGGACATAACCCCAACGCTTCAATTCTCATTGTTTACAACTTACGTAACAATCTTTCTCTCTTTACTTTGCTATTTTTAGCTTTTACTTTATTGTTTTCGTTACACATTACAATCCCCCCTTTTACGAGACTTGCACCAAAAGTTTAGTAATTTTGCTTACTTGTTGGCCAAGCTATTCCCTGTGGGATCGACACCCAACCCAGGTTGGGTTCTATATTTGCTAACGACCGCTTTACACTCCCACGAGAGCTGTAGATTGAGCGTTATCAACCACTACTCTAAAAGCTGAGAATTTAAACTGCTTAGGGTGCTCTGGAGCCCTTGCATCTGAACCTATGATATAAGACATCATATCACAAAGAAAATCATGCATAAGTACTTTGAATATACTGGTATACTTAGTGAGGTAGGATAAAATGCATGGGTTCATATGCATACATAATAATAAATGAATAACATGAGTATTACTAAGTAAGAGTACATGCATGAATACATAGATTGTAACTGAGATCATGCTAATACTGAATACTAAAGTGGAATACTGATACCTGATATCTGAGTTTATAAATACTGTATTACTAATTATTTAAATAATTGTTTCTGATAGTTCTGAATACTGTGGAACCATACTGAGTTTTGTACTGAGCTGAGTGAGTATGTTTGATAGTCCTGAATCTGTAGAACTGAACTAAGTTCTATTCTGAGACTAAGACTGGAACTGAGACTATGGGAGGTAATCTTCTAACTGACATGCCCCTTCTCTAATTGATTTGGGGTCTAACCTGTAACCCCAATTGGAAGGGTATCAATACCATGCCACTGGTAAGGACAAGTTGTGAGTTAAATCTTTCTAACAGGAAGCTCTTCTGTCAACCCTCACTGATAAGAAAAACCCAATTGAGATATATCAACCCTAATAATATCTGCCAGGAAGATATATCAACCTACGCTGTCTACGTAGTTTTGGAACACAAGGATTGCTTCTAAGGATCATACCCTCTATTAGCAGGTGAGTCCTCATCCTTGGGTTCACTCGGTGCTAAATCCTGCTCCCAACTGAAATCAAAACTGGACTAAGTTCTAAACTATACTATGCTGGATTGAGCTATTACTAATATTATTATATGACTGAACTGAACCATGTTCACTGAGTTTCGTTGACAGATAGAATACGACTAAATTCTGTTAGCTGATTGAGTTTACCGAGGTCTAAACTAGATACTAAATTATACTGGACTAATATGGATTCGACTGAGTTTTCTAAGTTCTATAACTGATTGAGAGTACTATTGATTGTGTCATGACTGATACTATTCTATGACTGACCATGGATCTAGGTACTCAGCTAAATTATCAGGTACAAGTACCCCCAGGACTTAATAGCATTAATTAAGAGATAGAGCAATATATAAAATATGTAAACTATGGACTTGATCGTCATTCATTCATTGGGGCATTTTGACAAGCGCTTGCATGATCTAACTTGCACATAATCTAACTAGACATGATTTAATTCTCTTAATAGTTCACATGAACAATTTATCAAGCACTTGGTGAGCATAGTGTATGCACATAGTATAGAACAACAAGTGAGCATCATAATTCATCTCTAATTTCACAAGTCAAGGGTTTATCATGGATTCACATGAATCTACGCATATAATTATCAATTTCACACGATATATATATATATATATATATATATATATACATATAAAATTATAAATTAAGAACTTAATCAAATAGCAATCATGGATACACTTTAATTACAACTATTGAAAAACATAAAATCAATTACTTGAAGTTCAAAAGAGTTTCTTGGACTCCAAGGGTGGAAGGAACCCTTGGATGAACACTTCACATACCTTGATGCTTGATTTTGAGAAGATTGATGTTAGAATAGATTGATGGTAGAATTCTTTAGATTTGAATCTTGAATTGCAAACCCTAAGGTTTGTTCTTAAGATATTTTGAGAGAAAGTGAGAATACTTTTGTGAATTATGGATGAATTTCATATCTTTGGGGGCTGAAGGTTAGGGTAAAAGACCCAAATACCCCCAAGAATGCGTTCATTTAATATTGAAAATTGGGTTACTGACGCATAGGTCAATGTGGTGCGTCGATGCCATCAATGCGATAGCCAATGCGTCGCACTATATTCACATCGATTCACTAGAAGTAGATGGTGGTAGCTACGGAAAATAGTAATCAATGTGATAGTCGACGCGGCGCACTAAAATCATGTTGATTCACTATTTTGGGATTCCAAAGAAGCTTTAAACAAAGTTTACAAAATCAAAAACTTGTCTGGAAAAACCTGCGGATATTTCTAATCATGAATCAACCTAAACATCTACATTTAATGGATGTAAAGGTTGAGAAATAATATTTCCAACCTTCGTAGGCTAAAATGACATTAAGTCTAAGTACTTAGTTAAAATATTCTAAGTCTGGGACCCCTTGACAAGCCTAAAGGATTGAATTAAGCTTAGGATTTTTATGGGGTCTTACAGTATCCCATAATTGTGTTATCGAGGTATGATTGTGGTATGTAATTATCTACTATGGCATACCCCCATTACTTTTGTGATGTTTCTCTGATTAGAAGGTACGATCATACTTTTTTTGCATGATCATAGGAACCAATCATCTGACGGCATGTTTTCGTAGTTATTATGGGGAACCTTTCCTATGATCAAAAGATACAATCGTACCTCTATTGCATGATAGTAGGACAAGTCATCTTATATATTTAGTGCACCTGTTTAAATTTTTCAAAAATTGATTCTAACTTTTTTTGATGTAGTAATATGGCACCAAGGCATAAATAAACCTACTGAAGGACATCCCTAAGAAGAGGGCACCCAAGGACATACCTCTGACCTCGAAGAGTAAGTCGAACAATTCTACTAAGAGCGAGGTGGACTTCTCTATTATTTTATCTGATTTTGAACAACACTCATCTCAAACCAAAAGGGGCTAGGCCAGTGAACTTAAAAAGTAAAAGGCCAAGGCAACCACATCTACGTCCTTTTTAGAAGAAGTCACCCCCATAAATCTTTCCTAGTCTAAAGAGGAAATAATAGATGCATACGTAGATGAGGGTGAGCATAATGCTGAGGAGATTATCTTCTTAAATAAAGATGGGGCATCAAACCCTAAATCTTCTGAGGCTTCTACTGCTGCGGCACCACTTCAAAGAGGTGCTCACCCTCTATGTTGGGTGGCCCTAAAATCATTGGACTACTACATTGATGGAATTTCACTAAATGATCGAGGAAAAAATAGGATCATTCTAGAGGTGCCTAGATGTTTCTAGAATCTCTTCAGAAGGTCCCAAAGTTGGTGTAATGCTTTAAAAATATGAGTTGAGATGGATGACCAGACTCCTTATGAATTATGGGCAGAAGTTAGTGTAAGAACTTTATGCTAACTAAGAGGTGATACTGAAGAATATGACCCCTTTGGGAAAGTAAAAATATATGAAAAAGGATTCTAGACTTGACACCATCCAACTTTTGTAACTAAAGTTGATAAGTTCATCAAGGCTACCTCAAGTACCTTATTTGGAGAGGAATTTGAACCTATCGAGGAGACTCTAAAGTATGATTTTTGTATGAATGATTTGAAAAGAGTAAAAAACTATGCAAGGATGACCAGTTAATGTATTATCGGTGGCTGGAAGACCACTTTGCTAAAAATGATGAGAATGCTTTGTGGGTCAATAAAGCATCAATTTATTAGCACACATTGAAGTTGACAACCAAGGTGGTGGTCGGCGGTGAGACACCGCATTGTACCTATATCTAATGACAACACATTAGGGGTGACAAATACGGGGTTAGTTATTGCACTTATATCGAGATTGGAGTTGAATATTCCATAAATCATCATGGGGTGATAAAAACTAAGGTGCTACAGTTTAGAACCACTTTGCCATTCTTGTCTCTTGTCAACAATTTATTGTGGAACTCAATTGTTTTTACTATTAATGCCATGGAAAGATTTATACAACCCTCGATGCTTGATGATATAGCTCTGATTAACATTACGAGCAACCCGACTGCTTAAGATTAATATATAAAGATTACTGATATTATTGGGAGAGTCTTTCCTATTGAGATTTCAATATCTGAATCCATTTCTACTTTCTCTTCATTACAACCTACTATAACACCATTACAAGCATATACATAAGCTCTATCCAATTACACATTGATACAAACTTCTCACTTGGAGTAAATTCTAAGGACACATGTGGTGCATGATGCACAAATTAAAAGATTTAAAGTAGGGGTCAACCCCTATGTGGATGATGAAATCAAGGATACAGTGTGGGAAGTGTAGATCCACTTTGGTAGATTGGAAAGTTGGATCTCAACTATAGATTATAATATCTAGTCTTTGGACATAGGAACCCTTACTGCTGATATGACCATCCTAAAAGAAGTATCTTGGATTCTTATTAAGATGACCATGACTATTTCACCTTCTTCACTTTCACATATGCCTTCACTAGCAGATCTTGTGGTGGATGTGGACTATATAGTACCGAACTTCTATACTAGACCATCTTAGGTTAAGTGTAATGATAAAAACTCAATAGAGATTGGTATGGAATTATAGCATTAGAGGAATACGTACCAAAACAAAAGAGAAAAGGAGAGAAAGAAAAGAATGAAAGAAGAAAAAAAAGAGTAAGGGATGATGCACATACCCTTGAGGAAGTTTTACCAGAGAAAGATGAGATACCACCAATAATTGAGGTGGTGGAGTAGGGTTTGAGGGTAACATAGACTACTCCAATTGTTGAGACATTAATTGCACCAACTGCCACTATTCCCAATATAGTTGAGAGTGCCCCAACTATAATTGAATCCATAGAGGTAGTAGAGAATGGAAAGGTCCTATCTCAGAAATTGAAAAATAAATGAAAATAAAAAAGAAAGAAAATTAAACTTCACCCAGAGTCTAAAGAATTAAAAAATTGAAAGAAATAAGATGAGAAAATTAAAAATAGAAGCCAAAGTGTAGTGTCAAGGAGGGTTAGTCACTATATCCATATATACCATCCCTACCAATGAACCTATATTACAAGTTAATAAAGTCCTATAGTGATCCTAATCTGAATGACCAAAAGCTAAGGCTTGTAAAATATTGACAAGCCTATAGTACTAAACAAACATGACTAGACTTCCTTGTTAGAGAGAGAGATTTAATTTTATACCTATTGTGCTTTACATTACATATGATAAGTGTGGGAACTCTTTGTTGTGTGGGCATAAGGCCTATATTTTGGTCTGTGCTTGGTCAGGTAGTGTCTTTTGTCAAAGGTGTTAGGTTGTGTCCTACTAATGTAACTTCCACGTCTTAATTCCATTGTGTTATGGTGTTTAGTTTGTATGTTCATAACACTTGTTGATTTTTAAATATCATTGGAGAGTGTTGACCTATGATTTTCTTTAGGCATGCTAAAAATTTGATTTTGATAAGTGTTGGACTGTCATAGTATGTTTAGTTTCTCTAGGTGTTAAGCATCTTTTGTTTGTTTACTGTATTATATTTTCCTAGGGACATGGAAATGTTCTATGTTGAGGGTGTTGATGTACCATGAAATTTATAGCACTTGCGACTACAAGTACAAAAGTATTTTTCTATTGATATAATTGGTTTTGAATGATTACAGAATAAATAGGCTCGGAGAAGAAAAGTGCTGAAAAGGGACTAAAATGGATCAAACATGGGATGAATGACTATGGGATCCAACCATGGTCATACAAGGGCTATCATACCAAGATCTAGAGGGTTGTTTCTTAGAAATTAATCAGATGGAAGGGTTACACGATAATGGTTTGATACCATGACCATACCAAGTTATTGAAGGAATGTATCAAAATTTCAATATGCAGTTGTTAACTAGAAGAAAGATCAGATGATAGCATCTCACGAATGTACTTTGGTTACACGATCATGTATGAGGTCCTGGGAAGGAACTCTAGATTTGTTAGTTTTAGTCGTTGAAGTGTAGGATGATAAAATGATAATATTATATCATTGTATTTTGATAAATAGAGTTGTACTGACAATCTTACCATCAAAGTCCTGAAGATGATAAAGTCCATGGGCTAAACACAAGAACTCAAGGATGATCATGGATTTTAACAACGGTCGTACCTTTCTATTGTCCGAGGCCACCGACCGAGATTTCCTATTTTATTTGGGATATGATTTATTTTGTCTATAAATAATCTTATAAGGTTATTTGTATGAGGTCCACTACTTTATATTTTACAATATTATATCATGAGATTCTAAGGAATATTCTAGGAATTTTACGAACATCGTTTCTAGGGTTTTAATTCAAGTTGGTAGTATAGAGTTTAATTCTTATTTTAAGTTCATAATCATGTTTTCATATATGAATTCTTATTGTGTTTTTGATTTTATTAGTTGCTAATTACCATAACTAGGGTGGTGGTAACCATTAGGAATTAACAAACGGGTAAAGTGCAAATCAATTCTAGACTAGTGGACTTGCATGTATTGGTATTTCCTTCGTTATGAATTCTTTTATAAAGATTGAAAGTGTTAGTAACTCGCTTTTATTCTAAACTCTCTCGAGATAAAGGTACATATTAGGAAATAGAAATAACAATAAAGAATTAAAGCTATCAATCTTCATCTAATAACTTGAACCGTAACACGGATAGTTAATCTGGGATCACAAATAAAGGTTAGTAGCGCGACACTCAAAGACCGAGAGTCGAAGAGTGAAATTTATCTGATCAAGGCTGAGAGACATTTATATGAACCTATATTGTTAAATTTTTCATGCAACACATCAGAAGGTTTTCTAGCATGAGTAGCTTGTGTAGTTATGAAATCATACCGATCATAATCCTAGTGCTTTGTCATATTTATTACAAATCTAACAACCAAAATATTAATATTACTCCCTTGTTTCACAAAGTACCCCTCTATTATACTTATTTGCAAGTTACCTGGACAAATACTTGAGTAGAATTTGACCTATTACTATTGGGACTGACCTCAATCTTACTGGATTCTATATTTGATTAAACGACCGCTTCATACTTTTTTGGGAGGTGTAATTTGGGTGACATCAATAGAATAGTTCTTTTGCATTCATTAGATTTTGAATAAGTCTGGAGGGTTTGATCGCAAACATAGAAAAATGGCAAGTTTGCTAGTGGAACTTTAGCTTGAGCAACCATGTTTTGGCCTTTGCATTCTCGAGGCTTGTCCATATTTGCAAAGATGAAGAAAACATGGCCTTCGCATTCCCAGGATGGCATTCACATTCATGAAGGGTGATTTGGCAGACCTATCCAAACAAGCTCCTTCACATTCAAAGTAGATTGCTACGTTTATGAAGGTTGGCCGATTTAGGTGTTGTGGTCATTATGGGGTCTTCATATTTATAAATAAGGGACCCTTGGAAGTATTTAAAGTTGTGGAACCTAATTTTCAACTATTGTTTTTAAGTCCCAACTTCATAAAATCCCTAGAGAGCTTATTGAGAGTGGAGTTTGATTATTGGATGATCAGTGTGAATTAGAGATGTTGTTTTGGTTATTTTATCTTTGATATTTTCGTAAGTTTATGTCCAAATTTTTGATTTATTTTCTAGTTTAAATTTAAATCCCTAGTTACTTCATACGGTAATTTAGGGATCATTTGTACTTGGATTTCACCCATTATTGAAGGTAAGTTATCACTAAGCATAGTCAGATATTTTGATAATTTCAAAGTTGTGATTCCATAAGTAGGCCTTACAAGAAATTTTTACCTTCATTTTGGATCCATAGAAATTATGTGCAATATTGTTATTTTTTTTTTGTAATGCATTAATTACCTTTTTGATAACATGGCAACATAGAGGCTTCTTTAAAGGGAAAAACTTTGATTTAATGGGCTTTATCGAGCTTTCAGCAACATCTAGGTAATCTATGCTTAATTTATTCCTATATTGAGATTTATTGTGATATTTTATAACCTTTTTCTAGTAATGGGTAGGGTTTTGTAGGTTGGTTGTATGTTTTATGACTTTTGAATTATTTAGCCGCTAAGAAAGCTATTTTATATAGAATTTGGGATCATTCTTCCTCCTTTGTGTTAGGTTGTTATTTCAAAACTATTTTTGACTTTCTTTATATTTAGTAGTCTAAAATTGGAGCCTTAGATTACTTTTGGGTAGAAAATTACCTTAGTATGAACTTTTAAGATTAGTAGCGAGCCCCACCGACCCTCTTTTAAGTTGAGCATCTAAATTAGACTTTGTAGTCATGGAAGGCCTTTTTCTGTTACCTAAGAATATCATGAACCTTAAAATGATATAGACACCTTTTGACCTTTGGATAAACTTGTTACCTTGAACTTTCTTACTTGTTTTATTTGAAGTTCGACAATTACAATTCATATGTGATACTTTTATATGATGGTACAAACTCTAGTTCTAGTTCAAGTCTAACATTTATGATCCGTTTATGACATTATTATGGTGATATCTCTCTTCAGTTCTAGTTTAAGTATAACATTATGATTTGAAGGGAATTTTTGATATGGTCTCTCTGGTGTTCACTTGAAGTTATAGTCATCAGTACTCTCTTCTATTTTTTCATCCACTGATTTCATATGGACTCAACAAGGTTTTCCTTTATTTATTTTCACCTTAGGGGCTAATGGAAGTATTGTTAGAAGTCCAATTAATTAGTAGTTAGACTATATTTATTTTTATTTATTTTATTCCCATATTTGATGTTGTATTTTAGGTATAATATATATCCATGACTTTATATTACTTTCTCGGATTTTATTATACTTTTGTTATGATTTAGCTCAGTTGAATGATGATGTCTATTGAGTATCCATTGCTTTGCTACTCATGTTTCACTTCTGCATCTTTGTTTGATATAGATTTGGGTAAATTTATAGACACTAATTTTCTATCTTTCTTGCCTTGGGATTTAGATATAGGATGAGATTTTTGAGCCAAAGTTGATCCTCTTACCCTTTACTACTTTTGGAAAGTGTTTATATTTTTGAGACTACCTATATTGGGTACTATTTACTACTCTTATTCTTTTAGATTTTAGTGGCTCTTGTACCGATATTACTAGGTTGTGGGATATTCTCTTTGAGCATCTCCATCTTTTCCTTGTATTTTAGTAATTCCATTGTGTTTTATGTTATTAGGTATTCTACTTGCTTGATTAGATTTTGTATTCTCTAATATTTTACCATTTATCTTGTTAAATGCCGTTCTAGACTATGGTTTTGTTTACCTCTTGGTGAGTTAAAGTAGATTCTATAATAACTTGATAAATTGGGTCATGAAAAATTAATATCTAATCCTAGGTTTACTTTTATTATTGTTATAAGAGTAAGTGTCTTGTAGAGTCCCACAAATCAGTCCGATGATGTTCGCATCCTATCTTTCGAAGGCTATAGGGCATTCTGAGGAAAAATACATCTTTTTTATTCATTTTTGTAGATTTAATATATGCTCATTTTAAAAGTTCCCATTGTTTCACTTTTTTATAAATAGTTAGGATGCGAACTATGCTGATTGGAAATGAGGACCTTGAGCCTACAACTCGAGAACACACTTGAGGCCATGGATGACCTAGAGGCCAAGGTCAGGCTAGAGCTATAGCTTTATCTAGAGGTCAAGACAAGGATCCTTCACGACATCATGTCATTTCTCTTGAGGTAGAAGTAGCTCTAGAGATTCCACTATGCTAGTCATGATGATCTAGGGGGCAGCCTAAGCTCTACTAGAGTTTATTTATTCTTCAATGCTCAAAGATACCTTTTTTTAGTTGGTGGGATTAGTAGGTGGTGCATCGTATGATGGATCTCAGTCAACAGACCAGAGTAGTACTGATTTATGAGTTCTACCTACAATTGTTACTCCTAGAGTAAATATTCCTCCTACACCAGTAGTACCACAGACAGTAGTGGCTCAACCAGCTATGACAGTCGAGGACTAGAAAATGTTGGGCCATTTATTGATATTTACTTCACTCAGGTTTCTAGGGCCCTAGGAAAGGATGTATTTGAGTTTTGGACTAGTTATGCTGAAGGCTCTATAATTTAGTATCATCGAGGTACATGGAGTAGACCACACTATTTTAAGTTAGAATTATATGTAAGGCATTAGTTGATAGTTAATGTTGAATCCAAGCTAGCTGGATCTATACCTATGGTATGTAGTCAGTTTACCGAGGCTTTCTTGGAGAAGTATATGACTCACAACCTTCGAGATCATAAGAGAGATTAGTTTAACAGTATGAAGAAAGGTTTTATGATAATTGTAAAGTATGAGGAGAGATTTCATGTATTGGCTAGATGTGCTATTGCGATCTTACCTACAAAGTATGAGTGGATTTGGTGTTTTGTTAGGGGGATGAGACTTCCTGTTTGCATAACTAGTCCTAGTTTTGTTGCTACTGGTAGGTATACATCACGAGGTCTAAGGGGTGGTAATAACAGGTAATATCCGTAGGGCAGCTTTAGTAGGAGTGATCTGGGGTTGATATATGCACCCAAGTGTAATTATTCGAGCTTATTTAACCTTGTTTTGAGGACTACTTATGTGCTTAAAGTGTTAACAATGGTATAATTGAGAATCATAGTGTTAAAGTAATTAGTTACAAGGTTTAAGATTAAATTGAATCAAGTCTAGAGTCAAACAATAAGTTAAAGATCAAAAAGGGCAAAACTAGTTCTTAGCTTAAGTTTCTAGTTCGTTGTCCTTGACATTATGCTGTTTGGAGCTCTAATTCATGGTGTTTAATGCTACAAGATGCTTGGTGAGTTGATTATGATGATATAAGGATGATACAAAAGCTGTAATTCAAGTGGAAACAACACCAAAAGGTTTGGATGAAAGGACAAGTGCATGAAACAAGTTTAGGAGTCAAATTGAGGTCATTAATGCATGTGGCATCATGGACCTTGGTCCATGCTATGAAATCTGCATTGTGGTCATAGATATAGATTACAAGGTGAATTTACAATGTGTCACTATGATGAGGACACGTCGTACTGTCATGATCCAACCCGAGGCCTTGGCCGCGACGGGCATCCCGAACTATCAAGGTTCGAGACACCCCTATAACTCCCCAACCCACTGGTGATATTGTCCACTTTGGACCCAGTCTCTCTCAATTTTAAAATTCATCACTAGGGATTAAGTCTTTCTTACTAATATACCAAGCATCCCTCCTGTGGTTTGCCGATGTGGGACTCCTTCCTAAGTTAGGGTGTTACATACACCCCCTTATGGACTCAGCGTCCTCGTTGAGGTTTACCCCACCGAATGGGATTTCCCTACACTCAGGACTGAGGTTTCCCCTTCCTTACTAGGATTTTCTTACACTCAGTTTGAACTCAGACCCACATAGACAGGGACGACACAAGAGTGGCTCTGATACCATTCTGTCACGACCCGAGCTGAGGCCCTGTCTGCGATGGGCATCTCGAACAATCAAGGCCCGAGACACCCTTGTAACTCCCCAACTCACTAGTGATATTATCCTCTTTGGGTCCAGGCTCGCATAGCTTTAAAATGCGTCACTAGGGAGTAAGGCTTTCTTACTTATATACCCAACATCCCTTCTGTGTTTTGCTGAAGTGGGACTCCTTAAGTTGGGGTGTTACACGCACACCCTATTCCATTGAATAGATGGGGCGACGCGGACCTTTTCTACTAAATGACCAAATTGTTCTCCTATAAATAAGACACTTGAACTTAATGCTAAACACCTTGGACGACTTTTAAACTTTGAGAAGGGATGGAAAAATCTTCAAATAGGGTTTTAATTTCATTACTTTATATTATTTTTGGATTTTATCATGTATTCATCTATGGTGATTATGACTATCTCCATGAATGGCTAAATGCCCCTTTTTTTGAGGTTATGGTAAAGACCATGATTACTATTGCATTGAATTTATTTGATTTTTGTTGCTTATCATATTTTATTATTTATTTATCCTTTTTTAACTATTGTAAGAATTAACAACCCTTAGAATACATACATTGTCATCTTTGAGAACTCAAGAGGGGGAATAAGAGGATAGAACATGGGGTTAAATATAATAGGATTACAATTTTCTACAGAATGAAGTTGTAATTTGCATGTAGGGTAGAGATGTACCTATGTGACCTATTTGGTTCACTACAGATGAAATATATATTTTTGTTTAGCTGAGTTCTCACATCCCTTCTCAACGATGTAGTTGTGGGGCTAAGTTAGATAGGTTATTGAGGCTCGAGAGACCATGATCATAATATCAACCCCGTGATCAACAACCAAGATAAGTAATATAGCCAATGAAGTTCAATATCTTAGTATGATTACTTGTAGAGCCTTAACCCTGAGTTTCCCCTTATTAATAGTCTATGAAATTTGTTTTTATGCATTGTCCACTTTATTGTTAGTCAACAAGTCAACAAACTCTTTTGGGTTACTTTCACAGCAATTTAATCTTAACTGTAACCAAAACTTGATAGTTGTTAAAATAAGTCCTTGTGGGATCGATACTTTGATTCTAAAGTGCCACTTTACTACTTGGTGAGACCACGTACACTTGCATGTGTGCTTCGATGCAAAAAGTTTTTGGCGCCGTTGTCAGGGACTTGTAATTTGACAAGTACTTTAGTTTTAGTTTTACTCTTTAGATTTATTTGGTAATTTTCACTTGGTTTTGGTTCTTACTTTGTAGGAAGTAGGTTAATATACTTGTAAGCTAGCAAGGGATATATAATTGGTTTGACCAAGCCCCAAACTCGAGCAATGCTTCCAAAAATTGAGGAGAGAAGCAATTCTTCTCGACCACATTTCGCTAATCCAAGAAAACAAGATAATCCTACCCTTATGGATGTAGATCCACCATCCTGCAAGAAAAATCATGAAGTGGAAATACCACTTGCTGTTGGAGGTAACTTTGAGCTTAAATAGAACATGGTGCAACTTTTGATCAGTAGGGAACAGTTTATTGGGCTTTCACATAAAGATCTAAAAGTCCACCTATTAAACTTCTTGGAGATCAGTTCCACATTCATCCAATGGGTGTGTTATCTAACTATGTTTGGCTGTAAATATTCCCCTTTTTACTATTGGGAAAGGAAAGAAGTGGTCGAATGCTGATCCAACAAGTTCAATCACAACCCGGGATGACTTAGCCCCAAAAATTCCTCATTCGATTCTTTCCATTAGGCAAGACTGCAAAATTATGTAGTGAGATTGTGAGCTTCAGACAGATGCTTGATAAGAACTTATATCATGCTTGGGAGAGGTTTAAAGCTTTTCTTTAGGACTTTCCACATTATCAATCGTCCAATAAGATACTATCTCACACTTTTGTTAAGGCACTCGATCACAACACAAAAATTTTCCTAGATTTAGCTTTAGGTGGTCAAGCATTAGAGTTGATGTATGATTAGCTATACACCTTGTTGAATCAGATTGCTTAAGGAAAATTTAATTGGAATGGTGATACCTTTAGAGGTTCAATGCAATGCAGGTATGATTAAAGTTGACTATGTTACAACCTTGGCCACTCAGCTCTCAGCCATGTAAAATCAAATAATGAACCAACTAAGTAAATTAAGTATGAATCAAACTGCAGCTCAAGTGAATGCAGCGCAACAGAACAAAAGTTGGTGTGAGGTTTATAGAAACAGTAGTCATTCGACAACTATGTGTGTTTCAAATCCTGAGTCAGTGATGTTTTTGGGTAATACTTAAAGGAAAAATTATGGGAACACTTACAATTAGAAGTGGCATACTCAACCATCAATTCTATCATGGAACAACCATCAAGAACAATTTCAGCATCAACAACAACAAAATATGCAGGACAACAACATAGAGGATATTTTAAAGAAAATCATGGCCACCCATTAACAAATGGCTTCCTGAAATAAAAGTTCAACAAACACTGCAAAAGAATTTTGAATACCAATTTGGGGAAATGCAGGCACAAAATGCCAGGCCTTACGGTGGTTTGCCAAGTGATAATGAATCTCTTAAACAAGTAATGACAATCACTTTTAGGAATGGTAAAAATCTTAATGAAGAACCTCAAAACAAAACTAATGAGGTAGAAACGCAGTTGGTTCCTCAACAGGTAGTTGTAAAAGTTGCTTAAAATTTGAAAACGTATGAGTACTCAAAAACAAAAGTTGCTAAATAGGTGAAGGGGATACCACCGCTACCTTTCCCACAGAGGCTTAGAAAAGCAAAGGAGAATAGATGCTTTAAGAAGCTCTTTGTTACGTTCGGAGAGCTACACATTAATCTTCCTTTTTTTGATGTTTTATAGGGAATGACTAAGTACACTAAGTACTTGAAGGATATGGTCACTGACAAAGTTAAGCTGTAGGATATTGATACAGTAGTGTTTACTAAGGAGTATAGCTCTAGGGTGATGTAAAAGATGCCTAAAAAGCTTAAAGATCCGGTCAAATTGTCAATAATGAGGTAGTCTACACACTTAGTGATTTAGGGGTAAGAATTAATATGATTCCCCTATATTTGTTCAATATGTTGGCCTTGGGAAAGCCAAGACTAAGCTTTGTTATACTTTAATTAGCGGACCAGATCCTAGCCCATCTTGAAGGAATCATTAAGGATGTTCGAATCAAGGTTGGTAAGTTTATTTTTCTTGTTAATTTTATTGGTTTAGATTTTTAGGTAGATGAAAGAGTACAATTCTTCTTGGGACGTCCTTTCTTGGTAACGAGAGGAGTATTGAAAGATATGAGAGAGGGCAGACTCACAATGAGGTTGGATGATAAAGCGATAGTTTTCAAAGTTCACAAACAACTCAACACACTATCCCATTATAATGATATGTGCATGATTACAGTGATTGTAGGGGATAAGTGTGGGGTGTGGAGTTTATTCCACCAAAGACCACTTCAGATTTCCTTATTGAGCTATCCAAGCCACAAATACCTCTTGCCAAACTAATGCAGATTGATGAGCCCAAAAAGGCTATTATTGAGAGAGATATTGACTAAGAGATTTCACACTTATGAGGTAAGAAATGAATAAGAAGGTGGCCTCTAAGTAGGAGAAAAAGGATGAATGAAAATGGTTAAGTATGATGTGGGTCATGTTGTGACACTAAATTAGGCGCTGCTAAGGAGCAACCCAGGTTAAGGTAGGTATTTATTTTTTAGTATGTTTTTACTTCATGTAGTTTTTTCTTTTGTTGAGTCACAGGTTGATGGGATGTCTAAGTATCGGAAAACTTAGCTAAAGTGAATGGCGAAGACTGAGTGTGGGGTCCCTAAACCCTAGGAACTTATGTCAAAAATATAGAAAAGAATTAAAAATGGAAAAAACTTGATAAGAAATTTAGCATGTTGCAAAGATAAAATAGAACCCCAATTTAGATTTGAAGAAAGATATTATAAGAAAAGAAAAAGACATAAGAAATATAAGAAATATAAAAAATCATTCTTTGTATTTTTTTACTTTATTTATTTAAGCCATATTTATAATATTTTGGTGGATATCTAAATCTGATTTTATCATAATTAGGTGGTATGTGTCTCATTCTTCTGGATTTTAAATAGATTATTAATTTTTCTTTAATACGAGATATTAATTTAATTAGGTAGGCTAATCTTTGTGGGTTTTCTTTTGTTGAGGAGTAAATTTCAAAATTATGGGGAGATATTCTTGTTGGTGCTTTATGTGGTTGAAAGATGCAAGTGTTTTAGAATGCAAAAAGCATATTGATGGTGTGAATTACTACTTTTAAGACTCCTAGACTCTATTTTATGACTTTTGTACTAGTTGGCTTAATGTTGAAATCATGCGATTGTTTCATTAAAAGTCTATAATGATCATACTTGAGTTGAGCATGTGCCATGTGTGTGTGAGGTAGTTGTATATTCCTTGTTGAATGTAATGTCTAGAACTTTCCTGGTGTGTATGAAAAGAGAAATAAAGAGAGTGGGTTTAGGCGATGATAAACACATTTCTTTGATAGCCTTGTTTTATACCCTCTTTTACCTACCCTTTTGCATATTCCTAGTTAGCCCCATTAAGCCGTTAAATTATTTTCTTTGGCAGCCTTATATGTAGCCTGTATCCCTTTGTTTGATTGCCCGTAATTTTATCAAAAGCTCCTAATTTCTTTAGTGTAAAATTAATTTGGTTAAGGAGTTTGAAATTCAAGTAAGGAAAAGGTGAAATTAAAGCTCCAAAATAATGCCTATTGGTGTTGAAAATTGATATATATGGTGGTTGGGAGTTATATAATGAGAAGAATAAAGATTGTTCAAATTGAATAATGTGTACATAGAATACTCCCACCATAGTATATGTGAAAGATCTTAATGAGGTGGGGTAAAATAAAAGATGTGGGTAAATACAATATTGTAAATGGGTTGTTAGAGGTGAATTAAATGAAAAGTTTGATGTATTAAAGAGGTTAGAGAAGATAGTCACTATTCTTGATCAAAATAGTTCCTACCCGTCCCTTAGCCTACATTACAACCACTAAAGACCTACTTGATCCTGAGCTTTAACACTCTGACATTACTAAAATACTATACTAAGGGCAAGGCTATGGTTTATCTTAGGTTACTTGTGAATTATTTGAGAGGGTGAGCATAATTTAATTCTTATACCCATATATGATAAACAACATCTAAGTGAGTGGTTAGGGGTAAATCTCTTATGGTGAGGGAACATATTTGATGATAGTTATGTTAGTTGTATGATGTATTCGATTGAGCAATATGTATGAGTTTTCCAAATTGGTGAGTTAATTCTTGTGGCTAAGATGTGTTGGAGTAGTATTTTTCAACTTTTAATTATGTGTATAACATGCTTAGTGTAAGGACTTCCATTCTGTGTAGTCATTGTAGTATTATCTTGAGTGTCTTGCTTGGAATAAAAGTTTGGAGTCATATCAACTTATGATGCTTAAAGTAAAGATTTATTTAAGGATGAAAAATGATTTAAGCATTATCAATACCTTATGATGTTTTAAACATGAAATATGACTTGTAAACATTGGTCTTGAAAAAAAAAGTTAAGGGTTTTGATGCCTAGTGATGAGTAACGCTTGCTCTCACTTAGACTTGTGTTTTTACATGATATTGGTGATGATTTGCACATGTGGGAGATTGTTGTTTGTGTTTTAATAAGTAAGTCATAAGTAACCCTAAGATTGATGATTTCTACTTTGATTTTGGACTTGGTAAAAGCATGCCCACAAAGTGTTTATAAAAATATCTAGTTACATGTTGATTATGTTTTGAAAAAGGGAAATGGTCCAATGAGTATGAGGGATTGGTAATGGTATTGTAAATACTTTGTTATACTTGTAATTAGCTAGTTATGACTTTGTTGATTTTATAGCTAAAAGGGTTAAAGTCCCCAAATATGAACTTAAATTGTGTTGGATTAAAGTGTGTCATAAGAATGCTAACAAAAAACGAATGGTTTTGTAATGGTTTTGATGACCACAAATTAAATAAAATGATGAATGTAATTAAGGAATTGACCTATTTAATAATTTGAATGACAAATGCTTCCATGAAGACCTTGTGGTCATATATGGTGTTGAATTGGCTACATGGGCTAAATTACTTAAGTGTTGACTTGAGTAGATGTTGATGTATCAACAAAGGGTTAGAGTCCCAATGTCGACTAATGATAGTCGTGACAGATTGATGTTGGAGTCCCTTGCCTGATAACATCGCTTAACGTTAAAGTCCCTTTCCTAATGGAGTTGGTTGAGGCTAAAGTCCCTTTCCTAATGAATCTCTTGAGGTAAAAGTCCTTTGTGTAATTAAATGGATTAATGTTAGAGTTCTTTTCCTAAAAAAATGACTTGAGGTAAAGATCCTCTTGCTTGATATGATTGGGAAGTTCAATTCTTCCAAATTATGTGGGTGAAAGATAGAGTCCTCTACTTCATGACTCGTGTTTGAGTGCATTAAGAATTCTTGCTAAGTCTTAATTCTATTTGGCATATTTATATATCTACATGTATGCCTATGTATATGAATATTGTTGAATATGATGTTTTGACTTGATTTTCCTTATCCTTGAGTTACATGCTAGTGCTTCAACTTCTAACCATCTCCCGACAATATGTCCTAATGCGACATAGAGGCTAGAGCTTCTTCTTCTCTTCCTGTGCAGTGAATAGGTGATCAAAGTATTTTGTATGTTGGCTTGAAGTGGTGAGCTTCCATACTTTAGAAGGCATATATTTCAAAGTCTCTTATATTCTATCTTAGACTTATTTAGATTTTGTTTGGCTATCTAAGGGTATTGTCCTAACATATATAGATAGAAATTGGATTTGTGTAGAGGCATTGGGGATGACAGTGGACTTGGGTATGTTTCTTAGTATGTTGATGTAAATGAAATGTTTAGACCTTCTTTAATTTATGATTATTAGTCTTCTTTATGCTATCTTGTTATATGTATCAGAGTTTATCTGATATTTATGGATTCATGTGATGGTTAGGTTGGGCTAACGGGGGATCTTCTATTTATGATGGGTTTGAGGTGCCCATATGATAAGTCCTGGTTTTGGGTTGTGTCACATACGGTCTTGGATTGATTTTCCAATATTATTACCTTAGATATTCCTAACATACTCTGGTTCTGAGGTAAGGTTATTTTACCTACATGCCAACACAGATTATTTCTTATGTCGGGCTAATAAATTGATGTCGATGGGTTGTAAGTTCTATGTTGCTTATGGTGATGATGTTAGTGCGAAGGTTCCTCTACTTGGTTCTATTTTTATTGCCCATAGGTTTCCTAATGATTTCCTTATATACCTTCCTAGACTTCCTTTTGAGTGTGATTTTGAGTTTTCTATTGATCTTGAGCAAAGCACCTAACCTATTTCCATGGAACCTTCGATATGGATCCTATTGATCTTAAGGTGTTCAATCCTCAACTTTAGAATCTCTTGAATAAAGGTTTTATTAGGCTAACTATATCTCCTTGTAGTGCTTCTATCTTGTTCACTAAGAAAAAAGGATGGTTTTGTGGGTATGTGCATCGACTATAAGCTGATAGATATGGTGATAGTGAAGAATGGATATCCTATGGTTCATATTGATGATTTATTTGACCTGGTTTAGGGTGCAACAATTTTATCTAAGATTTACTTAAGATTGCCTACCACTAGTTGAAGATTTGGGTAGAGGATATACTTAAGACAACCTTCAGGACATACTATGGTTATCATGAGTTCTTGGTGATGCCTTTTGGGTTGGCCAAGTCCCTAGCAGTGTTCATGGACATAATGAACTATATATTCAGGCCCAACTTAGAATCTTTCATTGTCGGTTTCATCAATGATATACTTTTCTATTCGATGGGTAAAGAGGAGAATGAGCAACATTTGAGGATTGTGCCACAGGCCTTGAGAAACCCAAGGTTTTTTTTCCAAATTATCAAAGTGTGAGTTCTAGTTAGAGTCTGTGATATTCTTAGGGAATATTGTGTCAGAGGATTGGATTATGGTGGATCCAAAAATGGTTGAGACTATTCGTGATTGGGCCAGGCCTATACCTCTAGCAAAAGTTCATAGTTTTAATTGTTTGCCAAGTTACTATAGGCGGTTCATTAAGAGATTTTCTACTATTGCTACACTTATGACTAGGTTGACTCTAAAGTAGGTCTCTTTTTAGTGGTTCATTTAGTGAGAGTCTAGCTTTTGGAAGCCCAAATACCTTCTCAATTCTACTCCAATTTTGAATCTTCTAGCTGAGGGAGAGGGTTTTTGAAACACCCCAAAGTGTTGGACCCTTGCAAGATTCCCTAAGTTTTGGAGTTAGTGGACTTGGTACGACTCAAGGGTACCAATCGTACCCTTGAAAATAATTTATGGGATGGCTTGAAGGTTCAATCATATGTTAGTAGTATTCTTGGCTTGGTTACTGTCTAGGATATGACTTATCAAGGTATGGGTCATATCCAAAGATACGAGTGGTTCAAGGCAAGGTGTATGGTTCTTAATTGCGTTGTCTTGTGGAATTTGTCCATGGTACGGTTGGTGGGTATGATTGAGTATACCACTCATATCCTTAGGTACGAGTTAGAGAGGTGTGATTTGTATTGGAAACAATGTGTAGGGTCTTGGAAAGGACATAGGTACGAGTTAGGGTACCACTTGTACCTTAGGATATAGATGATACAGGTTAGTCCAACACCTAGATGTGGTTTGTTTTAAATTTAATTCAAAGGTAGCCAGACATTTCCTACTTCAAATCTGTTATGTTCTCACGTAACCCTTGGTGTACTCTCATAACACTTATTAAAGGATGGAAACACTTCAAATACTCTCTAAAATTTACTCTTAAATATTAGAGGCTAGGGTTTCTTTATGTGTTTGTCAAAGGGTTCAAAGGTTGAGATTTCACCCATGAACCTTATCTATAAGGCATGTATTCCATCCCCCATTGTTAGTTACTATTAAATGCATGTGTATTGTATTTTAAACATTGATTTATGAATCATGAATGGTGGTTTTTGAAATACATGTCGAGGATCTTGATGCATATGGTTTGGTGTTGGTTTAAACTACGCTTTTATATGTTTTTAGTATTGGTTTGCATATGTTGGTACTTGTTGGTTATGGTTTAATAAATGGGTCTTGAGTAACCCTAATTATGGTGGTTTATTCATTTGTTTTGCTCTTTGTAAAGGTATGCCCTCAACATGTTTGATAAAAATGCCTAAAAGAATGTATTCCCTCTATTATTGAAATTTCATTGGAACTCTTGCATGGTTTTGTTTGGTAATGGAAGCCTAAATAGATTTTGATGGTTTTACATTTTTTAAAAGGTTTAAATGACATAAATACTTTAAATGTTTGGCATGGTCATTAATGGTTTGGAATGGTTTTAAATGGTATAAATGGTGTACATGGTTTGGAAGGATTAATTGGTAAACCCTTGGTGGCTATGAAATTGGTTATGATTATGGGGTACATGGGAATTCCCTAAGTGGTTTAATATGGTTAATGGAACGATACATGGAATCCCTTAAACCTATATATGGTTGGCTATAGATAGTACTTGCAAGTATAGTTAGTATGGTGATAAAACTACTAATGACCTTGTTTAATAAATGGTTAATGAACTGGTTGGTTGCTTGGTAATGGTTTTAATTGGGCAATAATTGGGGGGTATGTAGCAAAGTCATAGAAGGTGGAGGTCACAGAGAGACCAAAATTAGAAACTCGTATTTGTTGATATGACGTTTGGTCTTGGTAACCGTGTACATGATGTCACACTTTATATTTGCGGGATATACTGGTCATCCCAAATTTTTTTCCAGGTCATGTGGCTACCCGAACTGGGGCCCTTTAATAAGGGAGAGACAAACCCATATAGCCCTTGGGTAGTTTCGAATGGTAAAGCTACACAGCCCAGGTAATGGCTTTAAAGGCGCACTAAACCTATTTCCCTTTCCCGGCATGGTTATATATAAATGTATGGTGGTATGCATTATGGATGGTTTTACTTGGCTTTGTAAATGACATTATCTCATCCTTATCATGAGTGTATCCTAGTGTTCATAAACTAACCCATATTTTGGCGGCTGTATACCCATGTTATGTAGGAACTGACCATTCTACTTCTCCTGCTTAGTGATTGAATTTGGGGAAAGTAGATGTTGGATTAAAGTGGTGAGCATCCATAGTTCAAAATACATCTATTTTATGTCAAGGGTTACTTTACATATTTCTTATTTTTCATAGACTTTGGTTTTGGCTATGGTCGGGGGCATATCCTGGCTAGGTACTCTTTGGTTTATCTTGAGGCTTTGTATGGACAATTGTGGTCTTGGGTCTGGTATGGACTGGTTATGTTTCATCTCTCTCTCTCTATATATATATGTATTGTATTATTATTTTTGGTTTTGATTTATAGGTTTTGGTGCTGGTTTGGTTGGTCATTGGATGGTTGACTTGGTTGGGTTGGTATCGTATATAGACTTATCCTAGAGTCACCATATGGTTGGATACACTACCTTATTATTTCTTCGGACTTTAGCCTGCTCAATGTATGCATTTAGTGGTTGGGTTAGGTAACGGGGGTTGTTCCTAATCCTGGTTGGGCTTGGGATCGCCCATTATGACAAGGTCCTATTTTGGGTTATGTCAATTTGGTATCAGAGCTTTAGGTTTTTGTGTCATGGGGTGTCCACAAAGCCGTATCAAGTAATGTCTTATGGGTGTGTCGTGCACTACACTTATAATCTAGAGGCTACGAGGCATTTAGGAATGTTTCTCTTTCTTGGTTATTCTACTTTTGGGCTTTGGAGTCTAAGGTCTTAAACTCTTCTCTAAATCTCCCTTGGTTCACTCATCAGGTCATATCTTCTCAACGATCTAAAGTTCGTAAAAACTCATCTATCCTACTCAAGGATAACATGGATGGATCTAGTCCAACTCATGGGGCACAAAATCGGTCAAGGGTCACATCTTCTGGTTTTCCCCATAAAGTCCTACCGGTCTCCACTAATCCTATCTCAGAAGGTGATACTCATACTCGGTTACCTAAAGAAAAGGTTAGCAATGTTGAGTTTCATTATTCTAAGAAACTATTGACCCAAATAGTGACAACTCTATCACACCAATTCTATTCTACTGGTACAGGGAGAAATAAGGTAAGGTTGGTAAATGGGAAAGGTAAGGGGGTGTCGATCTTCTGAACAAAAGGGGAGGCCGATGTTATGGTTGTAAATGGTTCAAAAAGGAAGAGTTGGGTAAGCCCTAACTTCTATTTTGTGTCTTGAGTTCCTTACTTGAATTCTATTATGTGTCTTGTGTTCCTTACCCAAATTCAATTAGGAGGTAGGTGTTTTAAGAATGGTGAATTCTTCTAGGGCACAAGGTAACCAATATCGGGCCAGTTGGGTCTCATCCGATAGGGATGTCCCATAAGGGTTTCTGTTTGGGCAACTAGAGTAGTCGCTACTACCTCTGGCTCCGGTAGTGGTCGGGATTGTCTCAATGTTCTTACTATTCCCCGAGAGTCTGAGGCATTTTTTGATTCTGATATTGGTACATTAAAAACTCATTTCCTAGTGGTGTGTATGAGTTACTTGGTTTGGGGTACCCTCTCTTTTATGACATCATTTATGGCTGTGTATTTTGGTCCTAAGGTTATTTCAAACAATTTTCTTTCAAAACTATTCTGTAAGGGAGATCTTTGAAAGCTTTATGGAAAACATTTCATCCGAAGGAAATTTTTTCAAAGCTTTTCTTTACTAGTAGGAAAAATACTCAAAAACAGTTTATTTACTTTTATTAGCAGGGAGGTTCTCTTAACCAACATAAACCATGTGAGCTATCATGGAGTCCAATGTCTCGCCCTCCTAGGATAGAAACCTCACGGTTGGGAAAAGTGTCATACTCTTGCTAGGGAGTGTAACCTAATCCATGTGATCGATCGCAAGTTAAATCTGTCATCCATATCTAATGCAAAAATCTGAAACTATACCTACGTTGGCTACATAGTTCTAGGGAAGTAGGATGTGCTAAATCCACACTCCCCGCTCGGTGGTAATAACTACTTCCTTATTATCTATATGCTCGCTTTGATGGAAATCCACTTTTAAAATCTAGCGAAAGGGTTTATCTAAAACTAATTATGCATCTTTTTTGATATAAATTGTACTCAAATCTGTAATCTGTTTTTGTAAACTATAGTAAATTCTGAAAAAGTGGATTCGATAGCTAAACTGAGGATCCGAAGATCAAATACAATTTATTTAACTGAAAATATGCTAATCTCAGGGTGCTTAAAATCACAAGTTCTTGAAATATCAATACTTAAATATGCTTCTTGAGAATCATCAACAACGCCCAGATAGTAATAACAAAATCTTAATATCATGCTCAATTAAATTGAAAAGCTATAAACAATGACTCAAATCATTCTCATGGTATTCAAAAAACATAGAAGAGCATTATTTAGCTCAAAACAAACATGAGATTTCATAATTCAATCATATCATACTCAAAATCATCAATAAGATACTTTGGGAATAAACCCTAATTTCAAATCATAAGAAATTTGCTTAAAAATATAATTTTGGGCACAAAGACGAAAGGATTGTCCTTGTTCATAGCTCCGCATACCTTAGATGACAAACTAAATAAATAAGCTTGCTTTTTTATATTCTATTTGTGCTCTTGATTAAAGATTCTTGGAGCTCTTAGTCTAGAGATCTATATCTTGAAATAATTCGGAAAAAGGATGGTGGAATCTGGAGTTTCTTGGAGATAAATGTTAAAGCGTAGGGTTATCGATGAGAGTAATTTTGATGAAACTTAACATATAATACTTCTAAAAGGCTTTAATCATTATTTTACATGGATTGGGGCCTGGGTAAAAATCCAAAATACCTCCCTTTAACTCCTGAACAAAACTGGAAAATAAACTGGGGTCCCAATTTTTGGCCTTGGTGTGACGCGCCACTATGTGATTGAAAACTTATGGACTTTTTCGTGAGAGACAGTAAGGATAGGCGATTGGTTAGGCGCCGCCCAACCTAGCTTAGGAAATCACTTGGGCACCACCTAAGTCAGTTCCAGGTGCCGAAAACACTTTGTTTTGAGTTATTTTAAGGGTAATTAAGTCTTTTAACACTCCTTACACGTCCCTAAACTTAACCCTATGGAATATATAGCTTCTAAACACATTACAACCCTATTAATATCTCAAAGCTCATCATCCAAGCGCACTAAAAGAGAAAAAACTATGGTTGCATAATTAATCTTGAAGATCCAATTTCAAGGAAATTCCTCTGTCAATCATCAACAACCTCCCTTCCAAGGTATGCACAGTGTTCATCCACAGATTTCTTTCGTCCATGGAGTTCAAGAATCAATCTTTAAAATAAAAAATCTAGGTTGATTGTGGTGATATGATCATACCCATGTTGATGCTTGTTTGTTTAGCTATATAATAGTATTGTGACTGTATATCACATGAAAGTTATGTTGTTAGTTGAAAAACATGATCTTTAGATGGATTGATATAATGCAAGTATAAAATCCACCTATGCCTTAAAGAATGCATGCAAGGTGTTTGATAAAATACCTAGGATTCTAGAAATTCCTATTTACACGATTCCATGATATTCACAGGACAATTCCGAGTTACCTATACACTTCAATATTAATTTCCATGCTAATTATGTATCCTTATGGTAGTGGCATGAAGCATGTATGATGATGAAGATATGAATTATGTATGCGAATTATATCCATGCTTTTTCTACCATGTTTGAGATGTTGAATAAATACATGAAGTATAATATCCCCAAATTATTACAATATGAACTAAATGTTACATGTTGCTGTTCCCTTACGCTTGAATGGAATGTTTTCGGAATGCCCATGATATTAGAATATGAGATTTATTACTTGATTATAAGAATTCCTTTTCATGATAGATATTATGATGACCATGTACTTCATGAAATCCCCCCACTCATGTATTATGGAGTTTTATTGATGGTCGTGTACTCAAGAAATTCAAGTTGTGTCAGTTTCCTTCCATCGAGTCCTGGCGGTATATGTACCCAAAAAATATAGCTGTGTGCCTAAAGCCATGTTATGTTTTCATGATACACTCAGTTAAGACATGATCTATAGAATTCAGTCAGTCATGTGACTCAGGAAAACTCAAAAATCTCAATATTCTCAGTAGTCCAGTAACCTCAGTAATCTCAGTGTTCAGTAATCTCAGCAACCTTAGTATTCACATTCAATCTCAGTAAATTCAATACTCTCAACCATTCCTCAGAACTCAGTACATTCCGTCAGTCATTGGAATCCAGTAAACTTAGCTTAGCTTGGCTAAACAATACCACTAGTATCAGTCCTATTAATTAGTAGCAGTTCAACTAATCAATATAATTCAATTATTCAGTTCACTGTAGTTATTCCATTCAGTGTCCTTTACGTGGGAGTAGAAGTTAGCACCGAGTGAACCCAAGGATGGGAACTCACCAGCCAGTTTAGGGTATAATTCTTAGCAGTCATCCTTGTGTTCCAGAACTACGTAGCTAGCGTAGGTTGAGACATCTTAACCCATCCTACTAGGGTTGATGAGTTGTATTAACCCGTAAGTTTTGGGTTTTTGCCCTTCACATTGAGTACCTGCCAGTGTAGGGTTCTCACAGATGTCCTTACTAGTGGCGCGGTATTGAACCCCTCCAATTGGGGCAGAGATTGGACCCCAACATAGCTATTATAGTGTATTTGGGGCATGTCGAGTATATAACTACTTCCCACAGTTTCAGTTATAGATTTCAGGACTGTCAGCTATAGCTACCCAGTCTCAGTAAAGAACTTAGATAGTTCTTCAGATTTCTGTATATCAGGACTGTCAGATATAGTCAACTCAGAAAAAAATGGAACTCAAATAGTTTTTGTCAGATTTTTGGACTGTGAGATATAGTCACTTATGCTATCAATCAAAAAAGTGATCAGAACTCATGCTATCAGTACTCAGCTTTAAGACTATCAGATACAGTAAATTAGTCCATTTCTTCATAATTTGAACTATCAGAAACAATCATTCCTTTATCAGTAATATAGTATTAGTCTCTCAATATTCAGTAATACAGTATCAAATCCATCACTTATTAGTGATTTTCATATCAATATCACTAAACTCAGTCTTTCAGAAACTCATTATAAGTAAACTCATGTTGGTGGTATTCAGTTCAGTAGTCAGTATCTCCACGAGGTCCGCTACAGTTACGTATGTATGTATGTACTCTCACATTCATATCAGTCAATATTTTTCATGGATATAACCCTTTTCATTTAGCCTACCTCACTCGTATACTTAGTTTATTCAGACGTACTGATGCATTTACGCTATGGTGCTTTCTCTTATGTTACACTATAGGTTCTGAGGCATGAGCTCCAAATCAACAGTAGATTCTAGGATCAGTAGTTAGAGTTAGATGTGAGTCCTCATCTTTTGAGGACATGATGATTTCATTTCTATTTTAGTTTTTAGTTTATTTTAGTAGTTGGAGTTAGTTGGGGACATGTCCCGTCAACTCTTTATTCAGTTCAGTTAGAGGCTTTTAGACTATATGACAAATTAGATGTTCAGACTTCAGAATTTATGTTTATTTTTTGTATTGTTATACCATATTTTTCAAATATGTATTATTATTGAACCTTATGGCCTTACAGTTCAGGTTCCACGTATTTTATAAGATATTATGTAGTTTATAGGTACAGATATCAGTCATGGGTCATCTTGTGGTCCTTCGGGGTCATGAGCACCATGTAGCATTTCGGTTTATAAAATTGGGGTGTTACAAACTTGGTATCAGAGCCTAAGGTTCAACAGTGTCCTAGGATGCCTGAAAGCTGCATTAAGTAGAGTCTTGTACATGGGTGTGTTGTGCACCACACTTATATGCAAGAGGCTATGAGATGTTTTAGGAACAGTTTCCCTTCTTTTATGTCTCAAGATCGTGCTATGACAAGTTTCTTTAAGGAAACCATGTAGATTCATATCATGCACCCTTCATGTTCACTTTAGCTTACTTTTAAGGTAATAGAAACAGTGAATTTCAAAGTCCTAAAGATAGCGCTTTCTCAAACTGTCCCTACAGTCAATTATGAGATTAGCAACAGACTCAAACATTATCCCATCAGTTCATTATTGTTCTGAGGTCGTACAGATTTTATTCATAATCATGAGAACTCAATCTTGAACCCAAAAGTTTAGTAGTAGTAGAGTTGGGATAGTATTATTCTATTTGATCAGATTATGTATTCATGGGGATTAGATCAGTAGGCTTGAGCAGTACGAGCTAAACACTTAAGTTTATTGACTCAAAATTAAGCATGAAGGTGTAAATGTGATATTAGTAGTATATAAGGAAACAGAATCAGAAGATGTGTTTAGTATGACAGACAGGTGTTGAACAAAATGTAGGTATGTGATGGTAGATCAAGTACCTAAGCCTGACCCTCAGATTTCAGTAGTAGAGCCAGTATGTATAGAAAGTAGTAAGGGAAGACAATTTCAGACCCATTCCCATCTCAGTGTAGAGTTTTTCACTTTATCTATCACAAAACCAACTCAAGCATTGCATGCCAACTCTATGGTCATGAACTATAATCATATATGAATTCAATTTCAAGCATAAGGAGTCCCTTTTACTCCACAGTGTGAGTCATGTTCCATGAGACCAATCTACTTTCACACACTTTCCATGGGATTATGTGCGCCTTCAGTTCCCAGTATAAGGGGTTCAGTTTCATCTTCCTCAGTATTCGAATCATGTCCCACGAGTACAGAAAACACTAGACTCACATCATGCAGCTCATGACTCATGTATGCGTATCATTCTTTCCAGTATACTTAGCTTCCATGACTCATGCTATGCCTCTACAGATCAGATAAATTTAGACTATGTCATTCATATCCTCAATTCAGACCTTATTGGTAAATCCAAACTATTGATATTTTATTCCTTAAGTTTCAGTCATGTGTCAAGTTTAGTTTGTATCTATTCATGTTTCAGGTCCTCCTGAGTTACTCTTCCAGTTTGCTCTCCTTATGGAATAGTATAGTGATGAGAAGTTGCTTAGATAAGAGAATATTATTGCATGCTTGCTTTGCACAAGGGTGTAGTTGTGAAGATAGGCTTAAATTTTATGATAAATGTGCAAGTAAACGATTAACAAGGGGTCGTACTTAGAAGTTGGGAAAGTACAAAGTGTAAGTGGAAATTTAGATCCTTGACATATGTCAGTCTCCAGCGTGTAGCCATCAAAAACTCAGTTGCCAACTCTATTATCGTTTCAGTATCCAACACTCAGGGATCAATGTTCAGTCCTTGAATTCAGTACTTCTGTACTAGCTATAGGCTTAGTTATAATGTCATCTTCAGTACAGTAACCAGATTTGAAAGTTATTTTAGTTCCAGACATGCTTGACCATAGCATTTAGGTTGTCATTACTCTGTTATCAGTATTTCAGTACCCAAGTTTATAGAATACCTCAAAGCCATGTTGTACGCTTAGTCTTGCATTCAAAAAAATACAGACTTCATGATTCCATGCTCAGATACCTCATTCTACTCAGTTAGTCCTTATCTCCTATGCATAAAACTCAAAAATCCCAGCCCAACTATTCAGACTAAGTACATTTTTGCTTTGCAGATCCAGTATTCTGCTACCAGTTATTTAGTTAATCAGATAAGTTAGTGTATTTATGCACTCGTGTTGAGCTTAGTTCATGTATCATGTCTCAATTTTAGATCCTAGTTATTTAGTCATGACTCAGTTCCTAGGTGTTTTGAACATCTCCTCAATTTCCCTTAGTAGCTCATCTAAGTCAGTATTGTTTGAGGGATATAGTGTCCTAAGGGGGAGATACATCATACTCCAAACTATCATAACATAAAAATGCTGCTCTTTTTTTTTTTATGAATCCAGTTTGGAGAAGGGGTCCTTATATGATAATCCTCAAGCTCCAACTTCAGTCATATGCCATATTTTCAAGATTCAGTTCACATCATGATATTCAGTATATCTACCACGTCCTAGACTTAGTTATGTTCTCATGTTTCCGATCATGCATATGGAGTAATTAATCTCAAACTTATTGGTATTATCAGTTCAAGGTAACAGTTTTCCTTAAACTTAGTCGTTTTCATATTCATATTTCAGTGCCAAACTTGGTATTCAGTTCCATGCTCAATTTTCAGTTCAAACTTGATACCTTTACCATTACATGTTCATGAGTAAGTTTAGTCATGAATTCATGCATCAGATATGTGTGATCAGCTCATTAGTACTTTCAGTCATATAATCATAGATTAGATATGCATGGATTCATCCTTTCAGTTGTGCATCAGATATGCATTCTCATTTTGAGAAGACTTACTTTATTAGAATCCTTAGTCTTATATTCATGAATCAGCTTTCCATGCATCAAATATGCATGTTCAGAATGTTATGCTCAGCTTTCAGTCATGCCAGTCATGAACCCATGTTTCAGTAGTGTATGTCTTGTACGTACTTCATCTTATCATCTCTCCCACTTCAGTTAATTTCTATTCGAGGACGAATGTTCCCAAGGGAGAGATATTGTAATACCCGATATGTTTCTAAGCTAGGAGAGGAACCATTTTTCCGATGTATTAAACCTCCTATCCTGTGAGTACAATTTTAGTGAATGACTAACAATGAGTATCCTAGTGATAAGATAGATTATTATACATTAAGCATGTTTATATGAGTCACTTAAGGTAATACAAGCTAAGAGTTTTTGAATCCATCAAGTTTTAGTGTTTGATTTTGCAAGGGTCATCTTTGAATGAGTATAACTCGATGTTAATATGGTATTTTGGATTCTTTAAACCCACCAAATTTTAGAGAATTGAATTAACTTTCTAATGATACCAATTTTGCCTTAATCCAATACCGGAGCGAAAAGTTATGCCCTTTTTCATGAGAGACAGTAAGGATAGGCGATTGGTTAGGCGCCGCCCAACCCAAACATAGGCGATTGGTTAGGCGCCACCCAACCTCCCTTAGGAAATCAATTGGTCGCCTGCTAAGTCAGTTCCAGGTGCCAAAAACACTTCGTTTTGAGTTATTTTAAGGGTAATTAAGTCTTTTAACACTCCTTACACATCCCTAAACTTAACCCTATAGAATATATAGCTTCTAAACACATTAAAACCCTATTAACATCTCAAGTCTCATCATCCAGGAGCACTAAAAGAGAAAAAAACTAGGGTTGCATAATTAAGATTGAAGATCAAATTTCAAGGAAATTCCTTTGTCAATCATCAAGAACCTCCCTTCCAAGGTATGCATAGTGTTCATCCACGGATTCCTTTCGTCTGTGCAGTTCAAGAATCAATCTTTAAAATAAAAAATCTAGGTTGATTGTGGTGATATGATCATACCCATGTTGATGCTTGTTTGTTTAGCTATATAATTGTATTGTGACTGTATATCTCATGAAAGTTATGTTGTTAGTTGAAAAACATGATCTTTAGATGGATTGATATAATGCAATATAAAATCCACCTATGCCTTACAGAATGCATGCAAGGTGTTTGATAAAATACCTAGGATTCTATAAATTCCTATTTACAAGATTCCATGTTATTCACATGACAATTCCATGTTAGCTATACACTTCAATATTAATTTCCATACTAATTATGCATCCTTATGGTAGTGGCATGAAGCATGTATGATGATGAAGATATGAATTATGTATGCAAATTATATCCATGCTTTTCCTACCATGTTTCAGATGTTGAATAAATACATGAAGTTTAATATCCCCAAATCATTACAATATGAACTAAATGTTACATGTTGTCGTTCCCTTACACTTGAATGGTTTTCATGCGATTGCTATGTATAGTATATGTTGTCGGAATGCCCATGATGTTAGAATATGAGATTTATTACTTGATTATAAGCATTCCTTTTCATGATAGATATTATGATGACCATGTACTACATGAAATCCCCCCCCACATGTATTATGGAGTTTTATTGATGGTCGTGTACTCAAGAAATTCAAGTTGTGTCAGTTTCCTTCCATCGAGTCCTAGGGGTACTTATTCCTAAAAAATATAGCTGTGTGCCTAAAGCCATGTTATGTTTTCTTGATACTCTAAGTTAATCCATGATCTATAGAATTCAGTCAGTCATGTGACTCAGGAAAACTTAGAAATCTCAATATTTTCAGTAGTCCAGTAACCTCAGTAATCTCAGTGTTCAGTAACCTCAGCAACCTTAGTATTCACATTCAATCTCAGTAACTTTAGTAATCTCATTGGAATCCAGTAAACTTAGTTTAGCTTTGCTAAACAATACCACTAGTATCAGTCCTATTAATCATTATCAGTTCAGTTCAGTTATTCAGTTCAGCTTAGTTTTTCCATTCAGTGTCCTTTAGATGGGAGTAGAAGTTAGCAGTGAGTGAACCCAATGATGGGAACTCACCTGCCAATTTAGGGTGCGATTCTTAGCAGTCATCCTTATGTTCCAGAAGTACGTAGCCAGCGTAGGTTGAGACATCTGAACCCGTCCTACTAGGGTTGATGATTTGTCTTAACCCGTTAGTTTAGGGTTATCTCCCTTCTTATTGAGTACCTGCCAGTGTAGGGTTCTCACAGTTGTCCTTACTAGTGGCGCGGTATTGACACCCCTCCATTCAGGGTAGATATTGGACCCCAACTTAGCTATTATAGTGTATTTGGGGCATGTCGGTTAGATAACTACTTTCCACAGTTTTAGTTACATATTTTAGGACTGTCAGCTATAGCTACCCAGTCTCAGTAAAGAACTTAGATAGTTCTTCAGATTTCTGTATATCAGGACTGTCAGATACAGTCAACTCAGAAATAAAATGGAACTCAGATAATTTCCTTTAGATTTTTGGATTGTGAGATATAGTCCGTTATGCTATCAATCACAAAAGTTATCAGAACTCATGCTATCAGAACTAAGCTTCAGGATTGTCAGATACAGTCAATTAGACCAGTTCTTTATAATTTAAACTGTCAGATGATAACGCTCAATCTATAGCTCTCGTAAGAGTGTAAAGCGGTCGTAGTCAAATATAGAACCCAACTGGGTTGGGTATCGATCCCATAGGGAATAGACGGTCAACAAGTAAGTAATGATTATTAGACTTTTGGTGCAAGTCTCGTAAAAGAGGGGGGATTGTAACGTGCAATTGATGTAAACAAAATAATAGAGTAAAAACGGCAATTAGCAAAGTAAAAAAGTAAGAATGTGTAGTTAACATGTAAAACAATGAAAATTGAGATGTTGGGGTTATGTCCACCTTCTGAGTTGTACGTCTCTATTGACTATGAGTTGTGCGGAATTCAGACATGCATGTGCTTATAGAGAATTGTATTCGATGGTAAATCCAGACGTCTTTCGACCTATTCAAGGATTATTTCACTTTAACTCTTTCGAGCTTAAAGTGTATCTAACGGTACAAATTCTCCAAGAGGTTAATCCAGTTACGACACTAAATTTTTAATAGGGGATGGGACCCTATTACCTTGACATTATCTCTTTTCCAGACATATAACTTTTCTTTCGAACAAGTTAATGCTATACTGGCGTTATTCTATGCGTCTACAGCCACAAGAATTTGCATTAAGATGAACAGAATAATAATATAAGCAACACACGTTTCACGAATTCACAAACTCATAGCAATAGATAGTATCTCATAAGGCTTCCATAACCCCAACAGAGAACTTTAGTTACCCATGAGTGCGAAGGAAATCACAATCGACATTGTTATTATACCATAATCAAGATTTCGTGTAGCAAAGTGTGGTAGGCGTTAGGCGTGAATTCCTTGCAAAGTAACGTTTCTCTTATTGCGGAAAATAAGAATTGAATAGATGAAAAATAATGTCAACAATGAATTAATAAAGAGAATTGTTTTGATGGATGGATGGATGGTGGATGGATGGGAATTGATGGAATGGGGGAATGGTGAGGAATGGCGGAATGTCTCCAAAATCTCTAGCAAAATCGGGTATTTATAATACCCATATCCTATTCCTACTAAGCTAATGAAATACTTAACCCAATTGTACTAGGTTAATGTATTATTATCCTAATCCTACTAAGCTAATGAAATACTTAACCCAATTGTACTAGGTTAATGTATCATTATCCTAATCCTACTAAGTTACTGCATTATTATCCTACTCCTATTAGGTTACTGCTGGTCCCCAAAGTCTTTCAAAATGCTGTTTTTGCTCGGGACAGTTTTTCCATGCATCACTTTCAGTCCATAGGCGTCCAAACGCTGCTCTCCTTCTTTCGTGAAGCTTCCTTTAGCCATAAAATGCTGAAATCTGCATCATTTATACCTGAAAACTTGCTAATCACGTTTGTTAGCTCACTTACAGGAAAAAGGACTAAAAGTGCATGAAATATATAATTTGTCCTCAAAACTTAGCTAAAATATGGGTAAAATATAGCACTATAGGCGTGTAAATTCACCTATCATCAACACCCCACACTTAAAGCTTTGTTCGTCCTCAAACAAACTATCATGTCCATCTAAACATCAACTTATGGTTTCATAGTAACAACACAAAATATTCATCAAGAAAAGCATAGCAATTATCAACAAAGAGTAGTTTTCCGATCGTTAGTAGAAACAATTTAACCTCTAGCATAGACTCGTGATGGTGGTTAACTCATATTCAAAAGTCAAGGCACAAAGAATCTTACACAACTACCCAAAACTCATCAACCACGTGTGTCTCACCATATGTTACCCATAATCACTCACAAGCATAGTATATTTTTCAAAACATGGGTATAAGATTATCCTTGCTCTCACTCTCACAAAGAATTCATATGCTGCAACTGATGATCATAGGCTTGCCCTTAGTGTAATGCTTCACTAAATGTCAGAATGCTAAGCTTAGGATCAAATAGGTATTCTACAGGTTGTAATGTAGGATAAGGGACGGGTAGGACTATTTTGGCCAGAAATAGTGACTATGTTCCTAAGCGCTTTAATACATCACATTGTATTATTAACACTTTTTCTTTCAAACAACCTTTCTACGTTCTTTTATTCTACCACCATTTTTCTCCTCTTTTGTTTTTTTCAATTTTGAACATAACTAACTTTTTAGTTTTCCTTTCCTTTTTCTTTTCATAACATACCTCTTATGATAGCACTTTCTTTTTCATAACAAATTCAAGCACCATTACATTCTATAGCATCATACTCACCCAATTTCCTCTTATTTTGTCACATGACTTTACACTTTAAAGCACTTAGGAATTTGGATCAAATTATGGTCTTGAAAAAAATGGATTAGGCTTACATATGAGGTTGTCAAAGAACATAGGCTAAAGGCTCAAAAGGGTTTAACTAGGATGATGTCCATGGGTAGGTTAGAATGAGGGTAAACAATTACAGGTTGCCAAAGAAATGCCTAAGTCATCTCCTAAACTTACGTTCTTTATTTTCGCTTCACACACACCAGGCAAGTTCTAGCATCAGCCATAAACATAGAATATACTATTATCTCACACACACAAGGCACATGGTTGACTTTATTGGAAGTAGTATAGACTCTTGACCCAACAGATGAAGGAATTAAACCACATGATATCACATAGTGAGTCACAATTAGAGCCTAAACGTCTCAATAGTCATGATTTTAGCACAAACTCTTGTTATAATCTCATGCTGCCTATTAGAATAATTTCATGCAAAGTAAAAAAAATTTAACTACTAAAAAAACAAAAAAAAACTAAAGTAAATAAGCAAATGCATATAAAGAAGTATAGCATGCAAGTACCAGCACCCCACACTTAGATGGGACACACTGCCCTCAGTGGAAAATAAATAAGAAGAACCTGGTTAGTCGGACTCATCCTCTATGTCTGGGGTCATACTCCCTTCGTCGGAATCATCATCAGAGTCATCATCCTCAGAAGTTCCTCAAAATGTACCCCACTTGATTCCAAGAGTGCGTCGAGGTATTTGCAGCACGGAGGATTCACCTTGCTCTTTTCTTCCTCTTTTCTGGCCTCTTTGTGAAGTGGTTGCTTTATCTTTGCCTTGTCTTGCTTTGGGTGCCATTGTACTTGAGACTAAAACAATATTCATGTTAGCATCATATCGATGGATACAATCTATAAACAAGCAGTAGGGGCACCACCCCACACTTAGTTTGTTGGTACAGACTAGTGAAGTGAAAGTGGTCGATTACTCAGACTTCATCGATATATGTTTTAGGTGTTATATTCCAACAATAAGATCAGAGCAGTCACACTTCTTATAATCTTGGCAATACATTCATGTTGGATATATCAAGACTACTACATAGGGATTGAATCAAGGGATAGTATCTAACAATAATCACAACTTCCTATGTTGGTAGGAAACTATAATCCTTATTCTGATGAACAAGTCATTCCAACATGTAAGTATTCAAGTAACAAGATTATGCCATATTTGGGACCAATTCGATTCTACAAAAGTATGACAATGCATCAAAATCAAATTCAAGTTGGAAATAAGTTAAGATCATCCTTACATCTTCATTCACTCACTTGGTTGCATCATAACAATTCAAACACATTCACATCACCAATACATGTTCAAGATTTAGCAATTCATAATAGGAGTAGTAACGTAGTACTTACGGAAGATAAATGAAGAACAGAGTAGTACTTACTTGATTGAAGCCTTTGGAGATGTTCTTGTGAATTGAAAGAGCAAAAAGAAAAATTTTGAGATGATTTGGAGTGGATGTGCGGTGCCTTTAGGTCAAGTTTCAATGTGTTTATGTTTCAAGACTAAGTCCAATTTATATAGGAAAAGAATTGGTCGGGTTTTGACCCATTTAAAATCGGTTTTGGAGACAAAAAGTGACCATAGGCGGCACCTTTAGCTTTGCCTATGCATGGTATAGGCGGCGCCTAATGCAAAGCATAAGCTAGCATAGGCGGCGCCTAGTGTAATGCATAAAGGGACCATAGGCGGCGACTAGTGCATGGCATATAAGATACTGAGACCAAATGCTTTAGCATAGGCGGCGCCTATGCTATAGCATACCTGAGCATGGGTGGCGCCTATGTCTTTGCAAACTAGATTCCGAGACCTTAGACTATAGTATAGGCGTTGCCTTGTTCGTGGCCTAGTTTTACCTAAGCCTAGCCTTGCTCGATGCCTATTTTGTCATGAGCAATGCTCAATCAATAGACTTATGCATCTTAATTCCTAGCTTACCACCTTTACCATGCAATATTTTTGAAACCAATCTCCTCGTTTAATACCTCTTTCACCTACATTTGCTCAAAACCAATGAAAACGATTCTAACGATGGGTTGCCTCCCATCAAGCGCCTTAGTTTTGGTCGTGGATAGACAAAATACTAAGAAAACAAAAACAACAAGAACATTTAAAAATGATGGGTTGCCTCCCACCAAGCGCTTGATTTATTGTCGCGGCACGACATAGCTATCTCGATTACTTAGTCTTCATCGAGATAGATGGGGCATCATTTTCTGAATGGATTTAGATGACGTTGATACTTACTTGTAGGCATGCAATCTTGTTCGAGATGACTCTTGTGCATACATATCCCAGGAGGGATACCAATTTTATCATCAATCTTCCTACCCATAACTCTCTTGTACCTCATCAGAGCAGAGATGAGAGCCTCTACATGCTGTTCACTTAAATCATCCGCAACACTCTCCGGAAGTATATTTCCACTTTCCAAGAACACATACCTTAGGTAATTGGGGAGCTCTTTCGATTCTAGCATTGGTGGCTCTACAATGGAAGTCTTTGCTGTTTGTGAAGGCTGATTTGTAAGATCAAGGTCCAACTTCTTAGGAGTATAAGAATAGGATTTTGTTCCTGTTAGAGCACAAGTGGTTTCTTTATGTTCTTCAGCCTCCTCACGCTCAAAATTCAACAGCACCTCAGATAGTGAATCAACAATAAGCGGCTTTTCTATAGATAATGCTTTCTTATCCTCATAAGCTACGGAGAACACATCCATATCGCTGGGTTGCTTCATTTCTTTGCATATATCAAAGCGGACCACTTCGTCATTCAACTGAAATAAAAGCTCATTAGCTCTCATGTCAATAAGCACACTTTCTATTGCAAGAAAAGGACGTCCCAAGATTATGGGAACTTCAGAATCCACCTCGCAATCCAGAATAACGAAATCTGCAGGAAATATGAATGAAGAAACCTTTACCAACACATCATTCAAGATACCCACAGGTCGTTTTACTGACCTATCAGCCATCACGAGCCTCATATTGGTTGGTGTCGGATCGCCTAACCCCAACTTCCTGTAGACGGATAGTGGCATTAAATTGATGCTTCCTCCCAAATCGCACAATGCCTTGGCAAAGTTCAAAGAGCCAACAGTGCAAGGAATAGTAAAGGCACCAGGGTCGGCCTTTTTCTGAACTAGCGATCTTGTAGCGATTGCACTGCAACGGTGAACATTATCTGCCGGCTCATAGCTTACCGCCCGCTTCTTTGTTAAAAGGTCCTTCGTGAATTTTGCGTACCCAGGCATTTGCTCTAGTGCCTCTACCAACGGAACATTAATGGTCAGCTGCTTTAACATCGTCATGAATTTGCTGAACTTTGTATCATCCGCAATCTTCTTCAATCTTTGAGCAAAAGGTGGTGGTGGATAAGGAATTGTTTTCTCCACGGCTTTCTTCTCCTCTTGCTTTCAAATTTTGGTAGTTTCAGGCTGCAACCTACTAGGGGTGATGTCATGGACGTCTTGGTCATTGTCTATGGCGTCCTCATCTTCTTTATTTTCGGCCACTTGCTTGCTTTGGGATGAATTTTCTAGCACCTTACCACTCTTGGTAGTAATAGCCATGCATGATCCATCGTTCCTTGGATTTTGCACAGTGTTGCTAGGTAAAGTGCCAGCCTTTCTTTGATTGAATGCCGCAGATAATTGACTCAATTATTGCTCCAACTATTTTATTGAAATGGAATGCGAGTCAACCAATTACTTCATTGAGGACAAGTCTTTATTCACCTCATTCACTCCCGTATTATTTTCCTCTACTCCTTTCAATAGTTTAGCCATCATATCTTCCATTGACATATTTCCAGAACCAGATGCAGCGGCGTCACGTCTTCCAGGAGGAACATACAAACCACTCCTGTCAGTCTTATCCTTCCAACTACCTTGATCACGGTCCTTATATCCTGAGTTATCATAATAGTTCCGAACATGGTTTCCTTGGGCATTGCCTAGGAAACCCCCCTGGTTGTTCAAGTAGTTGGCTTCTTCCTCGAAATTGGATTCCTCTCTTCCTTTTGATGCATCAGCTTTAACTTTTTCGGTCTTCCCTGATAATAGATGCTTTGTAAGAAGATCCATCTGCATTTTCATGTGAGCCATGTCTTGGTCACGATCCTCTTGTCTTCGCCTCTGCTCTGCAGTCATGCCAAAAGATACAGTAGAGCTTGCTACCTCAGAATCCCAGGTATACCAAGCTCTACTTTGCTTTGTCATCCGATCTAGCATATTGCTTGCCTGCACAAAGGTGAGGTCCATAAATGATCCACCTGCTGCATTATCTACCACTGGCTTAGTCACCGAATTCAAAGATCTGTATAATATCTCCATTAAGTGGACATTGGTCATATGGTGATTTGGGCACCGCATAAGCTTCGTCTTGAACCTCTCCCATGTTTCGTGGAGGGCTTCTGTAGGAAGCTGCCGAAAATTTGTGATGTCATCTCTCAACTGTGCTTTCATGGATGGCGGAAAGAATCTTTCTAGGAAAGCATCTTTCAATTGCCTCCAATTAGTAATAGAATCAGGAGTCATCTCATTCAACCATAGAGTTGCCTCCCCAGATAGAGACAATGGAAATAAGCGCAGCCGAATTGCATTCTGTCCAACGCCTAGATTGTCGAATGACTTGCATGTAGAAATAAAGTTGATCAGATGCATATTCGGATCATCGCCTGCTAGTCCACCAAATAATCCCTTGAGTTGCAAAAGCTGAATCATGGTGCTAGTGATATTAAACTTTGCTCCAGGTGCCAAGGGTGGCAGAATAATGGCTCCTGTGGCACCAACTTCATCCAAATTGTCATCATCGTCATCAAAAGGAATCTGCACAGCTCGGCGATCAGGCCTCAATCGCGCTTGACGATCTCTCCTCTGAATGGGTGCCGGCATCTCAGCAGTACGCCGTGGGTTTAGTAGCTCCTCATCGCCCAGGTCCTCATCATCAGGATTTGTTGCACGACCTGGGCTATCAATATTCTGTTGATGCACTTGAGCAGTTATCCTTTCAATTTTACGTTGTTCATCCATTGATGCACTGAACAAACCTGAATAAAACAAAAACAACAACTAAAAGTAAAAGTACGAGAATCTTTGACCAAAGGGTCTAGTAATTATCACAACCTTAGTTGACACCCGTATTCCCCGACAACGGCACCAATTTTTGATAACGCTCAATCTACAGCTCTCGTAAGAGTGTAAAGCGGTCGTAGTCAAATATAGAACCCAACTGGGTTGGGTATCGATCCCACAGGGAATAGCCGGCCAACAAATAAGTAATGATTATTAGACTTTTGGTGCAAGTCTCGTAAAAGAGGGGGGATTGTAACGTGCAATTGATGTAAACAAAATAATAGAGTAAAAACGGCAATTAGCAAAGTAAAAAGTAAGAATGTGTAGTTAAGATGTAAAACAATGAGAATTGAGATGTTGGGGTTATATCCACCTTCTGAGTTGTACGTCTCTATTGACTATGAGTTGTGTGGAATTCAGACATGCATGTGCTTATAGAGAATTGTATTCGATGGTAAATCCAGACGTCTTTCGACCTATTCGAGGATTATTTCACTTTAACTCTTTCGAGCTTAAAGCGTATCTAACGGTACAAATTCTCCAAGAGGTTAATCCAGTTACGACACTAACTTTTTAATAGGGGATGAGACCCTATTACCTTGACATTATCTCTTTTCTAGACATATAACTTTTCTTTTGAACAATTTAATGCTATACTGGCGTTATTCTATGCGTCTGCAGCCACAAGAATTTGCATTAAGATGAAGAGAATAATGATATAAGCAACACACGTGTCACGAATTCACAAACTCATAGCAATAGATAGTATCTCATAAGGCTTCCATAACCCCAACAGAGAAGTATAGTTACCCATGAGTGCGAAGGAAATCAAAATCGACATTGTTATTATACCACAATAAAGATTTCGTGTAGGAAAGTGTGGTAGGCGTTAGGCGTGAATTCATTGTAAAGTAACGTTTCTCTTGTTGCGGAAAATAAGAATTGAATAGATGAAAAATAATGTCAATAATGAATTAATAAAGAGAATTGTTTTGATGGATGGATGGATGGTGGATGGATGGGAATTGATGGAATGGGGGAATGGTGAGGAATGGCGGAATGTCTCCAAAATCTCTAGCAAAATAGGGTATTTATAATACCCATATCCTATTCCTACTAAGCTAATGAAATACTTAACCCAATTGTACTAGGTTAATGTATCAGTATCCTAATCCTACTAAGCTAATGAAATACTTAACCCAATTGTACTAGGTTAATGTATCATTATCCTAATCCTACTAAGTTACTGCATTATTATCCTACTCCTATTAGGTTACTGCTGGTCCCCAAAGTCTTCAGAAATGCTATTTTTGCCCGGGATAGGTTTTCCATGCATCACTTTCAGTCCATAGGCGTCCAAATGCTGCTCTCCTTCTTTCGTGAAGCTTCCTTTGGCCATAAAATGCTGAAATCTGCATCATTTATACCTGAAAACTTGCTAATCACGTTTGTTAGCTCACTTACAGGAAAGAGGACTAAAAGTGCATGAAATATATAATTTGTCCTCAAAACATAGCTAAAATATGGGCAAAATATAGCACTATAGGCGTGTAAATTCGCCTATCATCATCAGAAACAATCATTCCTTTATCAGTAGTATAGTATCAGTCTCCTAATATTCAGTGGTACAGTATTAGATCCATCACTTATTAGTGATTTACATATCAATATCATTAAACTTAGTCTTTCAAAATCTCATTATGAGTACACTTATGTTGTTAGTATTTAGTTCAGTAGTCAGTATCTCCACGAGTTCCGTTATAGTTATGTATATATGTATGTACTCTCACGTTCATATCAGTTAATATTTTTCATGCCTATAACCTTTTGCATTTAGCGTACCTCACTTGTATACTCAGTTCATTCAGACGTACTGATGCATTTGCGCTATGGTGATTTCTCTTATGTTACACCATCGGTTCTGAGGCATGAGATCCAAATCAGCAGTAGATTCCATGATCAACAGTCAGAGTTAGATGTGAGTCCTCATCCTTTGAGGACATGATGATTTCATTTCTATTTCAGTTTTAAGTTTATTTCAATAGTTGGAGTTACTTGGGGACATGTCCCATCAACTCCTTATTCGGTTCAGTAAGAGGCTTTCAGACTAGATGTCAGATTAGATGTTCAGACTTCAGTATTTATGTTTCTTTTTGGTATTTTTATATCATATTTTTCAAATATGTATTAGTATTGAACCTTATGGCCTTACAGTTCATGTTCCGCATATTTTATGAGATATGATGTAGTTTACAGGTCTTGTGGTCCTTCGGGGTCATGAGCACCGTGTAGTATTTTGGTTCAAAAAATCAGTGTTACAAACTTGGTATCAGAGCCTAAGGTTCAACAATGTCCTAGGATGTCTGAAAGCTACATCAAGTAGAGTCTAGTACATGGGCGTGCTGTGCACCACACTTATGTGCAAGAGGCTATGAGATGTTTTAGGAACAGTTTCCCATCTTTCATGTCTCAAGATCATGCTATAGCAAGTTTTTTTAAGGAAAACATGTAGATTCATATCATGCACCCCTCATGTTCACTTTACCTTACATTCAAGGTAATAGAAACAGTGAATTTCAAAGTCCTAAAGATAGGGCTTTCTCAGACAGTCCCTACGGTCAATTATGAGATTAGCAACAGACTCAAATAGTATCCTATCAGTTCATTATTGTTCCAAGGTCATACAAATTTTATTTATGATCATGAGAACTTATTCTTGAACCCAAAAGTTTAGAAGTAGTAGAGTTGGGATAGTATTATTCTATTTGATCAGATTATGTATTCATGGGGATTAGATCATTTGGCTTGAATAGTACGAGCTAAACACTTAAGTTTATTGACTCAAAATTAAGCATGAAGGTGTGAATTTGATATTAGCAGTATATAAGGAGACAGAATCAGATGATGTTTTTAGTAAGACAGACAGGTGTTGAACATAACATAGGTATATGATGGTAGATCAAGTACCTAAGCCTGGCCCTCAGATTCTAGTAGTTGAGCCAGTATGTATAGAAAGCAGTAGGGAAAGACAATTTCAGACCCATTCTCATCTTAGTGTAGAGTTTTTCACTTCATCTATCACGAAACCAACTTAGGCATTGCATGCCAACTCTATGGTCACGAACTATAATCATATATGAATTTAATTTCTAGCATAAGGAGTCCCTTCTACTCCATAGTACGAGTCATGTTCCATACGAATAATCTACTTTCACACACTTTCCATGGGATTATGTGCGCCTTCAGTTCCCAGTACAAGGGGTTCAGTTCCAGCTCCCTCAGTATTCCAATCATGTCCCACGAGTACAGAAAACTCTAGACTCAGGTCATGCAGGTCATGACTCATGTACGCGTATCATTCTTTCCAGTATACTTAGCTTCCATGACTCATGCTATGCCTCTATAGATCAGATAAATTTAGACTATGTCATTTATATCCTCAGTTCAGACCTTATTGGTAAATCCAAACTATTGATATTTTTTTCCATAGGTTTCAGTCACTTGTCAAGTTTAGTTTGTATCTATTCATGTTTCAGGTCCTCCTGATTTACTCCTCCAGTTTGCTCTCCTTATGGAATAGTGTAGTGATGAGCTGTTGTTTAGATAAGAGAAAATTGTTGCATGCTTACTTTGTAGGAGGGTGTAGTTGTGAAGATAGGCTTAAATGTTATGATAAATGTGCAAGTAAACATTTAGCAAGGGGTCGTATTTAGATGTTGGGAAAGTACAAAGTGTAAGTGCATATTTAGATCCTTGACTTATGTCAGTCTCCAGCATGTGGCCATCAAAAACTCAGTTGCAAACTCAATTATAGTTTCAGTATCCAACACTCAAGGATCAATGTTCAGTCCTTGAATTCAATACTTATGTACTAGCTATAGGCTTAGTTATAATGTCATCTTTAGTTCAGTAACCAGATTTGAAAGTTATTTTAGTTCCAGACATGCTTGACCATAGAATTCAGGTGGTCAGAAATCAGTTATCAGTGTTTTAGTACCCTAGTTTATAGAATACCTCAGAGCTATGTTGTACGCTTAGTCTTCCATTCGAAAATAATACAGACTTCCATTCCAGTATTCAGCTATTTAGTTAATCAGATAAGTTAGTGTATTTATGCACTCGTGTTCAGCTTAGTTCATGTATCATATCTCAGTTTCAGATCCTAGTTATTGAGTCATGACTCAGTTCCTAGGTGTTTTGAACATCGACTCAATTTCCCTTAGTATCTCATCCAAGTCAGTATTATTTGAGGGACATAGTGTCCTAGGGGGAGATACATCATACTCCGAAACTTTCATGACATAAAAATGTTGCTCTCTTTTCTTTTGATGAATCCAGTTTGGAGAAGGGGTACTTATAAGATAACCCTCAAGCTCCAACTTCAGTCGTATGCCATATTTTCTAGATTCAGTTCACATCATGATATTCAGTATATCTACCACGTCCCATACTTAGTTATGTTCTCATGTTTCCGATCATGCATATGGAGTAATTAATCTCAAACTTATCGGTATTATCAGTTCAAGGTAACAGTTTTCCTTAAACTTAGTCGTTCTCATATTCATATTTCAGTGCCAAACTTGGTATTTAGTTCCATGCTCAATTTTCAGTTCAAACTTGATACCTTTACCATTACATGTTCATGAGTAAGTTTAGTCATGAATTCACCCATCTGATATGTGTGATCAGCTCATTAGTACTTTCAGTCATGCATTCACGTATTATGTTAGTCATATAATCATGGATTATATATGCATGGATTCATCCTTTCATTTGTGCATTAGATATGCATTCTCATTTTGAGAAGACTTAATTTATTAGAATCCTTAGTCTTACATTCATGAATCAGCTTTCCATGCATCAAATATGCATGTTCAGTATGTTGTGCTCAGCTTTCAGTCATGCCAGTCATGAACCCATGTTTTAGTAGTGTATGTCTTGTACGTACTTCATCTTATCATCTCTCCCGCTTCAGTTAATTTCCATATGTTCCCACGGGAGAGATATTATAATACCCCGTATGTTTCTAAGCTAGGAGACAAACCATTTTTCCTCCGAATGAAACCTCCTATCCTGTGAGTAGCATTTTAGTGAATGACTTACAATGAGTATCCTAGTGATAAGATAGATTATTATACATTAAGCATGTTCATATGAGTCACTTAAGGTAATACAAGCTAAGAGTTTTTGAATCCATCAAGTTTTAGTGTTTGATTTTTCAAGGGTCATCTTTGAATGAGTATAACTCGATGTTATTATGGTATTTTGGCTGATTTAAACCAACCACAGTTTAGAGAATTGAATTAGCTTTCCAACGATACCAATTTCGCCTTAATCCAATACCAGAGCGAAAAGTTATGCCCTTTGCCGTGAGAGACAGTAAGGATAGGCGATTGGTTAGGCGCCGCCGAACCCAAACATAGGAGATTGATTAGGCGCCGCCCAACCTCGCTTAGGAAATCACTTGGGAGCCGCCTAAGTCAGTTCCCGGTGCCAAAAACACTCCATTTTAAGTTATTTGAAGCATAATTAAGTCTTTTAGCACTCCTTACATGTCCCTAAACTTAACCCTATAAAATATGTAGCTTCTAAACACATTACAACCCTATTAACATATCAAAGCTCATCATCTAAGAGAACTAAAGTAGAAAAACAACTAGGGTTGCATAATTAACCTTGAAGATCAAATTTCAAGGAAATTCCTCCGTCAATCATCAAGAACCTCCCTTCCAAGGTATGCGTAGTGTTCATCCACAAATTTCTTTCGTCCATGGATTTCAAGAATCAATCTTTAAAATACGAAAGCTTGGTTGATCGTGGTGATATGATCATACCCATGTTGATGCTTGTTTGTTTTGCTATATAATAGTATCGTGACTGTATATCTCATGAAAGTTATGTTGTTCGTTGAAAAACATAATCTTTAGATGGATTGATATAATGCAAGTATAAAATCCACCTATTCCTTAAAGAATGCATGTAAGGAGTTTGATAAAATGCCTAGGATGGTAGAAATTCCTATTTACATGATTCCATGATATTCACATGACAAGTCCATGTTAGCTATACACTTCAATATGAATTTCCATACTAATTATGTATCCTTATGGTAGTGGCATGAAGCATGTAGGATAATGAAGATATGAATTATGTATGGGAATTATATCCATGATTTTCCTTCCATGTTTGAAATGTTGAATAAATACATGAAGTATATTATCCCCAAATCATTACAATATGAACCAAATGTTACATGTTGTTGTTCCCTTATGCTAGAATGGTTTCCATTCGATTTCTATGAATAGTATATATTGTCGGAATGCCCATGATATTAGAATATGAGATTTATGACTTGATTATAAAAATTCCTATTCATGATAGATATTATGATGACCATGTACTTAATGAAATCCCCCCACTCATGTATTATTGATTTTTCTTGATGGTTGTGTGCTCAAGAAATTCAAGTTGTGTCAGTTTTCTTCCATTGAGTACTGGGAGTACTTGTACCTAAAAAATATAGCTGTGTGCCTAGAGCCATGTCATGTTTTCATGATACTCTTAGTCAAGCCATGATCTATAGAATTCAGTCAGTCATGTGACTCAGGAAAACTCAGAAATCTCAGTAATTTTAGTAGTCCAGTAATCTCAATAATCTCAGTGCTCAGTAACCTCAGCAACCTCAATATTCACAGTCAATCTTAGTAACTTCAATACTCTTAACTAATCCTCGAAACTGAGTACATTCTGTCAGTCATTGGGATCCAGTAAACTTAGTTTAGCTCTGCTAAATAATACCACTAGTATCAGTCCAGTTAAACAATATCAATTCAGCTAATCAGTTCAGTTCAGTTATTCAGTTCAGCTTAGTTATTCACTTCAGTGTCCTTCAAATGGGAGTAGTAGTTAGCACCGAGTGAACCCAAGGATGGGAACTCACCTGCCAGTTCAGGATGTGATTCTTAGAAGTCATCCTTATGTTCCAGAACTATGTAGCCAGCGTAGGTTAGGACATCTTAACCCGTCAGAATAGGGTTGATGAGGTGGCTTAACCCATCAGTTTAAGGTTCCCACCATTCTCATTGAGTACTTGCCGGTGTAGGGTTCTCACAGCTGTCCTTACCAGTGGCGCGGTATTGACACCCCTCTAGTCGGGGTAGAGATTGGACCCCAGCTTAGCTATTATACCATATTTGGGGCATGTCGGTTAGATAACTACTTCCCACAATTTCAATTACAAATTTCAAGATTGTCAGCTATAGCTGGGTAGCTAAATTTCAGATTTTAGTATATTAGGACTGTCAAATATAGTCAACTCAGAAATAGAATGGAACTCAGATAGTCTCTTTCAGATTTACGGACTGTCAGATATAGTCAGTTGTGCTATCAATCACATAAGTTATCAGAACTCATGCTATCAGTACTCAACTTTAGGACTGTCAGATACAGTCAATCAGACCAGTTCTTCATAATTTGAATTGTCAAAAATAATTATTCCTTTATCAATAATATAGTATCAGTCTCCCAGTATTGAGTAATACAATAACAGATCCATCAATATAAGTAAACTCAATCTTTTAGAATCTCATTAGCAGTACACTCATGTTGTCAGTATTCAGAATCAGTAGTCAGTATCTCCACAAGTTTAGTTAAAGTTAGTTATGCATGTATGTACTCTCACGTTCGTATCAGTCAGTATTTTTCATACATATAACCCTTTGCATTTAGCCTACCTCACTCGTATACTCATTACATTCAAATGTACTAATGTATTTGCGTTATGGTGCTTTCTCTTATGTTACACAATAGGTTTAGAGGCATGAGCTCCAAATCAGCAGTAGATTCCAAGATCAGCAGTCAAAGTTAGATGTGAGTCCTCATACTTCGAGGATATGATAATTTCATTTCTATTTCAGTTTTTAGTTTATTTCAGTAGTTGGAGTTAGTTGGGGACATGTCTCATCAACTCCTTATTCAGTTTAGTTAGAGGCTTTCAGACTAGATATCAGATTAGATGTTCAAACTTCAATATTCATATTTCTTTTTGGTATTGTTATACCATATTTTTCAAATATGTATTAGTGTTTAACCTTATGGCCTTACAGATTATGTTTCTACATATTTATGAGATATTATGCTGTTTACAGGCACAACTATCAGTCATGGGTTAGCTTGTGGTCCTTCGGGGTCATGAGCACCGTGTAGAATTTCGATTCAGAAAATCAGAGCATTACAGAATTAGGGTTTTAGGCTTGGGAATGACAAAAATATCCTTGGTTAAAAGCTAGAAAACTCACACGTGCAGGAGTATGACTCCCCTTTATTGTTCACTTGGCAATCGTAACCTAGGGTACGTATGGTACCCTAAGTCATACCCAAGCTTCTCCCTAGGTCAACCACACTATTTTGGGTACAAAAAGGGACCTTTTAGTCATCACCAAGGATACAACTCACCCTCCAATTGTGAGATCATGTAGTGACCAAAATAGTCCACTCTAGGTTTGAGACTTTACTCTATACTGTTGAATAGTATATGACTCATAAGCATGTTTACTACCAAGGGATGACCTTTTCATATATAGGATATTATATTAACCTAACATACTGTCTAGGATACAAAAAGGGTGGTCATTGTCGGTACGAGTCAAGAACTAGGGTACGAATCAAGTAAACATAGCCGTATCCACTTTGGAGACATCAATGAGGTTGTTGTCTTATTCACGGGTTCAATTCTATGTGTTTCAATTCTTTCCTACAAGGATATTTGAGTATAAATATAAATTAACACTTCAAAATGTGCCTATGATGTATTTAAACAAGTTGGAAACAACACACAACAAGAATACAACACAACACACATATAATGATCATTGCCATTCAACCAAAAATTTTGCAAGGTCACATTCTCGGGTGTTTCAATATCAAATATTAGTGTTATAAGATACATAGTAGAAATAAAAGGGAAGCAAAAAACTAGAAAGGAAAACTACCAGAGAAGTCCCACAAGGCCAGTTTTGTTGAAAATATCCATAATATAATGAACTTTTAGGTAATTTTCCTTATTTATGCTTATATTCACCGTTTGAACATATCCATAGCTACCCTAAGTCATTTATGACTTTCAAATACCGCGATCTCAGATGCAATTTTTAGCTACACCAATAGATCCAAAATATCAAATTTAGTCAAGTTAGACCTTTGGTTGGGGTCCCAAAGCACCCCGAGATAATTTCGACATATTGGTCAGAAAGTTGAAAATTAGAATGAATAGGCATAGGACCCACATTTAGTTCAAACTAACTCAAATTAAAAATACTATATTTCCATTATTTCTAGAACATCAATTTTATGTTATGAATACCCTTTATTAATGTCCTAAGGCTCTCAGACTTATTTTGTGCTATTGAGTGGATTTTATGAAAAGTGGTGAGAATATAGGTGTGTCCCATTCTTTTTACCTAAAAGGTCTTTGATGAAAGTTTTGATGCTTCGTTTGGATTGGAAATGTTGTTTACACTCAAAATTGACTATTAGATCATGTAATTTGTATTCCAAATGTGTCCCGAGGGTTAAAAACTTATTTTTTAGTTTGTTGTCATCTGGTGCAACCGCGATGGTAGCCAGGAATGTACGATCACCTATAGCGCAATCAAGGCCCGTAGGATCGCGATTGTGATATTTGAGTACCTATAATGGCTATATAAAGGCCCGAAGATGTTTTTGGGGCATTTCCACTTCACCATTTAGACCTAGAAAGCCCAAAATTAGTGTAATAACTAAAAATTGATCATGAGGGGTGACATGGGAGATTAATTATCATCTTGTAACATGATTATCTTTAATATTAGTGTAATAATTTCTTGAAATTATGATTTAATTTCCTAGTTTGGACCGAACACCCCAATTTAGCTTAGGGCTTGATTTTGGTCCAAAGTATGATTACTTTTCACCCATTCTTTGAGGGTTATGATTCCTTATTCTTGTGTGAATATTAGGTTGGTCTCGAAAACTCATTTTCCATATATGGGATCCATTTGGTGTTTTGGTGTCATTATTGGACCCGAAGAAGAATAGTACAATATGGGTATCATTAGATTCATATTGATGAGTAGATAATTATTTTGACACTGTGATGGCATTTTAAGGATTGTAAAGTGAAGATGAGCATGTCGTGCATGAAATGAGGTTTTACAGTTTGTCCTTCAGGTAGGCTTTAGTCACCTTTTCTTAATAGATAATGTGTGATATATGTTGAATGTGAATATGGATGTTAGGCTTGATTATAAGTAGGATAACTTGACCTTAATATATTGATGTTTGGGGATTAGATGAGGGTTTTGAACCCGTTAGATGACATGCTTATAACCTATTTTTATTCTATTACCTTCCCTCTTTAGTTTAGATTAGTTATAGCATGGATATTATATAATGCTATGTTTGGAATGTCTTTTAGCTTTTGATGCATATTTTTGTATTTTGACTTATTAGGCTAGCATGGTGGTTTTGAAATTATAAGTTGGGTAAAGTTGACTTAAGTACCCTTGTTTCTTGTCGAAGATGATATCTTAGGTTTTAATATGGATTACTTGACATATAGAAGATGAACTAGACACCTTAGACTAGATAGGGGCATAGTATTCCTAATTATGGAAATTGTGGATTAAAAGTTGAATCTTTCGACCCACTTAGGCCTAAGATTTTGGTAAGTCATGTGGACATCGTGCAACTGTTAGACATAGATGAGGCTAGTATACCTTAGAATAAGGTTACTTTGTAACTATGTAACTTGTATTGATGTTCCTCAATTATGTCATTTGAGTTATGGTGATGATGCTCCTTGTGGAAAAGATATTGGGCATTTACATATGATATTTCTCCTAGATACATTATGTGGCCTATAGATAAGCTATTTCCTCTTAGGCTTGATGATTGGCCTATAGAGACACTATTTCCTCTTAGACTTGATGATTGGCCTATAAAGATGCTATTTCCTTTTAGACTTGACGATTGCCCTATAGAGTTGCTATTTCCTTTAGTCATGATTTTTTGACCTATAAAGATGATGTTCCTCTTAGATATGT